>OZ005740.1:321210671-322410671 GCA_963930735.1 Dioctria linearis
AGTTAAGTGCATAATAATTGGAGGTAGCTACTATTAAATAGAGAGGTACCTAGAGGTTCAATGTTGTGAATGTGTATGATTTCATAAGTGTTTATTTGTACGGCTATTTTGTAAGTTGTTCTTCTATTTGAACTGGTTGACAGGATGAAGATCTTTAGTGAAATTAGGATAGGGAAAAGATGTGATACCATGAGTACGTTTAGACCGGACCTATTTAGGCTAGTTTTACGTAGTACTAATTCGGTTGCCGTTTAGTTCGCTCGTATTAAAGCTTTGACAGGTGTCAAATTTGACAGATCTGTCAACTGCTGCATGAGGAAAATGAGATATAATATTTTGTGTTTGTTGTTTGTACAAGAGAAGAGACGAAAATTTAAAAATTTCCAATTTCTAAATTTTTTATCATCTGCAATTCTGTTTTCTGACCAGGTCGCGTTTTGTTCCTTCTTAATTTCATTCATTTTCATTAATACTAAATAAAAATTCTCTCTATTAATGAACAAAATTAAAAATACTTCCTGGCGTCAGGTTTATGTCTACGTTTAATACTAATTTTCTGGGTCAATACCAGATTAAAGTTTAGACCACTGCAGATTAGTTCTTCGTAAGTCGACTTACGTAAATGTAGTCCTAAATGGCACAATCTAAACAGGCTCAGTGTCATAAGCAAGAAGGATAGAAAATGAACATTGTAATATAAAATATAATAATTAATAGATGTTAATTACGTCCTTTTAGGTATTTCGTTTGAACGTCTGCGTTTCTAGATAATACGCCGAGGTTATACATCGAATCCAAGATGTAAAATTTTTGTTTTGTTTTTATATTTCAGTGTGTTGTGTTCCTTGATAAATAATAAGACCAAACACGAGTTCAATGTTTATTAATCCTAATTTATAATATAGAAATATAAAGGGTTTTCCAATAAGAGGTGTTATTTTAATTTGCCCGTTATTTCGGTAGATGTTACTTTTGGAGCTGTAATTTTTTGACACTTCACAAGTAGAAACTACGCCATTAATAAAAATTGAACGATACACGACTCAACAACGGATTGAAATTATTAAAATTCACTATAAAAATGGTGAAAATGTGGCAGAGACGGTTCGTAAAACTCGAACATTTTTGGGTCGTCGTGAAGCACCTTGTCGGACCGCAATACAGAAATTGGTAGAAAAATTCGAGCTGTCGGGACAAGTTAGTGATGTGAAGAATAAAACCCGTGCACGTCGCTCAAGAACAGCCGAGAATATTGCTGCTGTAGCCGAATGTGTTGAAGAAAACCCAGGTTTATCCATTCCTCGGCGTTCTTTGGAATTAGGCATTCCACAAACGTCATTACACCGTATTTTGCATAAAGATTTGGGTCTTAAGGCTTATAAAGTTCAGTTAACACGAGAAGTCAAGCCGGCCGATCATCAACAACGCCGAGTCTTTGCTGATTGGGTCCTTGAAGTGTACGAAAATGATCCGGAATTCCATCGAAAACTCATCTTGAGTGATGAGGCCCATTTCCACCTCGATGGCTTCGTCAACAAGCAAAATTGTCACATCTGGGGCTAGGAAAACCCAAGGGTTATTGTTCAAAAGCTTCTCTATCCTCAAAGTGTGACTGTTTGGTGCGGTTTATGGTCCCGCGGGGTCATTGGACCTTACTTTTTCGAAAATGATGCTGGAGCAATAGTTACGGTGAATAGATTCTGCTATCGACAGATGATTAATGATTTTTTATGGCGGGAATTGGATGGTATTGATCTGGACAACGTTTACTTTCAACAAGACGGCGCTACGTGCCATACAAGCAACGAAACCATTGATCTTTTACGGCAAAAGTTTCCGGACCGTGTTATCTCTCGAAGAGGTGATCACAATTGGCCACCGAGATCTTGTGACTTAACACCTTGCGACTTCTTCCTTTGGGGCCACGTGAAAGAGAAGGTCTACGCCAACAGCCCAGCGTCGATTCAAGACCTCAAAGATGGAATTCGTGAGGCTATCGAGGACATAGGGCAGCCACTTTGCGATTTGGTTATGGAAAATTTCATGAAAAGGATATTTCCGTAGTGGTAGCAGCACAAGATGTTGAGTGATTCACGGCTGGTCATGGAGAGAGAGTCAAATCTAATTTTCTGACATAAAAAGTCACGAGGGCACTTTTCTTCTTACTTTATTCTATTCAGGTGTACGTACATACTTGAATGCTTAATATTATACTGTTATTTTCTTCAGCACCTCAGATACTAGTCGTAGCCATACGAATTTATATTATGCTTCTGATTACCAACATGACAGTTGTTAGGTCAATATTCAACATCGTTTCTGACCCATAAGGTTCCCAAAGAAGATAGAAGTATTCTATCCCTTAAAAGAAGAATCACAAGCTGTCCATAGCTAGTTTATATAATTTTGACTGTCCGAATCTTTTAAAGTATTTTATTCCTTCGTTGAATCCCTTATTGGTCTTTCTATAGTAATTCAACTTACGTTGTGCTCCTCTTACGTTACCTCCTCTTCAAAACGCCCTAGGATTAGTGTTGAAAACCAGTAAACCAAGCTTCACCTCCATTTTCTCTGAATTCCTCATCTTCTTATCAAATTTCCTCTAAAATGCAGCTTAAGGCCCAGGTCAAACCGGGAGCATCGCGGTGGAATGCGGCAAAATAGAGTGTTCACACCAGGAGCGGCGGATTTTATCTAAATATATTTTAGTCCCGAGAAAGAAGTTCTGTTATTAGTAGCTCTGGTTGAAGATAAACAGAGAAAAGTGATTAATTTCGATTACGAATACTTTAGAATGCAAAAAGCCTCATTTAACAAATTGTGCGAACTTATTTCGAATGAAAAAGAAATCTTGCCGCCATCGGTAGCGGCAAAATTGTGTTTTTGTGTAATCTATAAAATCGCCGTGCGGCAGCAACTTTGCCGCGCTGTGCCGCTCGCGGTGTGACTTATATAGATTTAATTTTGCTAGCCGGTGTGACACCCATTTAAATGTTGTGGATTTTCTCTGGAAGTTCTCCTCCGGCTCAATTTCAATACCTCTAATCTTCAGAAGTTTGCAATATTGCAAGTGCTTTTAGGGCTCTGCGTAAGAAGTGGGTGCGGTAATCATATCCTATGGTGTGTTTTTACCTGAAATCATGCATTTTAGACATTATTCTATCATACACAATTATCCAATTAAGCTGTTCAGCTTGCATTGCTTGGTGCAATAAATTATTTTCATCTCAATTTAATGTCCCACATTGATGTATTCTCTATTAGATGTTTACAATAATGTTTTCGATAAATGTACAGTCCGTACAGTTGATCAAATGCAGGACTATAATATATTGTTTCAGTAAAAGCTACAAAAAGGTTGCAGCTACTAGCTACTCATAAAATACCAGAATAAATAACTCTTTGGTTATTTACATGGAGTTTTTCAGAATTTATAAATTTTAAATTACGAATATTTTCAAATAATGCTGTCTTAATTTTCTGTGCGTAAACAGCTGTCTGTACCTTACGACAAAGTTAAAAAACACTACAGTTTCTTGTGATTTGCTAATTCATTCTAATTTGTATCAGTACTCAGTAGTATAAGAATACGGAGAATATTAAGAAACTTTAAAATACTGTAACTATATTACTGTACTATACTAATTATTACTGATTATCGTTCAGAAAAGTTAGCGAAGCTAATGCAACTTAAAAGTTCAGAGCAATTGATTAGATCTTATAAGATGTTTAATTTCCTACAGGATCTTACGTACTATGATTTGTAGTTCATGTGACTAAAAGGTATTTAAGTATAAGCGAATTTACAATTCAGTTTTTAATACGATTTAGTTACATTTGCTATTAAGGTTGGTTTTCTGTACATTAAATGCAAATTGAATGAACCAAACCGTTCTTGTAGTAATTTATCGTATAGTAAATGTCAAATAACTTGCCTTTTCTCTGAGAACTAACCAAATAAGGTGCTACAAAAAGGTGTCAAAATATTTAAATAAAACATAAAAACTACCAAAAGCGTTCTACTATGTATAGCAATTATCAAAGAGAAAAATTTAAGAAAAAAGTCCTAGTGCCTCCCCCCCCCCCAGTAGAAAAAACAGCTACATTCCCCTAAGTGCAGTGCCACATTACTGCGTTTCTTTGGGTTTACTTATTTTTTATTATAATTATTAAATGGGCAATGCAGACAGAAATGCCACCTCTTATCTATAGTCATTTCGATCTGTAAGGTCTTTTATGACATAAACCCTACGTGCCCTAGGACACTCATTCGAACTTTAGGGGTCTTTTACAAATCCTTTTTGGGCGCCATCTTTGCAACATACTCTGGCAAGAGGTATACATTTTCTAGATATTTTAGCCTCATACGGCCCAGAGCTTCAAAGTCAGAAAGGACGTATTCAGTAGTCTCATCGACAGGTCTGACTATCGACCTTGATCATCTTTTTAAGATGACATCTAAGTGGGGGAATGTCCGGTAAATAGCCCTGTTATGAGCCTTTATTCCTTGCTACTAATCTGATTCTTTTGCTCTCTGTTACGAATACGTAATGAAATTCATCGCCTGTCCCGGGGTATTTTCCTAGCTAGGGCCGCATTTACCATAAGGCGTATTAGGCGCAAGCTGCGGCCTAACTCTCTATGGGGCCACATTTTAAAATCCCACTTCTCACATACAACAATATAAAAAATCGGTGTCGTTATTGTTGAGAAAAAAAATTCTAAGATCATAACATAAAAACTAGAGCCCGGCTGAAAATTTTGCCTTCATTTGAAATGCATATTCAGGGCGTTTCCAGTTATGTGGTCCATAGAGCAAGAGGTGATAGTACTCATCTAGAGGAACAAATAATTATACGGCAAGGGGGGGGGGTGTCTACATCAACCGTTTGGGAGATACAGAGAGTTTGAGAAATTATACTAGTCTTTCACAAAACACTCTGTATATTAAAAAGTAGAGGGAATGCCGCCTGTTCAATCAGCGCTTTACTCTTCTCGTTTCAGGAGTTCTGGTGGTCTAAAGGAAGAATTTTGGGTCTCGTACCATTGTTTAACTTTGACATCTTATTTTTTGCAAAAAGTTGATTACCACAACTTTTTTTTATTAAAACTGTAAACTGTGGACTCTCATCTTTAATTTGATCTTTACACCCTATGTGATATCTGTAGCCGTTAAAGAGTTATAAGCTCATAACCTATTCACGTCATAACCGAAATTAGATGATTTTTTTCTTCATATTACGATTTTCAGTCAGTAAGGGAACAAAAATTATCCTTGAAAATAGTTTTGAGACTAGCTACAAATAGCACATAGGGTGTAAAGGTCAAATTAAAGATGCGAGTCCGTCCCCAGCTCACAGTTTTTATAAAAAAAAAGTTATGCTAATCAACTTTTTGTAAAAAAAAAGATGTCAAAGTCAAAAAAATGTATACGAAATCCAAAATTCTTACTTTAGACCAACAGAACTCCTGAGAGCAGAAGAGTGCGGGGCTGGTTGAACAGTCGTTGGAACGGCTTTGAAGCCACGAGCTCTTAACTGCGACCAGGGTGTACGGTCGCTTTTTAAAATACTAGCCTAATTTCCTAATAACACTCTATCTCCCAAACGGTTGATGTGGGCCCCCCCCTTCCCTATGCCATACAATTTTTTGTTCGTCTAGGTAAGTACTATCACCTCCTGCTCTATGGATCACCTGGACGGAAACACCCTGTATGCATATGTATATTGTTCTTTCGTTATAAAATATTATAATAAACAGAAATGTATCGTACAAAATTTGTGTACATGAGTGAAGCCGAGAACCGTTAATAATATCTCGAAGGGGTAGTTCATAACAAAGGACAGAAAATACAGAAGAAAATACGATGCAGTATACATAAAACAAAATCAAAAACCAGAAAAAGTACCACTGGAAGCTATGACGATAGATAACTGAGTGAGGAAAATGTCATCAAATTTATACTCCTATTAGAAGTACTGCGCCTTCATGGGTTCTGCTAGCTTTTCATAACTGCACTGTGCTTACACACTGAAATACTTCCACCCAACATAAATATCGGTCGGCTTCACTTCATTCAGCTTATCAGCATTACTGTTCGTTATATATTTTAAGGGTCTTTCCTTAGAATTTAAAGCCAACAGGAACTACTGGATTGCATAAAATGCATGTATCTGAGCAAACCCCCAACGAGGCAAAAAAACTATGGGGTATCCAGCTAGTTCGCTGCTTTTATCTACATACTTAAAACGGCAAAAGAATTGTGGATTTGTTTTAACTTTTAACTTATCGCTATTTCTTATTTTTCTATTTTTATTTCTAATATCGCGTGATGGTACGTAATCGACATTTGTTGTCCCTTATTGGGTCGGTATTTTCTCCTTTCTTACCATAGTGAAATATATGCACATCACGCAAAGGTACACAAAACACGCATGAGGCTGGGTCATAACTCTTATACGAGCCACCCGCGATAATTTAATTTTGGAACTAAATGAAAGAGCGAAAAGTTAGTGGGTCTTTCCATAGAAAATCGACCAAAAATCACGAAAAGAGTGACATGATCATCAAACCAAATTTTTTTTTTAAATTTTCCATACTTGAAAATAAAAATACGAATTAAAAATTTTTCTTCTAAACGCTTATTTCTTTAAAAATTCGTATATATTTTTCTATTTATGCTAGGATATTCAAGGATATAGGATAAAATACTGTTTCATGGATATTTTTAAGATAATATTTTTCTTAGATAGCTTGAATAATAAAAAAATCAAGATAAGAACAAGGCTAGTATTAAGAAAATTTACAAACTTATGGTACTGATATTGACTCAGAAAAATGATGAAGCTAAGCAATTTTTAATAATGAATAAGGAAGAAAGTGTTTTAATTAAAAATATGCATAAATTTATAAACGATGGGTTAAGGTCTACTTTCCGAACAAATTTATAAACTATAAACTACTTTCCGAACGTAGAAAAATGTTTACAAATATTTTTGACGATTCCTATATCTAATGCAAGTCCTGAACGCTCATTTTCGGTGTTGAAATGAATAAAAAGTCATTTACGAAGTAACTTACATCAAAATAAAACAAGTGATCTGTCGCTATTATGCATTGAATCTGATGTAATGGACTCAATTAATTAAGATGATATTATAGACTTATTTGCTAAACCAAAAAGAAAAAAAATGTTTAGTTATTATTTTATTTTTTTATTTAAAATTGAACTGATTTGTTTTTGTACTCTTTTTAAATACCAATATTGTGTTATTTTTATGTTATTAAAATGCGTCATTATGGAAATGTCGACTTTTGTTTCGAATAAACTAAAAAAATTCATATGTACCTACCTATATATATTTTATTAACTGAAATACACTTATTTTTTGAGGCCTTATAATGATTTTGCGTCTAGGGCCTCTAAAAGTATAAATGCGGCCCTGTTCCCAGTGTTCCAATTTAATTCTGTTATATTTCGCCCCGGAATCTTGTTGCTCTTAATACTTCATGTCCTGGCACCCAAATAAGTGTAACCTTATTTGTTTCGGTTAGTTTTTTTAAGACAGGTACACTGTTCCAGATCTGTTTAGACTTAAACTTAAACTAGAACTTAACATTTTGAGTGCTGCGGCTGTCTGATATTATGTATATTTTTTCTCCATGCATATTCTTATGAATTATTTCGCAATCGCAAAGCTCTATGGAATGAATCTCTGTCTGGAAAATGGGTTGTTATGCTCCATTGACTTTGCGAGATATAATTTCGGCTTATATTTGTCCGGGTCTGCTCTGCCTCCTATTTTGAAATCGTTCGTGTGCCGTTTAGGATATTATTTTTTAAATGATAATTCCCCAGAATGCTACTGTTGATGGTCCCCTAGGATCACCTTGAATGGTGTTTATCGCGTGTCGGTATGACGTCTGAGATTGGGTTTGCCATCGGGTCCTCTAGAAAATTCTTGTTAATTCTTGGAGGACTTGGAGGCCAACCAGATTGCCACCACTCAAGAGATTTGCATTTTGCAGTGCACTCAGGATGACAGACACAACATGTTCGGACCGTCTTCAAACCTTAAATAATGCATACGAATTCTGAAGGAATATGGTCGATTAAAATTGTAAGAAAAAATTGAATTCTTGCCTATATTGAAAATATTTTTACATTGAAAAGAATTTTGGCTCGTACCTATGATGTATTATTTTGCCGAGATCAGTGAGTTATTGAGGTTTGGCCGTCGACTCCATTCATAAGGTTGAGACTTATGTATAATATACATATCGTGCAATGTGGTGAACTCACATTATCATCTAGCACTGACGGTTATAATGGCTCAGTTCCACCAATATGCAGTGTATTCCTAAGGAGTTAGGACTAAGTTACGGCTCTGATGTGGTAGTGAGGGAGTCTGTTTCGTGGGTTGGGAAGTGTTTTCCGAGGGATTTGGATCACCCAAAGTTGGGGTCCCAAACTCAAATTTTGAAAAAAAACTTATACACATACATCACTTGCATACAATAATATTCATTGAAATAAATTTTTCTTTGTTTAAGTTTTGGAATAAAAATATTTTGTATAATTTTTTGAAGTTGAATTATATAAATAAAATAAATATAAAATAAAAAAATTATTTTTTGAAATAATTCAATTAATTAAATATTTTTTACTTCAAACTACTAGGGGGGGGGGGTCATAACCCGTCACCACCCCCTGCTCTCTCCATTTGGATGTGCCACTGCGTGTAGGGAACAAATAAGGTTGCATTCATTCCGAAACCTGGCAAGCCTTCCATGTACATGGGCCTAAAGAGTTTTCATATTGTAAGCCTCACCTCATTTCTTTTGAAATTTTTGATAAGGCTTGTCGATCAAAATATGTAAGATGTCTCCTTAACAGATTTTCCCGTGAATTCATCACGACATGCATAAAGGATGGGACTATCGATAGATTTTAGGGGCGTTGAAAAAGCTTTCGTCAGGACCACCATACTGATTCCTTGTTTAAGGCAGTCCGTCGGTATATAACTACTTCAGAGTATTATAGTGCAATGGATAGGATATATCACGGAGTTAATTAGTCGCCACTTATAGTCATACAGTGATCGTGGATAAGATATGTTGTGCAATTACTGATGAATCTTGCACTTTACAGTAGGATGAATATGCGGATGATTTTTTCTATATATCACCATGTCCAGCATGATGTCGCTTTTACATTCAGACAAAATTACCTTAGAATTGTTAAAGAATGGTATGCTCGACATGAACAGCTTATTACTTCTTTCGGGGACGAATTAAAGGTGAGGTAATACTTTTTAAAATCCCTAGATGTGCGAGTTTGACAAAAATATTTTATTTTTCCCCATTCCAATTTGACGGTACTCATCTAAATTTATCATTTTGCTGTCAGATTTGCTTACATGACACATTTGAAGATTTTTGATAAAGATCCACAAATTAACCAAAAATGGTATTTCTTGTCTGTGATATTCGGTACTTTTAATTTTCTACTTTCTCTTTAGAACATGGCAAGACAACATCTCATTACCTTTTATTGCTATTAGGTATTTTCAGATTTTTGTTAGCTACCTTATAGAGCTATAGTTCTCCTCAACTTCAATCCTGTGGGTATATAGTGAACGACTCCAATGATCTAGCCATCTATATTATCTGGATCAAATCCAGATAGACTGACCTTCAGCAGTTTTATCATCATTACTTTTATTTAGAAAGAGATCCATTTCTACTCCCACCAGGATTCTCGGAAAAATGGTCGGCTTTAGTTATAACCGATATGTCAACTCAAGTCACTGAATGGTGGGTCTATTTTCAGGTCTTTGATAAAAAAAAAGGCTCGTTATGTTTGATATTTGACGGAATTACCTTGGGTATCCAGTGTTTACTAAAGGTTTATCCACTTGATGGACTACAAAGTAAGAGAGTTTGCCTGGCATGTAAATCTCTAACTGAAACATACAAATAATTATCTGGACATTGCCCAATTTTTGTGTAAAATCGATGTCAATACAAATTTTGTTGAAAAAATCCTATAAACTGTTCCTGTATAATTTGTTATTGCATGCTTGATGCTGTTGTTTGTATGCTCTTATAGTTGTTAGGAAATGTTGCTCATGGAAATGAATAATTGACCAATAAGAAGGTATGCATATGAAGTGATCATGGGATTAACGATACCACAAATTATTAAGTTCAAGGTTTAGCATTGCTCAATCATACTAATCACGCTATATACACTTAAGACCGTTACCTGAACTGAATACTTACGTACGGCTTAACATTCATTAGGCTCTTCATAAATAGAAAGCAAAAACTCAGCAGTACACTAAAGACTTCCAATTAGACGACTTTGGAGAGCGAGCACCAATCAAGCGTACATACAGAAAAATCGTAATAATAATTAAGAAAAAAAAAAGCGGATCATCCAAAGGGCATAAATCATCTTGGTGTCTGGCATGAATCAATCACTCGTCGCTTTTCTAATTAAAACATCGAAAGTAAATTGTCAACGTATAGAGCAGCTGTTCTCTGCCGCTACGACCGTCCACCATCACCGGATTAGGATAGTTACGGTCACTGCCTCGACTGTATCGCCATGTCAAACTCTAGCACTACAAATCATGACAATAATTATGTTCGCATTCCACAAAATCTGCCACTCATGTTCTAATGGAGCGTTTCGCCGGCACAGATATAGTATCCCTCCCCAACAGGAGAGAGAATAAGAAAATATTGGAAAATTATAAAATTAATACAAAAAAAAATCATTGTACAGGAAAAATCAGCAAGATCACTTGATCACCGATCGATTGATCTAATTTTCTTGCACTGCAATTAGATTCATTCGCTGTGTACTTACTAGTGCTACAACATAGTCGCTCTAAATTATTGATATCTTTTTACCAATCAAGTGATCAACAAGTACGGGAAAAAGAACGATGGCTGCAATAGCCACTTTGGCAAGCTGAAAACATGGAGAATGAATGCCACAACAAATCTCCAATTAATGATTGGCTAAATGAAGAAATTACTTAGAATCTATGGATGTGGATAGGTGCTGCTGTTAAGATGATTTATTTTATCGCCACTGTATTTCTAAAATGGGTAGTCGCTTATGGATTCCAAATTGCTGGCCGCAAATTGCCGATCATACATTTTTAGTACTTAGGCGTAACTGAATGATTGCAGTTGCTAATTATGAGTTATGCGGTTTTTTTTTTTTTTTTTTGAACAAGCAATCGGAATTATGCGTATAGCTTCGCCGGTTATAAGACAAATATAGATCTTCATATTTTCCGTTAATTTTTAATTAAAGGATTTTTTCTATTCGAAAAACACGAAAAGCGTATAACTATGATCATAGAATTTGTCAAAATTGTTTTTTTTTCGGTCCGGAGCAAAGGGTGGTTGTACAAACTAAAGTGCTGATTACATAGCGTCCGTTACGTTACATTCCATTTCGGCCCGTTTCTACTCAACTATGAAGTAATCACAACGCACCGGGCCGTCACGTTATTTGACTTTTATCTTCACTTTGTTTTTAAAGAAGTTTGTGAAATGGAATCAGCTAAATGGAGGAGTTACTTGCCTTATTTCAATTTTTACATTGAACACTAAACATGGAATGGCATATTTCAAAAGATGAAGAAAACAAAGGCACAATTAGCAAAAGTCTCAATTCGGCCCACAAAGATTTCGAATGCAGACTGGCGTTATCGTATTACAACATTTTATCCCAAGATGTGAGCACTAATTTTTATCATCGAGCTTTAAAATTGGCAATAGCACCGTCAGAAATATCATACTAGGTATATATGATATTAACCATTTTGTCCATTTTATATATGTAGGTATATATAAATCACTCACTTTTAAATTATAACTTAAATTATTTAATTTAAATTCGATCAAGTAGCACTACAGTAAACAAACAAATTCCGAATTTTTTAGGTTATGTTTTCCATCAAAATTGAAATTTGCTCAACTTCTCCGTCCCGTTCCGATCCATTTCTTATAATGTGAGCAATTACATAGCATTGGGTAAGTTCAAATTTGACAGCTTTCGTTACGGAATGGAACGGGTGCTATGTAATCAGCACTTAAGTCAAGAGTTGGCAAATGTAAATCATGCTGCAATTTGTACAGTTTTAATAGATCGCGACCTTAGAACTCACGGGTTCTAACTGATTGCGGCATTAATTCAAGAAAATCGACATCAAAATTTTATTTCCGTATAACTTGTTTTCTTAATTCATAATTTCCAGTCATACTACGCACGAACTTAGTGCCATATAAAATTTACTTTACTTTAAATTTTCGTTCGAATAAGTTAAAAGTTATCCGATATATAGCAATTTCTTAAAATCAGATAGATTCTTTACCTAAATGTAAGTCACATAAATTAATTTTCCAAAGTTGTATGTGTCACTTAGCACTTCGGAATGTCGTTTTCAAATTTTCGTAAGAATGCAAAGCTTTTACTACTTTGGTGTTGTAACCCTTTAGTACTGTTATTCGTCTTACAGACGAACGTGAAATTTTCACCCGCTCTAATATTGCTTTCACGGCCCCCCACTAATTTAATATTTACAGTACCTTCGTTCTAGTTCTGCTACGTTCAGTCGGCATTTCTTTACACATGTGTGTAGTCCTTGTAGTTTTTGAATAATAAAGGTAAATTCGTGTGTTGTGAGACGCACGACACAAAAACTAGTTCCCAGTGTGCCAAATTCGGAACTTCGGAATGGTAAGAACAAAATCGGAAAGTGTGCGAAAGAGCCAGACCGTAAAAAAAAATCCCCACTCTTCAGGGCTTTTTCAAGTTTTGGAATGGTATTCAGATAACTATTAAAATTCAGAAAGAGTTTTCAAAGAAGTGTGAATTCGGATTTTTCACTGATTTCTTTCTAAATTCTGAAGGCATTTCTGAAAACTGGAAAAGGTGAGTAATATATAGTTGAATTGTTATCAATAAATATTTCAGTGCGTTTGTAAATGCGTGAATAAGTTTGAGCTGCAGAGCATGTCAAGACGGCTGAAATATTGGCGAGTGAAACAAGCTGTTCAAGATATATGCCATCTAAACGTTGTCGTACTTAACCAGTCCCAAATACACCCAGTGCTTCGAGCCCAATATCTTTCTGTTCTGCGCGCTATTCAAAAGGAGGAAATGTAGCTTTCAACAAAGCGCAAAAGACACTCTCAACTTAAGTGATATGCTTCCTTCGTTGCCTACAATTTCAGAAGAAGACTTCTAAGTCTCAATAATAAGTGGAATAGAAATAGAAGCAACCGAAGCATTGGTGCGCAGGAAATTTTTTTAACAATGAAAAATGTTTTATTATAATAATTTTCCAGAGAACATTTTTTCAGCTATTGGAGGGTCAACTCTGACCGCTGTCATGAAGAGATCGGTCAAGATCTTGATGGCGGAAGTTGCTAAGCATTTCATACAGATGGGACTGGAACAAAATATTAAAATATCAAAATTTTTGATTGTCTCCGTTTTCAAAGGAATTTGAAAATAACAATTAAATGTTGTCAAACATTTATATATAATTGTTTTATTACAGAAGCGGCTCTTACTTTATATCCATAATCAAACTATGGACGACATAGAAAAACGCCTGAAAGCAGTATTTTATAATGCAAAATACAGATTTAATTAACCAAAAACAAGTGCATAAAAAAATTCCATTAAAAAAATCGGTCCAAAATATAAATATATTTACCGTTTTTATCTTTACAATCTATTTATTTTCCGAACTGACAAAACACAAATCTTAAAAATGTTTTAACGTCATTATTATTTAATAAACATAGGTATCCAAATTGAAAATAATACCGCTTATTTAAGACATTTTCAAAATATTTTTGGGTTTTTACCAGTTCAGAACGCTTTAATATATATTTCTGAGAATTTATTATGAATTCTTTAGAGCACTTTCATATCAAAAACAAGAACCGAAAAATGTAAACCGAAAAACTCAATTTATTTCACTTTAAAACAAGATTTTTGCTCCAATGATCAATAAAATCATGGGAAATAGGATAAACTAATAATTTTATTAATAAAACTATAAGCCGATAAAACATAAAAGTTGTGTTTTTCTTAAAAAGCTGAAATAAATATAACTATTTTCTCAGTAAAATTCTTAGTTTATCCTATTTCCCTGGATTGTGGAATAAATTGAGTTTTTCGGTTTACATTTTTTCGGTTCTTGTTTTTGGTGTGAAAGTGCCTTTAGAGTTTCAATCGAAATCCAAATAAGAAGCTTGACAATTTTCTTTTGGATATTTGGGAATTTCCTTTAGAGCTCTTAAGGAATATTTTTGATAAATTGGTGTGAATGTCTTAGGATTTCAATTGGAATTCAGATGAGAAGATTAACAATTTTCTTTAGGAAATCATTGAGGGGAAATATTCGGCACTATTGGCGTTTTTGTAAAAATTTACTTATTCTGCTCGCAAAGAATTTGTTCGGAAAAAGGTTAAGAGTCCGAAATTTTTTCGGAATTTTCTTCATTTTTCTTTAAAAATGCTTAGAAAAATTCCGAATTTGGCACACTGGGTTATTGATTTTTTTTTTTAATTTGTATTAGGTTTCAATTGGGTTTAGATTTAGAAAGTGGAAGCTAATCAATCTGGAACTTGTTCTTTAACTATCATAAATACTGGTGATCAAGATTACGCTGATACTATTAACAGTTGGATGGACGAAATGGATGCTGATAGTGACTTGTCGGGTGGATGATGATCAGGAATATATGATGAGTGAGAATGAGTCGAATTCTGAGTTGTCTGAATTGAAAGAGACACAATAGCTGTGTTCTTTTGTGTCCGCAGAACAGAACATAACAAAAGAAAAACAAAAGAAAGCTTGAAGAAAACAAAAATTTTATATCCAGCAGTTGGCACTACTTTTAAGTGTATTTATGAAAAAGTTGATAGTGTCATGCTTTTGTTATATTTTCTGAGGTGTCAAGAGTGAAAAAGGAATACAGGAAGGTAAACTATTTTATATTTTCGGTTATTATTAATTAAAAAATAAATAAATAAAGCTATTTCTGATTTTACAGAAGATTCGTATTGGAAATAGTTAAGTTAAGTTGGTCGGGTCACAGACTCAACAGCTTTTGTTTGTGTATTTTTTAATTAATATAGGTCAATATTATTAATTAATTTTCTTATTTCTAAGTGTTAGATTATTTTGGTTTTTTTATCACATTTTTGCAATTTTTTGGTTTGTTCCTATCCAGGAAATGCTATTTTTATTTTTATTTGGAAAATCTGGCTTATTTTAACGACTTACCATCCTCTTAATCACATCATAAATTATGTACTGTTCATCTTGTTTTGATATATTCCTAATGTTATTCCTCTAATAATTAAGTAACTATTATTCTCGATCTATGTTCCCACCGTTGTCATTTGGATCATAACATTCAATACGATTCAAACAAAGAACAGCATTAAAAACTCGCTTGACAGACATTGAATAAATATTATTATATATATATATAATACTATTAGTTATTTTATTCAATGGTGACAGTTCACAAATTACAAATGTCAAGAATTTGTTTCACAATTCTTTATGATAGTTTCAGCTGTGAGCTGAGTTTGACCAACTTCTACAAATAAAAAATTGGAGAACAGCGCCCCTACATTTTCATACAAGATTTAAATGAAGCGAACTAACAATTAGTTCGATTCAATAGACAGAACAAATTTGTTCTCTCGAATGTATGGGAGTTCTAGAACAGGTGCACAAAAGAACAGATGTAAATTTAGAATGTACATGCCTAACAAGCCGGCTGAATATGGATTAAAAGTATTGTGCCTTTGTTATGCTACAAGTCACTACTTCTATAATGTCTATATCATGGAAAGGATTCAGATGGCCTGGAACTTTTGACCTAATACAAAAAGCTTGACAAACCTACGCAATCTATCCTGGGTTTGTGCAGACAAATTTTTGGATCAAATAGGAAAATAACTGCGGATAATTGGATTTCCTCACTAGAGCTAGTTAATGAGTTAGACAATGACCATTGAACTTATGTTGAGACTATGCGTAAGAATAAAACTGAAATTCCTCGGGTATTTTTACCAATGTAAGATAGAGAAGTTTCATCATGTTTATATGGTTTCATGAAGAAGACAACTTTATTATAATACGTACCAAATCCGTCAAAAGTAGTTGTATTGATATCATCAATGTACCCTTCAAACACTGCCGATACCTACTTCAAATGGCTTACCGGAAATTATTTCCTTCTACAACACAACCAAAGGAGGAGTGAATGCTTTGGACGAAAAATGTTCTAAATTTACCGGATTTTAGATATATCCAGCGCAAATTCATATATCCTATTTCAAGATATCACAATTAGGTAAAGAAAGGAAGATTTGTATTCGGCGCATTCCACAAATAACTGATGATTTTGTTTCTGAGATAGAATCTGGAACATCGATGGCAAAAAAACAAAAGAATATGTCACCTATGCTCATCGAAAGAACGACGAAGTACAGCATATATTTACCTGGTGTGGAAAGAAGCAGTTTACTTGCAGCATTCTGGGCCAGTATGCAAAGAATGCATAAAATAATAGCTCATATTGAGCATGTGTCATTTTTTTCTGCTGAAATTCTTGACCCCTTTTGTTTTTTAATTGTGTTCAGTTTGTTTTTATAGAAAAGAATATTTTTGAATGGAATGATTTTTGTTCTTAAATAAATAAACCTAAAAAACAAACATCTTTTGCGAAGTTTTTTTTTATAGTATAGAGATTATCTTAAAATATTATATTTAATGGAAGTTTTAAGATTATGTGGCGATTGAGCTATGTTTTATTAATAATATGCCACTTTTTCTGTGAGACTAATAACAGCGGTAACGTTACTGTTTTACAAGACAGTACTTAAGGGTTAAAGAAACAGAAATAAATGCATTGCATTAGAGTATTGGCGATGAGAAACACTGTATATAAAATAAATAATAACTAATAATAATAAAAAATAAAATAAATAAATAACATCTTTAGCAGCTTAGGCCTTTAATGTGGACCTTCTCGAGGATGTTAAGATATCCCCTCCAGAAGAAGTGTGATTATTTGACCTTTTCATTCGGAGCATACTAACGGCTAAATACCTCTGGATAAAGAGGTAGAGTAGCTGCACAGAAGAAAAGAATGGCTTCAAGTGCTCGCTGAGGATACGATGTGAATGCGTCAGTGGTGCCTAAGCACACCATGCTTTACACCTTATAAAGGGTCTTCTTGCTGGCTGCCTGCATCGCTTTAGGCCCCTAGCCGCTTGCCCTGAAAGATCCATGAAGTCATTTTGGGATTTAGAGCCTTTTTTCCTTGAAAAGAATTTGGCAGATCCGAATACATAATACATAACTTTGCTGGTTATGAATTTAAGGTGGGGATTCGAGGTAAGCTTACTATCCAGAATTACTCCTAAATATTTGATTTTTTTGGATTATTCTAGTGAAAGTTCCAATAATCTAGGAGATAGGCACTGGTGGCTCCTTTCTTGGTGAGAGAGCCTATAACCATCTTATCTGCGTTTATTGATAGGCCCATACTCTAGCACCATCTAGTGACTATATGTTAAAAGCAGTTTACATAAGCTTGAATAAAAGCTGAATCAAATTTCCTTTTATCACAAACGACAATGTCATCAGAGTATTCCTGGGCCTTAAAGTCGGCTCTTGAAGTACAACCACAACCAAGAGCCATAGCAGTGGTATTAAAACTTCGCCTCTAGTGGCTCTAATTGTAGGGGATCTGCCGGTTAAGGTAGTTGTTATGCAGCGTTTTTCCAGTATAATACCAAGCCATCAGACGATACAGATTTCTATACTTCTATTTTCAATTTCTCTTTGACCGAGTTAAATAGTATTGTCGAAGGTGTCTTGTATACTCATGAAGGAACATAATAGGACCTTTTTGTCCTGTGAGGCTTTATTGATAATTTGTACTACACTGCTGATAGTATCCAATGTGAATTTTCCAGATTGGGTGGTACGTTCATTGATTTTATTATACCTGGCAGGTATCAATTGATTGTAACAGGATGTAATGCTAATTCCTCATAGTTCATGCCAATTAGCAAGCTCACTACCGAAAATATAAGGCTCGTTAGCTTCAAAGTCCTTGACAATGAACTACTTCGGCTGTATTAAAGGAAGTGTCAACTACTCAACTGCCAGACTCTCAAAATTGGATACCTATGTGTGTTTAATCCTGTCATATAGTCGTACCTGAATTATTTCATGGCGTTCTGTGCCCCATGGTTCTATATATAAGAGCAAAATATAGCAATTACAAATTTATTTCACAAAGTTGACATGCGTTTCGGCTTTACATAGAACTAGACAGCATGAAGTATCTTCTAAATTGTTGGAGATACATCTAACTTTGGGGACCATTTTAATCGATAGAGAATAGTTGAATTTGTATGACCACGTTAATAATTCAATTTTGTTAAAAATGTCGGTTAGAACTCGGGAGTACCAAAAAAATAAATAAAAATAAAAAACACGTTATGTAGGTACATTTAAAGAAAAAACCACTAGGTACTCTCTTAAAATTTCGATAAATATAGTGTTACCGGAATTAGTAAAGGAGAGCTAACAAAATTAGATTAATTAAAGACGAAGGTAAAAAATTAAGCGAAAACGTACACCAGCATAATTCGATTTTTAAATAAATAAATAAAAAGAAAAATAGGAAATTTTGCAATGATAAAATTAGGGACCAAGTTTTTCAATATTAAGTAGTAGATTTACAACATTATTTGAATGTTTCGGTGTAAAATTACTGCATAAATTTATAAATACTTGCTAGAGATGTGGAAAAATACCGCTGGATTGTATTACACACCGGCAGTTAGTAAAACTAAAGTAACAGAAATGTAAACATATTCCAAATTAGTACTTGTTAGTGTAAAATTGCAATTTTGTAACGGTATATTAATAATGCAGGATGTAGAAATGTGCCTACTTATGGGAACATTGTTCTTGCATTTAATACCACAGACAAGTAATAATAGATATGCAAGGGCCATAGTAAAATGTGTAGTAAGGCCCAAAATACATTCACGACCTCAGGCCACCGGCCACAGGATGTACACCTCTGAAGCAAAGTAAATGCATTGCCTAAGTTAAGGTCAATTCAGAATCGGCGAAGCATGCAGCAGCTAGGTTTGATTTAATATCATATGATCATATGGCGCAATTCTCAATCGACGCATCATGGCTGCGTTGATGCATGATGCATGGTTTGGAAAATTTCAAATTTTGATGCATGCTGCAACAGTTCTGCCAACATACTGAGGTAAAAAAAATTTTCACATTTTATTTATCTGTCATATTTCCTCCAGATGTATTTTTTTTAAAGAAAAACTACTAAATTAAAATTTTGCACAAAAGTAAAACTCGGTATTATTCAGGTGTTATGTTTGTAAATAAATGTGAATTATAAAAAAGTTTGGCATTACAAAATTTCCTATACTGCTTGCTGCGCCGATTGTGAATTGGGCATTACGGTCACGTTAACTAAAAATTCAAGGATCGTCTGCTGCCATTCTGTCGGGAAAACGTGGATCCTTTTCGAAAATTTATTCGAATTCTGTTTCCGCACTGCTTCCGGGAGGATGTGCCCTCTCCTATATGCTGCGCTCTCTCCCTCTGAGCCGCCTGCCAGGTTCCACGCTGTGGCCGTGGCTATCAAATTTTCTGGCTAATGGCCCCAGTTCTATCAACATTGAAGTATAAGAATGTTAGGTTATTCAATATGGCGGGAGATTTGAAATTAATCAGAATTTTGTTTATCAGTGCGAAAGTTTTTTACCTGTAAGAACTATTTCATATTAGATTGTAATAATTCTAGAAAAAAATTAAAATGGAAGAAAAAATTATTAATTACATGAAAATGCATACATTTATGCATACTAAGAAGGATGGCTTCTTGTGGCCAGTGGCCGTGAATTTCACTTACTTGGAATCAGCCACATGTAGCTAATGGCCCGTGGCCTGAGGCCGTGAATGTATTTTGGGCCTAACTGACAAGTCTTCGCTAACTTCAGCGAATCTTCGAACAAAGAAATGAACCGACAAAACTTTATCATTGATTTCAAAATAATTTTTCTTTTGCTCATTTTCGTTTGTAAACTGACGTAGAACGAAGCAATTTTTGTTTTTTGTTTTCTGCTGAGTAAATTGTTGACGGAATGAAACCAACGGGTGGGGGGGGGGTGTATAGATGGATTGGTTGGATAGGTTTTGTGTTTATGCAATTGATATGGGGGACGCGCTCCAATATAAAGTCAACTGTGTCTCGACCTGATGTAGGAAAGGCATACATTTTTTCTTAGAATTTTATTGGACTTTTTATCCTTAGAGTTTTTATGCATTAATTGGAGACCGACAACTGGTGCTTGGGCTGCTAACAATTTAAGTGGGTGTCTCACCGGGAGCGGCGTGGCGCAGCAAAATAGTTGCAGCGTGGCGATTTTGGAGATTACTCAATAATACAATTTTGCAGCTGCCGCTGGCGGCAAATTTTCTTTTTCATTCGAAATAATTCCGCCCACACAAATGAAGCTTTTCGTATTCTAAATTATTCGCAATCGAACCTTATCACTTTTCTCTGTTTTTCTTCGACCAGAGCTACTAATAACAGAACTTCTTTACTGTGTTGCCACTCTTCCACAATTGTGGAAGATCTCCCACAAGTTTTCAAATATTCTGATTCTTTCATCTCTTCTACGCAAAGATCAAAATCTACCACAATTTTTGTCTTTATAATTTATTATATATGTTTGTGGACTGCATCTGCATCCGATATTTTTGGTTGGCATAAGTATAAAGCGGAAACACAATGCTACGGTCATCAGAGTTCATCAGCTCAGATTTAAATTTATACCTATATCAGATAATTGATTAATTGATTGAAAAATAGGGGTTTTGGATCCCGAGGGATCTCCCGAAACGTAGGCCAAATCAAGGCCGATTGCTCATACTCCAGACCCTTGGGCGACGCTCATAGGTCCCAACCGGACGCTCCTATAAATTTCAGTATTGGCCATGCCCTCCTTGCCGGTATCGTGTAACTCGTCTAGGAGGTGTGAGGCAAGGGATCCGTAACGTATTCCTGAGAGTGTCGGGCAGTGACAAAGAAAGTGTGTAACTGTTTCGGATTCCTCTCCGCAACTTCTGCATGTAGGATCGTCAACAAGTCTCATCCTGTGAAAGTGACCCTTGAGAGAGGAGTGCCCAATGAGAATGGACACCAGGGTTCTCAGGGTTATCTTGTTATGTCCTAAGAGCTTATTCATTTAATTAGGGTTTGGTTTACCCCACAGTTCCTTTGTTGTTCTACCCGAGGGGTCTTCTAACCAAAGGCGACTGTGTTGGCGGTCAGCCCAGTTTAAAATGATAGAAACAAGGTATTTTGGTGGAATCCCGACTGTGGAGACAGATTCCTCCGAAGCTGCACCAAGAAGACCAAGCTCGTCCGCCCTTTCATTCCCGCTGATGTTGCTGTGCGCCGGCTCAAACTGTTATTCCGAGAAAGGGACTTCACTGTGGTTTTGAACTCTATTAGTAATTTTCAGGTTATTCAGCTCTTAGATAAAGCCTTGAAAGCTGCTTGGCTGTCTGAGCAAATGGCTATGTCCTTGTTCTCAGTGTCTGAGTTAAGTTAAAGAGATGTCTTCCCGCTTCAAGAATGGCATTGACTTCTGCCTGTGGCATGGTTTTCAAGTTGCAAGGTAAATTTAATCTCAGGCTGCTCGTAGAAAACTCCCGCTCCGGTGCCTTCATCGGATTTAGAGCCATCAGTATCTATTGTAATAGGGTTTTGTCAATGCTTGATACACGGATAGTGGCTCCCATTCTGACCTGGATGGAGTTCTATATATCCGATAGTAGAATAGAATGAAATCTGAGCTGATGGCAGTCGCATTGAGTTTCCCGCTTAACTGTGCCGGCAATAATAAAGATCTCTTTGGTGTAGTTTAAGGAGCATATTAAAAAATACTCAGATGAATTATATGTCGGTAAAATTAAACAGAAGCTTCTTTCGTACTATATTAAGCTATGTGACGAGTTAAAGGATCGATTTCATTTTGCGGATTCTGCCAGCTACAAAAATTAAACTAAAAACCTTAATTAAAAAATAAAAAAATACTACAAGAAAAGAATCATCAAAATCCATCAAGCCATTTATCATTTTTCATGAGAAACTATACCAGTATTAGGCACTTTTTCGGGACTTTAACCACAGTAAACGAAGAAATAATTTTATCATGTCAGATTAATCATCGGAACCACTGTGTATCGTCGCAATTTTGTTTAAACATTTTTGGTTATCACTTGTCTGTACTGATACCAAACTATAGCTGAAGAATGTAACTATTTTCCATGCGAAATTGTCGTATAAAGTAAAATAATTTTTTTTAATTAAATCGTTCTAATTGGTTTTTAGGTTAAAAATAGTTGAGTAAATATAAAATATGTTGTACAATAATAAGCTGCTTAAATGATTTCTTGAGAAATAATACAGCAAGGTGATTGAAATTCGGTCTTGGTGTCAGTTGGTAAAAAGCGGCTGTGCCCAATATTCGTGCAAAACATTGCAGGATACCGGTAATGTTCAATAACCCGAAACACTCGGATCAGCTAATAGACAATTCATTCAAAGATGGGTCTCTCAAATTAAACTTTTTTTTTGTTAGGTATGTCCAACAAGCAAGCCCCTCATAATTTTACTACAAGTTTTCCTTTTCTTATCTTTTTCTTTTCTTAAATTGACTTGACTTTTGTTTTTGAAAGTTGACGTACGACTGATTACATTTTAATTTTTCAATGATTGTATAAAATTACCTAGCTAAGTCTTTCTGTGTTCAGCAAAGTGATACTAGACGCGAATTTCGAAAATAATATTGCTGGGTTTATAAAGTAATTGGTCAAAAGCTCGGCACAGACATGTCCCCACAAACGCAGTACTTATGGTATGTTGGCATCCCCTACATTATGCATTATTTCGGTTTCGCTGGGTCATCTGGAGCTCCCACTTGCATCACTTTCATTTCTAGTCAAGCCCTATTCATACTGTGAATTTGGTCGAAATCGGTGATGACGACTAGGGACCCCCTCCTTGTCAGACCAATTCTAGCTTTTTCACTTGTTACTTGCTAAGTTTTGTGACTTCAGGTTTTCATTAAATTTTCCGATTAGTCATTTTTCCCATTTGCTTGTTTCTTGTGTGGCCTCCAATATCCTTTTTTTTTAATTAAATTAAAAAAAGAATGAAAAACAAACAATTCTAAATTAAGCAGTAGCCATTTTTGTTGCTCTATGATCCCTATGAGCTAGAATTCTTATTATACCATTTTATTGGATACAAAGGCTTATTTTTTTAAATAATTAATTTTTTTTTAGTTCATGGACTCTAAAACCGCATAGCACCAAATATAATAATTAAAAGAAACAACCCACCCTATCTCCTGAGTTAGATCGTTAATGCATTTTGTTGGTTGGTAACATACTCACATGATCGGGATGTACAGTAAAAGTCTAACCAAAATATTTCGACTGTGTTTACCGGCTTTGAAGGCACACAAATTTTTCCATAATTTAAAAGTGAGCTATTTTCGCACCGCCTTATCAATTTCAATTTCACTCAGCAGCGCCCATAATGGATTCCAATAATATAAGCGATAAATCAATTAAATAATTAACTTCGGAATTACATTTAATTAATTAATTGAGTTCACCTGTACCTACAGTGTACGTGCCGTGGAATTTTCTCCTTTTTATTGATGTTAAGGCTGCTGGGCATGCTGAGAAGCTTTCTAGGCGCGCAAATACCGTACCATTCTGGGCTCTGGCGATGCAATGTCTTTCTTCGTACAAGTAATTCACGTCTGTCGGTAATAATTAATTCCATCAATTAACATCATTTGTTGGATTTAATTCCGTTTCGTTTTTAATTGCAGTCGCGTCGTCGTCCGTCGTTGTCAAGACATTCTACAAGATGAAAAACAGCTTACAGAGTCCATGCAAGTCTTCATCCTCGCGGTGGTGTAAGTAAAAAAAGCTTGAATGTACCCCGCTGAGATGAATTGATGAACTGCCAAAGGAAATTGAAGATAATTTTATGAGGTTGGACATATTTTTTTTTCTCTCTCCTAGGATTCTTATATTATTATTATTATTATAACCATGGACTCTGATGTCGTTATTTAAAAATTTCTTTTTTATTGTTTTATCCCTTTTTAATGACAGTGTAAAGCGCTAAAAGGCGTAACTTGAATAATCGAGATTGACCCTTTCCGCAATTTAATGAAACCTCGCCACATTAAAAGCAATTTCTCACCGTGTCAGCAACTCATCGCTCTTTTAGCCACACTCACAGAAAATCACATTCGTGACAAATTAATTGGCCACGACCATCCTCAAGGTGAACTGACCACCACTCATCACATACCTGAGGTGTCATTTACTGTCATTAAAGAGCGGGCTTAACCTTTTTCGCTCGTATTATTACCGCCAGTGATCAGTGCTGCTTTCGATTCACAGAGATTTTGTGAAATTTTTCACTTTGGAAGTGCTGCCTGGCTTGGCCTCCTGACCAGATCTGGGGATCGCATTCCCTGCCATACAATATACAAGCCTAGAGGGCCATTAGACCGTTCAGCTTTCTCTTAAACATATGTACAAGCACACATAACCATATGCCGCTCAAGTTCTTAATTACCTTAATCCAGTCGACAGTATGCACAATTTACATACCTACATGTATGGACGTATGCATATACATTGCATGTCTTCCAGACTTTTGTTGAAGTCTCAGCCCAGAATTGAAGGAGATCAGCCGACAACGAGCGAACGTAGTAGCTAATGGTAGTAGTCCAGTTGTTGTGCATTTTGTGCAGTTGCAATTCGAGAACTGCAACAAATTTGTAGCATGTCAACGCGGGTGCCTTTTAGTGTCAGGCGACAGGCAGACAAAATTAATTGAGTTTCCGCCCATTTGATTGACGGCGACAAATTGGGACTGCGGCGAAATGAATTGTCTATGGGCGGTTTTCGGTGCTAAGAGATTGCTTTTTCAAAAAAGGATAACAAGAACAAGAAGAAGATGAATTACGCTGACTTCTGGTCGTAGCGCGTTATGGACAAAAATTGAATTTGTGTATGTCATCATGCAATTTGACGTTTTCAGACATATTGTTGATGGCTTACAGTATTCTTGTTGACTGCTTATTTATAGGTGGATGTGAATATTTAAATAATATACATGCGCAGCTATGGTGGTTTCTGACATGTTAAGTAATAGACAACCGGAAAATTGAGATAAATCGAACAACCTATCGTTTTAAAAGTGACACATCTAAAAATATGTGATTTTTAGTTTTATTATAGCATAGATGAAAAAATTGAATTGTATGTTTCGGAAAAGCCCCTCCGAATTGTAATTGATACAAAATTATCAGCCATTGAAAGGTGGTGTGGTAGCCGGCCATCGCAGCTGAGGGCGGCTAGAGTCATCAATAATAGAGTAGTAGTAATAGAATTGTATTAGTAGCAATTCACGAGTAGACGAGCGGTCTTTTGTGAATAGCTCGAAGGAGTCGGATGTGAAATGATTGTGATGATAATTTTACAGAAATGGCTGACTCTAAGAGCCTTTCAAGAGATCTCTTAAGCTTTTAAATTTAGCAAGTATGAGATTTTAGCAGAATTAGTATTCTACATAAATTTTTGTGGAGAAATATTAACTTTAAGAGATTAAGAGGGTTTGGAGAATCTTTCAGTCAGCCCAGCTAATAAACACGTTTACTTTTCAAGGAGGAAGAAGAAGAATTAATGTTTTTGGCGATGCGATGATGGCAATATAACCAACCCACATGTAGCTAAAATTATGTGCGTCTTTAATTAAGTCACAATTATCGATATAAAAAATAATTGTATGATAAATTCACAGCACGTAATGATAATTGCATTATTATTTTAATACCTAAATCGCAGATAAAGAGTTCCACAGCCGTCGTTACGTCCAACAGGATTTTCGTATAAACCTGTAGCAAAAAAATTAATTGTTACCAAAACTTTAAAGTGACGATAATATTGTCGAGTAATGGAGATTAAGGCTATGTCATTTCTACAACTTTAAAGGCAAAAGATATTAGCATTCTGAAATTCTATACAGCCTCAGAAATATAGCAAAGTGATTCAAGTCATCTCTAATATTGCTCAGAACTATCCTGTGTGCATGGCTCAAATTGAATAATTCTTTTATATTTCAGAAACTTGTACATATTTATATAATTTATATGAATTATATAAATATGTACTTATTTTTCAGCATTTTTATCAAACATTTCAGTATTTTAAAACAAAACAATTTTTGCAACTATCACGATAACAGATTTAAGCGTACCTCGGTGAGGAGCTCTTATGTTAAGAGATATTTGACAGATATTTTCGTTTGCTAGAATTCCAAATCTCTTAAAAAAAACTCTTCAGAGATGTCAGACGTCAGCTGATTTCTTAACTTCTGAAATCAGCTGACGTCTGATATCTCTTAACTCTTTACGTAGAATACCAATGACATCCCAGTTAAGAGGATAACGCTCTTATCTCTTATGTAGAATCGCGGGTAAGTCTCTTTCCGGAAATTCAGTAAAGGGGAGCGATGGCGGGTTCGTCAAAAAACGGTATCATTTCGTTAAATAATGAAAAATATCTTACACTTTGATCTGAAAAATTTACAGAAGTTGTTAAGGTCGTACAGTGCTGCCAGGGAAATTCTACGTGTACTCCGTCTGACATTTTATGGTCATACCATGCTGCCCAGAAAATGCACCGTGTACGCCGCCTTGCCATTTTGTGACATGCGACACAAGCGGAACCTGGCTGGAGCATAGTAGTGGACGTAGAGAAAAAAAGTAACGTTAGATGCAAGTGATAAAAATCCAAGTGGTAAATTATTAAAAACCACGGACCGACCGTCCTGCGTAACTAAAAAGCCTTAGTGCGAAAAGTCGTCGAGCGCAAGTTTCTTTTCACGGTATACATCCACGCCACGCCGGTCTGCAGGTCGCTTGTACGCCATCAATCTATATCCTTTATCTGGCGAATCAGCGAGTCCCTATGTTGGCTAAGGGCCTCAACGGAAGCCCCCTGGTGTTTAGGTGACCCATATCCATATTCTAAAATCGATTTTTGTTATAATTTAAATATTTGATCAGGAAATCCTCCGGGAAAGACACGACCAGGAGAAGCCCACAGAGCAGCTGTGGCCCGGTCGTGGTAACCCTGATATTAGGAGACAAAAACGGCCCACAATTCCGATTGAAAACAGTCATCGGCTTACATTGAAGACCCAACAGCGAGGGATACTCCTTCATCGCCCCGTAATCAAGTCTGGGACAATTCGGTCGCGACATTGACCCGATTATCCAGTGAGACTCCATCGAAGATAAGTATTAAAGTCAATTGTTACTATCTCATGCATCTGGGCAGGGTTGGCAGTAGTACCTCCCACCATAATTGACATACATGCGGAAATCGTAAAAATATAAAAAAGGAGAATTAATAAATTACAAAAAGGGGAAACAAGAAAATATTTCTACCCCTGAGCGACGTTAAACCAAAAATTATCAAGGATGAGTTGTTGAAATCATCAAAGATGCAAGCTTTGAATGTTACCATTTCGTATAAATAGTTTAAGAAGTGTTTTCAAAAAAAAAAGTAGTGTAAAGGTCCCTTCAGGACTGGATGTGTTCTACGGCCTTTTGTTTAGCCAGGCACGATTTTTTTTTCTATATGGCAGGCGGCACAGCGGCAGGTTTTCGTGGAACCTCCCCACACTCTCCACCAATAGTCGAAGCGAGCTAGCGTGCCACCCTGCAATCAACGCTGTCCACCGAGTGATCTGTCGGCACATGCTGGCAGTTGTGACTTAACGTCCAAAGTCAATCACTCTACATAGTTCCATAACAAAGTATGCTTACAATATTTGGCACTACATAGCACCTAGTGTCGCTTTTGATTCTGTCTTAAACAAAAAACATGCTCCTTTAAAAAGAAAAATTGGTTTTATATCAGTTGCGTCCCAGCAATAAGGGAAGGAATAAAAGTCCTGTTAAGTTAACCATGAAAAATGCAAAATCTCGAAATCCGTTTATAGTGAACGGATTTTTTGAGAGTTTTGCATTGAGTTTCTAATCGTAAAAACTTTAATATTTTACATTAAAAATACATTGCCAATAATTATATAAACAAAATAATTAATTATGAAATGAATCTTCATGTTTTTATACCCTAGATCAGAGGTAACCAAACTATGGCCCGGCTGGTGGTATTATCTGTCCCGCCAAGGATTTTGAAATTTTTTCGTAAACTGTAGCTCCACAAATAGATTTTAAATTTATAAACAATTGAAACTTTATTTTTGATTCGATTGGCATGACGCACAAAATGGCGAAACGATGGTCCCGGACAGTCATACTTGTTAGTCTGTATACCGTGTGCGCGTGGTAAATACCCAAAAGCAGCATGAGCCACAAAATTTCATTGAGTGAGTCTAGTGATTCAAGCAATTTATTGTGACTAAGTAGATAGAGCCTATGTAACATCCTTGCAGTTGACCTCGGGATTCCTTTCTATTATGTTCTTTTGCACGTGCTTCATTTGTAAATTCGTATGTATAAAAATTCATATTTACTATATGTATTACAAATTAATTATTATGTTAATAATTTTTTAAAGTTGATCAGGGAAGGAAAAAAAAACGAAAAGTTAATGACGTGTGCCGCATTTTTAAAGAAGAATGGGGATTCAAATATTTCCCTGTGCAATCGCAGTCAAAAATTGCCATAACTGTATGTGTAATTTGCAATGACACTGTTGCTGTAATGAAGGAATATAATTTACGTCGATATTATGAAACAAAACATACTTTAGTTTACTCACAATTTAAGAATAAGCAGCGCGCGTACTGAAAAATTTGAAAAAATACGTCGTAGTTTGTCTTCTCAACAAAACTTATTTAGGAAGGTAAACTCAGAAAATGAAACATTGACATTAGTTAACATAAAAGTTGCTTATTTGTTGGCAAAAAAATAAAACCCTTTATGGATGGAAACATCGTTAAAGAGTGCATGATAAAAAGCTGTTGGTAAATTATGTCAAAGAATGTTGAAACTGAGGAAACACAGTATTTCACTCATTATTCTCTCGCGATGGATGAATCAACTGATGCTGAATAAAGTCACCAATCTTGGAATTGAATTAAACAGACTAGGAAAAATTTATGCTGGGCTGCGCAGACTTTGGCTTTCGGTCGACATATTACCTTGTAACACTCGTCTGATCCTAGTGAAAATGTTGATTCTGCCTCAATGGAAAAGGAAGCGTTTTTTCCCCAAATTAGATAGTGCACGTAAAATGAAAGTAGCATTCAACGACTGCAATCGATTTATTTCTAGATTGCAAAGATTTGATCACATTTCCTCATTTAACCTTCGATTACTTGGTTGTTCTTTGCAATCTTTTTTAAAGCGTTGAGCACTTTATCTACTGTTCGGCATACTGCGGTCGAATAAGCCTGAATATGTCAGGGAACTTTTCCAGACTACTTTGTCACAGCGGTACAAAAACCTGGTAATGCCTCGTTTCTATAGGTTGGTTATAGAAAGTTCTTACGTCGTCCAGTGAATCAGATTATGGAATAGCTTATCCGTTACTATACCAACCGCAAACAGGGTCAATGCATTTAGAACCCAAGTTCAAACTCATATAAAAAAATCTCTTTATAGGATAATTGTTCCTATTTTCTTCTATCATAAGGAGAAGTTATTTAAAGTATTTCAACTAAATAAACTAAATTTAAAATAAATTTAAACTTAACTTTAAATTTAACTTTTTTTTTTAATTAACTATCAATTTAACGTAGATTATTCTTTCTTTGATTAGTTATAGCTAAGTTCTCTTCTATCACAAATATATCTAGCACCGGCTTACTTATTCGTACGTCAAAAGATTGTGGATCTTGTGTATATCTATAAGCAATAAATTATTGTTATTGTTAAATTAGATGTAATAGGTTGTCTTACTGGTTGAAGAATTGGTCATCGGTTAGTCTACTATCGCAGGCAAATAATAACAAACCAGCCCCAACGGTCTTTAAAAATGACATTTTTATAAAACCAATAATTTGGGTTGGCTCATTTCGTACTGAACCGAGCACAAGGAGAGCAAGACAACGTTTTGTTTGAATATTGAATTCTATGCTAAATAAGAAGAAAGAGATAAAGAAGAAATTTATATAAAAAATATGTATGCATAGAATATGTGTAAGAACGGTTGGCCGTGTCACACTTAAAATTAAAAATAAACAAGTAAAAAAGCTAGAATTGGTCTAACCAATTCTTAATCCCCCAGATGAATGCTAGTTGGTAATTTCGTATGGTCACCCATCTGCGCAAGTTTGATTTTTCACGTGGGTTTTTGAATATATGTCTAGAACAGCTCATCGAACAGCAAAAATGATTATAACCAATTTTATATGATTTCATAAGCTTAAGAAGTTTTTATTACAATAAAAATGTCTAGGACTGATAGTTTTTCTATACGTAAACAACTTAAATTTTTATATGGCAACACCGAGAAGGGGTTTCCCGATTTAGTCTATTTTTGAAATTTTATTTACTATTTTTATGAGAACACTACATATGTACAAAATCTACAACCCTACGATGGAGTTACCAGATTTTTCCCATTTTTGAACTTAATTTTACTATTTTTTTAAAGCCGATGCTCAAAATTTCAACTCTCTTAGTATACGCGTTCTCAAGTTATAGTGAGTACGGGCAGACAGACGGACGGACGAATGGACATTCAGAAATCAAAATAACTTTTAATATAATGCGTGGGTGTCCAATTCATTTTGCTCTACCAACATTATTTCTAGGTGTTATAAACGGAGTGACAAACTTAGTATGCCCTTTAGATTTCATCTAAGGTATAAAACAGGGTTTATCTATGGAGACAATATCCAAGAGATCAACTACACAGCTATAACAAGAGTAAGGCAAGTGAGGTAGCCGCTAAAGCGAGGGAGGGGGTGCCACTCGTTGAAAAAAAAAATTATTGCGGGCGAAAAAAGAATATTAACAACATTTACCTTTGAAAAATATAAATTATTTTTGATTTTTAACTGTTAAATAAATTTTTTGTTCTCGATTTGAATTTACCCGCTTGACAAGGCAAGGTCAAGGTTCGTGATTCTGACATAGAAGAAATTCTTCCCAGTACTACAAAATGAATGCTGAAGATATGGTTGTACCAGAAAACGTTAAAGAAATAATAAAAAAGAAGCGACTCGGACATTTAGAATCACTAAATGATGAGTGATCTCAAAATTGCCACAAAACAAAAGCTCCGTAAACCAATTTTTGAATCGATTGATGTTCTTTTATTCTAACTGACGAGAAGGTATGTTGGAACAAGTTTCAGAAGATTGGGGATTCCTTTCTGGCGATCTTCTTATCAAAAAAAAAAAAAAAACTGATAGTCTGAAAATGCAGCTTTGGGATTTGTTTCAATCAATTCAAGAATTATATATGAATTTTGAAATCGCTCTCCGAGTTGAAGTTAATAAAAAAATACCTCTGATCTACAATGGGTAAAGAAATATTGTTGAATGTGGCCGTTTTTTAAACCAGAAAAGAAATGACAGGAATGTTTGTCATTTTGAGAATATTATAAACTAATTCGTGATGAAAAAAGCTCGAAAAGTCCATCTATAAAATCTTGGAAATATTTCTATCAAATTGATTCGCCTCAATGTTTTTAAATGTACTTTACTCGCAAAAAATTAATATCAACTAACAATTTTATGTGCAATAAATATTACCTACTAACTATTCTTCTCATGACCAATTGTTGCTCAATTTTGTTCAGTGAGTTGATAGACCACGTCAGAATAGTTAAAATTAAATATGGTTATGTTGAGAATTTTATGGATAAGGGGCGCAAATTTATACGTTTGCTTCAGGTGCCAAAACGAGTTGTTATGGCTCTGCGTAAAGCAACTGAGGAAGAAAGTGAACTCTTAACCCTTCCCTACTGTTTGTTTTTGGAATATTTTTGTAACCGCTTAGAAATTCAATCGCTCCTTCACTTACTTATATGGCCCAATATAGTAACAAAAACAATGCCACTGCTACACCAAATGTGGAAAAATTCAGACTGTTTCTAATATTTGGGTACTTTCTAACACTGGAAATGTGTCATAAGTAAAAGCTGATTGTAATATACCATGACCATGTACATATATACTCTACTTCAAAATTGATTTACATGAAATAAAATTACTTTTTTCTTACAATTAGAAAATAAAAACAAAATTAAAAAACTGTTTTCATATTTGTTCTTCAATTTCGATTTGTTTTAAAAGTACACATAGGTATAGCAATCCTTTGAAAGCCTTCCTGAACACTTCTGATAAAAAACACATTTTCCGTACGTTTTTCGAATTAATAATGATATGATGCAAAAAATAATATAAAATGCTTTACAAAAAAGTGAATGAAATTACCAAATTTGCCATTTATAATCTTATCTTGGCATCACTCAGATAACTCGGCGTCCTGTCAGTGTAAGTTGTAGGACATTTCTGAGTACTTTTAATTCATAACTTTCCTCTGCCCAGATGGCCTTGTTGCCGTGACCCAATTAGCTTTATCGTATTAGGCTTTTAGGTTATGCGATAAAGTTCTTTTTATGCGATAAAGTACATTCGTTCAGAGTACGTAGTAAATACGTGTGGTCGCGTTAACGTAGAGAACATCAGCCCAATGAGCACTGCCAGTCCGGCTCTGCACCCATGGGTCGCGGAACTCTGGGCGCGAACCTAGTGGGGCCATCCGTAATGATCGCACTAAGCCCTATAGGGATATATTTCCCAAGTTCTGTAATATTTACGTCAATACGATGTTCTCTCGTTCTCCACTAACTTAAATCGGACGTAAATATTAGGTAATCTAAACTTAACTACAATTAGTCGCTATGCCCTAATTTACGTCGAATAGATGTAAATTCGACCTGAAAAACAGGGGAAATATTGCTTGGGTTAATTCATGTTTGAAACACTAAGAGCATTTCTTGAGTTATTTGCTAACATGAGTAGAAAGAGTAGATTTTCTTGCTAACACAGTCGCCAAATAATACCATTTCTGCCCAGTTTTTAATAGTCTACACGACTTTTTTCATCACATTTTCTACCATAATTCGATTACATTTTATTTCAAATTTGACTTTAATTGAACTAATTGAATTGGGATAAATAAATTTCTACAAGAGACAAATGTAAAAGGGAAAATTTATGTATCACTTTACGATGGAGTGGGATACAGCCTATACAGTTTTTACGAAACCTCCTATGTGTCACATTAAGCTATTTTGAGATTTTGGTATCACCTTAACCGCCATTTGGCTCTTTACCCATGGAAAAGTCTCCTTTGTGGAAAAATATTCCTGTTGATACTTATAAAGCAGAAAACGAAAGGTATTTTGTCTTATTTCAATACTTATTGTTAACAAGAATGGTCAGCTTTTTGTCTCTTCATAGGAGGTTTCATAAAAACAACGACGACATTTCAGAGTAGTGCGTACACTGCAATTCTGATGACGTACCATCTAAAAATTTTAATAGGTGCTACATGAAGAATGCAAATACCTAGAAGCTTTTATTTATAATCATTACTCGGACTCCTCATCTCCTTATGTCGATATGTATAAGGATATCGGTACACCGAAATTCACAGAGGTAAAAATTAACTTTTTATATATACGATTGACGTTGCAAAACTCACGGTATTTATTCGTTAACGTTTACCTTTTTTCATTCTCTTAGTACGTGACAACTCTCACGTTTTTAATTTGAGCGTGAGAATTTATCCTCGTTTCTGAGTTAAGTTCATTAATTTAACAACATCAAAGTAAAAAACTTGCCGCATCTTTATTATCCATGACTTGTTAAGGACTCCCGTGAAACGTTTTACCATTTTTATTTCATCTCACAGGCGGCTACTATTAAGCCATCGTACATACACATACACTTTTTCCCACTGTCAGAACAGATTGAAATGGAGAGCAAAACGCCATATCTGGCCGATCCGGAATGCTAATAAAATTTTACGACTGTATGTTGGTATTACTCGAGAGCATTTATACACAGCCAGCCATATGGAGCTGGAGCACCGAAATTGCAAAATTCCATGGTGAGAATTTATCAGGACTGCACCCCTTCAATATCCATCAAAGATTAATGGTCCATTGGATTTAGAACAAAGTATAGCTTCTATGTAGTACTCATAAGGATAAATGGTTATGGCATTGGCATTTGTTCTCGACAATGAAAAGGAAAAAGAAGCACCAAATCTCTGTGGAACGAAGATATTTATGGTGAGTTAGTTCAATGAAGGAAGGAAATCACTGGAAATGGTCCAAAATTACCGATAATGGGAGACTGCGACCCATTGTAGGTTTTTGTACGGCAACAACTTTCGAATGTTAAAAAGAAGTTAGGTTTTATAGGGAAAGTTTATTCGAAAGGGGGAAATAAAGAAGTCAAATATTTTTAGTGGGGCTCAAGTGGGTCTAATCAAGTTTATTTTTATTTATTTATTTATTTCTCTGGATTATTGTACATTCTGGGAGAGCGCACATTAATGATAATGAGTTTGAAGCTTTGCATACATTTTCGATTAAACCTAAATAACACCACCTCCTATGGATAAACGAAGGGAATTTCTTGCTTATTACACTCCTTTCCTTCATTAAATATATATATTTTTTTTAAATTAAATTGTACAAACAATTTATTGCATTTCGTTTGCTCACCGAAATTGGATGAAAAAGTTGCAATTGGTTAAATTTGAGTGTAGAAAGTTGAAATTGATAGCGCATTTGTTTCGGTGATGGGATAACTGGAAATTGGATTATCCAAGAGACGATAATTAGCAAAGTTCAAAAGGAAATAAAGTGGAAATATATATCCTATAATATCCTTTTTGTTTTGGAAATAAGGTCGTTCTAATTATTAACAAATTTAATTTATTCAAAAATGTTTACAAAAGTATATGTATGTAGGAAAAAAAAATATGTAATTTATAAATTCGAATCGACTTTACCTTTTATTTTTAGTTCTGGATTGGATTGTATTGAAAGAAGTTGATTTCCCAGGTGAAATCTCGGAAATGTAGGCCACAATAAGGCCCATTGTTCACCCTCTAGACTTATGAGTAATTGCTCATAGGTCCCAACCGGCTACTCTTACTAAGTTCAATATTTGCCTCCAACTCTCTTGACCGGCCTCATGCAGTTCTTCCAGGAGATGTGAAGAAATCTGTAACGCTTTCCTGAGAGAGCCCGGTAAGGACAACGAAAGTTTCGGATTCCTCTCCGCATCTTCAGCATACAGGGTCATCAACAAGTCCTATCTTGTGTAGATGACCGCTGAGAAACAGTGCCTAGTGGCTGTGCCATGTTTAGTCCCAATAGCTTTTCCGTTAGTTTGGCTTAGGCTTATCCTATAGTTCCTCTGTAGTTCTACGCGAAGGCTCATCTAACCAAAGATCGAAAATTTAGGGGCAAGGTGTTTTGGTGATATCCCGATAGTGGAAGAGAATGCCATCGAGGCTGCATCAAAACAGGCGAGCTCGTCGGCCTTTTCGGTCTCACTGATATCGCTGTATCTTGGCATGCAAAGAACGAGTACCTTATTACTCCGAGAGAGGAAATTCGGGGTGGTACTACAAAACCAGTTGGGAGATGTAAGGCGTTTTGACCTTGACAGCTGTTTGACTATCCGAGATGATGGTAATCTCGTTGTTCTCAGTGTCTGAGTTGCAAAGATATCTTCTTGCTTCAAGCATGACCTTCATTTTCATCTGGAAAGCCGTGACCTGACTTTTGAGGTGTATGGCGATTTTCATATGAAGCTCCTTGTAAAAGATGTCTGCTCAGGTGTTTTGTTCAGATTTGGAGCTGTCTGTAAAGATAGTAGGGTTTGTGGATGGCTGAAGTACAGAGAAAGGGAATCTGTCCTAGATGGAATTTTCGATTTTAAATTGCTTTACAGCATAGTCTCAAGGAGGTAGTCGCTGTCTCTGTCAATGTCAGGTACTGTAGACTGGACGAATTCAAAGGTGGATTGGTGTGAAACTCTCTTCTAATGTTCTCTTCTATTTGCACTTGCATGTTAAGGATGATTTTAAGAGCCCGAGCGATGGTTGAGTTAAGAGCGCCACTCACACTAAAGACGCACAGTTTTTGGATCCTTTCCAATATGTTAAGATTATTGGCGAAATCCATTGCTTTCACCACAATACAAAACCGTAGGTTAGCATACTTCCCTGTAGTTCTGCAGCATATTTCAAAGGCTCTGAGAGCCTTATTCGCTCTGTCCTCAAACTGTATCTTCCAGGTTAGATTTTTATAGAGAAGGATGCGTAGGTATTTACCCTGTCTTTTGGCTCCAAACGAGAGTATGGGTTCAATCTGGAAATGTTCCTGTTCTTAGTAAAAAGTATAGATGAATTGGTGCACAGTTAGATATCCGTAGCCCAGCCTATGACTAGTCGGATCGTATTTTGCACTAGTTCGCTCTCGAGTACGGATTCATAGCTACCGTCAACTAAGATCTCCAGGTCATTTGCGTAAGCGGGGTGGACCTATGGTCTCTTTTAACTCTACTTACCTCGATCAGATCAGCAGACAGTTCTATTGTTCAACATATATGCGATGCAGTATTTTAGGGACTGGTTCAGTCCATGTCTTGTAAGCATTTCAGTAAACCTAGGTATGTAGGAGAACATTATTGAAGGCATCTTCTACATCGATGAAAATAGCCTGAGTGGATTGCTTTTAGTTCTACATTTCAATCCGGCCTAAAGCAAAGAATTTTATGACAGAACCTATTAAAAGCTGGGATATACGGGAAAACAAAACTGGCTGTGAGCAGGAACCTAATGAACTAAAGCTTACTTTACTTTTTCTTTTCGCGGAATAGACGAAAGCGAGCTGCTGCTTTCATTTATTTTATTAAATTACATACCACAGGCCTTGATATTCTGTTGCCGCATTACATTAAATTGCTGCTCCCAATAGTTGACATTCTTTACATCTTGAACTCTTGTTTAATAACCTTCGCTTTTCCTAAGTCTTTGAAAGCTACTATGGTCTTGTCTTAGCCATACAAAAAAGCATATTCAGAATCTCTTGGTGATTTTAGACTAATCAGCATTTTAAGAGTTTTATCTAAAGTTCTAAAAGAGGCTAGTGATAAAAGAGGAGATCTGGACCTGAACAAACTTACCGTTTTAGTTCCGCTTGTTTTTTCAAAGACCTTCTCTAGTCATAACTGTAGTATTTCAATTAGTAAACTATCTTATTTTTTAGCTGTAAGGAATTTGCTTCAGCTCTTATTAGGAACTTTACCAGAAAGTCATCGACGAGTTCAGGTGGATGATAAAATATCTGAATCACTTCCTCTTCAGATTGGTGTGCATCAGGGCTCAATCTTGGGGCCGTTGCTTATTTAGTATATGTATTTATTAACGACCTTTCTCAAGTTGTTCCCGATGTAAGGAATTACTTATACGCAGACAATGTGCAGCTACATCTGAACAGAACTGGTGCCTGCTCGGAAATTGCATCGCATCTATTAATGATGATTTGAGTAGAATCTACGTTTGGTTCAAACTTAATGCACTGAAACTAAATACCAATAAATCTCATTACATACTTTTATTATTATTTGCATACCTACTTTACATTCGACTGATATTTCACCCGTAATTCTGGAGGGTAAGGCATTATCTCCGGTTAGTAAAATGACAAATCTTGATATCGTGTTTTACCAGAGCATGAAGTGCTGTGATAATATAAAACCAATTATTAAAAAAATTTACTCCAGAATTCATAGGCTGTGGTTCTCAGCCAGTATTTTGTCAAAGGCAAGCCGCTTAAATTTAGTTAAATTCTGTCTTACTTCAATACTACAAAAGTTGAATTTTCTCGCAATAGCGTGTGGAACCGAAGAATAGAAGTCGCGTTGAACGATTGCTTACCTGGTGGCGCCGTGAGAAACCACTTTGTAAACCTAGCAAGATTAATTTCAAAATTCGCGACTAGTAACACTTTGTTGAACGCAGATAGGCTTAGTTAGGTAGGTTTTGTAGCACATTGGAAAAAAATAAATAAATTGAATCTAGTCTAATGTCAGCATTCGATGTAAAAGGAAGAAAATCAAAGTTTAATAACCATTACCTGAAACATCAGAAGTTTTTGTTTGCTAATTCTTTGTCCTAACATTTCAGTGACGACGCATAATTAGATTCTCTGCAACTGTCTCCAGAAACTAGGAGCTATAAATGAACATCAGATTTCCGACGCTTACATTGAACCAAGTTTTCAGCCAGGCTGTCATCGGGGTATCCTGTCCAAAATGGACGACGGCCGCGCCGTCATACTGTGGATCTAGCCTTTCAGGGACAGCACCATAGTCGGTACTTGGCGTCGAGCTCCTTTCAGGTGACTGACTTATTATCATACTGTGCGTCCAGCCACCATACCACCGTATCATAGGAATAGCGCGAGTTAGATTCGAATCTAACCCTATCACAACAAAAATAAATTCTATTGAAGAAATCATAGAGAAATACTCTAATGATTATTAACATGCACTCTCTCATAGCAAAATTAGATTACACAAATACTCAAGGTAAAATATTTCACATTAGGGCAATCTAAATACCTACAAAAAGAAAAATATCGTATTACAATAAATTTTCACGTTCTCACAGAACGCAAAAATTCAATTCAGAAATTCTCACATTGTCAGCTTTTTTGTGAAAGTACAATTTCCTATGGAGAATTACATTTTGTAAAAGCCTTGAGTTTTAAGGAAAAAGATAATGTGAGTTCTGTATTAACGCTGGATCGGAATTGAATTGAACAAAAGTTCAATCTCGGATTTTTCTTTATTTATTTATTATTAAATTAGTCAGTTTACAAAAAACAGTAAAATAAAACGATGCCAATGAACTAAAGTAAATCTCCCTTACATTTACGAATATAAATAAATCTTCTTAAAATTAAAAATACAATTTTACTTCTGTAGAAGCAATGCATAAATTATCTAGAATTAATTAAGAGGAGTCAGTACTCACGAAAAGTTTCAATTTAGATACCAGCGAACCTGTAGGTAATAAAATATACTATACATAGGTTTGTGTCCTGAAAGCGAGAAAATTCATATAAAATTAGCCCAGGCCTAGACCACGGAGGAAATTAGAGATATCTACCGCAAAAGACAGAAGCTAAACATCCGACAAAACCATACAATTTAAGACGAAAAATGAAAATTTGCAGTTCACATAAATTGAAAATTTTTAACGAGAATTAACTCTCCTAAATTTGTTTTGCATTGTTAAATATGATATTTTCAAAATAGCTTCCTTGCTCAGGAAAGTTGAAACTACATGGCGAGAGACTTTAATCTCCAGTCCAGAGACCACTTTCTCGGTCTCTGGAGGTCCAGAGAACTATGTATATATACTTTAGAGACGCAAAAAATCTCTAAAGAGGCCAAATCACTAGAGATATTTTTGGTTGCCGGTCTCCCGTCAGCGATGCTTAGTGCCCGAATTAAACTAAATTTAAACTGACTTTGAAATCCTTAAAACTTTCGGATTTTGGTATGTGCAGTTACTACACATACCTGTAGTTATATTAAGGAAATCATAACTTTGGATCCAAATAACTATCACAGAAGCATGGTCATTAGATTATTTCAGAGAAAGTTTTTAAGGAATACCTTTTATAAGAAAAACATGTAAAAAAGTTAAAATTGGTCTAAACCAATTCTTATGATACCCTAGATAAATGCCCGTATGTAATTTCGAATGGCCACACATTTGTGCACGTTTGGTTTTTCGCATATATTTCTAGAACGGTTTGTCGGAAAGTAAAAATGATTATAACCAATTTCATAGGATTTCGTATTCTGAAGAGCTTTTTAGTACAATTAAAACATCTAGGACTGATCGTTTTCACAGTATACATAAAAAACCAAAATTTGTATATGCAACACCAAGAAGGGTTTGCCTGATTCAGCCCATTTTTGAAACTGTGTTTATTATTTTTATTAAAACGTCATGTACAAAATTGGAGCTCTCTGCGTTGCCCAGTTCTCAGGCAGTGTCAAAATATAAAGTGAAAAACGAAAGTTTTGTGTGCAAAATTCCAACTCTCTAAGTACACACGCTATCGAGTTATCAAAATAACTTTTAATATTATGCGTGGGTGTTCAATCTATTTAGCTCTACCATGATTATTTCTATTTGTTACAAACGGAATGACAAACTTAGTATACCCTATGATTTCATCATCTTGGGTATGAAAATACTAATGCTGTTGTTAGTAAATTATTAAAATTTCATGTCGGGGTAGTAATGGCTTTAAATAAGAGAAATATTTCGGCAATAGAGGTCTGGTTATTTTTGAAAAAAATGCCGTAATATTTTTGTATATCTTTTTTTAACGCTTTTTCACTTTCTGTCTACTAATCTCTTTCTTGACAATTAACACAGATCTCTGGAGATCTCAAGAGATCAAATACAATATTTTGTGTATACATTTCGGGAAGTGTCTCTATAAACTTTTTCTTATGTTCTTCAGAGACTTAATATTTTGATCTGAGAGAAAAGTCTCTTGGCATGTAAATATTTTGGAGATTTTAGATTCTGCAAACCAGAGACTAGAGAGCAAAGGTCGCCAAAGTTGATTTGATTTGATCGCTTAGATTTTGACTGTAATTTTCATGCACTAATCTATCAGTTTTGTGTGATCAATTTTCAAGTTTTTGCTTTGTAAAAAAAAACCTATTTTTAATTGCAGTCCATGGAGTATTCTCAGTTATACTAGACAAAAAGATCCAGTAAAATTTATCAAATTGTTGTAAAAGTTATACACTGGCACTATGCCGAAGAACAGCATGTTCTTAGTAGAATGCACACGCAATACTTTTCGTTTTCCATGTTGTTTATTTTAATTTTTATGGATACAGAGGTCTCTTTTTTTCTCGTGAAATGTCGCTAACTTGGGATACTTCCCGAATTTGTATGCTGGCATTTACAAATTATTTTACTTACGTGAATTGAGGCACTGTAGTATAGAGATTTTACATTGTGTGTGGGGCGCGATTACAGGAACAGCATAACATATCCATAAAATAATAACTTCAAATATTAATCATTACCCATTTAATTTACAAAAACAGCGTAAAACCTTTCTGCTGACATAGCTGAGAACGGCTCACATAAGTAAGCCGACACCACAAAAGTTCCATAGACCGGCAGACACGAGTTTCCTGTAAAAGCACTAAACTTGCATTTCTCACATTTGTAAAAGAAGTAGAATTAAGATTTTGAACAACAAGAAAAATTCAGTTGTAAGAAGTAAGCGGTAAATAAAAGTCATTTTCTTTAATATCTAAAACGGGTTTTAATTATCTTTTTTTTGATAACCAAGCTTGTGAATATCATAACTCGCGCGGTACATAATACACAGGCACACAACGCAAGTTACACAAGCAATGGTCGTCTCCTAGCTTCACTACTGGGCTAAAACTGACATGGACCAGAAGATAGAACTTGAGTGCGAGTCGAGTCGATCTGACTGCCGGCATTATCAACTACACCGTACACGTTCAATACACGCAAAAATTAAGTTTTTATTTAATTGGTTTCCAAAATTTTGAATCCCGGACAGTATAGAAAACCCCACTCGGACGCTCCCCGGACGCCCTCCAAACTAGGACAAATCTGGCGAAACCCGGACGAATGGCAGCCCTATCCAGAACCAAGCAAGACATCCATCTTTCAGGATCCAACGTTTCTATAGTTAAGTCAGACTATCATAGAGATAGCCCTGACCGCCGAAATTGATACCTGAATACCCAAGATGCTGACACCCTCGGAGATAACTGAAGAAAACGAAACTGCTTCAAGCGAACTATTGTCTGATCCGGAAAATTAGTCTAGATCATCAGAACAATTTCTTTGTTGAAGAAAACGAACCTGACTCTAGCGAATTATACCAAAGCAGAGAACCCGCTGGCAAAAAACCTTGGCAACCGCTTAAACTTGCCCCGAGCGAATTGTAGACAACCCCGGCTCGCAACAAACCTTAGTAACCGCTAAAACCTTTCATATTAGAACTTCATAGATTTGACAATATCTCACTTTGGGCGTGTATCTTTTTCCAGTTGGGAAAAGAACAATGTAATCAAAGAAATATTTTGAACACTTATCTTGATATTTTTTTTCCCTTTCCGTTTTTTCACTTCTTTTGTACGTATTTCCGGAAAAGAAACGTTCTAGATTAATTTCAGGACTTTAGCTTGCCTCAAAAACGTCTTTCTATTTCTGGATTTATTTCGCCGACTATTGCAACAGCACCACACAACACAATTCATTGTCCAAACATTCTCTCGTTTATTAACAGAAGTCCAGGGCTTAATCAGGTTTCTTAAAATTTTACTTTGACTGCCGTAAATATTGCCAAATGCCAAAATTTTAAATTTGCACAAAATTTTTAAACAAACTGCATTTGAAAAAGTTCGAAAAAATATTTTCCAATTTTCATTTACCCTGGCTCAACTTTGTTATTTTATAATATTTCCTATTTTGGCTGCTCTTCATTGGCAATATTACACGTAAAAAAAGTAAATAAATAAATAAATATTATTTCTGTTCCTGCTGTGCTACACTATAATCACCACTTTATATTCATAGTCATGTTAGCCAAACACCCAACGGCATCAGTTCAATGAAATTCTTATGTGCATGCGCACACCTTTTTAAAGGGCATATGTCAAGTGTTTCGGTTTTCCATCTTAAGTTGTCAACTGGTCAATCAAAATGTCGACCGGAGGAGGTACTCCGTCATCGATGAACAACTCAACACTTGATAAATTCATGGAAAGTATAATCCAATGATTTCAGGTCCTCCGGCTTATTATGCAGGTATGTTCGTATGTAAGTAGGCACCTACTTAATGGATTTTGTTTTGTATTTCAATCGATGGACTTAGCCATGTTAATCAATCAAATATCGCGGCTGATTGACAACTACTCGCTAGTACGGCAACGTTAAGGAATAGGAATTGAATTGATCACGGCTTAAGAAATATCACGAAACTGTCAAAATGCAAATCGTTTCGGAGAAGTAATTTTAAAGCTATACGAGAATATTTTGCAAATATCGTGATTTATCGCCTAAAGGAGTTTTGTATAAATTTTTGATAAGTTTTTGACATGGAAAGTGGAAAAATAACTTTAAAAAAGTTATAATTGATCTGAAGCCAATATTGTCGATGTTTTATATAAAAATGGTTTTTATTTTTCATATTTTCCTTGGAAAATGAGAATAATTACATATGACAAGGACATGGTGGGATAATTGGAATTGTATTTTGGGTATTTAGATAAAAGGATAAATTCCGGGCATAGAATTCTACGGTACCTTGTTGCGATGCTTTCTGTCTTATGAGTAATTTGTAGTATTTTGAATCTTTAGATTAGCGGAATGAGTTTTTGTTTCATTTCTTTTTTTTAACAAGGAAAATAGTTAAGATTGGTCTACGACCATTTCTTACGATACCTTAGATGCTAGATGATTTAATATCCGTACGTAATATCGTATAGTCAGCTCTCTCTGCAAGTTTGATCGTTAATATGGTTTATCACATCTATTTATAGACCGGTTCGGACAGTAAAAATAATTATAACCAGTTTTATAGGATTTTATATTCTGAAAAACTTTTCAGTACAAGAAAATATACGTAAAAAACCTGAATTTTTATATTGTAATTAATACCAAGAAAGGGTTACTCGATTTAGTTTATTTTTGAACTGGTCTTTACAATTTTTAATGAAAACACTGTGTACAAAGTTTCAGGTCTCTACCTAACAGTGTTCTCAGTCCAAATATATAGTAAAAATGAAATATTTGTATGGCAATCCCATTTTCGAACTTAAATCTGTAATTTTGTTTAAAAAGGTCGTATGCAAAATTTCAGCTTTCTAAGGGCCGGTTTCACAGTTCAAGTTTAAACTTAAGATGTGGTTTAAACTCAGTTTATCTCTTCAACACAGTTTCACAGTGGTAAGTTAAACCGGAACAGAAGCAGAATTTTTTCTGAAACCATGCAACTGTTCGAGCGCTAACAAATTGAAAGCAGAAGCAGCGGCAGCATCAGAAGCAGAACTTGAAAGTTGATCAAATCTAAAAAATTCTGCTTCTGCTCAGTACTGACAATATAAAAACAGCTAAAATTTGTATTTCATTGTTGGCGTCGTTTCTTTTAAAATTATCAAAGAGGTTGATGCGAGAAAATCAAAATGTCTATGGAGGAGGACAAAATAATTAATTTTGTTAGAAATAACAAATTAACATAAATTCTAGAAAATTATAACACCTGACATTTGTAGTTGACAAGTATCTATTTTCTGCTTCTGCTTTCAATGTGGTTGGCAAAGCAGCAATGTAGAATTTCTGCTTCTGCCTCTGCTTCTGTCGCTGCTTTCTGCTTTTAATGTGTCACGGCCTTAAACCACCAAAATTGAGCATTTAAACTCAGTTTAGCTTTAAATGTGAATGACATTTCGTGCATTTCAAAGAGTCTACTCATTATCGTAGGTTTAATTAATTTATTTTATTTTTTCACTTTCGTAGGTTTAATTAATTAATTTTTTTATCACAACGATTTGGCCGGCAATATTTTGACAGTAAATGACTGACAATAGTTTGCTAGTTCACAATTGTATAGAAAATTGCTTGTTAGTTCACAATTCCATAGTGCTGCCATATTAAAAAATGTCAAACACTGTGAAACTCATTTTGGTTTAAACTCAGTTTAAACTACGAACGGAGTTTAACTAATCCTGAGTTTAAACTCGAACTATGAAACCGGCCCTAAGTGAACGTGCTCTCGAGTTATCGTCAGGAAGGACAGACAGACAGACAGACAAACAAACGAAAAAAACTGATAAAAGTTCACAGAATACATACGTTATAGCTATTAGTGACATATCTTAACCAGGGTAGTCTTTCTAAATGTCAGTAGACTAGTACAAAGATTATCAAAATTATTAATAGTCCTGTCATTATACACTTTTGAAAATGCAAGTGAACCGAGCAAACTGATTTTTGGATATTGTGTAAGGGGGATTAGAATAGCTTAACTTGAAATTGTCGACCAAGATTTCTTATGAGCTTTCGCCGCCATCTTGAAAAAAGGGGTAAATTTGGTTAAGTCCATTTTTGAAGATTTTTTTACTATTACTATGAAATCAAAGTGTAGGTACAAAATTTTATCTCTCTACGTCGACGTGTTCTCAGGCAGTGCTCAAAACTATAGTGAAAAGCGAAATTTTTGTATGGTAACCCTACGAAGGAGTTATCCGATTCATCCCATTTAAGAACTCAAATTTGCGGATTGATATGCAAAAATCAATATAACATTTAATATTATGCGTGGGTGTCATCATTATTTCTAGGTGTTACACACGGAATTATAATATTCGAATATTCGTATAATTTCACTAATGTATACGTACCCGAAGGGACGCCTGAAATTTGTTTGAAAGGAGAAGAATGTCGACCGTTAAAGACAAGCGACATTATTCCTATTTTGTAAATTAAATAAACCAACGATATAATGTCTGGGTGGAAACCTATCTGCGCTATTTTCAAAAGACATAGCTTATTGTTTATTTTATTTATTATTTAATGCATTACTAAAATCAACGTGAAAGGAATCAATTTGTTTGTTTTCATCAAGGGCAGAGGTAATGAAGTCAGTAAAGAGGACCCGGTTTGTCACTGCAGAACGTCTAGGTAAGAAACCCTGTTGCTGCTCTGATATAATAAGTCTAATTTATTGTAGTAACTGATTGTAAAGCACTTTTCAAATATAAGTATAAAAGCGTTGGAAATTGATACAGGATGAGATTTAATAACTAGCTTAGGGTCACCAGATTTAAATGTAGACAAAAACAATTTTTTTTTCAGAATTTCCCCCATAAATCTGTGCACATGCACAGTTTTGCAATCCCTTAAATCCAGTCATGACTACATGTAGTCGAATAAAACACAATAAAATTCTTTGGAACGGGCCGCAAGAGAAGTACTTTAGTTTGGTTATGACAATGCGTTTATGTTCTTCAATATAACTAAGTTAAATCGGACAATTAAGGCAATTTTCTGTAGACCTCGGTAACGTAATTGGTAAGCATGCTGAGCATTGGCGTGGTAGGTCATGGGTTCGAATTTCACCTCGACACGGTCCTGAGCTTTTTTTTCACCTAGTTTCCTTTCAAATGTTATAGCTTCTTTTACTGAGCAGGCTATTAACCACTGACATATAATAGGAATGTTCTGGTGGGGATTGGAGGGGGGGGGGTAAAAGGTGTGGTTCTTAAAATTTTTTAATACTAGATTTGAAAATAAGAAAGAAATCGTTAACGTATATTATATTACTTAGCGACAGCTTACATTTATGGTATCATGAGCACATTGTTAATAATGTGGTGAAGTATAATAGAGATTGAATTTGACAACTTTTGTGATGTACTCATTAAGTGAAGGAAGAAATTATTTTCTATTTTTTAAGTGCGAATTTAGAAGCAAGTCATTTTTAAAAAGATTTTTTTTTTACATTTTTAACTTTATTTAATTAGAGCGAAAATTTTTATAGTATACATTTTGATTTTGTTAGAATTCTAGGGGGGGCGATCGCCCCCCGCTGTATCCGCCTTTGAATGGACTGAGCAATCCTATCTAATTCCTATAGTCAAAAATGGCACAAATTTCGGTTAGAATCAAGCTCAAAATGTACACTGAACTGTAACTAAGTTTAAAAATAGGACGGTTGTAATTGCATTGGAATTGGCATAAAAATACAGACAAATATAACGTTTAAATACGTCTATCTCCTTCAAGCTCAATTATGTTTTACATCAAATCTGCAGATGAGCACATTTTTCAGTAATATTAATTAAAACAATTTTAACTCCCTAAACAATGTTTATGTAATGCAATAGTATTTTGCAACATCTTTAGAATTTCTAATTGACAAATAATAATAAATTATGAATCGGTGATTATATTTTGGGAAATTTTGAAAGAAATTACATCATTATTTGTCAATTAGTACGATTATTTACATTTTCTACAAAGAAACTAAAGCTAAACTTATGTAAATTAATAATAATATCCAGAATCAATGTCTGAAAAAAAAACGAAGAAAATTTCCCATTACGCCCCACCCCCGGGATACAAAGGGGTACAAATTATTGGCACAGTTCACAGATAAGAGTTCACGATGAAAAAAAAATGCCTATTAATCTGGGATATAGAAATATTATTAGGGACGGAAGGGGGTATACACCATTGTGCCCCGACATAACATTCTTTGAAACACGAGTATTATGGCCGATATATTTGTTAGCCTTGAGTTATTACTGGACTTTTAATTAGTCAAAAGTATGTCGAATCAAACATGTGATGTAAATTTCCGAATAAAGAATAGTGTATGGTGTAATTATCTTTGTGTCACAGAGCGCAAATTAGAATTTGTAAGCTATTTCTCCGGCCTTCGGTAAAATCCAAACTAAGCTCTTTCTCTTACGAACAGCGACCACTCTGTATAGCGCAGCACAGCGTACTAAAAGCTGTGCATGAAGGTCTCTGTCGTCCAATAGCAAGTAACCCACCCCTTTCCCATTCCACTCCGGTGCCCCGTTCCACCTCGGCATCCCCTACAATTGTACGAAATAAAGGGGAGAAGTAAGCAGTCTGTTAAGCACAATGCTGAACAAGGTGAAAGCTGTATAAGAGGAAAGCATGCATACTTGATGGAAGAAATTGTTGTTTTAATCGTGGCTGGCATATAAGTTCGCATTGGTACGTTCTCCTCGCAAAAAATTAGTGAACACAGTAGTACGGTACGGTGTAGTATTTGGAAAGTATGTGCTCACACGGCGGAATGACTATATATAAATAGGCTCATGCCTCTGCGAAATAAAAATTGAGATTTTTGGCTCTGTGGGTACTGCACACAGTAAAAAATTTGCACAATTGTTGCCACAAAGCTTAGGTATTTTTCCCTATAATATAGGAAAAATTCCGTAAACTGTAGCGGATATTCATTAAAATGTAGCGGATGTTACCCTAAAACCCTAAATTTTAGGAAACACTCCTTAAAAAAATCTCAGACATAGAGAGAGAGAGAGAGAGAGAGAGAGAGAGAGAGAGAGAGAGAGAGAGATAGAAAGAGAGACATAGCCCCTTGGGCAGTGTCTGAAAGGATGTCTTAGTTGTTGAATAACGGAAATCAAGTATGTATTTTGGGTACTTATGTGGTTAGTATGCATGGTCAGCTATAAGATCCAAATGGTGAATCTCGAAGCCTCTCCAGACTTAAATACGAGCATATCTTAACCTTCACGTGGTCACCTCTGACAGCGCCCATAAGGTTTGTATTACCTGTATAGGCCAAGTACAATTCTTTTAGACGTTGCTAACAATATCTAGGCCCGAACGGAGTTACCAGTACCGTTACAAAAAGCATATCTTGCATGAAGATAGACACTGGGAGTATTCATGGTCCGTTGATCATGCTTTACGAAAGCCATACCAAATGGGTAGCCCGACATTGGCTAACTTGGTACCACGGGGTTAGAGGAGCCCTGGATAATAGGATTTATCCAACTCAACTTGGGATGGCCCCTTTATATGAGCATCGTGGTGGCTGTGATGAAGGGTGCCGTGACCCTAGATCAGCAGAGATTGGATAGGTCTTGCTTCTACCAGTCAGTTGATGTCATGTCATGCTCTATAGGCACACTGGTACTCATTGTTACGACATGAGACCGTTGATTGTCGATAACAATCCGAGCATGAAGAATGCCGTGAGATTAAGCCATACTTGACAGGTGCTCACGTAAAACCACAAGGAACTTTCTGTACGAAATAAAGGGTTTTCACAGTCTGTTCCAAATTTGTGCCATTTTTAAAGCAAGAACGCTAAGTCCATTCTTATTATAATATGTCAGTGCTATTAGCACAATGGCTGCCTTTGTCTCCGTGCTCGGGATCTTTGGACCCGGTGGTTCGAAACCTTCGAAACATTTTGAAGTTTTATCTTAAAAGTTTCTAAATTACTGCCAACCTGATATAATCTATATCGATGCAATGAATTATTTAAAATATTGTTTCAAAAAACAAATTTGAACGCTTACCATTAAAATAAATTACTCCAAGCAAATAATAACTTAAATTAGTTGTTAAATTTTTCCAAACCTTTAACTGACTATATCCAACCAGATCGAAAAGCTATATAGGAATGATGGAAAGGTTGAAAAATTATCACAAAATCAATGCAAATATTTTCATATCTTAAACGATTTAAATATCTTGATTTGAGCTCTATCTCCAGTTCATAATATAAACTTGTTAATACTTGAATATCCAATCCCATAATCATCTGTAACGTACCTATTTGTGGCCATATCTTGGCGGCAGTCTATTTAAGCTACATAAGCTGAAACACTGTCCATCTCTGGGATATCAACGAGACCAGCGCAGAATATATCTTTTAATCGCCGATTCATAGGATATTGAAAACTTGAATTTTTCATTGCAACATTCCGATTTGCTTCTTCTCTAGGCTGATTGCTGTTTTAAAGTAATCGTTGCCCCCTAAGAGAGCCTGCGTCGACTGCCCCGCTGGAGTGGTCATTCGCGTGGGTCGACCAAATGAATTATCGATTGCGATTTATCAACCGACTGTTGGAGGAAATGGAATTAGTTGTCTGGCAATGAGATAAATGCGATCGTGTAAGATGTCGTGTGCCTGCAGAATAATATTATGCATCAGTCGATGAGATGCAGTGCATCATTAATCCTATATATCGGGATGGCGGGCACACTCAAACGATAAGCATTCATAAATCTGTCTTGTCGTGTCATTGAACGATCGGTAATCTCTACAGCAGCCTTATGCTCTAAGCAAATTGTGAGGTACATAGTCGTACATACATACATACATATGTACATACATATATAACTACTCTAATATATATATTTATGACCGGATGACCTGCAGTATCTTGAAACCAGGCCGGACCGGACGTAAGCAGCTCGGCAGGTTATCAAAACTATGAAGCAGGTTTTAATGAACCTAACCTATCTAATCCTCAACAACACTATCCACTCCATCACTCTACTGCATATACATTTCGCCCTCAGGCTATTATCTGACAGATAATTATACCTGAGAGATAGCCAAAAACATGACAATTAAAGGGTTTACTTCCAGCCGACAACTTGACTACATATATAATAGATACCTTTCAACCATGTAATAAGCTGGAGCAAACAGAGACCACATCTCTAAGGGGTCCTCCCCACCCTCGTACGCGTGTAATTATAACTTAATTACCACTTCGGAATTTTCAATTATTTCCTCAGGTGTTAGCACTGTTTTGAGAGAAAGCCCACAAATCTGTGTGTGAATGGGTACACATTTGGTGTTTGTTGGATCTGTGTAAAACATGACTTTTGGAACAGTTGAGGAGATGATGAAAGGGACACGGGCGTTACATTGTCTGATTGGGGGAGTGTATTCTGTTGTTTTTGGCAGTTGAAAATCTACATAGATACCCAGATATAGCAATTGTATTGATACTAATATTTAACTCGAGGGCGGACAGTCGAAATGGATTACAGGTGTCGAAGTGAGAATTTCATACCTTAAGAGATAATGGCTGTACTGGTAATGTGTGGGCTGAAGACACGAAAGAAAATCGTGAGTCGTTTCATTTGCATTTTGGAAAGTATTGCGAATGGAATTTATTTTATCTTTTTCGTCTATTTGTTTTGGGGAATATTTAAAAGTAATGATTGATGATTTTTTCTTAAGATTAGTCTTTATTTTGCTTCTCATACTAATTGCTTTATTTATCTTAATTTTCAGATCATTCAGTTTACAATTGGTTTCCTAAATTGGTTTGCTAATTTTTGAACAGTAGGTGTCAGAAGACCTATCAAAAACATAAAGACGACTATTAGATATGCCACTTCCACCTGTCATCAAGGGCAGATGCCATTTTAATTTGGAGCTTCGCCACAGGCCATGGTAGAATCGGACGACGAATTTTGATTCCCCTTTTAAAACTGCTGAGAGGAATGTATTTTTGGCTCAATAACTGAACTTTTTGTGATACCACCACTATCCTGGATTACAGGATGGTGTCGTATGACGAGAACCTGATCCATGTTTAGATTTGCTTCTAGACTGCCTGTGTTTTAATGATTCACGGTGACAAGTCAATGACTACTCAATTCATTTTGTAAGGCTCTGTTCCTAGCGCGTCAAGTCTTCTAATATCTGATTAATTTCCGGGGAGGAGGTCACAGAAAATATCTCCTGTCTTGAGTTGACTTCAGCGATTTTGTCCGTAAATGCTGCCAAAATTTCAAGCGGTCCACCAGGATTGCAAGCATGTGTGCCGGTAAACGTTGATGTCAAAGGGATTTGAGCATTTCGTAGCTTAGCTTGAGAACTCTCATCTCTCGAAGCAACTGAGATGGTTGCGTGTCGCCAGGTGAAATCTTTTTCCTAAGTACACGATAAAAAAATGTTGGTTTAGTTTTTAAACCTTTCGATTTTTATATAAGTAAATCCAACCAAAAAAGTCTCTAGTAGTTGCTACCATTAGAAGTAGGGGAAGTTGAGGTAAGACGAGGAAGGTTATTTTTTGCTTTAGAAAAGTATGCCTACTTGAACTGTAGATAATTAGTAACTAAATTTATTACAAATTATTCTGGCTTCATTGAAGTAAAATTTACCGGACATTAGAAAAAATATAGTAATTCATCTTGAAGATGTAATCTCGTTTGTCACACTAGTTTTGCGCCATCTTTCAACACTGTACTGGGATAACCTAGGGGGCACTTATTTTTTTAGCAGTCCGTCTATCACTTTTTTATTTATCCTCTTTATTTTTTTTTATTTTTCCTCTCAGTTAATTATCATATTTTACTATTATAAATGACAATGCTTTCCTCTATGTCGAGTTTGTCTTTGCCATCGTAATGGACCATTGATGATCTAAGTGTGGGTGATTGTAGGTACATATTTTGACAGCCGTCACTCTAACCTAACTTTGTCTTTACCATTTTTATCAAATCAGTTCAAAGAATGTGCCAAAATATAGCCTACTTATTATTTGGGAGGTTAAGAGATGATTGTTGGTCTTATATCAGAAGCAGACGATGGACTGAGTTACATATTGTTAAAAATGAAATATGTTACTGGAGAAACAACATCAAGCCATCGTATGTTTCCTATACTTTAATTTAATGCTTTTAAATTTTTTTTTATATTTAAGTTAGATATCACAAAACACAATTTTCGGTTTGATTTGGAAAACCTGTCGATAATATTATCCACATCAATGTTCATTTCAGAGTGGACAGATATTAAGGACTCATATCCAGATTATCTTCTCTTGCAAAGATTATAGAAATAGATGTAACGCAACCGCACGATATACAGAGTAACAAGGTATGATTATCCGGGCTGTCAAGTGCGTGTGACGACACACGAACCGTTTCTTAAAACTGGAAAAATAAAGTGTTACTATTTATGTGAATTTATTCCACTGGATCCATTGAAAATGTTGCAATAAATATCATATGAGTTTCTTACCATAAATATACATTGAATTTGTTAGTTTAAACCTTATTTCAGGGAAATCAGTTCGCATCAAAACAAAGTGCCACGACAGTTTTATCAATAAAAAATGCAAAATAAGACTGAAATACACTCCTAATTTATTATTTAACATCTTTTTATTATTTCAGTGAAATTAGTTAGAAGTAATCGTAATTTTCTCAAATAGAAGGCAAATTTGCAATGCGAAGTGTAAAGTTAGTGGCAAATTAAAAATTGGAATATAATTCTAATAATCTTCCTTCAATTTATTTTTAAGAAAGTAAAATGGTACTTATTTTAACATTTTGAATGGATCCAGTTGAATAAATTTACATAAATATTAAACTTTATATTTTTTAAATTGTGAATCTATGGTGCCGGATAGTCATACCTTGTCAGTATGTATGTATACCTTGACGCAACCGATTCTGTCACGGGTGAAGTAAATGACTGAGAGTGATAGCTTGCACCTTAATTCACAATCGAAGGAATAGGAATAGAAGTGCATGATATTGATATTGACTATTTCTTTTGCTGGGAACTTAACTGATCTTGCTTTCTTCTCAAAAAAGTTGTAAGTAGTCTTATCAGTCTTCTGCTTTACATTTTCGTTACTATTTCTACCTCCATCGCTAACTAGTGTAGCAAGTTTATCCTTCTCCTACAAATTAAAAGTAAACGTGAAGTTAAATTAAACAACAGTACTTGCATCAATACGAAAGTACAAGCCAAGTAACGGCAACTACCCAAGAGGAAAACGAATGGTTTTTATTTTTATAGTCTTGCCGTAAAAATTGCGAAGAAAAATTGTAGAATCAATTTCAGCCGCTTCAATCCATGATCGTTTTCAGCAACCAATAGTATATGAAACTTCGAAAGAAAATGTTTAAGTAAATTTCTAAGAACAAAATGTTTGCTTGCCAACCAACGCTCATAAATTACTTACTATCCTGTGATAGATGACTTTTTGACACTATATAAAAGCGCAAGAAAATTCTAAAAAATTTGAACACGTTTAAAAGACGAAGAGCTACGAGCGAATGTTTATTATACCCAATCCACTATTACAACTCGAATCAACGCAAGGGTTAGGTGGTGCGCCTTGGGGGCGCCCTTTGATCCACCCGTATACGCGCCTGATCTAGAAACAAACAAGTAAGAAAGCTAGAATTCTTATGATACCCTAGATGAATGCCACAGAAAAAATGATTATAGCCAATTTTATAGGATTTCGTATTGTGAAGAAGTTTTTAGTGCAGTAAAAAGGTTTTTGACTGATCGTTTTCAAAGTATACCTAAACAACCTAAATTTTTATATGGCAACACCAAGAAGGAGTCTCTCGATTTAGTCCATTTTTTAAATTTTATTTGCTAGTATAATAAGAATACCACGTATCAAATTTCAGCTCCTTCATTGACGCGTTCTCAGGCAGTGTCCAAATATATAGTGGAAAATGAAATTTTTGTATGGCAACCCCACGAAGGAGTTGCCCGATTTGTCTCATTTTCAAACTTAATTTTACTTATTTTTTTAATGTGTGTGTCCAAAATTTCAGCTCTCTAAGTATACGCGTTCTCGTGGGCACAAACGGATGGATGGTCCGACGGACGGACATGCAAAAATCAAAATAACTTTTAATATTATGCTTGGGTGTCCAACCCATTTTGCTCTACGATCATTATTTCGAGGTGTTTTAACGGAATGACAAGCTTAGTATACCTTATAGATTTCATCTAGGTTATAAAAAGGCAAATCGAGGGAAAAAATATATAATCTTGGTCTTCTACGTCGGATTACAGCTTAACTATTGGAGATATGAAAAAATTTTGATGTGCTTTGTTAGAGGCAATTTAATAAACTATAATTTTTATCTGAACAATTTTTTCCGTATCAGTAATAGTTGCCGAGATATAGGCAAAAAACTGAAAAGTGTACCTTTTTTCCAAGATGGCGCCTCACGCGCAACATATTTTGACGGGGCGGGGACTTTTAATATGTTTAATGGGAAGCCATAATAAGCATACGTATACCAAAATTCAGATCTTTACCGATTAATGCTTATTTTTGCACTATTAGTGAAGATATAAAACCAATACCGAGAGTAAGAGGCACAGTTTAAATGTTTTAAGAAATTAATCCAGAAAAGAGGTCATAAGTTAGGGGAAACGAGGGCTTTTAATAAATTTCCATTAATTTTCATTTCCATAAGCTAATCATTCTTTAAAATCATGAGTTTATCTTTTAAAACATTTCTTCTTATGTTCAAAAAAATAAAAGAAAAACCATTGACAAATCTTACCCTCAGTAAGATTTGTCAGGAAGAAAAAAACGAAATGAGAGTTGTATATACATACATTGTATGTGCAACAATGTAAGCACGAACGGAAAGATGATGGTTTGATATCTTGATATTCATCAAAATATCAAATTACATCTTCAACTCACCGCCCGGCGAGATTCTTTTGGACAGGTTCAAATACGTCCAACGATAAAAATCTCTTAGGGTAAGAAATGCAAAATAAGCATTTTCCGACCCTGAATTGAGGGACTGGAGTACCTGAGAAAACCAAAATGCTCCAGGACGGAGTCTGATTAAAAACTTCATCGGGATCGTCACGAATAATAATAGCTGTCCGACTCCTTCACTTTGACTATGGCCCACTTTCAAAGGTTCAATTTTTATGTAAAATTATACGTTGAGGGTATTTATCGCAAATACTTTTGTTGACTATCGAAGTAAAAAAAAAGTTCCATCATCATAAAACTCCGCACAAGTTACCATGTATAGAAGTGTCGTAAATCATGAATAATAATAGAGAAAAAAAATTTGTGGTTCGGTAAAAACGTAAAAAGGGTTGATTGCGGGTTTTGAAAGTAGTGGTCAGAGCTACAAAATATATACAAAAATTTGTTTCTAAAATACAGTTGTAATAAAGGGTAAAGTGTATAAAAAAAGAGAATTTTGAATCAATAAAAGTTATTGCTGTGTGGCATAATAACTTAAAGGGCTAAAGGCATTACTTAAATCTAAGCCTAGCGGGAAATGGAGCACTCTAAAAGAAAGAAATTTCAAAGCGCTTGCTTAGAAGCTCGAGGTGTGTACTCTGTGTATAAAGGTTCATTTCATTTTAACATTGCATGTCCCCAGAGGTAAGCGCTTCAATTATATTTCACTGAACGCGTTTCCTAAGCGAAAGATTAGATACAAAGGCAATACGCATTCTTGCGCAAAAAATGTTTAAAAAACCTTTTCCAAGCAATGCAAGCATAGCACTTATTCACAGTCTTTGTTAGAAGCACTTGTTATATTTCCCGCTCTACAGCTTTTGGTAGAATCGCAGTCGGAATCTAAAAGGACATTCGTGTGAATTAGCATTTAACTGTATAATAGCTTAGTGGAAAGATGAACGATTTTATTGGAGAGACTAAATAGATATGAAATACAAGGAAGAGAATATAAATGGTTCAAATCATATTTATCGGAGAGGAATAAAAATACTAGAATTAATGAATCACACAAAATAATCAATTAGGAGTCCCACAAGGATCCGTATTGGGAACTCCACTATTCCTCATTTATATAAATAATATAGCAGTAATTTAACAACATGTTGGCCTTGTATTGTTTCTATTCTTCACATTACGCAGGATAATTTTCAAGAGTGTATTTATCGAATGGAAAAAGATTTGGGTTTAGTGAACGTGTGGTTAAGAGTCAACAAACCAAAGTTAAATATAAATAAAGCAAAGTACACATGACAATTAGTAGTGATTATAAAAATGGAGCTAGTATAAGTGTTAAGTTAAATATTTGGGAGTACTGATTGACAAAATTTAATTTAAAAAGCCATTGTGACTGTTTTTATAAAAAAAAACAATCGGAAAGAAAATTGATTTTCTGAGAAGAATTAGAAGCAACGTATGGCTCCATCTAACCACACTTATCCTAATAATATGAGAAAATTATCTGCTTAATGTAAAATTTTCCTATTCGAAAATTCAATGGTGTTTTTATCGTGTCATTTCACAATATTTTGTCCGGAGTTACGTTTATGTCATCATGGCTAACCATGATATCGTACCAACACTTGATTTTACCATATATTTTAATATATTGGCGTATATGAACACTTTTTTTACAAAAACTCAAAGGATCAAACTTTTGCACGACAAAATGTGTCAAGTGGATGAAAGGTTTCCTGTTTCAAAACCTTCGAGAACTACTTCCCAAGTCATGAAATAAAAATCTATGTGTACGTGCTAGTCCGATTGTCTAAAATACTTTATATTGATTTTTATTGAAAAGCGACTAGACATTGATTTTATATGTACCATAAAGCCTAAACTACAGTTTACACAGTGAAATAGTCCTCCAGTAATTTTGAGCTTGGACCCTTACCTTCGCAAAGGCTACACTTACTATATACCTTAGTTAACATAATAATAAAATAGATTTCATTAAAAGGTAACCTTACCACTTTACGCTTACTAACTCTCAGCTGAGTAATAGTTGCAATTATGTATGTTCGGCAATAGTCCGAATCTGTAGGCAGATTGATTCGAATTCATCGGACCATGGCATATTCACATATGCAATTATTTCTCAGTTGAGAGTTTTTATTTTGGGAATCGTAGTCATTTGGTTAAGATAAATTTGTTTTAAATAATTTTGTTCGGAAAGATATTAAAATTTGATTACCGTTGGGAAGATAAGATAGTAAGCTTAAGATTATTAGAAGACAATTTTTCTGTGTGAATAGTAGTTTAGGGAGCAGGAGATATTCAAATTAAACGTTTGTCAGTTTTACATAAGAACACTGCAAACATTTAACAATGCTAGGACTATGTTAGGACTCTCATGTAGTAGTGAGGGATTCCGTTTCATGGCTTGGGAAGTATTTCTCGAGGGTTTTGCTGTTCATAATACACAAACAATGTAAAATTGTAGAAATTCAAATTTACATTTCCAGGAACACAATTAAAATGTAATTCATATATCATTTTTTTTTATTATTCTGGTCACAAAACAACACCAAGTTACAGGCCCGTACGCAGGATTTTTCGAAGTTGAGATAGAGAAGTACAAACTTGAATACTTTAGTTAATATCATGATACCGCTTAATGACAGATTTGTACGAAAAATATGTTCAATACATATACAAATTCTTTTCATCTTTATTTTAATAGAAAGATACGCCAAGGTACAAAAATAATCATAAGGAATTGCATCGATCCTTAAATAGGTTTTGAGACTACGTAAAGTGGAAAATGAATACCCCATTCGGAGTTATGGGTACAGGTGGCATAAATTTCAGAAGAATATTTAGGAATGCATGCTTGCTGCGAAGTATTACTTGCTTTATCTTCAATTTGGCGCCGCCAGCTCTTGACTGCATTGATCCATACTTCAGATGAAATGCCGTGTAAAGGTGTAAGTTTTGAAGAATTGTCCACACGCTGCCTCATCTAAAATTTTCAAACATGATAAGTTTGACAAAACGATGCGACTATTCCAAAAAGGATCCTTTAGATGAGTACTGAACAGATCAAGATATTGTTTGAGGATCTGTGGTGGCTTATATCTCACGCTGTAATCATATTGGTTAAACGCCATTTCTTCCGCATCACTCCACAATATAAATTATTTCGTTACCACTGTGTTACGTATTCGGAATAGTTTTCAGAGTAGTTTTTTATATGGTTTTTGAAAATATTTTTGATATGTTAGTCCAGATTTTGTATTGTGTGCAAAAGGAATAAAACAGGAATCTAACTGTTAATTCTAAAACAGGTGTCTAATTTAAAAATTATTAGTATTATGTTAAAATATAAAACAGTTCTATAAAAATAAAATAATCAAAGTTCTATTTAAATAAAAATTATATTACTAAAACTTGTTTGCAATCGAAAATCGAGATAGAGTGTATAAACTGGTGTCTTTGGAAAACCGTGTTGACACCTTTTTAGATCACCCACACGATAATAATCTTTAATTATGTTAATCATTGCATTCCACCGTTTGGTTTAATGAAATTGAAGCCTGGGCTTGGAAAATAGCTTTCATTTTTTAAAAAAAAACCGTCTTTGTCGCTTTCTTTCCTTTATACACAAGTTCGTCCTTTGTAGCATAGTCATTTCGGCATCATTTCCGAATGTATTACAATTGTACTTCAAAATTAGATTTCAATACAAAAAGCGAAGTCTAAATTTCCACTATATTTTTGTATGCTTTTTTACAATTATAACAAAATTTTAACTTACATCCTTTCAATCAAACCGCGATTTTTTACAATAAAATCGACGGATATCATCAACAAGAAATGTCCTAAGACTTTGATTAAAATAGAGTTCGTACAATGCAACATGAAACGCATTACAACTGATTCGACGTTGTTTACATTGTCCGTCTAAAAGTTTCTAGTTTAACTAAATTAAGGTCCGTTTACTTGGAAATAATTTACGACAGCTGCTGCGTCACTTCTTCAGAAGTAAGTAATATGTGGCTGTGTATCCTGCTGCGATTTAATGCACCTAAGTTCCTTGTTGTTGAATTTGTATCGCGCCGATGTTAAAACGAAGAATTTTTTTCTTTCGATCCATGGGAGCTGTTTAAACCCCCAAAGCCCCCCCCCCCTCGTGCCTACGGCCTGCCAAGTTATAACAAAAAATCTTTATATCAGATAATTTCATATTGTCTATCCACCTATCATCTACTTCCTTTTTCCTTCTATTTGGCAGAAAGAATGACACAATAAAAATAATATTGAAATTACATATACAAATATTTTGGATTAATCAATTAATTAATAAATAATTAGCACATGAATTCGAAGTGAATCAAAACAATTTTGATAGCACTTTCGCTATGGTGAGGTCAGGCGGGTATCCAGACCGGCAGTCTAGGGGGGTCACAACTAAAGTGATCGAGCTGAGGAAAAAGTCGGAAGGATTCGCTCCTAAAATTTTGTTTTAATCATACTCGTATTTACGTTATATCACAAAATCCAATTTTCGTTTTTGTTTGGAAAACCTATCGATAATATTATGCAGATCAATATCGATCTCAGGGTGGACATTAAGGACTCATAACCCATACGCCTTTTCGTGCTGAGATTGTAGAAATAGTTGCTGTCGCAAGAAATTCTGTCACGGGTGAAGTAATTGACTGAGAGTGAGCTTGCACTTTGAGTCACATCCAAGGGAATGGAGTAGAAGTACATGATATTTTACTGACTATTTCTTCTGAAGGAAACTTAACTGAACTTGCGTTCTTCTGAAAAAACTTGTATATAGATTTATCAGTCTTCCGCTTTACACTTTCGCTATTATTTCTACCTCCATCGTTAACTAATATACCTATAGCAAGTTTATTCATCTCCAAGAAATTAAAAGTAAACGTGAAGTTAAATTAAACAACAGTACTTGAATTAATAGGAAAGTACAAGCCAAGTAACGCCAACTATCACAGAGGAAAGCGAAGGCATTTTATTTTTATAGTTTTGCCGTAAAAATTCTGATGTAAAATTGTAGAATCAATTTTGGCGGCACTCGAATCAATACAACTGATGGCTTTGAGCCACCAATAGTGTATAAAAATTCCAAAGAAAAATGTTCAAGTAAACTTCTAAGAACAAAATGTATGATTGCCAACGCTCACAAATATCGTTAGCTACCAAGCCCACCCAAAGGTACCTGAATCAATATAACTCTTTGGAAGCATGGTCGGCCTCCGGTACCTAGTGCATGAAAAATCTAAAGAAAAAATGTCAAATATTGATAAGAAAACTGAATGCTTGTGCCCTTGTCCGAAAAAGTGAACCACCAAAATCAATCCACCAATTCGTTTGGACCGTTCTCGGTGAATAGTTAATCTTAAGAACAATTTGCAAGTATTTTTCTAAGAAAAATTTAATACTTCCCTGCGAACGTAACAATTTTGAACGACTCAGGCTTCAATCAGTGTCATTATGAAAAATCAACGGGTGGCTATACGTTGATGATTGCATGGAACTAGGGTTCTACTGGAAGCACACTAAATCAAAATTCGTTAAGACAGTTTGTATGCTTCTGTTGCTCCCCACCAAATTGTCCTGTCACCGATTCTATGTCGGAAAATCAGATAGGTAAAAGAAAAATTTATGACCGCTAACCAATTTCTTAGAAACAATAACGCTTTCAAAAATCTCAAAATTGTGTGCTTTTTCAGCTATCAAACACTAAAATAAATATGTAATATTTCAAAATTACTTTCCATCCTGTGATAGGTATGATAGATGACTTTTCGACACTATATAAAAGACAAGAAAATTCTAAAAAAATCGTACACGTTTCAAAGACGAAGAGCTATGAGCGAATGACAATTATTACCCGCCCACTATTAAGCCGAATCCAGAATCGGCGCAGCATGCAACAAGGTTTGATATCATGGAATCATATGGCGCAATTCGCAATCGGCGCAGCATGCATCAACGCAGCATGCATCATGCATCATGATGCAAGAGTTTAGAAAATTTTAAAATATGATGCATGCTGCAACAGTTCTGCCAACATACTGAGGCCAAAAATAAAATTCAAATCTTATTTGTCTCATATTTCCAAGAACTTAGTTATTTAATTAGGCATAAATATATATTAATTTTATATAGGCAGTTGTTTTATGAAATTCTTATTTGTCTTTAGTCACTATTGCTGTCATTAAACGTGTCTTGTTCCAGTAGAGGTACAGACAACAACGAAAGTACTTATCGTGTAATGATACCGCGACTTCGTTTGGGAACATGTCGTAAACTGGCAATGAACGGGTCTGATGATATCAACATTCTATTAAAAAGGTCTTTTTTTTTATATTATTAAGCCAAGCTCAGGGGATACCCTATGATGCAAAGCACAGCGTGGCAGGAAGGAGATAGGGAAAGGATTAAGGAATATGAGGAGAGCGGCGGAGGTGCCGATGTATGTCGCCCTTAAACTTTCGCAGGTTGTATGCCGGAGGAAAGACAGAATATGGTAGACTGTTCCACATTCGCACAGTTCGGGATAAGAAAGCATCACGGAATTTTAGTGTACGGCCGAAGGTAATTTAAAGGGTAAAAGGATGAGCGCGGGATGCATCGCGAGTATTGCGTGCAGGAACTATTCTACACGGGATCAGACTAGATATTTCATCAGAACATTGACCATGCATATAGCGATAAAGGAGCGAAAGGCATCCAACATTGCGACGGTGCTCGAGCGAGTCGATATGACGAGTAATTGCCACATCGCCAATGAGCTTGCAGGGTCTCTTTTGGACAATATCCAATGAAGCTAAGGCTGTGCGACCAGCCCCGGCCCAGATATGGGAATTGTATTCCATTCTAGGTCTGATGTAGGACTTGTAGAGGAGCGCTATATTTGATGGGCTGAAATATTTCTTACACCTTTTCAAAAAACCAAGACATTTTGATGCTTCTTTGGCAACCGAGAAGATGTGATCTGTCCAGCTTAACTTAGTGGAAATATTAATGCCAAGAATTCTTAGTGACGGTGAATCAGAAATTAATGCTCCATCAAACGAAACGGGAGTGGTTAAGTGATGGTCTTGTTTTAATGAGATGAGACAGCTTTGGGTCTTAGATGCATTGAATTCGACGCGATTCACTTTGCCCCAAGCGAGAATATTGTATTTACTTTGACTCGCGAGGTTTTCATTGTGAAAAGCTGTCTATACCTTCTAATATCTTTATTTCTTGCCTCCTGCGCTTCTTGTGACAGCTTAGGGAGAATGCAAGAGGTAATAATGTCCTTTCCATTGAAAAGCACTTTGTGCACGGTAACCGGCATATTGTACCACGGATATTCTTTTAAATACAAATCTCTTGTATTGTTTGCATATGCTTCAAAGACGACTGCATTTATATCATAGCCACTACCCAAAGTCACTAAAATTGTATAAAAGCGTTTAATAAGCTTTTGACTAACTCCTGTAACTTCGACATTCGTCTCTGCTGCTCGGAAAAACCGCCTGGCCGTATTGCCATCATTGGTATTGCCAGCTTGCTGTGTAGGCATATCGACCAATAAACCTAGATCACTGCGGCATCTTTCTCAGATATTTTTTTTCCTAGCCGCTAGCTTGGCTTTATTTTCAGATCCCCGAACTTGCCAGGTTTTTATATCAAGCCTATACGCTATATTCCATAAAAATATCCATGAATGTAATGGCGATATTCTAAAGGACAATGACCTTTTATCCACGACTTTATTCGAAAATGCTGTTGGATTATTCATTTCGTTTGGTTTTGCTCCACATATAAAATGCGTTTGAGATGACGTAGTCATTGATAGTGCAGTGCAAATCTTGCCATCTATCATAGTTAACATAAAAATAGGTTTAACCATGAAATGCACTTCATTATCATTAATAGCTATAGGAGTAAGGCCATTGATTTCTTCTTCGATTATATTCACTTCTTGTGAGATTAAGCTGGAGGATTCTTTTGCACAAATAAACTTAACTTGACGGCAATATCCTGTTGAAGATGCATCTGGGCTTTGCCACACAGCCCTTTTGCCTTCACTGGTATTTAAATATAATTGAATGGGAACCATTGATACACTAAAACGATTTTCGTCCGTTTGGCTCTGCGGTTAAAATGTCTGCTTGTATTGTTTTTGTTGAGCTCCATCGCATCCCCATTTTACTAAAAAATTTAGTTGATTTTCACCACTTTTTAGTTCTCCCGTCTAAGAAAAACATCCTTCTGAGCTAAACATAGCCTTTGTGTAGTATGGATAACCAAAGACTGAAGTTTACACTTAGCAGATACCTCAGTAATTTTTATTTCTGCCGGATAACATTTTTTCTTGTCCTGTTTAATTTGGTTGAATGAAGGAAAGAGAATTTTGACTGTTTTGTTGACCTTTTGCTGAATAATATGGTATTGATGTGTAGATAAATTGGAATCAATTATCATGGCCAATGCCTAGTCAGAAGATATACCAGTAGATGTAGGCTCAGCTTATAGTCTTTTACACAGCTTTTTCATATCAGTACCCATATTAGAAGAAGTTAGAGATAGTTCCTAGATCAGTTTTGCTGAGTTTCTCTTCCCCGTTTTGCGAAGGTTCATCCGATTTGCTATACTTTTTCCTCAGGGCTTTTCGAAACCAAAAGGCTTTTTACCTTTCACTTTGTAGTTCTTTCACTGCATTCTCCAAAAGGTTTAGGTGGTCTTCCTGCCCTTTTAAGTGTTCCTACTCCAGAGCTTGATAAAATTGTTTGTTGTTGTCTCTGTATACAGGGTGATTCTGATCAAGATACCTTCCGGTATACCACGCGATTCCTTGAGGTAAGCTGATCAAAAAATTGCGATTCCTTGAGGTAAGCTGATCAAAAAATTGCCCCCCCCCCCCTAGAAACCTTCCTTTAGGAGTTGTGGCCAGTTAAAAATTTCGCCAATATTCGTGAGAATAAATGAGTATAACTTTTGAACCACGCTATAGATTTTGGTTACTGTTGGCTTATTATACAGCCAAGAATAGTAGCTGTCGAAAAGTGTATTACTCTGTATTTTTTAATTGAGCATCTTTAAATTATTCTCAAATATATCCAAAAATTTTAATTTTTTTACACACAAATTTCATAAATCCGTTATTTATTTCAAAAACTTTTGTGTGCAAAATTATTAAAATTTTGGAAATATTTGAGAATAATTTAAAGATGCTTAATTAAAATATACAGAGTAATACACTTTTCGACAGCTACTATTCTTGGCTGTATAATAAGCCAACAGTAACCAAAATCTATAGCGTGGTTCAAAAGTTATACTCATTTATTCTCACAAATATTGGCGAAATCTTCAACTGGCCACAACTCCTAAAGGAAGGTTTCTAGGGTGGGATATGTGGAACAATTTTTTGATCATCTTACCTCAAGGAATCGCTTGGTATACCGGAAGGTATCTTGATCTGAATCACCCTGTATATAGTCAGGCAAAATGAAAGATTTATCTAGCCAAGTTGAATTTGCTGATAAAAAGCGATCCCGCACAAGCACAAGATAGTAATTTTAGCCCTCAGTTTTTTCAGAGAAGGTTTAGATAGCTCTTGAATATCAAAGTTTTGCGCAACTAATTCAAAAATTGCTTCCTTACGACCGACTTTGTCCGATTGAAGCCAAACATGACAAATTTGTCTGTGCGTTTATTTAGAGCTCATTCTGAAAAGCAAAAAAAAAATGTATGAGTGCCGCAAAAACGCGCAAGATATTTTTGGTTTTCCTAAAAGCCAACACACCAAGGCTTATTGTCTGTGTGGCTTTAAACCGGAATTACATGGAATACCTAACTATATCAGTAGTTAAATAAAAAAAATCTCTAAAATGTTTCCTCTTTTATACCTTAGACTTCATTTGTATTTTATACAATAATAAATAAATGCATAACAATAAAAATATATCAAACTTACCTGGAAGAAGTATTTTAAATAAACACATCAAATAAACAAAACTCAATCACCGTTATTTAAAAATATTCGACCAACAAATTCACACGAATAATATGACTTTCAACGCAGCCTCTGAGCAATTATCACATCTAACTACTTTCAAGATCTATTATTTCTGATAGACGATCGATATTAACAAATGGCGTCCAGGTAACAGTAAACGATATTGCTAAAAAGTAAAACAGAGAGCTATCAAGCACTTTATTTTACTTTGATATTTTGAATTAAATCCTGCTAGATTTGCAAATTCTCATACCGTATCGTCCTGAATATTTAAAAAAAAATTCTTAAATTTTCGAGCACAACATTTTTCAGTTTGCAGATAATTAGCACATAATTAGCACATAATTAATACATAATTATCTCATATTTCGTTTTGCCTTTCTGTGTCGTGCTCGGAGGTATATATATATATAAATACTTATAATGTAATAATAAAATCGCGTATCGAGTATTGTTCGGCAGTTATGTTCCTTGCCACAAAAGAGATGTTAGAGATAGTGTAGGAGCACAAGAATAAGGTAATGATGGTGATATTACGCTGCACTTGGCGGATGAGCGTAAAATATAGAATAGTGTTAAATGTATTGTTATTTATATTTAAGATATGATTTAAGAAGTTTTCTCTCAGAATATTTACATAAATATTTAAGAAACGATTAGGAATGCAAATGAGTGTAGATCAAATAATTATAATACAACAGGAGCGTAAAATTCACTACTGTATAAAGTGCTACAATTATATAAAAAACCTAACTATTATAGAAATGATGAAAATTTCGGAAGATTTGCATTTAATGTAAGAAGATAAAAGTTAATTGGTAATTACTAGATTGTTATTTTTGTATGGATATTTTATTTATTAGCTATTTACTGCTATCAATTTAATGAAAATTTTATATGCTTTTATATGAGTAAATAAAATTTATTTTATTCAATAAGAGATATGGTAGAAAAATTGTGCTATAATTTTTTATACCACTTCTTTTAAAGTACCCACAAAACTTTTCTCACGTATATCCCCATTCAAAAGTGATATCATTTTTAATCAAGTCACGTTCCATACAGACATAATACCATATCTACTGTTTTACTTGAACCCAACCAACGAAAATGTCTGTATTAAATCTCATTAGGGCCATAAGAAAATGATACCTAAACAAATATCAGTCACGAAATTGGCAACCGGCTATTGTTATCAATGTCTGAGATGACAAAATATCACGACTAGTTCAATAAAATGAACCTTAAAGACACTGTGGTCACCTTTACAGGGGTCCATGAAACATGAGCTCAGACTAAAGATCTAGAGATGACATTAACACAGCCCTGGATATAATAAGCGCCAATTCCAGACATGTTAAAGTCAACACCCAGAAAGGCGGTTATGGCCGTAAACGGCCACTTGCCAGGAGTGGATAGACCTGCACTTTCTAAACGACTTCATATTCTATCATAGCCGTAAAATGCTTTGAAAAGCAAATTGCCTGTCTCCCGATAGATAGTAATCTCGCTCCCTTTTCTATAATCGATTTCAGGTCTTTTGCACCGCGTCCGTCGATAGCATTGCAAGTACACGCAGCAAAAGAAGTCGACACTGTTGTTGGTCACTGAACTCCGCGGACACCAGAGCGGATATCGTAGAAAAAAAGACATGGTTGTTTGTGTGGTCCGGGCGTGCATATAATCAGAATTAATTGAAATTGGAATCTTTATCAGATCTTAATAAGACAAAAAGGAATATCTAGTTGGACTTTAAGATAATGCTATCATCGGCCATCAGGAAACAGGAAAAACTTGAGCACCCTATGGCATGTCCAGGTCTAACTACCAGCGCATAGCTCGGGTAACTGAGTTTAAAGTGCGCATCTTAAAGTGCAACAAAAGTTGTTTGCACCACCATGCTAGAGTGCCTCTTATAAAAGCCTCACGGAGTCGTCTCATCGATAGCCTTCTGGAATAAATTTTTTTTCTCCTGTATATAGTTATAGCCTGAAACTGAGACTGCGGGCATAAATTAAATCTGGATCGTATGTTGTCTGTTGAACACGACATAATCCGGTTTGAAACGGTCTTACGAGTTAACTGGGCAGCAAATTATGAAGATGACAAGTAACAAAAAAAAAAAGTAAAAAAAAAATCTAGGCCCCCTGCTAAACAAAACAGCACCCTCTCCAATTGAAAATGAAAGACGAAAAAAAAGGTAACTCTTCGAAAGCATTGTAAAATGTCCTCGGGTTTGGCGAGTGGCTCTGATCTATGGGTATCCAGGTTTCCAGGCGTTTCAGGAAGAATTTTACGTAAAATTTTACCATTCCATTTGCATAATGGGTAGATTAATAGTTGCCGATAACTACATATCGCCTTGGATATCGAATCGAGGGTTACATACAAGCCAAAGGCACGCACCTATTCACCAGTTTGTGCCATGTAAAAGGAAAGCCCTCGAGATAAAATTAAGGCTCCAAGTTGATTTATATATGGAGCGATCGCGGTTCAATTTAATTGGTTCGCTTGTTAGAACGCGTGCCAAAAATAATGCACCACAGAGTAAAACGCAATTTATTGGGGGCTGGAGATTTATGGAGAGGCAAAATAGAACGCGATGATTTAACAAATGATTCAGAAATTGGTGTTAGTTGCGTGCACTTTCGGTTTTCTATTAAATGAAATTCAATAAAATTTTGTGTTTTGTTTTTCTGTAATTCTAATTAGATATATCGTGATACACGGATTTAGTATTTCTGATTGGGGATATAAAAAATGCCAGATACTATCGCAGATCTCTGCTTGAAGCTAAATGATCGTCGTAGAACAAACAACGACCACTGAGTAGGGTTAAGTATCAATAAAAAACAAAATCAGTAAAGAGTGAGTTGGTCGCGCGTAATTAGGGTTCCATACTAGAACTTTATCAATCAATCGACGAATTTAAATATATTTAAATGTAATCCAAAATTTCCTGTCATAACTGAAAAATGTATGAACTGTGCCACATTGTTCGGGATAATTAGTATATGCGTTATCGATTATTGTGTTTCCCCTTTAGTTAATTCTTTGCGGGTTGATACCAAGTTATTGTGGCAAGGAAAACATTATTGCTGCGGCTTATGACTGCTCTGCGTGGGTAGCCGGTTTCGTCGAAACGGATAGCTATGCTGTCTTAAATCAGGAATATGTGTTGCCTTGAATGTCTACTAATCGACAGTTGGACGTAACCGACCAGATTGGGACTGGGTTGGCTTAAAGCAGTAGTCCGTGTTGGGTTGAATGACTGATAGACCTCAGACCTGAAATAGTTTCTGGCGACCAGATTGTAATTGGTCTGGCTTAAAGCAGTGTAGTCCATGTTAGCTTGAATAGGTGGTAGAGCTTCAGATCTGGACTAGTTTCCTTTGGAAGTACTAGGTCGTCTGACTGATGACTTAACATCCCCTGAGGGGAGCCGCAGGAATGCCGATCCAATGGAGGGATACGCTGCTACAGTTCGGGATGTCCCTCTGACATTCTGAATGGATGATATTCTGTAGAAAGCCTGTGTCTTCGGGAATCCAGTTAACAGAGGTACGGGAATCAAGTCGACCTTATTTTGATGCCTGCATAATGCACTTCTTAGGCACCAAGTTGACAGTACGTTTGAGGCAACACTTGAAAGGACGCGAACTCTATAAGGTAAGGCTTATTTATTGCATCAAAAGAAGAAAAACATCGGCCTAGTTGGTTGGAAATCCCTACGGGAAGTTAGGCTTTTATATTGAATTCTTATTGCTGTAGGAATTGATTGCTCTTATTTTGCCTTTATAGAGATTTTATTCCTTGTTTTGTTCTTTACGAATCCCAAGTTGACATGTGTCTCAGTACATTTTTGTTTATTTTCAATTTTATAAATTCAAGAGTCTTCCTAGCTTTTTCTCATTAGCGAGGTATTTCAAAGTACTTTTTATAGAATTTGTTTACAGCACTGACATATATGTTATATATGTCAGTGGTTTACAGCGATTACAAGGGGTTTTTTTCTTTCTGCAACTATCAGATGTATAGTCTGGGATGAAAGTATAGCCACAGCTCTATATTTCATATATTTTTACCCTACCATATTGTCGAAATTCAACAATAATCAAACACACGGAAGCAAGATAGATCTTAAAAGAGGTGGTTTTGTTAGTAAAAGTCGTCTTAAAAATTAACACAACATTTTTTTTTTCAGCAGCTATGAAACCGACGAAACAATGATTTAAGACCAACTAACCCTGATAATGTAAAAAAGAAATACCTTTCAAAGCTTGAAGTATTTAGTTTTAAATTTATTTGTTTGAAGGTGAGTTTGGTGTATCCTGTCTGTCGTTTAGAACAGATACTTACAAAGATTCCAAAAATTTTTTTTTTCAAATTTTTTGGTGGCTTCGTCATGAAGTTATGTATAGTCCAAATGATAGTATTTTTCCTTCATGACAAACTCACTAAAAATATAAAAGATCTTGGAATCTTTGTATATCTGTTCTAAACTACACACACGATAACCAAACTCACCTTCAAACAAAGAAATTTTAAATTAAATATTTCATAATCTTTGAATATTGAAATAATATGTGCGCGTCACGAAGTCCTAACATTCTGTCAAATTTCGAATTCCAACGTCACGTGGTTTTTGAGAAAAACGACTGCGACAGACAGACCGACGGACGAAATTGCGATCCTATAAGGATTCCGTTTTTTTCCTTTTGAGGTATGGAAGCTTTTTGCGCTTTCTATTCGAACTCTAAAAGTCTGATCTAAATCGGAAATGGTCGTGTCCAAAATCATCTGAAAGTGATCGTTTTTGGGGGGATTGGTTGCATGTAGAAAGCAAAGTGCGCGACACACTAAAATATCTTCTACCATATTGCAGCATAGAAGTGTAGTATTGTTGTTGTTGTGTACTATGTTTGTGATGACATTAGGACCTAATAGTTTTATGAGAAATGTTTGCTGTTGCTGTTGCTCTCCATATCGAAATGAGTTTAAATTATATGATACTCATTTCTAACATAACTTTTCTTCTATATACCGTAGGATCACTTTCAAAACTTTTTATTAATTAAAAAAAGAAAGGGCATTCTTTGTCTTGCATAACGTAAGAAAGCTAAAAAAATGGCAAGAAGTCAGTTCCTTCATAATTCACTGATTTCTATCAGATTCTATCCGGTGATGATCATATTTCATCCAGATAATAATTGTCATAATTTTTTGCATCTTAATTGCGACATCCATCATATTCCTAAAGCAAAAAAAAAAAAAATCATTTCTATACCTTTGATTTGGCATACAACTTTACCAACAAAAATTTAATTAAGTCATTATATTGTGCCAGTCGCTTATCTCGTTGTCATGCCACCACGTATAGTAGGAAAGATATCGTTCCTGGAATACGGCTCAGCTCAGCCAATCAATCATTTCCATGTGGGGCGTTCCTCTTGACCGGATGATGTTGAAAAGTGAAACAAGGGTGAAGTGATAGGCCTTCGTTTATGTTTTGTATGCTATGCTATGCCGCGCCGCACGCGGTTTATAAACTGACCACCATCAATTAAGGTGTATGTTTCATGAATTGTACCGCTGTCAACTGATAATAATTGCAGAAAATAATTCCCTCGTCGCTTATATGTGCTCTACACACACACTGCAATATTTCTATCATGGCATGGAGTGTGCTCGCAACTAATTATTAACTGTCCCCGAAAAGCCAATAAATTAGCAAATTACTTGTATAAATTGGATTGGTAAGATCTAATTCATTGGAATTAACTTATTCAATCGATTGATCCTTATCAATTGCCAGCTGCTGCAATGATTTTGGTTAGTTGAAGAGATCAGGGAAAAATATTTAAGCCAGAGGCTGCTGCATCTTTACTATATATTTTATGCAAGGCACATATTTGAGATTAATGACCTGTGGGATGATTTAGCAAGTAGTGTAAATCTATAATTGAATTTCTGATGCCCCATCAATGATAAAATTTATGAATTTCATTTATGATTTCGTATGCTTTGAATCAAAATACTATGAGTGATAAATGGGTAAGTGAAAATCGTGTTGACAGATCACTTCTGTTTTTGAATAACAATGAAAAAGGTTCAGAATTATAATCTCTAGAGGTTAAAGGACGATCACTAGCTTTAGAGAGAATTATGACTAATACGTATGCGTCTCAAGAAACATTTTTTTTTTCTTATATATATACAGGGTGTCCCGTAAGCCGACGTCAAGCCGAAATCGGGTGATAGACCAAATCATAATAGGTACCAGAAAAACATAAAAAAAATCTTTACGTTTTTTCAATTTTAACTTTCTTATGTATAATCCCTAATAGTGCTTATGTAACCTGTTGCTTTAAATTCTAAGTCAACTGCACCAGCTTGGAAGAAAATGTCACATTTTGCCGAACCAACAATATAAAATTAACAATTCGTTGAACTTTAACTGACTGTACTGAAAAAAAAATGTACTACGCTAGTTTGGTAAGTAACTTTAAAAGTTGATGCCTATAATAAGGATTCGAAAATGATATAACACTTGCTACATTGTTTTTTAGATTACGGAAAAAGAAATTAATTCTTCAAGAAACCCAGTTTCATAAATTTTTTTTTTACCTACTAAAAATGATTCTAGTATACCCAAAGCTTGCCTTAAGACCGTAACTTTCAGATTCTAGTTTGCGTGAGATGAAGACTCATTACTGAAGTGTGAGTGTGACAGATGCTAACTTTTTCTTGAATTTAGGACAAATTTTCCTTAAGTTTAAAATTAAACACCAATTATTTGGGTGCTAAGATTTATTATTTAGAAAAGATGTTCAAACTGCCTTTCTTTAGCTGGAATACAAGATAGACATCTTCTTAAAAAGGATCGGGTTGTCAGACGGGCAAATCTTCCGTTGTTGACAAATTCAACTGCTTCCGTAATTCTGGAGCTAATGTTTTTGTAAAATTCGGTAAGTTATACTTTTAGGCACTCCTGTGCTTTCCTGGATTGCACGTACCGAAGTACTTGCGTCTTCTTCAACTGCTTGATGTTCTACGTCCTCGTAACGTAAGCAACTCTTCCTTCGCCATGTACTTGGTTTGGAAGTCGGCCCTCTGTGTAGAGCAGACGGTGCACATTTATAAAAACTCGACGATTTGACATGCTAGCGTCTGTCTCACTCACTCTTCATGTAATGACTCTTCGTCTCACTCAAATTAGAATCTTAAAGTTACGCTTTTACGGCAAGCCTTGGGTATACTAGAATCATTTTTAGTAGGTGAAAAGAAATTTTTCGAAACTGGGTTAGATTAGATTAAATTTATCGTTGTAGTCTATACTTAAGCCAAATTTTTATCTATATATGTATCGCAAATTTCTCCGAAAAGGTTGCGATGCCGCCCCCCTCCCCCTTGTCATACAATTTCTTGTTTGACCAGGTGGCTGCTATCATCTCCGGTCCAATGGACCACCATGGACGAAACACCCTGTTTAAATGGTACTAAATGTAAACATATCCAAAAAATGTTCACGCTTCCGCCACTGTAACTCATTACACATCAGGGGACTAAGTAAGTCCCGTGACACACGATGATACACACTTGAGACTAGACACGACGTAAAACCGGTTTTTGTATCGAGTGTGTATCAGCCCATGGTACACGTAGTTTATACACGGTTGATACTCGTTCTATACGCACACAAACCGAGTACACGCATATATATGTAACAAAACACACGTGTATCATCTGAACCTAACCCTCTGCTCTAAATTGAGGTATACATGAAAATGTTCTAAAATAGTGCTAAGAAAACCAGTATTTGGTATGGTGTATCGTGTGTATAGGACTTAGTGAGAATTAGTCTGGGCAAGGGTAGCAAAAATTGTATCTTTGCAGCTGGCGGCCGGCTATTCTTCAAAGAAAGAATAACCAGAGCCATTGCAATAAAAAAGGTAAGAATGTTTCTGGGAAAATGAGCAAGGGTAATAAAAGTCGGATTTTAGCAGTTTGGCGAGCGGCTATTTTTCAAAGGAAGAATAACCAGAGCTGGATAGAACCACCAGATTAAAAAGGTAACACAAAATGGGATTAGAGGCTATTTCTTAGAAGTAGGGCAAGCTCTGTTAGGGAGAACATAAAATAAAAATGAATAGCGGTGTCAGTCGAATAGTGTAAGCGCGAACAGTGAAATATAGCGACGTGAGTGCTCCCGACTGGATAACTGAGTTTTAAAGTGGGTGTTTTAGAGTAGAGTTACATAATAGGTAAAAGGTGAATAAGCTAGAGTCTGTATGAAAAAGTGAAGAAATGTGTGTGGGGGGTAAATGTTGCCCAGAACGGCGAAATGGGCGTATCTCGCAAAAAGGGTTCATGTCACCCGGGTTGTGTGTGGGGCGTCTGATCTCAAAGGGAACGAATGTCGTCCAGCTCTTGGAGGCAGTACGTCTGACCCAAAGTTAAGTCGTCGAATGTCTACTTAACTACGGGGTTGTTAGACGGACAGAGTGTATGAAAGAATAAGTAGCATCCATTGGGTATTATCGTTATACTCACAAGGCATTCTCTAATCTTTTCAGCTCCGGATTGACAACAGCGAAGAGTGGCCAAGACAACCAAGCTTACAGTTAATTCATAATCGCGAATAAAAATGAGATTACACCACATCATTCGTCTTTTAATAAAAAGAAAAAAGAAAGAAATTCCTATATTAAACTTTTTTTTAAAGAGTTTATTATACTTATTTAAAACGATCACGCCAGGTGGGATTTGTTTGGCGATGATCGTTAGACTTTTGGGGTCTGTATATTAAATTGTTTCTAAAAACAAGTAAAAAAGCAAGAATTGGTCAAAGATCAGTTGTTATGATACCCGTATGTAATTTGGTATGAGCATCCAGTTGTGCAAATTTGATTTTTGAAGTGGTTTTTCGCATATATTTCTAGAATGGTTCGTCAGACAATAAAAATGACTATAAACAGTTTTATAGGATTTAATAGTCTGAACAACTTTTCCGAACAATGAAAACGTCTAGAATCACACGTTTTCACAGTATACGTAAAAAACCTAAACAAATATATACGGCTTCTTGGATATATTACCGTTATATTGTCATAAGATTTTTCTGGATTGTAAGTGTAATTGTTTTATTGAAAATTGCATATAGTTGAATAAAATATATATATAAATATGTGGTGAATACAACAAGAAAACTTGATGAAAACCCCAAGAAACCCTAAGAGAAGGCACTGATATATGGTTTCTTAGGCAATAGGAAAAAAATTAGTTATCAGTGGAAACATGCTAAAAAAAAGAAAAAAGCTTTATTTCTTCAAAACAAATCCATTAAGATTTTCCAAGCCATGCATCATGCATCAACGCAGCATGCATCATGATGCATCGATTGAGAATTGCGCCATATGATCCCATGGCATCAAACCTTGCATCACAGCTGCTGCATGCTGCGTTGATGCATGCTCCGCCGATTCTGAATTAGCCTTTAGCCTATTAGGTTAAACCCCTCCCATTAATGGTCTATATATGCGGCGTTGACTTCCTGTCTCCTGCCATGCTGTGCTTTGCATCATAGGGTATCCCCTGAGCTTGGATTAGTAATAATAATTAAAAAAAAAATCCAATATTTTTTTATATTGTATTTGTACCTGCTTAATGTTTTTACATCTTAGAATGACAATTATAAGCATATCCATGTAAATATTAAATAAGCAAGTCAGTTGTAAATTAACACTCAATAACAATACTTACATGGCGAAGTCAGTTCGCCGATAAAATTAGAAGTAATAACACGTGAAAGTGAGAAAAAAGCGAAAAAAAATTGCGAAAAATTGAAAAATAAGAACCACAATAACAAACAAAATGTTAAATATTAGGTAATGGTGCAAAAAAAAAACAAGAGATATTCAGATGGAAGAGTGCAGAAGATTTTTACACAGCAATAAATTTATCAGAAGCCGAGAGAAAAAGCTGTAAAAAAGTAACAGAAGAATATGTTACATTTTGTACAGGCAAGACCAGTAAGTTCTATGAATGTCTCGTATTCCATACACGAGTATAAGAATCGGATGACCCATTTGATATGTCCCTGATGGATTTAAGGCAATTAGCCAAATGATGCACTTTTCGGACCCAGATCGAATGATAAGGGATTGAATGGGCCATCTCATACGAGTATTTTTGATGCAGTATGAAAAAGATTTTCTTAGGAAAAAGTAAAAGAAGCAAAGAAATATCTCTCCAAAATGCTACTTTTACCTCTTCCTTAGAAAATCTGTTTGCATACTGCATCAAAATATAGACAAATTAGAACTGCAGAAAACAAGCGGCATGACCTTGTCACGAGTACCTATGCAAGCAGATAGAATGAACAATAACATGAGGAATACTGTGGATGCTCTACAAAACAAATCGGGAAATAGGCTAACTATTGAAGATAAAAGTAAAAGAAATAACTGTAATAAATATCGTGCAAATAACTATAATAGAATTGATTTTAAAAACGATTAAAATTCTTTTATGAAATTCATTGTAAAGGAGAAGTAAAACAACTATCACTGTACATCATGTGGAAAAAAATCATTAAAGACGAAACTGGCCAGCATACGGAAAACATTGTTCCATATACAACAAAAAGAATCATTTTGCAGTAATGTACAGAAGTCGAAAAGTAAACGTAATTGAGAAAACTTCAAGTACCTACAAGTAGTGATAATGATACTTTTACTATTGTTACAAGCCACAAAGTGATACAACCGACATCTATTGGAAATGGGAACAACTTTAGGTTAGTGACATCTTAGTAAACTTTGGGTTCAAAAAGCGTAATATTCAGGAAGGTTCTAGGATAATTTGTAGAGTATAAATGCGTCGCTACTCACATGCAGGAGGGGAGTCCTATTTCAGACAGTGAAGTGAACGATTTGGATTGCGATAATTAGACGTACAGTACTAGCGATAACTAAAGAGTTGATTTGATAATTTATTTTATGAATTGTGAGAGTAAACAGTAAAGTTAAATAAAAAAAGAACTTTTGAATGACATCTGAAATATTGTGTTTTAAATAACGAACCAAGGCCACGTTCGTAACACTATTAACACAATCAAAAATAACAATAAAAATTTAAAAATTATTGAAGAGATTACGTGGTATGAAATGGTAAAAATTGAATTAAATCTAATAAAATTTAAACTAGATACGGGGGCCCAAGCCAATATAATTCCATTGTCCATTATTCACAAATTATCAGGTTCATATAAAATCAATAGGGAGTAAGTAAATTAAAAGCATATACATAATGGTACAGGAATAAGAATAATGGGATCGTGCAAATTATACGCAATTTTACGCAATCAAATAATAGAACAAGAATTTCGGATTACAGAAAAAGAAACAACACCGATACTAGGTTTAGCGGCTTGTGTCAATTTACGCCTGATTAAAATAATAAATAAAATAGAATAAAAAAGAAACAGCAGATTTATGTAAAAAATATGAGTCAGTATTTGTAGGGTTAGAGGATGTTGCTTAAAAATGTTTGCATAGAATTTATAGATGATGTAGTCCCCGTAGCCAAAATTCACGTACAGTGAGAAAAATAATTAGGGTAAAAGCAACATATTGCACTATGTTTGCAAGTATTGGTTAATTTAACACAAGTTTTGTTAGAGCTTTAACCTGCAGCTAAGTTAAACTAACCTAAAACCTAAAACAATAGGTTGTTGTTTACCTTAAAAAGAATTAACGCAACCCTAATTTAGAGCAGAATAACTACAATCCAATGTTGATTGTAGTAGTTTTTAAAGTAATTTTACTTAATGTTATTTCAACTTATAAATAAAAATAACAAATAAATTACATTTTTAACAAAAGCTGAGGGTAAAAATCATTGAACCATTGAAGAGTTAAATTTCTGAATTTTAAAACATTTTATGATATACGACATTTTAACAGTTTTAACTTATACTTATGTTAAGTTTAACCTCCCATAATGCCTTCATTGGGTCGAGAGTAATACGTTCTGTTCAATATCATGATTAATATTAAAATATACATACAAAGTGCATGTCTATAAAATCCACAAATTTTTATAAATCGTAATTATTTCGATATTATGAATAATCTTTAAATTGATAGTCAATTAAAAAAACAACACGAAAGAAGTTTTTTTTTTTTTTGAAAGCCAGGGGGATAGGTGTCCCTATCCCAAAGCACGGAGCGCAAAGCTGCCCATTTTGCTATCCTGCTAGGAGGCCACTCACCAAAACCTCCCTGTCCACTTAATGAAGCGCATAAGGTCTTGGTGAGGCAAGTTTTTCAGCTCATCCACAGATAGAAGAGCAGACCCTAGAGGATCCAGCCTGCACCGGGCGAAGGTCGGACATGCATACAAAAAGTGTTCGACATTTGCCGGAAATGCGATTTCGAATAATATGCCATTAAAATTTAGCTAAAAAACTGAAAAATGCAACAAATTCAGGTTTTTATTTCATTCAATAAATTTTTCCAGCTAATTTTCAATCATTTCAGTACATTTTTCGTCGACTGACCAACCTAGACAGCACTGGCCAACCTTCACAGTATTTTACTTTTTTTAAATGACTATAATTTTTTCACTTTTCATCCAATCAATCTGTTATGTTCAGGTAAAGTGTTCCTCTTTCCCAGATTTTTTCAAAGATGTGATTTTCTTGACCAAATTGTTCCTTAAATGGAAGTTATGGACAAAAGTCAAATTAGCTAATTCACAACCCAACAACAAGGTCTTATTTTATGGTTCCCGTGTTAAGCCATATGTGCACACAGGTACATCGACTTTTATAAGCACTTTTGTTTGCATACCTTTTCAGCAATTTATTTTGATTCATTTTAAAATCTCTACATCATTTTATAAAAGCACCGGTGAATATGGTCCAATCGAACCTTTTAATTTTTCCAACTATATTCCTTACACATCTTGTATCATCTTAATCTAAACGCCGCGCCGCCGCCGCCGCGAGCCGCCATCCTCCCCAAGAAGAAGGCTTGTCTGGTTTTTCATAAAACACCAAGTCGGCATAAACCTTTCAATTAACACCTCAGCGATGCGCATTAAATTGTTATAAAAAGTGAGCAAAAAACTTAAAGGGTGTCGATGGATATATGCACATTGCACGTTCAGAGAGAATACAATTTGTGCCAATTAGCCAGGAATCTAACTTAGACGCAGCCAAGCTAGAATTACCAACAAAAGTGTCTATAAAAGTTGCATTCTGCCTTTTCTGGGGAGAATTCGCCAATTTAAATTCACCAGCACATGTGTAACTCTATCAAGGCATGATAACGAGGCATAGAGCAGCACTCCTTTTGGAATATGTTACATATCAAGCGGCTGTGGTTGGTGAAGAGCCAAGGCTAGGCAGAGGACCCTCTGCATTCATCTCATTGTTATGCAATCTGAGTACTATTTAAAGAGTGCATCTCTGGGTGATAGTTGACTTGTAACGGTAGGTAACCTTACATGGAAATGTACTGAATGGAAAAGTGATATGGAAATAAAGCAGGAACGAGATGAACAGTTTTTCTATAAAGTCCTACATATATAGGCATAGGAAATTTCTGCCCTAATGCATTAGTAGTGCTCTCAACAAATTGACTTTGGCTGATGTTCTTTTTTCCAATCAACAGAATTGGCTAGAAATGGTAAATATATTCACGCGGTTTCTTTGTTCCGGGAGTGGAAGCTCCGGTTTCACACTGTCGATTCTGAAAACATCTAATTAGAATATTAACGTTATCTCCTGCACTTTATAGTCACACAAAGCTACCGTATTTTGCGGAAAGATTCCTTTTGCCGCTAGACACTAGACAAAATATTTCTTATCTACTACTGGAAATCGTAAATTATTGATTAAGTGAACATTTGCATACTAGAAATTGCATGACCTTATAGTGGCAGTAATCAGAATGCTTATGCACAGACTAAGCTCTTACGATATTCTCTATAGTGAAGATGTCACATAAACAGGTTCTACGCTAGTATGTATGTCTATATATACCTGCAGGAATGCTTCTGAATACAGTAATAAGACAAGATAGGTAAACAACTAATTAATGGTTTATTTATTCATTATTCAAATTACGATATCAAATATTAAGGGAAAATTTATCGAGATTTATGTGATTACTGTGCTCCCTCCTAGATACTTAGATTGTTGGTGAATCTGTAAGATGAATCTATTACATAATAGGAAAGAGCGTGGCATCCAACGATATGCTTCTTAATATCAACGATATTTATATGCCTCGGGTTATTATCGGTTCGTGTTGAATTATTATCAATATTTTAGCAAATTGTGGTTTATTATGGTGGAATTATAGTAAGGTTATGTGAAATTCAAAATGAGTGAGGTGAATGTATTCATTATTGGTATAAATGGTGTCCCGTAAGTGGTGTGAAATTCGAAGGCGAAGAAAAAATTGTATGGGTGTGGGGAGGGAAATTCCAACGGTTTCCGAGATAACAGGACTTAAAGATATTTGGATATGTTTTTATAAATTACCCTGAAACTTCTGAACGTTACTCCCGATGATGATGATTTATAATTTGATAGAAAATAATCATTGGACCTTTTCAACGGTCTATAAATTTTTCCCCTTCTCCCGTCCGTTTTGAAGTTATGGTTCAACAAAGTGAAAATTTCCGAAATTTTAACTTGTTTTTTAACTACTATTTTTATCAAAAGACACGTCATCTTTCATATTGAATTTAAAAAGCCCAAAAGCTAAGGTTTATGACCAGTCACACTCTGTACCCAAAAGGTGACCATTTCTGCGTTTTTTGCACTTTTTATTAAATAAATCAAGCGAAAAAAGTTTAATTAGTGCCAGAAAGTAGGCAATTATCTTTTGGGGCGAGCTTTTTAATCCATTATTTCACAGGATATATTCAAGAAAAAGTGCAAAAAACGTCGAAAGAGTTACATTTTGGGTACAATGAGTGCATTAGCATTGAAAAACTAATAGCATACAAAGACTGGACACGTAGAACAAAGATATGCAACGCTTTTCTAAAATATAAAATTAACAATGCCTCGACTTGGCACTTGAAGACGTGCTCAAAGAAAAAGCCAGCAACGCCTCGCTCTATACAAAATCAGCGTTGCCTCGACTCGACCCGATGAAGGGTAAGCCACAATTTTTTCTAAGAAATTTACTGGAAATTTCTTCCTTCGAATTTTTAAGGCTAAAACACAATGTGAGCGACACGACAAAAACGCTGTCATTTGGGTTTTAATAACATGGCGGTGTTGGAATAAAATACAATGCTGACGACATCGTTCGACGTTGTCGTCGAACTTAGATGAAATTGAAATTTGTCGCATGTATAGGGTGCGTTTAGCAAAATTATGACTTTGGGTTGCGTTATGTTATATATGATTGTTATACGTTCATTGCAATCATATTTATGACTTGATAGATTAAAAATATCACCAAATAACAATGCCGTGGAAAATATCAAAGTTGGTTGAATAAAAAATGGAAGAAAAGATTATTGAGGTGGTAAAATGTCACCGTATTATAAGAAAAAAAAACGCATGCGCATAGAATCCCAACTCCGGCTGAGATTTATATAAGTCTTGGACACACCTTCTTCTTCTATGTTGGTTCTGTTTTTTATGTTTATTAGCCAAAACGGCCACACATGCTACTTTAATAATCTTTTTAAATTTAATCGTTGAAATTTTCCCTATTTTGAATTTAGAACACAAATAATAGAATAAATTTAATTGAGGATTGACAGCTTTTGTCACGCTCGTGTCGCTCCCATTGTATTTTCACGGACGTTTTACGGCGTTTTTGTGTTTTAGCCTTTATGCATTGGCCGAGAACGGAGGCCGAGAGCAGTGCCTCGCTCCAATATAAAATCAACGATGCCTCTACCTGATGTAGGGAAGGCGCAGTTTTTTCTTAGAAAACAATGTTTATGAGCGTATCCACCTATCTTCGGGTTTCACGTGACTTACGAGACACTGTATACATATTAGGAAAACTATTTAAGAGCTTGCCAGATCTCACAGTTAACAATATCGAAAATTTAGGACCTAAGAAAAAGAGGATATCTGAAGAATTTAGTCAATCGAATTGTCTGCAAATCCTACATTAGATCTAGAAGAATGGAATACAATTCCCGTATTTAGCTGTACATTATACAATGGGTCGTATGCTAAAAGATAAACACTAAATATTTTCTCAAGTCAATTTTTTTTAAGGTGATATGCAGAAAAAGAAAAAAGAAATTAAACTGGGTTTGCTGATAAAAAACTGAGAGAAAACTTAAAATGGAAGCCTAAATAAGAATAGTCTCAAAATATGTATGTGAAATCAAGAGATTTTGATTACCCGAAAGAGATGCTACTCAGAAAAATTTAATTCAAAATTTTTGTTAACTCAGGTTCTACAGAATTTACTTTTACTTTTTATACGATATTTGATTTTTGTTTTATTTATTATTTTAGTCAATTTAGCGTAATATCTACATTTCCGATGGCACTATGAGTTTTAGCTGGTTTTATCCAGGAGTTTGAGACCGTTTTTCTCGAAAAAGACTATTCAAAAACAACTAAAATATTAATTAGAATTTTTCTTTGCACATCTGAGACACGAAAAAGCGTTTATTTTTATATTAGACATGAATTAAATCTTTGGTCGGAAGGAAGATACATACGGTAATGGTAGATGACATCCAATTTACAACTGTCATTTTTGCTGCTTTGCAATTTATTTGTTTTGTTCGAAAGTAGTAGGTAGCTGCTACAAATTAAAAAAAAAAATGTTGTGTAGTTAGTACAAATTTGTAGTTTTAATACTTTTTATTCATATGAGCAAATGAGTCGTATGCTATGAGTATTATCTCAATCTCAAAACTAATGTCGTGGGTCCAGATCTAACCGCATTAAGTTTCTGAAGCTCATACTTGTTTTTTTTTTAGTTCTCTACAGCTATGTTTTAATCACTGTCTGATTAGATCTTTATTTCTTGGTTTATGGAAAGCTGATTCCTATTCCAAAGAATTCTTATGCGGAGATTCCCAATGATTTCCGACCCATAAGCTCATTGTTATTCCCAGCTAAGGTGCTTGAAAAGGCAAATGCAAGATTATCTGAAGATTAATAACTTAATCTATGAGTGGCAGTAAGGCTTTCGATCTGGTTATGGGTGTGACAACACCTATCTCAAAATAAGTACTGACATTCGAACAGCCTTGGAGCGCCATAGTGAGTCTTCCAAACTGATTTTATTTGATTTCTCTAAGACGTTTGATAGTATTGACAATAGTAAACTTCTATGTTAGCTTGATAATGACATATCATCTGATTTACTTCCGCCAGTTTACGGTGTACCCCATCGATTCAACCTTGGATTTTCCCTGTCTATTTTTTTTGGCAAGCCGACAGGAGACCCCATCCCAAGCACGGAGGTCATACTGGCCCATTGTGCTGTCCTACTAGAAACCCATTCACCAAAACCTTCCTGTCCTCTTAATGAAGCGCACCAGATATTGGTGAGGAAGGTTTTTCAGCTCATCCACAGATAGAAGGGCAGACCCTAGAGTATCCAATCTGCCCCGGGCGAAGGCCGGACACGCACACAAAAACTGTTCGGTTTTCTCAGGCTCTCCCTCCAAGCAGAAAAAACACTCAGACTCTGTCAACCACTCCCATCCTTGTTAGATGAGCGTGAAGTGAGCTGTGGCCGGTAATGATGCCAACCACAGTTCTAGATTGTTTCCTTCCGAGACCGATGAGAAAATCGGAGATATTCTCATTAGACCCATCAAGTTTTGTACACCTGCAAGTACTCAGGTTCGCCCAACTCTGCTGATGATTTCTATAAACATCCGCTTTGATGAGAGACCCGAAATTCGGCGTGGCAACACCTACGGCGGGTTCGGGCCCGAGGAACGGAGAATCAGAGCCAGCGCTAGCTAAAAGGTTAGCCCTTTCATTCCCCATGATCCCAATGTGACCAGGAACCCACAAAAGGGACACCTTTTTTTTTAGTCTCTATATAAATGATCTTCCAAAGGCTTTACAGGGTGTAAGTGAAGGAGGTCGCCCTAAATACCGCCCACTATTTTCCTTTACTTCGGGTTTAATTTTTGTTCTTTTTCGCTTAATTGTAATTTTAACTAAATTTTCCGGATGGTCCTTTCTGTTAATAATTTTTTTTTAGCCTTCATAATCCGCTTTGGCCTAGACGCATATATGACCACATCACCCCTTTTAGAAACAAATTAGTAGGCTACTCCCTCGAAGCTCATGTCAGACAAATTAATTTTTTTTTTTTTTTAATATTATTTACAATGACGCACCAAGTTATCTACCAGAATATATTAATTTTCTACAGTCTCCGAGAGGTCGCAGCCTTTCGATTCCTCGTCCTCGTACATCTACATATCTTGGAAGGCTTCTACTTTGTCCAGGCGTTTTGATTGTGAAACGCTCTACCATGTCTCTAGTTTTCAACACTCAGGCACTCTTAGGGCCGGTTTCACAGTTCGAGTTCAAACTCAGGATTAGTTAGACTCCGTTCGTAGTTTAAACTAATAGTGAATTCTTTTCTGCTACTCGGTGTAAGCACTGCCACCGAATCTGTCATTTTCGTCTTCTTTTCTCCCCACCACACCAGTAGCAAACCCAAACGCGCAATCTTTTCTATCTCTGTTATTTTTGGTGCTGCCCCTGGTTGCAAATTTCTACTCCCAAATTTTTTCCGGTGTCGGGTGGTGACTGGGGTTTGAAGTTTGTTTTAATGTTTTGATTGAGCGGGATTTTTATGTTATTTGTTGTGGAAAAATTAATTACATCGTTTTTGTTTTAGTTTATTGTAATTTGTGTTTAGAAAGAACAGTCTTACAACATTTGTTTTGATTTTTTTTATATTTATGTGTGGAAAAAACATTATCGTTTTTTTTTTAAATGCGTCCGCGTCGTAATATTATTTGGTTCTTTCTAACCTCACCATCACCACCGAACACACACCAGAATTGCCAATTTCACATTTGACAGCTCCAAACAGGAATGGTTTCAGCACTGTTCTGGTGCGGGTGTGATTCCAAGTTCAGAAAGGAATTCACTATAAGTAAGTATAAATCAAAATGAGTTTCACAGTGTTCGGTTTTTTTTAATATGGCAGCACTTTGGAATTGTGAACTGACAAGCTGTTGTCTGTACAATTTTGAACTTATAAACTATATGTTATTCATTAACTATCAAAATATTGCTTCTGTTTTAAATTATTTGCAAGTTTTTTCCGAAAATCATAATAAAAAATAAAACGGCGATCGTAGTGGACAATATTTATTTAAGTCTACAAAAATTAGTAAAGACCCTTTAAAACGTACTACGAATTTCTCATCAAAAGAAACAAATGAAATTTGTTGAAAAACACAAAAATATTATCAATATATTCATCGGTAATATCTTCCTGATCTGAATTCATTGTATTATCACAAAAATTGTTTTCTAAAAACCAAACTACTTCAGCAAGTACCAAATCGAAATGTCGCCTCATTACATTTAAAGATAAACTGAGTTTAAGCGCATAATCTTGGTGGTTTAAGCTAAGTTTAAACGAAGTTTAACTAACCACTCTGAAACTGTATTGAAGAGATAAACTGAGTTTAAACCACGTCTTAAGCCTAATACTAAGGTCTGTGCTAAGCTAAATTTTGTATGAAAATTTAGCAAAAATTTATCCTGAGTTTTAGCAAGAGCGGTTCTGATAAGAGATGGCACCACCAGTAAGTCTCCAAAAAAATTAGCTTGAATTTATCCGCCCGGGCCGTTCTTTAGCGCGCTAAAAATATTTATTGTCAGAGTTCTGAGATTTGATAAATTTATTGACCGGATTTTTGTAGTTAACGTAGTTTTGTACATCTTTGCTGTAAGTAGGGATGAATTAGATTTCTTCTCGTGGCCGTATTTTGAATATCATTGTTAATTTTGTTTTTTTTTGTATACATAATGCATATTATTTTAATATTTTAATATTTCTAAATAATTTTAACTCCCTGTTTTTAGAAATATTATAACCGCACGTTTTATTTCCGTAAAAAAATTACAAAATTCTTCTTCCTCTTGTTTTTAATATATCATTTCTCTGAGTCTCCGTTGTCATATTTTAGCTGCTAAAGAACGGCCCGAGATTGGAGACCCGCTAAAACTTAGTTTTACGCGGACCTTAATACTAGGCTTTAAGCTTAAACTTGAACTGTGAAACCGGCCCTTAGTGTTATATTGTTTAATTCTCAATTTATTTACTTCGTATTAACATAGATAGCACAAGAACTAGATGTCGCATGGCATACTATAGCAGAGTATACAGATTATGAAATGGGTAGTGCATTCTGGAGTGGACCATAACATGTTTTAGAGCGTGGGGAAAGCAAGTGTTTTTATAATAGCAGTTTTGTACATATACATTTGATCGACTTTCTCAACACTTCCGTTACGAAATAATATGAATCCCTCATTTCAAATGTTATGATCCATTCCGGAATGGACCACCCAGCCATATAAAGTTTTTATAATTTTTATGTACTGCATGTGACATCTAGTTCTTCTGCCATCTATGGTGTTAAGTAATCTAGTGGATGTTGACTTAGCGCATACTTTTCTGATTTTCCATATTATTTTTACATTTATTTTTAGTTTAATAGTTTAAAAGTTTTCCGTAATATAAGTTTTCTTTCACTATTCCTATATATGTACTAGTACCAGTATAAGATATTGTATTTCTTGTTGTACCTTTATATGAATATCTAAATAATAATCTCACTAGACTCAGATATAAATTTGGGAGAAATTCAACGAGACTATGACAATATTATAAGACAAACCATGAAATTGTTTTCGAAACCCGAACCTCAAATTATTCTTAGCTTTACTTTCTAGTTTGTGCAGTCGCGATAAAAATAATTTTTCAACTCAAAGTGGTGAGCTCGTCCAGAGATTAATTGTTTCAAAATCAATTACAAAAAAGAAAAAAGCAGTCTTTTTAAAAAAAACAATACATAAAAGCAGAATATTTGTATTCCTCTCAATAACTGCTGCTTTGACTTTTACGTATAGACATAGATGATACCGACAGATCGTGGCAAATTATCATTAAATAGCGATCGAAGATAATAAGACACGCGAATGGGCTGATGCAGATCATCTTCCCACAAGGATCATGAATAATAGCAAAAATTTTCCAAAGTTTAGTTCACATCTGTGCATATGTCAGTGCATTCCGCCATCCATGGCACATAAATTATGGATCACTGGAGAATAATTTGTCATGTGCGCACGCAGATTCAATTCGTCTCCACCTTCCTAGAGGTTTCTCTAAGTATCAACATCCAATTGCACATGCGCGTCTTATACAACATACATTAACTATACAAAGGCTTGTAATCGGTCTCACAACGTGTTTCTCTTGTTGTTTTGAATTTCTTTGTCGCGTCGCCTATCACGTGCAGGAAACATTGGAATCTTGGAAAATTAATATTTCCCTTTGTATAAGCTCTGAATCTGCCGCAATAAATGCAATGTGGGCATAAAGTACGGAAAATCTTTTCGCTATGATTATAAGCACCAAACACACCTATCGTGTTTGAATGTCACGCAATAGACGTCGGTGTCAGTTAGCCACCTGGAACTGGAAGTAGACAAACCGGGATGTAGTCTGTAAAATCCATTAAGATGTACGAGCGGTTTTTATCCGCGGCTCTATCAGATCTTTTAGTCAAATTTTTTTCTTTGCTTTTAACGCTCACCTGTCTTCATGGTATGCAAATCATATTTTACAAAATACATGAGATAATAGCAATTGCAGACTGACTCCGATATTTCCCGCTTTGGGCGACGTCTGTTTATGGGATGTAGCTGACGTTTTCTTGTAAAATTATATCCGATACTTCATTCAAGATGTCTGTAGGAAGTGGTACCTGTCATGTGATATCTTTAATGATTTTTAGTAAACAAATATCCAAAGTCGTAAGAATCTATCATTAGAATATGGTCACTGACTTCATCGTAGTTGTAATGTATGCACATTTCAAAGCGATAAGAACCTATGGTGGAACAGTTTCTGGAATATTGCAAATCGAACCTTTTAAGGAAACGGGTTATCTTTTCAACGTAAGACAAATCTACGGAATATATAGAGAACATCAGTACACGCCACCAATTTCTGTTTGCTGTTCTAGCAAGTTTGTTGCTTATCTCTTTAGATCTCACTTAGGATCTTATGTTTGCTTAGAGTTAAATCGCTACTTAAAAAATGGCCTTTAGTGAAGAAAATCTTCATTCACTTAATATTGTGTAAAATACTGTAGAAGCGTGTATGTAAATCATGTTGATGTACAAATTACTGATTCTGGAAGCTGTCTAAAAAGACTTTATTTCTGATGCTTGTTTTTTACCTTCTTTCATATTATGATCTTACCACTTTTCAAGTGTGGGGCGACTAAGAGCTTAGCAAGTCTAAGCAAATTAGGAAAACATTGTGGAATTAAATTTAACAAGAATTCGAGTGAAGATGTTACGACTTACTATTATTAGTATTGTTAGCGGCATAACACTGACATCTTTATTATCATCTTTTTTTTTTAGTCACATGTAAGAAATGGAAATAAATGAAGGAATTTATATGATTTTTGATTGAATGTTGGGTTGGAAAACGCCAGTAATATTTATTTATGTACATAGTATTTCGTAATTCAAAAAATCCGGAGAAGGGACTACTATATGCGGAGTAAATGGAAGAAAGTATATCCGTTAATTTGGAAAGGGACCTTCGAAATATTGAAGAAAAATGAATGCAGACCTTACAAAAGTGTTCCAATAAACGTTCCGAGAGCGATTGATTGTTTCAGATCGGTACACTACTAAATTTTCATAATGCTGACAGAAAATTATGGTGCACGTTTTACTGAGACAGAGACAACAAAATTTCATTTTGATTAATGTTTTCGCAACTAAACTAAAAATTTAGATATCCAGATAGATGAAGGAAAACGGGATATTCAAGACATATTCCTTTAATAAAAGTGGATATAAAATTCAAGTATTGGAAAATTCTTCTATAAATTCTTCTTGGTAAAATATTGAATAATAAAATGCATTAAAAAATATGCGTAAAAACGAACAATTTACTGTGGTACCGATCAGTGTCATCATTACGTTTGGGTCACAGAGCCCCGCGATCAATGGGCTCCCTATCCCCTGTAATAGTAGATAAACCGATGACTAATTCTTCAACCAGTAAGACAACTTATTACAGAAGCTAGTTTAACCGTTAGAGTTTGGCGACTGATCGTGGGATTTATTCGAACTTCTATACATTGCAACAAATTTTCATGCAAAGTCACGTATAGTGACTGTGCTTGCAGCCCCAGTATTATTTTTAAATTTCCGGATTTTTTCATGGTATACTTTCAGTAGCCATTAGCCAAACTCAATTTATTTGGTAATCAGCGGAAATGTGTATACTGTTAGGCCATGTTAGGCCTAACGCGCAATGGAGAATTTTTTGCTACACAACTTCGTGGTCACTGTCATAAGGATATAGAAAATATCAACACTATTGGGCTCTTCCATTTTAAGAGCGTAAGGGTGCTTAAAGGAATTTTTCACATTTACCAAACATTACTTACGATCCACTCCTGAAAAATGCTCTGGATATTTCCATATGAGTGTTGAAAGCTTTGATGATTTACTACAGCTCTTGAGATCTGCTATAACTTATCAAAATACCATTATGGGATCCACAATTGAACCTGAAGAGAGACTTACTGTAACTTTAAGGTCCATAAACACTTTCATGGATATTTCTGCCCACATTTTGCATCTTCAAATTGCTATCAGAGTATTCCTTGGTTTCATTTGTACTTCTTGTATTACGGCTTCATTATTTATATCTGCCCCTCACACTATCGTTGCAGAAGAAATTAAAAAAAAAAGATACGGAAGTTTTTTCCTAGCTCTACAACGTCTCACAAAACAAAAAGCGACCAAAAAATTAGCAGTGCATGCACATTCATATAAACGTGAAGGAGCGGTGATAGTTTCGTCAGCCAAAAGTTGCTAGCCGGAGGAATCAAAAAATCACGTTGCTGTCACGTCACCTCATGCGCGTATTAAAATTAGCGGCAAGAAGAAATGACGGTGGTGACAAAACCGTTTCGTGACAAAAATTCGCCAGTGCACGATAGGTCGTAACATACTTTACGTTATTACTCCTGTTGAAAACCCAAAGTATGTTCGAAAATAATTTCTGTTAGGGGGCCCACATATCCTAAAGTGCCCAGGGCCCCCAATTGGCTAAAGACGGTCGTGTTACCAATAAAATAGGCCATAAAGGCTCTGGACACAAAGCCTTAAAAAGGGTATTATACAATATTATCCAAGATGGTGGACCGCGTGGACCCCCCCCCCCTCCCAACCACCTTGAGAAAACTTTTTTATCGGGGCCCGGAACTAAAGTACCCCACCTTTTGTAGGGCAAAGGACTTATTTAGTCCTTATTGACTGGACTATATATTTAAAAATTCATTTTTTTTAAACATATACATGACACGGGCCGCGTTTTGTGCTGAAGGATGTGTAGAAATCCAAATCGTTTCCTCTGAAGAATGTATATTACATCGAAGCTTTGGAGAAGGTTTTAGTACCATTTTTAAATGAACATGGTACAGAAGAATGGATCTTTCAGCAGGATAACGCGAGAATTCATGTAAGTCGCGAAACAAAAAGCTGGTTTACCAATTAAGGGGTTCAAGTTATGCTATGACCCGCCTGCTCACCTGACTTGAACTCAATAGAAAATGGATGGGGCATATTATTTTTTTTTTATGTTTAAAAATAATGAATTAAAAGAGAAAAGTATTTTTGACCTTATAAATATGAAGCAAGAGCAAATTTTTTTCGTTCAGATAACGGGATTATCGTTAGCGAATAACTGCGTTTTGTACTCTGTGTCATTTGTACCATTACATGGAACATTTTAGAGAAACCGTAGTGTACAAATATACGGTAGCGTAAAAATAAGCGAAACATAAAGAACTAATCAAAGGCTACGATTTTGAACGCGACTGAGGTTTACTTACGATATTGATATTCTTAGCCTAAATGGATATCACATTCCGTAAGGGTTATTATCTTAATATTTATTGTTTTCAATTTTAAAAAGTGGTATACAATAAATTAATAACAAATAGAAGTTGATTTATGTAATTGAAAATTTGTAATTCTATTAATTCGCAGTTCCGTAATGACATTTTTTGTGTTGAATTTTAAATAGTGGTAAAAGTGAAAAAATTAACAAATGGAAGTTGATTTAATCGAAGATTTGTGCTTTCTATTAATTCGCAGTACAATTTTTATTCCATTTTAATTTTTACATTGCACTTTTATTCAATTAGTATTAATATAATTGTATGACACATCACTTTCTTACGGAAAAAGCGATTTTTACTGCACCATTACTGACTGAAATTTTGGCATTTAAACTTGACTAAAGTCGCCCCCCCCCCGACGAGTTACAATTAATGAACGTTTGTTAAATTTAAAGTGTGCGTTCGCTTTACGTAAATAACATTACTTAAGTATACGTAAATTGTAGTTGAACCTTTACTTCTAATTTTCTTAGGTTATTGCCGAGAAAGGATTACGGGCAGTATCACAGTTTGGTAACGATGATAGGTATAATAATTGCAAATGGAAACCATTCGCCTCCGATTTATGTTTACTCACGTATTAGAATGAATGAACGCTTTCTTACTGGTGCCTTGACTAGATCTCTAGCTCTAAACACAAAAGCGGATGGATGATTCCGGAAATTTTTCTTGATGTTTTAAGACATATCAAGAAAAATACAAATTGTGCGAAGGAAAGTCCTATATTGTTGCTTCTCGAAAATCACTCATCAAACTGCTCCTTAGATAACATTATTTTTTGTCGCGAAAATAGAATTAATTTATTGACTTTTCCACCTCATACGTCGCATAAGTTGCAGCCACTCGATGTTACAACTTTTGGTCCGCTCAAAAAGCATTACAAACCCTCTTTCTCTGATTTCACAGTAAGTAATCAATATCAATGTATGAAACTGCAGAACGGACCGCTCAACCATTTTTAAATACTTTTTGTCCTGAAAATATTGTATAGGGTTTTGCAGAAACGGAAATCTTTCCATTTAATTCGGACATATTTTCGAAGTCGGATTTTTCTGGGAGAGATTCATGTAGCGATAATAACTGTATTGAAATTCCATCGATAACTTCTGTGACTGTTGCAACTAATCCAGATAATTTACATCCTTATCATAAATAAACTAACCCTACCCCTGAAAAGCAAAAACTTGAAGAAAAGCTTGTGGAAAAAAGTAGAAAGTTAAATAAAATGCTAAAGTAATAATTTTTACATCTTCTGAACCAAAGTATGAAACCGAAGTGTCTTGTGCTGAGTCTTGTACGTCTAGTGGCAAATGTGTGGATTTTGATGATGAAGATGAAGGCTGCATATAATCCACAGAACTGAGTAAAGAACTAGCTGCTGATGAAGGTTTATCTGTGAATAATTTTGTAGCAAAATTTGCGTTAAATCGGCCAGTCCTTTACGTTTGCCAAATTATTTCTATTGAAAATAATTTATTCACCGTGAAATTCTTCAGAAAATTTGCAGGAAAATATATCTTCACCGAACCCAACACTGAAGATGTTTTCTTTATATCAACATCTGACGTGGTACTGAAATTACCAGAACCAATAGAAATTATAGGAAAAATTGCGAGTAGCTGACTTGGCGAGGCAGTACTGTGACAACTGTTATATTTATACCCTATAGAAACTCTCCAGATTATTTTGGAGTGTTCTATTCCAGAATATCCTTGAATATTATATTCCTGTACCTTCCCGAAGATTCCATCATCGATTCTCCGGACCTGAAGTAGTTTACTCTCCAATGGAGCCATTATAAAACTGTTTTCATTTATTTATAGTGCTTTTTGCCCAATCTACAATGCATGGTAAAACCACCTCGTCAAAACGATATGGATTTTTGTGTGTGTTTCCCACTCTTGCATTTGAAAATGTATGCTTGCAAAAATGATCCTTCTCTCTCATTCATTTGACGACATGAACACAAGCTTATGTGTAGTAGTTAACCAGGTGTATTCAGCATAATTTAGAACCATGTAAAAAGCAATACAAAAAAATATCAAAATTCTATGTCAAGATAGGTTGCGTAAATATTTGCAGTATACTGTTTTATAAAGGTAACGAAAAGTAATTTCCCTATCATTTTAATTACCAACAGGAATCAGTCTGACAAGCCTTATGGGAAAGTTACCATCACCATTATAAACAAGGTTTTTAAAGGTAACCGAAACATTACTGCACCCAGTGCTATGACCAAAATGAATTAATTGAGAGCACGGGTTATATAATAAGTTATATTAAGGTAACCAGAATATATTTGTTAGTCATTTTATATTTATATAATTTGGTAATGGAAACCTTAAGGTTACTACTATATACAAAGAACCCCCCCCCTCCGCCCCATCCCGTTGTTAAATTATTTGTTCCTAACTCTTCAACCTATCTCCTGTTTCATTTATGACCAGAAATTCAAAGTCACCCTGTATACATAAATGTACTTAATTCTGATCCTTCACTTTTATTACAGATATTTAAGTGGAATTCCTAAATTTCGCCTGAGAATCTCTCGGACCTCTGTTGATGTATTAAAAATCTTCAATTTATCTGACCTCTTATCAAATACATATAAGATTGGAAAATTAGATAAAATATGGAATATATGGAATTTTATTTTGGCACAAAATTTATAAAAAATTGAGGTTACACAGTTTAAAAATAATCAGACAATAATGACTTTTACTCCAAAGAATTACTTCTGCATTATATATTACCGTAAGCCGTGAAAACCATATGTATAAATAAATAAATAAAGATATCACAAATCTCCACACACACACGTACATATGTAATTACATAGATTGAAACATTGGAATACCCAAGAAGATCCAAGAAATCACCATAAATTTCAGTAAAGAGCTGGTTTTATCGTTCCCGTCAAGTATATTTCTGCGCTAAAAGATTGTTCAACTGACAAAAACAGCTGCTTCTCATGATTGTAAAATATCGCGACTGTCTATTAGTTTTCCGTATACATAAAATATTGCAGGTAAAACTTTATGACCCAATTTAATCGAGTTACTATCACCATTTAATCATATTTCAGCGATTCAGAGTGTTCTGTTTCCATTAGCAAAGTCACAAATCAATTCGATCATCACCTTAAACATAGAAGGAGTCACGCGATCCCATAGGGTTCAATTCAAGTCCAATCTATTTTGATTCGTGGATTGCATGTGTAAGTGCACTTCAAAAATCTGGTAACTATGTGGGATAATTTACAAACCGTGAGCTTCATTGGGAAAGGAAAGATGAAAATCGAAGCAGAAAATATAGTCTTCGTGTTTTTTGAATAATTGCTTGAGATTCTCGGATTATTTCGCTATAAATTGAGTAGAATAGTCTGAGTCTATTGATAGAGGGCTAGAATGTAGCTGAAGTAGGATAAAGGCATAAAAATATAACTCATCCGACAGATTTTTTCTTTCTTCATAATATGAAGATAGAAAAATTCAAGAACTTGTGTGTTTTCATTATAAGGATTGTCATTGTTTACTATGTCACTCTGTTTACATGTCACTGATATTAAGACGTCTAAGATTGTATAAAGAGTTGCTTTATTTTTAATGAGAATTTCACTGAGCATATTACCTAGCCACTGGTACCTCTAAGAAATTCCAACTGGCAGGAAAATGTTGTTCAGAATCCAGTTGGACTGATACAGATATACAAAAATTATTGGTTGCATTTTTTACGAGCGATAACAAAGTTAACAAGCAGAGCTCCATTAAATATGCGCAACTTTTGCTCGTGTGCAATGTAACGAAGAATCAAAAGACCCATCTAGACTGTGTAAAAGTATCCTGGATGAATGGCGGAGATGAGAAGATGACTCTGGAACTGGACAAAAAATATTTTGAGAATGGATAGTAGTGAATGATCGATGATCTCACTTTATCTCTAAGCTAAGTATCGGAGGAGGATGCATTAACATACATATATACATAAATAATAATAAATAATGTATATATGTCCGTCATGAAAATAACTTTGATTTCAATCTTGCCGTAATTACATGCATTATACTCATACGATGATTTGTTGCTGTATACTGTAATTATAATTGCTTAAATGGTATGGATCAATCGATTTATTAGTGAAGATAAAAACCTTCAGGTTTTCTCAACGAATTAATAGTGTTTAGGCCATACATATACCTAATCAACTATCTACCTAATCTCTTGAATTGCAATCTACGAGTATTATACATCCGTTAAAATAAATCAGTAATCTTTTCCATTCTCTGTTTACATTATAAAAAATTTTTCCACGTAAATTGTATAATTAACAAGTTTCAGAAAATGGAGAAAATACCTCCCAATTGGATTGGTTTTAAAACTGTGTGAACTAACCAAAATCGGGAGACAGATATTGACACTAATTCACTTCGGCTCCGGCCTCTGATTATCTCGCGATGTAATTTTCTACTTGAGAAAATTTCGTGCCAAGATGCATTGCAAAGATTTCGCGCTTGCATTTTATTTTAGCGAACAGTTTAAACTGCTCCTCGTTCGATTCAAAGAACGTGACCATTCCGAGTGAGGAGATTTATTGATTCTCCAAATTTGGTTTATGTATTTGGATCAGAAGCGCGGATCTCTTAATTGAACATTGAGTGAAAACATGAATAAATGGGCAAAGTTAGTTATATACCAATTAAGATGCGCTAATTGATTAGTTCGGCGGTTTTGATACCGGAGGAGATATACATTCGAACGGGTTAGAATTCGAGCTACTGTACATACTATTATTATGTGTATTGAATAAATTTATATGAATTATTTAACTACTGACATATTGTTGACTAGGTACTTCTCCAACTCCGTTAAATATGTCGTGGATGGTATGATAGATGGAGAAATTTATGTGTTTCCGTACAAAGGCTATAATTGACATTACAATTTTATGATGTATTTATGGAATACATAATGAGTACAGCATCCCAAGGGTTTTCAATTGTCAATTAAGTCATCCAAGCAAAAGTGTACATCTTTCATGGAGGAAATGTTTACACTTTTACAAATAATAACTTCGCACTTTGCTGTCAAACTCTGCTTATTTTATCAGGCTAAAAAATATAAAAGAAAAATCAGGAGGTGAAATAAAGTCAAAGTGACTTATTTGTATTGAGAAAGGCTTCTGACAAATACTAAAAATTCAATTTCGAAAATGATTCTCTCCTATTGCGTCTATAGTTTGAGAGGTAATAATAATTTGTTTTTTATGTAAATATGCAAAGTTCCAGAAATTTCCAGATCTTTTGGAACTCTCATATGCCTAATATTTGGACCTAAGTCTACTTCTTGAGGCATTATTTGCAGCTGACCAACTCTCGCAGCATTACCGTAGCGATCGGGTGAAGCCCATGATCATGCATACATAGTATGCTGCGACGACTGTCGTCGTCGTCATCGTCGTCGTCAATGTGTTATTTTTATTACCCTGTGTGTTTATTGATTGTCGTCGTCAATTATTTTTATAGAAAAATTTGAAAGTTGTTAGAGATAATTTTTGCTATAAAAGCAATGTGTTTGTTAAATGAAATTTAAATGCAGTGCAGAAGTAGATTGAGTAGTGTAAATTCAGAGTGTTCTTCATATATCTATTCTGAAAGTGAAATTCAAGATGCCACTACCGAAAGTGAAGAAAATGACAAGTTTGCTAAAGTTCCGGAAAAACAGCAAAGAGGAAATTTTGCTGTCCGACGACGAAGCGTTGGAATTGACTCCTGTGCCGAAGTTGACAATGTTTGGCGAAGAAAACGAAGACGAATCTCAGGAAATTCCACCGAATCAGGAGGCTTTGAAACAAGACGAAATTCAATTGGAAGCGGTTGCAGCTACAACTACTCCCCAGACGTCAACAAAATTGATAAAGAAGAAAATACCGATAAAGAGGAAGAGACCAGAGGACACCAATCTAACAATAGCAAATTCCAGGAAAATGAAACTGATGACTGTAGAAGAAATTCTGAAATCGCAGGAACCGAATGCGGACAACGTATGTACAATTTTGGGGACGCTGATGCTTGTCTAGTTCCAGGGAATCTTACTAATTCTACCGGAAATGTTGAAGAAATTGACGATTACATCATTGAAGAAGAGGAAAATTTCATGCAAGCGGACATTGGAACAAATGTTATCCGCAATATCGTGTACAATAGAGAACCTTCAAATTCGCAACATAGAGTTATCAACAGAGGATTTCGTAGACATCCTCCGAGAAACCGTATATTACACGATATATACGAACCACTCGATCCAGCAAGACGATTCGGAGTGGATTTTGAATTCTTAAATAGAATCTTTACCGGATCAGTCCTCATCATCTTTAGTCACAGAGAGCATTACATTCAATACAGCAAAGTATAGCCAAAAAGGACGGCGAGTTTGTTATTACTTTGAAGTCGCCGGGAGAATGTGGGCACAGAGTCATCAAAATGGACATATACGAATCTGGGAAGATCCAACATGTCCCGAAGAACCAATGGTGGTAACAAGCGACATACCGGAGCACGTTCATCCCTTCATCTCCTGTGGACCCGAAAGAAGTATTAGTGTGGCGCCTTCTGAATTTAGCAGCAACAGACCTCTAGAAGATACCCAAACTAGAAAGGGAGGAAAAGGAAATGAAATCATCCTTTTTCTCAAGAGGAGACCAACGTCGCCATTAAATCAGATTTTCAGTAGTAGTGCTTGGCTTCAATCGGTATATAAGTTTTATGATTTAAATAGTGTTATAATTAGAAATTGTGTTAGAATAGTGAATAACATGTATAATGAAATGTGTACAAAAGAAATTTATAAACATTTCCAAAGTTGCGAACCCCAACATTTATTTTTCAATGCTCCTCAAGAGAATATTTCTAATTATTATTATGATGTAGATAAGTCAATAAGTATATTAGAAAATTTGTTAAAATTCCAATTTGAAAATAGTAAAGTAGAGATTCATAATTTTTTAAAAAATTTATATAACGTTTTCGATAAATTAGTACCTAAAAAAAATTCTATTTTTATACTTTCTCCTCCAAATGCAGGAAAATTTTTTTTTTGATGCTGTTATTCATTTTTACATCAATTTCGGACAAATGGGAAATTTCAATCGTTATTGTAATTTTCCTATGATGGAATGCATCGATAGAAGAATTATACTTCGGATTGAACCAATGATGGAGCCAGCAGCCACAGAGACTTTAAAAATGATTCTTGGGGGAGATATGGTCAATGCCAAAGTGAAGTATCAGAATGATGCCATCATTACCGTATGGAAGAGTCTCTTTAGCTCAATGTAAAGGTAGTTATTAGATCATAGAAATTTACATATAGCCTTTGTGGTCAAATTTGCTTTAACACCTAATAGCCAGTCCCCACTGGCTCTACCGAATTGAGAGGATCTTGTTGCACTCACCCAGAAAAAGTCATACTGTCCAAAATACTTCAAAAAACTATTGTATAGCTCTCCTCCATTACATGAGTTTCGAAGAGACAAATTATATGTAGATGTAGATTTTGATGTAATAGTGTTAACTGAAACTTGGCAAGAGGACTATAGCTGTTTTTATCTGGATTTACATTAGATTTGATAACTCAAACCACTACAATAAATGTGATGGAATTGTCGTATATGCCAGAGATCACATTCGTGTAAGTAAGTTAAGTTGCCAAATTATTGAAGCCAATGCACTGCATCTGCAGATTACCGCTCATGAAAATGTGACCATTGATATCACTGGCAGATCCCCTAGTTTCAATCCAAATAACTTTGTTAACTCTCTTGAAGACTTTTTATGTTCATTAGATGATAAAACAAATCATATCATCGTGGGTGATATAAATATTGATATTATAAGAGGTAATGCTACCCCTATTGTGGGTGAATACTTGGATACCTTATCAAATCATGGTTTTAATAAATACCTGCTTGGGCAGACTCGGCAAAGGGCTTGTTTGGATCATATTTCTTGCAAACTTGGTAGAAATCTGGATTTTTCACCTGCTATTATTGAAACGTTCACAACCGACCATTATTCAACGTTAGCTAAATTGACATTTAACGAGATTAGGAATATAGTTAATACAAATTACGAAATTTGTGTAAAAAATCAAGAACCTAAAATAAACTATAGTATTCTTGTAGAAAAAATTAGTCAAGAAAGCTGGGTGGGAGTCTATAGTAACATGATAACTGATGAAGCATTTAAACACATTTTGCACAATATGAGATGACTATATCGAAAGCGCATCATATGTACATATGTATAACTAAAGCTCGGTCTAAAGTAAAACCAGTGAAGGCGATAATTTCTTCAATTAGAATAAGAAATAATCTAGCACGATAAGTAAAAAGGCAACCTTTTAACGAAATCCTAAAGACTAGATACAAAACATACAGAAACATATTAAACTCAATCATCAAGTTCGCAAAAGACTCTTATTATTCACATGTGATTAGCACGATTTCAGATAATCCTAGAAAAGTGTGGGACAAAATAAATGAATTAACTGGATCCAGTAAAAAGCTTCAAAATATAAAGGAAATCCTAGCAACAGATGGTACTTTTATAACAGAACCATTGCAAATAAGTAACGAGCTAAACAACCATTTCATGACCATAGGGGCGCAAATATCTAATACAGTTGAAGATGATACCTCACAAAATTGTCCAACCTTTGAGTCAGAAATGTCTACAAGTTTTGGGCCAGAACATTCTACCACCTTTGGGTCATTTGTTTCTAGTCCTATTACCGAAAGTGAACTTCTATATCAGTTGAAGATCTTAAAGAACACTACAGCAGCTGGACAAGATGGTTACACGAGTGTTATGTTGAAAAAAGTTTCAGAATTTGTTGTCTCACCACTTTGTTATATCTTCAATCTTGCTTTGTCTCAAGGAGTTTTTCCAGCTAGACTTAAGTATGCTGTGGTTATACCGGTGCATAAGGCAGGAGACCGTAGTAATTCTCAGAACTATAGACCAATTTCATTGTTATCTAACATTGCAAAACTGCTGGAGAAATGCATCAAAAGTAGATTGTTATGTTATCTAGAGGACAATAACATTATTGCTAAGAATCAGTATGGATTTAAAAGTAAATGTAGTACGTCGGATGTGTTATATGATGTAACTACATATATAAACTCTTCAATGGATGCTGCGGAAAAAACATGTGCTGTTTTTCTTGCTATTAAGGTGGCTTTTGATACCATCAACCATAAAATTTTATTTGGAAAACTATCTAACATAGTAATCACTGATACGGCCCTATCCTTATTTGCATCCTATCTCCGAGTAGAGTGCAATATGTCAGAATAGGGAATATAGTAAGTAATCCACTGATTCTTGGTTATGGTGTACCAAAGGGTACAGTACTAGGCCCCATATTGTTCTTAATTTACATAAATGATCTATGTCATTTGGAACAAAACAGCATTCAGGGTCATATTGTGTGTTTTGCTGATGACACAGTAGTAATATTCAAAAGCAAGGACTGGACACAAACCACTTTCTTAGCTAATCGCGGTATGTGCTTAATTTACTCCTGGTTAAGACACCATAAACTTGAACTAAACTTAGACAAGACTTAAGTACTATATTTTGGAAATAAAATGTTGGATAGTAATGCACATTATGTTATCAGTATTAAAGGCAGCCCGGTAAAGATAGTAACTGAGTATAAGTACCTAGGTATCACCATTGATAGTAGGCTCAAATGGGACAAACATATTTCATATCTATGTAAAAAGCTAAGGAAAACGCTGTGCAAAATAAGAATGTTATGTAATATACTTAAGGTTAGTCTTATGAGAATTGTGTACTTCGCAATCATCCAATCAATAGTACAGTACGGCATATTGGCTTGGGGCGCGACTTATTCGGCAGTTATTACACCCTTAAATAATTTGCACAGTAAGGTCATTAAAGCTTGTTTAAAAAAATCGAAATACTATTCTAGTTCTCTGGCATTTTCGCAATTTGATGTTATGAATGTACGACAAATCTACTCATACACTCTACTCAAATTTATGTACGTAAATTTAGCAAGTTTTGAATTGCACTCGATAAGCTATCAGACTAGAAGGCAGGCTAATTGTCCTCTTGCTACAACAAGATGTAAAAAAAGCAAAAACACGATAGTACTTTGGATCCTAAAATTTATAACATTCTACCAAATTCTATTATAGGTTAATTAATTGATGAGAATTATAAATAAAAATACTTAAGCAATTTGTTTTCAGCCATCCTGAACATTTAAGGATTGTTTTGCATGAAACTTATAAAATTTTAAACTGGCAATAGGTCACACTCAATCACTTAAACTATTAGATATTAAGTTCAACTTTGCTACTAAATGAAGTCTAAATACGTTGAATTTTGAACTAGTCTTAAGAAACACTTAAACAATTAGTTATTAATTAAATAAATTTTTAATCCTGTCACGGCACTTCACACACAAGCGCAGCTTATGTGAATTGCTGACTAGTAAATTCTTGAAATATGTAACTATCTTATGTAGTATAATGAAGCCACAATAAATAAATAAAAATAAATAAATATCGAAATTATTTATAAAACTAAAAAAGCCTGGAAAAATTAATTTACTCCACAAACCAGCAATATTATATGATAAAACTTTAAAATTATTAATGTTTTCAGATATTGACTTACAATTAGTATAGTAAAGATATGTGGTCTACCTGCGTATTACATGTAGACTTATCATTAGAGAAATGCTTATCATTAGATATAATCTCACTTATCTCATTATTAGATATCTCCTGACAGACAAGGTTTTCCTATTGCCTATTGATCACTGTACTTTCAGTACCAATACTATTTACCATCTTATTATCAATTATTTTTCTAGAATATTATTTACTTCTATCTTATTATTATACAAACTAGATATTAAGTCGATACCTGATCTATTTCCAATCATCAGTCGATTTCCCATCCATCCAAGTAAAACGATGTTGGCCAATAATGAGTTTGTCATCACGAACAGCAATCTTGACATCTTTATTTAAATTTATCAAATCCCATTTCAAAGAGAGCGCGTCTTTTACTTCGCATTAAGTTTGGATAGTCCCTATTAGTGCCCTTCAGTTCTTTAGTGTTTGCTAGTATTTTTTGAACAATTGACTCAGAAACGAATTTAACCAAAATTGGAGGCGCTTTGTTGTTTTTAGGGCCTAATTTAATTATATTAGAAATCTTAATTGGCTCCTGTACATTAAGAATATCCACGCAAATAGAGTTCACAGCATATTGTGGGTCTTCCTCCTCTTTTTGGGTAAGACCTCTAAATATAAGATGTTTACGTCTGCATTATATTTCCATATTTTCAATACGTTCATTTAAATCATTATTTTTAGAAACCAGATCCGATATAGTATCACTCAGTGCGGAGTTCTCTTGCTTCAGGATTATTATTTCTGATTTCATTTATTCAAAGTCGTCTTTTGTTGCGAGAGTAGAGAGCTGGTTGTGAATCACTTTAGATAGGGCATGAATCAATTCACCCATGGTTCGATAAGAAACTTTTTTCTGCCTCCCACTCATTGTACAAGTTCGCTTTGAAGAGTTTAATTTAGATTCCGTGATATTATCGGGTGATATCTGGTCTACTCATCTATTAGTGTATTATTGTAGGGAGACTCCAAGCGTATTTATTAATTGATGAGATAAACTCATAAATAATACTCAAATTATTTGGAATGTTTATTTATTGGAAATTCGCAGTGTAGTTGTGAGGCAAGCTAGTGATGTCTAGATCTGTAACAATGATGATTCTATAACCTCCAATGCAAGTCTTCGCCAAGCATGTGATATGTATGACTCCGTGCCGTGCACTCCAGATAACCAATAAAAATAAATGATTTTGTTTAATTTTTGTTTACCATTTACTTCAGCAGAACATATACAGTGCAGAAGCAACAAGGTTATTTTACCTTTGCAAAACACAAAAAGAAAAAAACTTCTAGAAGTGACAAAGTGAAAATGGTCAGTTCCGATCGATGCAGATTTTCCTTAAGTTTTATTTAAAATATCCCTGCCAGACGCTTATCCATATGTACACCAGTAACTCAAAGTAATATTAATATTTGTAGAGTAGAAATTTAATCAAATGACAGATAATGTAACCCAAGACAATCCAACAACGCTTTTAATGGAGGATGAAAAAAAAACAGACACAATTTCATTTTTGAAAACTTTGGTGAAATAGGCCTCCAGTGTGAGTTAAAAAAATATTTTAGACGTGGGGCAGACTATGTACATGACAAAAAGGGCCCCTTAGACTCTTTTCAAAAATAATAAACCAGGTGAAGACTGTTTTCTAGAATTTAAATCAAGTATACATACATATAGTCACTGAAAAAAATCAGAAAGCGTAGAGGTCGTTAGGAACAAAATTCGTATATTCTTTTATACTCTATGAATATTTCAAGCTGTTAAAACAAACTTAGGTTAGGTGGCTTAGATAAAAGGGATGTTGCTACAGATAACTAGCTTGCTTCACTTAAACATCCAGTGGATCCATTATGGGCCTTAAACTTATGGGATAACCATTTTGAAACCGCCCTACTTCCATTCTGCTTGCTTTAGGAATCTCAGGATGCATCAGACCTGTTTGCTTTGCAGCTTCCTCAGATTTAAAGAGAAATATCTACCTAATACCCATTCATCATAGCGGGGCACTCGCAAAGCACGTGTTGGATGGATCCGATTTCCTCCGAAGCCTTTCAGATCCGGCAGAAATCGTTCGCCGCTATTCCCAGTCTACTAACATATGTAGTCTCCTATGGCCCAATGACCCATAATGACCTCTACTATATTCCTGATATCAGTTCTGCCATCATTAAAGAATTCTTTTGTGCTCTTCCTTCATATGCAAGCCATGATTGCCTCGCAATACGGCCTCTATTGATCCAGTAGAGGTTTGCCTTTTGATAGGCGCCTTTAATGATCTCCGTTTTTAAAGAACCGATCGGCATTCACATGTATGCTCCTGCTACGAAACTATACATTTCAGAGCCCTTTTTGGGCAACTCATTAGCAATCTCATTAACTTGGATATCCTTTTGGTCAGGTACCCGGCATAGGATCACGTTGTGCCATGTTGTGCATTCCTCAAGGCTGGTCTTGCATAACTACACTAATTTTAGATTTTATTAGCACAGATATCAATAGTGCACTGCATTTGTGCGGTAGTCTGTAAGATTCGTGCCACTGCCAGTCTCTGGAGTACACTCCTGTGCCCGCACTCGTCTTGGATCCATGCTAAGGATAGGAATGTCGGATGCTACCACCATCCTCTTCCCATCTATTTACCATGTCACCCTACATTTAAAACGTATGGCACTGAAAACTTTCCCTGTATATGTAAGAAATACCTGAAATTCTAATAAAATTACTGCACTCATAATTTTTTTTATTTCTGCTATCTAAATTGTTAATTTTAAAAGCTATATTTGCAAACTTTCAGCTCTTATAGCGTAAAAGACGGGAGTTGTTGTAAGAAGAACAAAAGGACTCTTGCCATCTCACATAAAATCCATGGTATTTAAAATTCAAATTGTAGTTTTCTCCGCAATTCTAAAGCTCCAGAAAAGATTGCCTTTGAAGATTTTTAAAACGACACATTTCGAAAGCCTACAGAAACTTCTGTAGATTGTGCGAAGTAATTCTGCAGCGAAAGTGTACTGTAAAATGCAAGTGGAAGTGCATAACCAGACCAGGCTGTAGAAGGGGTGGATTATGTGAGAAAAAGAAATTATGTGGGCGCTACGAAGTTTTGAATCAATTGAGTCTATGCACTCCTTTTCACTACAAAGAAAATATTTCAAACTCAAATTTATTGATAAAAATTCATTTATAAAAATTGACAGTAGCACCGCGCATAAACTTCCAAGTTCTGTCTCCCATTAATTATTTTTTTTTTTTTCATATAAAAGCTAATTGCTGTCCCTGTTCAGATCTTCTTTTAGAATTTCCTTTTATTTTATTATAAAAAGAAAAGTTACGTCTCAAAAACGTTTCCCTTATCTTTCTTTTAGTGGGCGGAAAACTTCATTTCGCCTTTTAATGTAAAATGCACCTTCATCTGGCGAAATCGGTTTAAATTTTATGATTATTATTCTTAATTCTTTTATTAAAATAATCTACTCCCAACATAGATTTTTCGTTAAGGCGTTGAATTTCACAAGCAATAAATGGTGTTGACAGCGGTTTTCCTGTACCTGATTTGATAAATTTCAGTGTTTAATTTGCATGAAGTGCATTTTCTTGTATTGTAAATAGACCAGTTTCGAGCGTTTTTCACACGAAAAATATGAAGAACAGGTGTAATTCGAGAGTTTCCCAACGTGTACGTCAAGATTGTGTCAAATTATGAAAAATGCCTTTTAATAGATAAATATGAAGAAATATGGTTCATGTAAGCATATCATTTCACTAATAATTAATTTTACAATAAATTCATGAAATTCCAGACAAATTATTTAATTATATACATTGGATAGCATCACATTAGATACTAACTCGGTGACTATTTCCACTATTTCATTCTTTATTAATGCTATTACATTTTCAGGCTCAGCCTGAGGAGATTAGCTGCGTCCCATAATCGGAAAAGGACAGATGTGTGCAAATCTGTACTGCAGGTGTTGCATAAACATTTATCCATTTGAGAAGAATTTTTTCAGCAAAGCAAATTCAGTGCAGTGGAAAATTCCTCCATTAAAACACGAGAGCTGCAATCCTTTTTCTAACACTGCTGCTGTCATAAAATCTTACTGCTCCTAGTATTCAGGGTGTTTCGGCTCAGACATCCATACGGAAGGAGATGATAGTACTCACATAAAAAACAAACAGAATTTATAACAGGGATGTGGGCATCTCAACTGTTTCAGAGGTACGCGGTGATTAAGGAAATATCCTATTTTTTCATAAAGCACCCAGTAACTTTCCCTTGTGATTTCTAGCTCAGATAATAGTGATAACTCCACTCCTTCATGTCGATAGTCATAGGACGTCAAAGTCAAAAAACTTCATAAAATTCCAAATTTATTTAATTTCAACGTTTTTCCCGCAAAAATGCCTGATAACCATCACATTTTCTTGAAAGATTTGGAAACCTTCGAATGTTACCATTAATTTGAATCTACACATGAACCTATTTAAAAGCAACCGTTTTTGAGATGAGCCTGTTTTTATCATGTATAATTTCATTAATTTTACTAATTTTGCGTGGAATTGCATAATATTAGGCGCCCGTTCCATCGTCACTAATTAACGGAATAATGAATTATAAAAACAAACTTTTCTCAAAAACGATCGCATGTATACGTACTTGTGTCGGATCAAATGAAAGGTAACATTTTGAGATTTGTAAGTCTAGAGAGAGGTTATCAGTCATTTTTGTGGGAAAATTGGTGAAATTAAAAAAAAAAATGTTATACAATTTTGTACTTTGACATTCACTGGCAACATGAATTGAATGATGGTTCGATACTCGCTAGAAAGCTCAGTCTGTTTACCATCATCTGATCATATTTTGTTTGTTAGTTCAATATTGTCGCCTCCTTCCTGTAGACCGCTGAGTCGGCAAAAGCCTGTATACAACAGCTAGTATTAAATGTTCTAGGTCCAAGTAGATTAATTATGTCTCCTTGGGCAATTTCACCTCCACTCTCTTTAAAACAACGAAAAACAAACGTCGGTAGACGTAAAAATTAAGCCAAAGTAGAAGGTCAGTAGAATGTACAAACAACTTTATGATTCAGCAGATTCAATTAATTTAGATATTATTTCATCAAAATTGCGGGCACATCATGTGCGATTTGCTGTGTCTTACCCGAGTCCATTACCTTGAGTATCTTGTTTCCAATGAGAGACAATCTGGATTCATAAGCGTTGTGGTATAAAAATGAACCCTTTAAATTAAGTACCCTTTAAGATTTTTTAAATAAATGCTTTTTAAACAGTAAACAGATTTCACAAAATTTTTAGTTAATTACAAAAGCTTCCCTGGCTTCTGCCAATGTAGGATATTATTCCATTTTACACACTACTGACAGCTTACATTACCCAAGTAAATTTAAAATTTTAATTAAATTTATTCATTTCTACGTTTGTGTCGAGAAATACTACTTAAAACTTACATATTGAAGAAAATCATAGTGAATCAAATATATATATCTCTATTTGTTGTTTATAGCTATCCCCCAATAAAATATTGGCAGGTATCCCACATTATCCGATCTTTCTCTAATTTTATTTCTTCTACGATATCACGAGCATCAAAATCATTTGGGCACTACAACAAAAAATTGGAAAATTAAGTTATAAACTCGAATTAAAGAAACGTCGTACCTATACACTTTTCTCACTCATTTACATATTTTTTATTTCTAAATTGTCTGCGCAGCGCAATAATTATCTTGTTTTTTCTGTAAAATTCCAACATCAAAAGTTATTATTTGACAAAATTACAGATTTGCATACGAATTCACTTAGACATAAGCCAGTACTGACTGCTTCGAGAAAGTTATGCTTCTGCTATTAAATCTATGACTGTAAACCATAATTCAAGTAATTTTTTATGTCACGCCTCCCACAGAATTTACTCCATAAAACTCATATTTACGTAATAAAATCAAGAAATCCCACAGAAGGAGGCTATTACCAAAGTACTAATTAGTAAGGCGGGGGGAATCACCTGATATAACTCAATGCCTGGTGTATTACAAATGAACGCCATCTGTATAACCAAAAAGATAAAACAAACTGTAATCCACCTAAGTAATCTGATCAAGTTACCACTCGCTATGGAGCAGCAATGTGAGATTGTATGTTTTCATCTCATACCCACAAGGGAATGAATCTGTGTAATAAACCATAAAACTCAGCAAGTTATCTTCCAGCCCCATAGTTCACGCAAAAAGCTAATTTGGCGGCAACTAATTCTCCTTAATCCACAGTGGGGGCACCCATTAGCTCCTGTCAGAGCAACGAAGGAATATACCGGCATAAATCCACGGGGCCTCCTACGGTAGGAGTAGTCATATTGCATTCAAAGATCATAAGGGTCACGGTGTGAGGTCCATATGAAGGCTTTATACCAATAAGATTAACGGACAGGAATGCGATTCATTATCATATACAGATTTTACCTGGATGTTATGAGCAAATCATGGGACAACAGGTTCAGAGAGTCAAGCCATAGCCATTGGCATACTGACATCGCTTATCATCGGTGTTAGATTACGACTCATCAGCCACATTCCACATGAACCTCACCACAACCAGATTGAGCCAACCTTGCGCGAATCCAAAGGAATTTAATAAAATCGAAGAATTTTATGTTTACGACCGTCGCGTCGTTAATAAAATTGAGTTGTGGTGGGCCGGTGCGAGCGGCGAGCTGCGGTCGAGAATTGAATCCCTGGCTAAATAGCAAGTGTGGGCCGTTGGGAATTTTATGAGCAGTTTACGAAGACGTTAAGTGGATGCAATTGCAATTGCAGCCTTTGATAAGAACTAAATTTACCTTCAGCCTAATTGCTTTGGATGGTTATAACTCAAAGCTGTAGATGGTCTCTACAAGAGGATTAAGCGCTATCGAATTGCCACATTAACACTGGAATTCTGTTTGTACTATGAACGGAACACGTATGTAAGTGTTTCTGTTTGACTTCTTGTTCAATTGCTGTGAAATTGAAAACCATTCAACTTCCTCCAGGTCTATTCAATGCAAGACTGGTTGTTGTTACCGTTCAATCTGGATGATAGTTATATGCTGTTTGCTTAAATGTAATTTCTGGCAGCATATCTACTTTCGGCTTCAAAAACAGTGTGTCCTGCGAGAGACACCATAAAGTTCTATAAGGGCTGTCATTGTTCGTAAATAAAATTGAACATGACATTAACCATACATTATAGCCTCCGTCATAACCAGAAGAACTAGTAGTTGTTATTGCGACACGCAACACCACACCGGGACTCATAAAATATATTAAAAACTAAATTTAGCTATCTGATTGAGCACAGAGTCCAGTCCATGGTCTAGAAGCGGAGATTTAATTTCAAATAATCACGCACTGCCAATCACGATATTGTCCACCGAATAAGATAAGTGATCTCCTGCTGGCCATAGGGTGTCCATTCGAAGTTACTGTTGTAATTTTCTGGGAGCTGAGGCTAAGTATGGTTAAAGCGCATATAAAAGTAGATTGTCCTGCTATAGTTAGTTTTTCTCTCTATATAGGATGAAATATTCCACCAAAAGACATAAATTATAAATTTGTCTGACTTAGTGTGCCCAGTTAGTTATTTTGTAATTAAAGTAATCGATTAATCTGGCGGTGCATTTTTGGTGCGTGTCACGCATAAAATTGTATTAGAAAAATTTGCAGATTTGTATGTACACATACATAAATGTAGATCAGGTATGTAAGTGGGTACGCAACGTATTAAATGGAACTTTCGATGAACATTAGTGAAAAAACAGACTTTAGTTAGTTTAGTAGCTGATTTTAACAAATTTTCTTTACAATATTTTCCGGTTTTGAGCTGGCATTCTTCCAAGTCCCGTAAGATCATGTTTGACGTAATTTTTAATAGCGTAACAACAATATTCAAATTCAAATCCTTTATTCACTGTATATGTCAACATATGTTTTTAAGATTAAATTAGATTTGTGGAGGAGTGTACAGTATATTCACTGTGACCTGAAAGATCTACTGTGACCTGTTTAGTTTATCCCTTTCTAAGTTTAGACTGTTATCCCCTATTTCCGAAATCGTTATTACTAGCGATTTCAATGTCCATAACATGCAGTGGCTCAGACATTCGTCAACCACAAGTCCAGCGGGAAGACATGTTGAGCAAATTAGCGAGTCCTTTAATTTGCAGCAGCTGGTTGAAAGTCCAACTCATTTGCCTGATGTTATTGAACATAGTGCTAATTTATTAGATCTGTTTCTAACATCTCATCCTGACAAGTACTCAACAAAGCCAACTTATTTGCAGCTAAGTTTAATTTCTTACCACCTTCTTTGCAAGCTCCTACTTCTCCACCGACATGCAACTAAAGTCAAAGACCATTGCATTTCTGTACAATGAAGGTTTTCAAGGTGCTTGCAAGTTGCAATGTGTCTAAGACTGCTGGACCTGATTGTATTTTGCTTCACCCGTGGTATTTCTTTACCTAAACCTCTACGCAAACTAACCTATCCTATTCGACAGGAGTCTCTCCTTCCACATGGAGTACGTGTTTAGCCAATACCCAAAAAAGGAGAGTCAAGCGATCCCTCAAATTATAGACCAATTGGCCTTACTTCGATTTTTTCGAATGTTTTCGAAATACTCATCAACACCCAATTGAAGAAATATCTAGAAACTAATTACCTTATTAACGATCGCGATACAAGAAAAAAAACAACCACCTCGTCCGGGGTTTGAAACCGGGACCTTCCGCTTGCCAGGCGACTGCTCTCACCACTGAGCTAACGAGACAGATGATTTTCCCTCTTGCATTTATAAAATTTGTAACTAACCTACTAAGCCACGTTTGCTTTCAGCTAGCATTAACCAGTAACGATGAAAGCGCACAAATAAATTGTAAACTCAATTTTTAGTAATTTTTCCCGCGGACGGCAATCGAACCTACACTTGTTAGAATCGGTCAATGATTGAGAAAGAAGAAATTTAAGAACATTTATTTTTAAAAATTCTAAATCAAATTTATAAATACAAGAAGAGAAAACAACCGCCTCGTCCGGGGTTTGAAACCGGGACCTTCCGCTTGCCGGGCGACTGCTCTTACCACTAAGCTAACGAGACAGATGATTTTCCCTCTTGCATTTATCAAATTTGCTTTACTGCATTACTTATTGAGCGTTGGAATCAAGGTCTACATAATTTTTGTGCATCTGAGATCATCGCATTAGATATCTCGAAGGCCTTCGATAGAGTCCGGAATCATACCATTTTAGCTAAACTTCAGGCATCTTCCTAGTCTAAAACAACTCTATAAGTAGCCTTCTAGGGCGTTTTCACTACATCGAAATCACGTAATTTTGATGAAGTGATTTCGAAATCACTGTCAGGTGTTTTCACTACCGCTGAGATGATTTCGTTTGACAGCTGCTACACTTAAATACCAAATTGGCATGTAAAATAATTAATTACATAAATGAGACTTTTGTAATTAAAAGGATATGTTGTCACATAAATGTTAGCAACATTAATATAATATTTAAATCTAATTTTAAATTTCTTCCTTAAAAATTTATTGACAAATGTATGCAACAAATGTCAAATGATACAGTTTGAGAAAAGGTGGAAACCGAAAATGGGCGCGTTCGGGCAAATTTTCGTTATTTCCAACGTAATTTCATTGAAATTACGCAAAAATGAGATGATTTCGATTAAGTTTTTTGTACTGGTAATTACGTGATTTCGAGGTGATTTCGTCGAAATCATGCTGAAACAGCGAAATTAAGTGAGCAAGATGTCCAGATTTAGCTTGGGTTAATCGGAATGAAGTGAGACTACTGATCTGAGGGTAGTGACTCCTTTTCTTTATTTATTTTTAGTCCTTTTGTTCTTCTTCGTTTCCACGGAACACTTTCGTACTCCTCAAGCACCTATACTACTCTCTTCTTACTCTTTTATATATTATTTTCAATGATTCCCTAACGATTAGCGAGGTATGTTTACACCCATCCCAGGCCATGAGCTTTAGTCGGCCCTCGTTGACATAAGGCCGCAGCTATTAGGTCTATGCACATCTTTGACTGAGAATAGGTGTACATTACTCGGCCTATACAAAAAGGCTGAGACGTGGTTGCAGTTTTCTCTCGCTCCTTGATACCTTGTAGAATTTTTCCTATGCTCACCACACGAGCTGCAACCCGAGCTCACCCTCATACCCTTGAAGTGAAATTTAGCCATACTGGGAAATTCCGCAAATCCTTCATAAGTATGGACAGTACGAATGTGGAACAGATTTCCAGCATCTTTTTTCCCCCTAAACTATGGGCTGCAAAAATTCAAGCGTAAGACACACCGCCACCTCCTTGACTCAACCCAATAATCCCAAATTCCCTATCCCTTCTTCCTTCCTGCCAAGGCTGTGCTGCAGCATCATAGGGTATCCCCTGAGCTTTGGCGTCATCATAAAAATTTAAAGTCTAGAGCAATTCTGGGATTGATTTTCCACACGTAGTTTGGTGGAGAAAGAGCATGCTCGAAGTGGAGTAATTTCCGGCTGGCCAATGCTTCTCAATTTGATATGCTTTTAAATAATTCGAAGTTCGGGATGACCAAATAAAAATGATCACTTGTAATAAAACCACCAATTGCTTAAGACTGAATATTTATTTTTCTTCCTAACATACAGAAGTTCTTAAGTTTAGTTTATAGGCGAACAAAATATAATTTAAAGCAACGTAAACAGTTTTGTTGCAAGCATACCATTACGATGCTTCATCTTAAATTTAACAAAAGCGTTGATGCTGGAAAAAAGCTACCTGCGAATGTTTTAATGGACGAACAAAATTCAAAACTCATCGAAGAAAAATTTAAATTAAGATGAGAATTGTGGAAGTCTATTTTTTATTTTTTGTTTTTTTCATGTAAAATGCGACAATTTTTGTAATTCTGCGGTTTAATTAGGTGATTTTTTTAATTATGATCGTGTGAATTGAATGTAACTTTTGACCATGTATATTCATCAGGAAATGTAGCTATACCAATGAAACGTTAAATTAAAACTCCCCCCCCCCCACCCATTGAAAATTCTTGACACCGGCCTTGTACCAGGGCTATTCCTTATTCGCTCCAAGTACATATATTGGTTATTTAATGTCTTGAATCTTACTCATACGTATCAGGAACCGCATTCTCAACCCATTTTATCCTAGCGTTGCGAAAACGCAACGCAAAAACTGTTTCGGCGGTTGAATTTCTAAGAAGTCACAGTCATCTTTTCCAGGTTTTCTGCGTATTATTTTTCTCTGGAATTATTCTGACGGTACTTATATAAAGGGTTTTCAAATAAGAGGTGCTATTTTAATTAGCCCGCTTTTTTGGTAGATGTCACTTTTGGAGCTGTCATTTTTTAACATTTGACAAGTAGAAACTACGCCATTAAAAAAAAGGAACGATACACGATTTAACAACGCATTGAAATTATTCAAATTCACTATAAAAATGGTGAAAATGTGGCAGAGACGGTTCGTAAAACTCGAACATTTTTGGGTCGTCGTGAAGCACCTTGTCGGACCGCAATACAGAAATTGGTAGAAAAATTCGAGCTGTCGGGACAAGTTAGTGATGTGAAGAATAAAACCCGTGCACGTCGCTCAAGAACAGCCGAGAATATTGCTGCTGTAGCCGAAAGTGTTGAAGAAAACCCAGGTTTGTCCATTCCTCGTCGTTCTTTGGAATTAGGCATTCCACAAACGTCACTACACCGTATTTTGCATAAAGATTTGGGTCTTAAGGCTTACAAAGTTCAGTTAATACAAGAACTCAAGCCGGCCGATCATCAACAACGTCGAGTCTTTGCTGATTGGGTCCTTGAAATGCATGAAAATTATCCGGAATTCCATCGAAAACTCATGTTGATTGATGAGGCCCATGTCCACCTCGATGGCTTCGTCAACAAGCAAAATTGTCGCATCTGGGGCTCGGAAAACCCAAGAGTTATTGTTGAAAAGCCTCTCTATTTTCAATGTGTGACTGTTTGGTGCGGTTTATGGTCTCGCGGGGTCATTGGACCTTACTTTTTCTAAAATGAGGCTGGAGCAACAGTTAGGGTGAATGGATTGCGCTATCGACAGATGATTAATGATTTTTTATGGCCGAAATTGGATGGTATTGATCTGGACAACGTTTACTTTCAACAAGACGGCGCTACGTGCCATTCAAGCAACGAAACCATTGATCTTTTACGGGAAAAGTTTCCGGACCGTGTTATCTCTCGAAGAGGTGATCAGAATGGCCACCGAGATCTTGTGACTTAACACCTTGCGACTTCTTCCTTTGGGGCCACGTGAAAGAGAAGGTCTACGCCAACAGCCCAGCGTCGATTCAAGACCTCAAAGATGGAATTCGTTAGACTATCGAGAACATAGGGCAGCCACTTTGCGATTTGGTTATGGAAAATTTCATGAAAAGGATATAGTCCTGTAGGCGTGGTCGTGGTGGTCATTTGGCTGATGTTATTTTCCATTATTAACGGCATACCTTCCTCTTTATAATGAAATAAAGGTCCGATCATTTCTCTCAAAAAATGACATTTTTCTTTGAATATCAAAATAACACCTCTTATTGGAAAACCCTATTTTTCTCCCGGAGAAAAGTAAATAGCGTTTAGTGTGTAGTGTGTGCTTAAAGACAGTGAAGTGAACTTACGAAAATAAAAAATGAACCCTGCAGGAATAAACCTCCGGTAAGTAAAATTTAATAAGTTTATTGTTTTATTATTGTTGTTGTTATGTTAATTTAGTATTAAATATTGCATTTAATAATTAATTTCTTCGAAAATTGTTTTTAAGTTATGAATATCTCGACTGAATTAGCAATGTTGCGTTAACGCAACACTGGGCATTAGCTTACATTTTCGGTTTTCTTTTTATAGGAAGAAAAACTTGAATTTGTGTGAAATTCTGGAAGCGCTGGTGTCATCAGAATCTTATATACCGGAAGCTATTATCATTACACCACCAGACAATGCATACTGTACCGATGAAGACTCTGGAGATGAAGATTGTAATGATCCAAATAGGTTATACTCCAATCAATTGCTGGCTGAGGCTGAGGAGCAACTATCGACCGAACGATGAAAGTGAGCATAATTTTTGGTCAGCATATGAGAAAATTACACAGGCATGGAAAAAAGGAAATAAGGAAATGCTGCCATTAGATTCGTTTACAAATCGGTTCAAAGCGTGGGAAGATACTCCTACCCCCATTAACTTTATCAAGCGAAAGTGATCCATTGAAGTTTTTTGAGCTCTTCATTGATATTGAATTTATGAAACTTCTAGCTGATTGGACCAACAATTTCTCAAAAAAACAGAAAAACAAAACGCTTGGTGTAACTACACACGAATGGTACACGCTTATGGGAATCCTCATTCTGACGGGATATATTCCAGTTCCAAGACGAGGAAAGCTCTGGGACGATCGTGAAGATAGCCACAACGTTTTGGTAACAAGCATAGCTCTTGCAGGAACAGGTTTGATGAAATATTTACAGCCATACATTTCTGTGATAATGATGACATTAATGCATCTGATAAAATGGCTAAAATACGATCTTTTATGAACCGCCTCAACAAAAAGTTTCTTGATTTTGCCCCTCTTGAAATGAGTGTCTCTGTTGGCGAATCTATGATACCATACTTCAGTAGGAATAGCTGCAAGCAATTCATTAGAAACAAACCCGTTCGATTCGGATACAAGACGTGGGTTGCAGCTAATCGTCTCGGTTATTGCTTGCAGAAAATCGGAAAGACGGACTATTGGCTTAGGAGAATACGTTATTCTTAACTGCGCGCGAATAATGAAAAAACGTGTACCGGATTTACAATTTTCTTTTTTTTTACGACAACTTTTTTTCAAGTCCCGACTTGGCATCAAAATTACAGAAGATGGAATATGTTGGAACGGGTACATTGAGAGAAAATCGTTTAAAGAATATTCGCCTCATGGATAAGAAAACGTTCGATAAAAAGAAGAGAGGAACTCACGAATCATTCATTGATCTCCACAATCGGTTAATATTAACGCGTTGGAAATACAATAAGGTTGTATCCATGCTGTCCAATTTACATGGGGTGTTTCCACTTGGGTCAGCACTACGCTATGTACGTAGTGAAAAAACGAAGTGTGAGGTTCCGCAGCCACATATAAACAAAGTTTATAGCAGATTTATGGGGGGCATAGATCAGTTAGACAACCACATATCGAATTATAGAATCTCGCCCGGTGGAAAAAAATGGTACTCGCCGATTTTTATGTGGTTATTGGATGTAGCAACGACAAATTCTTGGATTTTAGCCAGAAGCTACGGATATCAGCTTGACGCACTAGAATTTCGTCGCCGACTTGCTCATGCGCTTATAGATAAATATGGTAATCCTCCCAGTAACAGTAGACGTCCAAAGCAACCAAGTGCATATGCACCAACTGGATCGCATATTATAACTACGTCAGAAAGAAGAATTCGCTGCCAAGTCTGCTCAAGCCAAACAGTAAAGCGTTGTACTACATGCGATGTCGCTTTGCATGACAAGCGCTTCAGCTTATACCATGACAACTTAAGGCTGGGTCTATGTCATAATTGGGACAACTGACAAATGATTTAAAAATGCAAATTCAATGATTTTTTTTAATTTTTCTGGTTTGCGGAGCGGGGCTGCCACAAATTTGAACTAAATTAAATAAATTTTTAACAGAAGCTTATTGAAGTTTATAAGCAGAAAATAACGGTTTCCGATTTTTAAAATTCTACTTATTTTTGTGAAAATTTGATGCAATAGATGGCTTTCTTAATGGGTAAAATGCAGGTAAAACAAATTATTGCGTCGAATTGTCGTAGATATAAGTAGAACTTAGAAAACGTTAATTTGTTGCCTTAGGTGTTTAAATAAATATTCCATTAATCAATTTGCTATTTATTCAAAAATCTTAACGCCCCGCCCATCTTGCTAACTGTGCACCGAGTTGTCCCAATTATGACATAGACCCAGCCCTAAAATAATTTAATGCAAAATTTTTTTTTCATATAACATAATTATAATAATACATTTAAATAAAAATACGGTTTCCTTATATGAGTCACTTTATTTTTATATCATTTTACCCCTCATTTTCCCAGCGTTGCGTTTTCGCAACATTGATTTTCTCCACTAATACTTACTAAAAAAAAAACAAAAAGCATGCAGATATTTTTCAGGATCAAATATTACCATTATATCAAAAAAAGAATTATTTTTGAAAAAAAAAAATTAGCTGGGAACAAATGGGTAAGGATTTATGTTGACTCGTTAAACGTCCTCAGTCAAACTACAAATCTCTTGTTGAAAATGAGAGTGAAGCAGCAATATCCTACGCAAAAGGCATATCTGGTAAATCACTTGGTTGAAACCAACAAGGCTTTCTAGAGATGGTCACTCAATAAATATCCACTCAATTGGACAATTCATGGAACGAGTTGAAAACTAAAGCATAAAACAGAGTGTAACGGGGACTACACATTGATGCCCTATCTCCTAAAAAATATTACCGAAACTATGTGAAGTACCTACATATAACTGCAGAAGTGTGTGTGTGTAGCCATGTGAATCAATCTAGTAGTTTTTTTAGTGGGTCCCAAGTATAAGATAAGAATTTCATTTTCTTTTTAAGTTAATCAATGAACCATAAACTGTATGCATAGTACTTAATTAGATCAAAAGATATTTTAATTAGTCTTTGTATAGCTCTTAATATTCAATAATCCATCTGAAATGAAAGATACCTACGTTCCTACCCCTGTCACAAATCTAAACATGCTTCTAATCCATTTTGATTTCTCTTATATGTTTTAAGGTACCAAAATTGTTGGAAAACCAATTTAAAATTTAATTCTTAAAATAAAACCAAATCAATTCCAGATACGTTCAAGCTCACTTGATATGTCTAATTTAATTCCAATCCATAGTCTATCCAGAGAACTGAAGCCCCCTCATAATATGTCAGTGTCAGAATTATTTAACATCATTCGATAGAGAGCTAAATAAATCCATTCAAACACTCTCCAATGATGACGATGGACAAGTACTAGAGGAAACGGTAGAGAAGTATCTACCTTCATCTTAACTTCAATGATCAGCAGGTATCAAGTGACTTCGTATTTGTCGAAAAACCATCAACATGTGCCATGCAAGGGTATCCATCCATTGGAATTGATATAGATTTATCCATTAAAAAGATATGTTCAAGTAGCCTTAAAACCTAATGGTCAAAGTGTAAGCAGTTCCTCGTTCAATAATACAAACATACACCGAAATAGCTCAATTTCAATGAACGAGGCCGTTTAATATTTTATACGGTGTACCTACGTTTTCTAGGTTCATAAATAACATGGGAGAGAATGTAGAGGTATGTAAGAAAGACCTGAAAATTTAATTGGCCATACAAATGGGTATAAATTGGAAAATTGAAGAGATAAGAAATTTAATTATTAGCTGCTGAATTTTATCATTATAAATTTGTCTATCTTAAAAAGCTTTATCTTATCGCAATCAGATTGATAAGATGTTTGCCAAGTGCTGAGGGTGTTTTTAGTGTGGCAAGAACATCAGTGAAGAGATTTGATATTCGGAAAAAACAATGACCACTAAAGTTTTTGGGATTCTTTTGTTCATCGGTGGGTGTACATATGTTTAGGAGTTTAAGATGAAATTTTCTAAGATATTTAAGTGTATTCAAAAATCTTCTAAATGTATCTTATCGTAACGTTTGCGTTAGTTTAAAGTGAAGAGTTTAATTTACAAAAAAATTGCTTAAAGTTATTTGTGCGATATCGAAAATGATAGAAATTTCATTGTGGACATTGTGACGGGAAATTAAGTTATGAAATGAAGTGTTTCTAGGTAGTTTTGTAAGATTTATTAAGTTCGTGGCTTCACTGTTAAAAATTGTTACAATTTTGAAGAGTAATCTGTCCAATTTTAAATCTTATTTATTTCGGCAAGCGTGAGTTTCTTTGTCCATATAAGAGTAAATCTTATCTTGGAATTAAGTTTGAACTACTAATCGACCTAAATTATCAGAGGATTATTTAAATTCCATAAGCCTCTCCTATAAGCATTCTGTTAAAATCTGTCATAATTTTTTGGAAAATTCTACAAAAAGAATTGGGGCTGTGCCGTTTTTGTTGGAAAAAATTTAAAAGCTGGTGTTGATTAAGAGTAGAATATCCCTTCTGGCGAGTTCAATCCCATAGGTATACGTATGTAGAACTTTTCTTTATTGTATTGTTCAGCTTCTTTTACACCAAAAACATACTATTGCTATTGCGCTCACTTTGCTTTCTAACAAAGTATTAAATATTCAAATGCATTCGTTGTTTTATACATACAGGGTGCATTGAAAGTTCCATTTATATGTATTGTAGTAATTGGGGAGGTTATTTCCGTTCTAATACGTTTTGAGATAAAGGCCAAAGTGTTATAACTACCAAAGAACGCACAGAAATCTTATGAAGTTATATTAATTTTTATATACATGTATTAGTTGTAAAAACACAAGCTTCAAAATAAACGTAGTAGCTCCCATTCAGATGAAATAACGAAAAGTTTTCTGGATAAAGCGAGATTTGGAAAAGTATTCTGGATACGACTGGTTTTGGAACGGCAAGTACTGAAATTGGCGAGTTTTGGAACATTGTTTTAAGAAATCGAAATAACAGTTCAATAGTACCTACCTTATTAAAATATAACATTAAATTTTACATTAATCAGTGACAAGAAAAGTAAATACACTTTGAGTTCATTTATAAGCAAAATAAAGTATAATTAGAATAAAAAAAAAAACACATATGAACTATAACAGAATTTCACGCACTAAACACTATAAAGAGTTCCTGGATTATCCTCATAAGAAGTGTGTGAACAACAAGAAATGTTAGCCTCTTCTGTAGTATGATCTTCAGTGACAGATGTTATCAAATCTCTGTAAAATTCCAAATCAGGTAGACCTGTCCATTTTTGCCCAAAGTGTGTTTTTAATAAGTATCCACAGTCTTTGAGTTTTGCTTGCTTAATGGAAACTCCGATTTTAATTGTATCCGGGCTCATTCTACTGTAAGACTTACCCCTTCTCGATAACGATTTAAAAACAGAGAGATCGCATCTGTAGTTTATTTCGATTTTCGCAAGTATTCCTCCTTTCGCTGTCTTCTTAGTGAACCGCCGCTTGCTTGGTGCAAATTTAAAATGCCATTATGCGGGTGGCTTAATATTTTGGGAAACATATTTTTTCCAATTTTTGATCATAACGTCATTTTTCAAATTAAAGACCGTCTTTGAAAATTTCAATATAACAGGCAGGATCAATGATAGTGTCAAGTTTCCTCACTTGTTTTTCGATTCTTCCAAAGACACGATCCGGCGGAATGTACGAATGCCCAGGAATAGGAAATATCAATTGAATATCTTTTATATTTCTAGGTGCTTCAGACGGAAGCCAATATGACAGCATTGCAACTATTGTTGAATTCTTGTTTTGCCCTCCAAATCCGTCTGCAAATAGCTTGATAACATGAAATTGTATTAAATCTGTATTACTGAGACGATGATGAACACAAGATGAAATTTCATTTGAAGATTTGTAAAATTCATTTTCAAGCCAGGTGTAAATGAAAACATTATTAGGATTTTGCTTCTCCTTTGAATGTCTTTGACAGATGGTAAAATTGAACAGATGAATTTGTCTACAATAATAGGTAGCCTGATCGGGAACCTTGGGGAGAATCATTTTTTTTTTGCAGTCAAAAGACAGATTTAATACTCCTTTCTAAGATTTCCTTAAAGAATCGTAAAATGCTGCATATTTCAGTTTATGTAGCCTTAACTCTACTATTAAAAAAAATTTTTTATGTTGATCATGTGTTCTTTTAATTGTTTCCCGAAGTTCTACACATTTTGAGGAGACACCTGTTGAAGGCATTCCAAGACTTATATTATATTCATTCACATTTCTGAAGTATTCATATTTTACCCTTATATCTCTGGAATTAAACATTTTCCACATTTTGCGAATGCTTAGTTCACTTGCTAAATACTGCCTCAAAGTCTTTGGTCTGCAATAATGCGATTGTATTGGATTAAATGTCTCGATGAAAGTTTTCACCGCGATTCTTTTTTCCAAATAAGTTTTGCTTTTTGTATCACCTCCTCTATTTTCTTTTGGAATGACACCTTTGGTCATATGCATCTTGGCTATGCGTTCCACTCGAAATCTTGAAACATTTAAAATACTCAAAAACGATTTTTTTACAAATATGAACGGTAGCAATTCGACTGTTCTGTAAAAGCGGAGCAAATTACTGAATGGATACAGTTTTCCTTGAACTTCCTGGTTGTATTTATCGGTTTCGCTTTGGAGTTGCAGCAGAAGTATACTTCAATAGAAATACATCTTTTGAAGTTTTATCTTTATTGGCATAAAGAGCTTGATGCATCCTTCTTATATCCTGCAAGGTGAGTGGGTTGCATTTAAATGTTGTAGTTTTCGGAATCTCTTTGCACAGTACTTTGGGAGGAAAAAATTTGAATTCCAACAAATTTAAATCTAAGCAAAATAGCTAACCCTCAATTTTTTAATTTAGTTTTTTTCCAGTTTTCTTTGTATTACATCCTTTTCCTCCCTTTGTTTCTTTCAACCTCAGAAATAAAACGATTTACTACTTCCATTTGTTTTAATAATAAAGTCGTCCAGATCATCCAGATCACTCGCATGCCAAACAGCAACTGCAGTAAATAAATGATTTGTCTTATTGTACTACAAGCCAGCCCCGTTCTGTGTAATAACATACAAGGAAAAGTGGAGCTTGGATGTGATTCTGATGCAAGGCAGCAACGAAAGGAGAGTATTGTGTTTAACTCATTTTTTTTTAAATGGATAAAGAGAGTTTTGGAAATGGCCTCCTTATTTTTAGTTTAACACGGTCAAAAAAATTTTTGAAAAAAAGATTTTAAAAAATTCACGCAAATCCAGAATTCAAAAAACTAAAAAAAACTAGTATGTAGTACACAGTCATCTCGCCTGCTCAGTTCAAATAGGATGCATTACAATGAAATATTATGGGGTTGCTTGTGCGTTTATGCTTTCATTTGAATGAGCTTGAAAATACTTATGCTTGTGCTCTGAACTTTCAAAAGAGGAGAACAAATCCCACAATACAACAGAACAGAAAGAAGCAAGAAATAGGATAGGAATGAAGGCTCAAACACAGTGGCGACGGCAGACGACAGACTATTGAAGTAATAGAAACGATCTTCTCCAGGATCGTTTTATGGAGCATGTATTAGTGTATTACATAGGGATGGATTGGGATTGGATTGATACGAGCCTGGGATCCGAAAAGGGTCCCTTGAACGTAGGCCACACATCAAGGCCCATTGTTCACCCTCCAGACTTATGAGAAATTGCTCATAAGTCCCAACCGGACGCTCTAACAAAATTCAAAATTGCTCCCAAACTTTCTTTGCGGTTTCATGCAGTTCCTCCATGAGGTATGAGCCAAGAAATCTGTGACGTGTTCCTAATAGGCCTGGAAAGTGAAAGCAAATAAGTCACAGTTTCTGATTCCAAACCCCGCATCCTTTGCCAGATCTTTAAAAAGCCCCATCCTTTGTAGGTGTCCCGTGAGAGGAGTGTGTCCAATGAAAATTAACACTAGAATTTTCTGGTTGACTTGCTTAATCCCAGGAACTTTTTCCTTTATTTTGGGTTGTGTAAGCCCCACAGCTCCCTTCTGGTTCTACCTGAATGGTCATCCAACCAATTGTTACTGCATTGGCAGTCGGCCCAAGCCGAGATATTAGAGGCGAAGGTGTTTTGGTGCGATCCCAATTATGGAATGGATTTCCTCCGAAGTTATACCAAGACGAGCAAGGCTTCAAGCATGGTCTTGACTTCCGCCTGGAAAACCGTTACATGGCTTTCAAGGTGTATGGAAATTTTCATGTGAGGCTCCTCACAGAAAACATCTGCTCCGGCGTTCTCTTCCGATTTGGAGCCGTCTGTATATATAACAGGGTTTGTCAATGCTTGAAGCACGGAATGTGTTTCCCATTCTGTCATATCTGGAATTTTCAATTTAAAGTTAATCTTTAGCATAATCTCGAGGAGGTGATCGCTGTCCCTGTCCATGATAGGCAGGATGGAATGCACGAATTCAAACATGGATTCATGTGGAACTCTTGTACCAGTGTGAGTCCAGCTCCGATTGAGATGCAGCCTCTGCGTAGCGATTGAATTTAATATGTATGTTGTCCTGAATTTATGAAGAACTACATACCTACTTATAATATCAAAATACAGGGTGTTTCCCACTAGGAGGTCAGTAGAGCGGGAGGTGATAGTACTCACCTAGACGAACCAAAAATTGTATGGCAAGGGGGGGGGGCATATCAACCGTTTAGGAGTTACAGGGTGATTAACAAAAAAAGCTTTCTTCATACCAATCTTGTACAATTCAACAATCGTCAAGATCGCTCTTTATCGTCATCCATTTCAATATCTGCAAAAAAAAAACAAAATTGACAAAAACAAGAAAAACAAGTAAAAACGCTAGAATTGATCTAAGACCAATTCTTATGATACCCTAGATGAATGCCCGTAAAAAATTTCGTATGGTATGCATATATTTCTAGAATGGTTCTTCGGACAGGAAAAATGATTATAACCAATTTTATAGGATCTCGTATTCTGAAGAAGTTTTTAGTACAATTAAAATGTCTAGGACTGATTGTTTTCACAGTATCCGTAGAACACCAACATTTTTATATGGCAACATCAAGAAGGGGTTGCCCGATGATTTAGTCCAATTTTGCAATTTTATTTATTATTACTATAAACACACCATGTACCAAATTTCAGCTCTCTATGTCGACGCGTTCTCCGGCAGTGTCCAAATATATAGTGGAAAACGGAATTTTTGTATATGGTAACCCCACAAAGGAGTTTTTTTTTAAGTCCGTGTACAAAATTTCAGCTTTCTAAGTGAACGCGTTCTCGAGTTATCGTGCGCACAGACGGATAGAAGAACCGACGGACATGCAAAAGTCAAAAAAACTTTTAATATTATGCATGGGGTGTACAAGACATTTTGCTCTATCATCATTATTTCTGTGCGTTACAAATGGATTGACAAACTTAGTACACTTTATTGATTTCATCTAGGGTATAAAAATAATAAGTATACACTTACCCTAGATGAAAATAAGAGTGAAGTAACCCAAAGTTTTGTATGGCAGAACCAAGAAGGGGTTGCCCGATTTAGTTCAATTTAGAAATTGTATTCACTATTTAATGTCGAATACAAATTTTCAGCTCTCTACGTTGTCACGTTCTTAGGCGGAAAATTTATTTGTTATGGCAATCATAGGCAAAACTATCAGGAACTTGTATTTCTTTCTACTAATCGACTTGGGCCAAAGCTGTCTGACACAAGTTATGAAGTTATTGAAAATTTTCTATAAACCAACAGAGCAGTTTTGGGTTAATCGTTAAACAAAAATGGAAATGTGGACCTAGACTTCTAAGAAAATAAAGTTATCAGCCAAACAGTGAAGCACCGAAAAAAGGTTCACGTTTGGTATGCCTTTCCTACACGAGATTTGGAAGATTGTTTCTATTTACAAGAAACTTGTATGCAGGCGCGTATCCAGACCAGCAGTCTAGGGGAGTCACAACTAAAATGTTCGAAGAGGAGGAAAAAGTCAGAAGAAGTCGCTCCTAAAATTTTTTTAATCATATTTACGTTATATCACAAAATCCAATTTTCAGTTTGATTTGGAAAACCTATCGATAATATTATGTCGATCTCAGGGTGGACATTAAGGACTCATAATCGATACGCCTTTTCGTGCAGAGATTGTAGAAATATTTGCTGTCGCAAGCAATTCTGTCACGGGTGAAGTGATTGACTGAGAGTGAGTTCGCACCTTGAGTCACATCCAAAGGAATGGAGTAGAAGTACATGATATTTTACTGACTATTTCATCTGATGGAAACTTAACTGATCTTGCGTTCTTCTGAAAAAATGTTTGTCAATAGTCTTATCAGTCTTCCGCTTTACATTTTCGTTATTTTTTCTACCTCCATCGCTAAGGAGTTATCAGCGCTTAACCTATTCAGGTCAAACCGAAATTAGATGATATTTTTTTAAAATAACGTGTTTTCAGTTACTAAGGGAAGAAGTTATCTGTGATCTGAATAGGTTAAAGGCTAATAACCGTCCTTAACCGTCACAGATAGAACATAAGTGTAATGGGTTAAATTAAAGAGGTGGCTCTGGGCTTTCGAAATTTTGTAAAAAAAAGGTATGTTAGTGGGGGTATTTTTAAAATAATAACGGAAAAATTAAAAAAAAAAAAACGAATTTTTGACTTTGAAGCATCATAACTCTGGAGTGGGGAGGGATGGGTGGATGGGGTGGTTTAACATTCACAGGAAAGACCCTAAGGTTCTGCATACAATGCCGTCTTCAAGTAGACCGTACACCCTGTACTTTTTAAGATATAGGGTGTTTAGTGAAAAACGAACATATTTTACTAATCACCCTGTAAGTCGGTAGGGTGACATTTTGCCCCCCCCCCCCCTGCCATACAACTTTTTGCTTGTCTGGACGAGAGGAATCATTTGGCAAAATGTTGCAGTATTAGTCCGGGACACCCTGTTTATAAATTCTGCAAAGCAAAATCACAATATCTGCAAGAGAATCAGCTGACTCGATTCTACAAGAAGATAATGATAACAAGCATCGATTTGTTCAAAAGCTGTAGGGAATGAAATTATAGATATACATATTAAAAAATAAAAACTTAGAGAGAATTGCCAAAGCTCAGCAGAGAAGCTGGTATCTTCAATGGACCACTGCCCGTTTAGATCAGTTAATAGCGGCAAATAGTAATTCCTTTCATAACTAGCAGTTAATCGTATTTTATAAAATAACTGAAGTATCCGGATTATGAGGAAGAGTTGGTGTATTATTCCTTAAATCCAAGTATGCGGATAGTCCGAATTTTGGTAATCTTGAAAATTTCCTCTGGATTGCATTGTTTCATTTGGGAAAATGGAAATGTCATCGAAAAACCTAAAAAATAAAATAAACAGCAACATTTAACATCTCCGCCATTTCTTTTAATGGATATTTTCTCAGTTAAATTTGAATTGAACAAAGGGAGGAGTAGTTGAGTGGCTACATTTTTCAACCTTCTTTATTTAGTCTGGATCCGGATTATCCACATACCCGGATTTTACAAATCGGATTGACGGGGAATTCGGATTCTAATTTCAGCTCTAGATTGTATCTGCAATGATGCTTGATAATATTATTTCATTGTTTATCATTATTGGAAAGGAAATTTTATTGGCTATGAAAGCGTTTTAGTAATCAACCTAAAAACCCTTTTCTTTCCCCTCCCCTACCCAATCGTTAATGAGATAGCATTATTTATTTACCTATAGTTTAATAACTTTAAGGACTTCTAAGACTTCCTAATTATTTTTGAAATTAATACGGAATCTTGATGGTTACAACGGACGACGTCAGATGTAATGGTTCAATCCACACTTGGGTAGCTCTAAGGCTCACCAATAATATTTTCGATGATTTGGAGTCCCTTTTTAAAACTTTAGGTTTACTCCAATTACAGTATTTGTCATTATTCATATGAAATCAGGGCTATCCCAAAGCGAACTCTGATCTCTTGATTCAAATGATAATAAGTTTGGCAATATGGGACATCCTAGGAAACCATTCTTTTATTGGGATCCAGTAACATACTACTTCGACTCCAGATAAGGAATTTTTCCTATCTTGTCCTCATTATTTTTTTTCACAGTCAGTTTGTCACATATGAACTAAAAGAATACTGCTGATAGTCATCGGTTTAATTTTTCTAATTCTATACTCCAAAAATATTCGTCAATTTTATATAGGCAAGTAATACGCAATATGATATTTCGAATTATCGACCTGTCTTTAATTTATGTTGTCTTGCTAAGCCTTTCAAAGCCTTGGTTTGTGATGTGCTCTGTTTTCATTGTAAACCTTTTTTTGGGCCCTATTCAGCACGGCTTTATGAAAGGTAAATCCACGACTACTAATTTACTACTTAGAATTTACAAATTCTTGTATTGACGCAATTGAAGCAAGCAAGTCGACTGGTATTTTACTGATCTTAGCAAGGCTTTCGACGTCAAAAGGTTCGCATTCATAAGCTCTCTGTCGTTGGGTTTACTTCCGTTTATGTTAATTGGATTTGTTAGTATCTATCAGGCTGTACGCGGTTCGCTTTATTTCGAACTGGGCTATCCAATAAAATTTACAATATCCAAGGTGTCCCTCAGGGCAGCCATTTCGGAACATTACTTTTCATCTTTTACACCAATGATGTATTTATAAGTATGTCTAACTCGAGATTTCTTTGTTATACTGCCGACGCCAAAAATTGTCCGTGTAGTTTCTAGTGAGAATGACTGTGCTCTTCTAAATTCGGACTTACACGCTTTCCATAAATGTTACCCGATAAACTTCTTTTATTTTAACATTATTAATACCACTACGTCGTTCTTTCGTCCAAGAAATCTTCTACACATCAATTTTACAATCAACTGTAGCACACTAATTAGGTTTGACCAATCCAAAGGCTTAGTGGCTATGCTCAATTCAAACTTTTCATTCGATGATCATATTGACGCAGCTACAAATAAAGCTACAGCACGATCTAATGAATCATTAGTACTAACTATTCATTAAAATGCCGTGTGTCACATAGTATACGTCATTATGGCTGGAAAATCAGATGATAATGAAGTTCACTAATGAAGTGTTTTCTTCTTCATTATAGCTATATTATTAATATTCTTTTTAATATAATGTTTTTCTCATGTGTAAATTGCTAAAATGAAAAACAAAATTGATAAAAACAAAGTTTATCGCGTTAATTCGATACATATCGTTTCTTTAATGTCATAAGTATATCAATACGAGTTTGACAGTACAACTTAATTAAAGAAATGGCTGAGTGTCTCCAGTTTATAATGAATCATTATAGACTAATGAGTCATTAGTTATTTCTTCATTAAGAGCGCTGTGCGTCTAGGGCATTACTCATATTTGGGTTTCATTAAAAAATTGTCGGAGCAGTTTATATAGCGAAGCTTATTATACACTTGTTCGACATATTCTAAAGTACGCTAGTCCTGTCTTATCCTTTTTCTATGCAGTTCATATTAACACCACAGCGAGGCTATCCACCGTACATTTGATATGATTTGCCTTTCGTTGCCTTTCTTAGTCTGATCCCTCCGAATGCCTTATTGACTTAAGCTTATTTCTTTGAAATCTCTCGTAATCAGACGCAACAACTACAGAAGTGATTTTGTTTTTAACTGCTTACAAGACGTGGTTAACGTGGTTAATTCTCTTCAATTGTGGAGACCTTTGGATTTCTCGATCCAGGCTCACCCCGTTACTTTATCCACATTCTTTACCGTACAAAATATGGTTTCACGAATTTATTACATCAATGTCTTCTCTCGTCGTCTTTTAACGGTCAGGTTGATTGCGCATAGACTTCTACTTAGTGAAATCCTGATGTTTATAATCTTAGTTTGTAATTCTTTTTTAAGTAATTAGTATTGATGAGTCTTAATAATTAGCTAAAATTGCCCGTTCTTAGAACTGGATCACATCAAATATTACTGTTTCAAAATTTCATGGAAAGCCATACTTCTTGTAAAGATTCTTCCATCATTCAGCAGCTCTCGTTCAGTATGTTTACATGAATACTTGAGTACTTGACTTGAAATCCACTTGAATCTCAAGTAGGGTTTTTGGTTGTATTAATTCCAATTACTTGACTTGAAATTTACTTGAAGTGACATTTTACCTATGACAACTCTGTATTAAGTTCAATACAGAATTGCGGATTTTTAGTTAAATATTTTTAGAAAAGTGTTAAAAATCACAACCTGAATTATCAACAATAATCTTCTTCTTGTTCCTCTGTGCCGTTTTCATAACTCGTAGAAATGAAAAACGTTCAAGTACTGAAGTTGCGTTTACATGAATTTTTTCAAGTAAATCGAACAAAATTTTGTGATTTACTTGACTAAAGTATACTTGAAGTCAATACGCGTTTACATGATATTTTGATTACTTAATATCTACTTGAAGTATACTTCAAGTATTCATGTAAACGTACTGCTTGTTGTTGATTTTGATGAATGTTTGCTTTCACCTGATGCGATACTCGGTCCATGTGAGAAAACGGCAATGATTAAATCGATGCCTACGTGGAATGTTTGTCCATGATATTTATTGATTGTCATCGCATAAGCTGCAATCACTGGAAATTGTCGTTGTCTTATAATGAACGTCAAGATTGTGTCTGATGGAGCCACAGCCTTCAAAATATAGAACGATGACAGCTCACAAAAAGTGAAGCCAGCATAAAAAATTCTTTTATGTTGCGGGCTATTTGTGCTGCCATAAAGTAAGAAAATTATTTACAGAAGGGAAATTGTTATACATAAAAGAAAACTCTTCATTTCATTAATAAGTTATTAGTTTGATAATTTATAGTAATATTTCAAGCTAATAACAAAAATTTGATGCTTTAACATTAATTTTTAACACGAAAGTGGATTTTATTAAGTAAAACCCAAAGTCATATAGAATATAATATGCATTACACACATGAAAAAAAATAAATAAAAGAATGAATATTAAAAATATATATACGAGTTTCGACACCACCTTGATGGTATCGAAGTTGGCGCATTAATCATTTATTTAATTTTTTTTTTTTACACTTTAGGAAAAATTTAAGTATGCTGATTTCACTAATTTACACTGCTGTAAAATCTATATGGTAATTTCTTTAAAGTTTCCTCTTCGAAATATGACGTTGATACCGCAAACAAATGTGCAGGAATACATCGTATTTATATAAAATAGGAGAACATGTACCTACCAATAAAATAACAACAATAAGCACTCTGAAGAATACAGAATATTTCCAGGGTTGTAAATGAGCGGACTCATTTATCATATCAACTCATCGCTCAACTCAGGATTTGAGTCCGCTCAATCATTGAGTCCGCTCAACAGTTGAGCGGTGATTCACCGCTCGAAATTTGAGCGGACTCACTGGTTGAGCGGACTCACTGGTTGAGCGGACTCAATCGTGATCGGACTCAGTCTTGAGCGGACTCATTGCTTGAATGGACTTGAGCGGACTCAAGTCTTGAGCGGACTCAAGTCTTGAGCGGACTCACTGCCTGAGCGGACTCATCATTTGAGTTGAGCGGACTCAATCATATTTTAAATAACATAATGAGAATCTGATTTAATTATAATTGAAACTGAAATTTCAATAAAATAAGAAAAGCTTATAAAAAAGTTATTCATTATATTATTTTTTATTAATTTAGCTTTTGCTAATTTTCTTAGCCAACATTTCTTCTTCCTCCTTCCTTTCTTATTTAAAATATGATTTGAGTCTGCTCAACTCAAACGATGAGTCCGCTCAGGCAGTGAGTCCGCTCAAGACTAGAGTCCGCTCAAGACTAGAGTCCGCTCAAGTCCATTCAATCAATGAGTCCGCTCAAGACTGAGTCCGCTCACGATTGAGTCCGCTCAACCAGTGAGTCCGCTCAAATTTCGAGCGATGAACCACCGCTCAACTGTTGAGCGGACTCAGTGATTGAGCGGACTCAGTGATTGAGCGGACTCACTGCTTGAGTTGAGCGATGAGTTGAGTCAAAATGTGATTCCTTTACATCCCTGAATATTTCCCTAATATTCAGAGCTGGACACAAGCCCGTTAATCCGATAATCGTTAATTAACGAAGTTAACTTTTCAAGTAACGGATTAACTTTTAAGAATATTAACGGACTCTTTTACTTCCGTTAACTTTCCATAAGTCCGTTAACCGTTAATTGGGTACCTATAATTTTTTACGAAACTGACATCACGCCGAGAAAATCATGCTCTGACTAGTTTGGGTCGTACATGTGTGTGGTTATGCGTAGTTTCCGTGCATAGAAGCTATCACGCATAAAAGACATCACGCTTCAAGCTCAAGCATATCTCGGATCAGTCCTCTGGACAATTGCAGCGGCTGTATTTAAGTTAATGAATATCAAGGCTAGGGGTCTTGTGAATTGCACAGCTATAGCCAATGCCTTATTAAAGGGCATAGATAAAAGGTGGCTTTTCCCCAGTGACCTCCAGTATTTGGATTCCCCCGTAATTTTAATTTGATTCCGAAATATTTATTATAACAAACTAAGATTTTATACTGTTTTCTTATTTATCTTCCATCCCCTATCTAAACTTCCCCAACCAAAACACTAGAATGATCATTGATCTAATTACGTAATTGATCGAATGATCATTGCTGGGTAAGGCAAGCATACGATATCTTGACGGTAATTCGATTTGACAGATGACAGTTCTCAATTTTGTAAATTAAAAACTGTGAATTGTAAAGTAATTTGCGAAAAATTGAATCGAGCCTTGTATGGGATATATAACGTGAGAAAGTTTTTCAATAATTCACTTTGGAAAATATTCAAAATTTACCTTGAAAAATGTATCAGTAAATTTCACAAATGATATCTGACAGTGATGGCTTGAAAATCAGCTGGAATTTTCCAATAACTTGCAGTTCCTCACCGCTGAAAGCGCACTTATCGACAAAACGAATGACAAGTAATGCATAATTGCAAATGAATGAGCTTATGGAGTAATTGGTGCAATGACGAAACTAATGATCCTTGCGTCATGATGCAATAACACACGAGCTATGCAATAGCCATTGCTCCACCAATGATCATTGATTGTTTCGTGTTAACTTCCGTTAAATCTTCCGTAAAGTAGCGATTTAACGTTTAACGAAGTTAACTTTTTTACTAACGAATTAACGATTAACGAAGTTAATTTTTTTATTAACGGTGCCCAATACTGCTAATATTTCATAAAATACAAATATTCGATATTGACTACCAGTAAACCTCTACGCAAACAATTTTAATGTGGACGTATTGAAACAAATTACTATTGAAATATGTTCTTATAAGGTATGATAGAAAGATTCATATTAGACCAAGCATTATTCAGGTATTTGGATTAGTACCTACATAGATACCTGACCTACTTACCATCGTTTTTCTAACTATCTAATAATAGATGAAGATTGATATATCGTCACTCAGAAAACTGTTTTTATCGCTTATCGAGAAAATTTAATTAATTAATTTGAAACTGGAAAAACGTAAATACTTAAAATATTTTCTGAATATTTATCAACAACTTATTTGAGAACTACGAACAGAATTAACTTTTAAAAAAAAACTGAAAATTTCCGTTCATCTTAGCTAATCATGATAGCCCTATTTATGTAATATCCCGCAACATGACAGAAAATTTGGGATGTTTTGCCCCTCTGATGAGGGCATTTGCTGGCTTCAATAATTTTGTATGGGAAAGGACTGCAGCTTGCAGTCTAAAGTATTGAAGTCTATGGATGGAGCCAAATCGATTCGTGGGATAAGAACTATTTCACTTCCATTACATTCGAAAATAATTTCTGCCTTGATTGAATTTCGGTAAAGTCCTCTGACAATCATACGTGTGCCATTTGCATAATCATTTTTTTGGGTTCAAATTTCGCAACAGCATTATGATAACTCCTTACTCCAACAGCAACACATGTGCTGGCATACCCGATGGCATTTGCTCGTTCAGAAATTTTGCTGAAAAGTGCAATGCATCGTTGGGATCTTCTGAAGCGATATAATCTGCGCTATAGTAGTTGGTCGGATCTCCTGGCATATCCTGTTCATTTCCAGCGTATGAAGATTAGTTGGACTACCATTGACAATTGCTTGAAGGGTTTCGATTATGCCGTCACAGTTTAGTCCAGGAATTGGTAAATGGTATCCTTTTCCAACATCTAACCCGGGGGTTACACGTAATAGTACAGCTTACATGCAAGCTGCACTGCCATACTTCTTGCACGTGTAACTTCTACTGCATGATGAAAAATGATGGTAGCTGAGGTGATAGAAATTTGACATTATACAGCTTTCAAGATGGCGGAAAAGAAATGCTTAGGAGAATTTGATATTTATTCTGGGAAAATGAGATTTGCTGGGATCTTTTGAATTACATCATTTACCAACACCTTCATCTTCATTTTTTCTTGTGTTTTTAATATTCTGCTACTTCCTTTATGCTATGTATGTATATATACTCTCATTCTCATACTATGTACATTAGGTCGCTCTTCTTATATTAGTTTTAGCCTGTTCAGTTTCGCCTGAACCTTTGACGTGAATAAACATCGAAGTATTAATAAGATAAGCATCACTGAGTTTTAATTATTCCCCGCGAACACCACCAGACAGAACACTTTATTGCTATAATTTTCCAATATATGCAAGACTTTACGTCTCAATGCCATTTTTTAAATGAGCTTGCATGCAAGATGATAAGACATCAACTCAACTGTCTTCTGTTGTCAAGTTAAAAATCGCGTTAGAAGGGAGGCTTACATTCAAGCTGTATAATCACGTGTAATCCCCGGGTAAGAGCCAATTATCGTACTCACTCATCCTGTCCTTCGCATGTTTATGCCTACTTTCGATAATGTCCTCGTGTGTTCCTCTGGCAACAACCGGTAGGGTTTGTCGAAAAATGTCTCCTACAATTACCACTTTTGCTCCAAATGGCAGCTTTGTTATTGCTACTGAGTCCGTGCTTTGAAAGCATTCTTATCACATCTATGATGATAAGGGCGGCTTCCTGTCTCAAAACTACAGCTTCAGGGAAATTAAGATGCTTTGATGAAGCGAAAGTATCGAGAAGCGAAACTGGAAGTCGCTGTGTACTGTTCGTCCATCTTTCATCAGAGCCGCGGCTATCCCGGTTATAAAAAAAAACTGCTTTGATCTATAATTTTTAGCGGTTATACTTAAGTTGATAAGAAAAGAGCCTGCTGGAATTCGTCCACGTTACAAACAGAGTCTGGGCTTTTCCTAATTAAAAATATAAATAATAATTTCAAAATTTCTCTTCTAGGGTTTTCCAATAAGAGGTGTTATTGTGATATTCATAGAAAAATACCATTTTTTGAGATAAATGATCGGATCTTTATTTCATTATAAATGAAGACATGCCGTTAATAATGGAAAATAACATCAGCCAGATGACCACCACGACCACGCCTACAGGGCCATATCCTTTTCATGAAATTTTCCATAACCAAATCGCAAAGTGGCTGCCCTATGTCCTCGATAGCCTCACGAATTCCATCGTTGAGGTCTTGAATCGACGCTGGGCTGTTGGCGTAGACCTTCTCTTTCACGTGGCCCCAAAGGAAGAAGTCGCAAGGTGTTAAGTCACAAGATCTCGGTGGCCAATTGTGATCACCTCTTCGAGAGATAACACGGTCCGGAAACTTTTCCCGTAAAAGATCAATGGTTTCGTTGCTTGAATGGCACGTAGCGCCGTCTTGTTGAAAGTAAACGTTGTCCAGATCAATACCATCCAATTCCGGCCATAAAAAATCATTAATCATCTGTCGATAGCGCAATCCATTCACCGTAACTGTTGCTCCAGCCTCATTTTCGAAAAAGTAAGGTCCAATGACCCCGCGGGACCATAAACCGCACCAAACAGTCACACGTTGAAAATAGAGAGGCTTTTCAACAATAACTCTTGGGTTTTCCGAGCCCCAGATGCGACAATTTTGCTTGTTGACGAAGCCATCGAGGTGGAAATGGCTCTCATCACTCAAGATGAGTTTTCGATGGAATTCCGGATAATTTTCATGCATTTCAAGGACCCAATCAGCAAAAACTCGACGTTGTTGATGATCGGCCGGCTTGAGTTCTTGTGTTAACTAAACTTTATAAGCCTTAAGACCCAAATCTTTATGCAAAATACGGTGTAATGACGTTTGCGAAATGCCTAATTCCAAAGAACGACGAGGAATGGACAAACCTGGGTTTTCTTCAACACTTTCGGCTACAGCAGCAATATTCTTGGCTGTTCTTGAGCGACGTGCACGGGTTTTATTCTTCACATCACTAACTTGTCCCGACAACTCGAATTTTTCTACCAATTTCTGTATTGCGGTCCGACAAGGTGCTTCACGACGACCCAAAAATGTTCGAGTTTTACGAACCGTCTCTGCCACATTTTCACCATTTTTATAGTGAATTTTAATAATTTCAATGCGTTGTTGAATCGTGTATCGTTCTTCTTTTATTAATGGCGTAGTTTCTACTTGTCAAATGTCAAAAAATGACAGCTCCAAAAGGGACATCTACCGAAATAGCGGGCTAATTAAAATAACACCTCTTATTGGAAAACCCATTATTTCATTTTTTCCGGAAGAGCCACAAAATCAATTTGACACCATTTTGAAATTTTAAAACCGTCCAGTTTTTGTCTTCATTTTGGTTTGAAATTTGTTTTTTTTTACAACTGGCATGTCAATGAGATTTCTGGTCTCCATTATGCTAATTTGCAGATAGAACTGAAGACGAAACAAAAAACAAACATCTCATGGAGATCTCTTTGACCCAGGTAGGTATATATTTCTGGAACAACACGTAAATTGTTAGTTCGTTAGAATGAGCAACTGATCCAGCCCCTCAAATTTCTAGATAACCTTAAGCTTGTATTAGTTCTATCTATACATCTTCAAAGTCTAAAAAAATATTTTAAATATAAAAAAAACTCCGATTTTAATTCAAACAATTTTTTTATTCATAGCTTTTAGCGTTAACGGTGATAACAGCACTAAATCCAATGATCTTAAAAATGAAATCTATCGACCACAGCTGGGTTCTCTTCAACAGCAGCTCCTCAATATAGGACCAGCATATTCAATTCCTAAAGGAATGTCCTTGGCCGAATTCTATAAAAATCACAGAGAAAAACATCCGGGAGAAGAAGAAATTAAGTCTGTAAATTACCCGAAACCCTATCCGGTTGGTACTTCCAAGAAATATAGGTGAGTGAGTTTTAGAATGAAACCAACCAAAATAAATTTTACAACCAACTCGTTAACAGAATATTGGTTGAGAATGGAACAGGGATAGAAGTCATCATAAATAATCTTGATATAGATCCAATAGTTGACTTCCTTAAAATAAGTCCAGTTAAAGAGGATGGAACCTTAAATGATGGTATGATTTTCACAGGGCAATTACATACACCAACTAAGCTAAGATTATTGCAAATGAAAAAAATGGAGATCGAATTCGGAGCTCGGACACAATCCGGACACAATCATAAAGGATTTTGGGTTACATATTATCCCTATGGTAATCATTCAGACGAACATTTAATACCTACTCCTCCTCCAAATCGAACAGTGGCTTTTGATGACTTAGAAGCATATAGCGTTTACCTTATTATACCGAAAGCGCAGCAAACCAATAAAACTTGGGAAACGTTTCGAAAACTTTTATCTATTTCAAGCAATAAATTTATCAAGTCTAACAAACTTTCATTGGAAGAGTGTCACGAGAACAACGTAACCATTAAGTCAATCATAAAATGCCCCGAACTTTGGGCGAATAGTGCTGAATGCATTGATCTAACATTTGCAATAAATCTATATTCATTGGATGATGAAGAAGTTGCGACTAATCCAATTGTTCAGGAATCAAAGAATCCTGGAGGTTTCACCAGAAATCAGCTAAAAAAGATTTGGATCCGTTATGGAAAATCAACATTTTTGGCATCCAAATACATTGAATATCAACTGCCGGACGCTAGAGCGTCGATATTAATTTGGACAGGGATTGGATTTGGAGTTGTTTTGATGGCGTTGATTATACTAATAATACTTTGCCGGATAAGCGTTTTACAAGATTATTGGCCAACTGCAGACGATGATAAACAAAATATATTAAAGACTACACCAGAAATGGACATCAGTATGTTTCCTTCACCTGATCAGGTGGTTCCACCATTATTCCCATTCGGTGTTTCTGGATACAACAACAGTGAAAATCGTGTGTCTTATAGAGAAACGGTGGTGGAGAGAAAGCCAACTGAAAATGATGCACTGAAGAGTTCTGTTGGATTTGGTGGTGGCGGTAAGTTTTTTTTTTTGTCTTTTACGATATTCGATTTTCAATAAAACTCATCTTTCAATTAATTACAGTATTCAATCAAGGATTTATCGAAGACGAGGATAGTCTGAGAAAACGGTAAATGTTTTTTTTTTTTTTTGGTATATATACTTTCAGTCTAGTGAAATTGTTGTCAGTGGTCGTGAACCCTTTAGAGCTGCAAACTTTGTAATCTGGTAACTATTTTGTCAAAACTATTCAACTATATATTTGGACCAATTTGAATTGATAGGTGTCCGCACTCTCGACGTGACTGTCTTTATTAAAAATAGTCGATAGTCCACGGCCTACGAATGCTCTTAGGCTTCTGCTACGTCTTTCGACCAATTTGAGTTGTCATTCTTATAAATTTATGATCTCATCGTAATGTCAACACTGGCATTATTTGATTTAGTTCATTGTGCCTAGGTAAGTAATGTCGAAACAGTTAAGACGATTATGGCAACCTTCTCTGCTTTTAAACTACTACTAATGCCATAGGAAATGTCCCTATACCTCTACTCGATGTGGAAAACTGTAAACGTCACAGAGTTCTAATTCCATTGAACGAGGACTGGATATTTGGTTGAACTCTCTTTGAGCTGGCCAGCACAATTTTTCTTTAGCTAAATTTGACAGTCTTCACCAGTCAAAAGCTTGTAGGCTGAAAGATAACACAGAAGGAGATAGAGAAGTCGGATGTTGAATATTTCCAATTTATTGCCTTCCAATATCACAACATTTCATCATTTTCTATTTGCTGAATTGACCCCAGTAAGTTAATTGAAGCAATCTTTTCTGTTATGTCTTATGCTATTGGTCTAGATAATATACTTCCGATGTTCGTTAAGTTCTTGCTGTCTTTCATGGATACCTCATCCTCCATATCCTAAACATATATCTAATGAATGACTCATCTTTTCCCAGGTGCTGGAAAACTGCAACTATATTGCCAATACCCAAAAAAAATCTTTTCCTCAATACCTTACCGATTTCAGACCTATGAGCATCCATCCTATGATTTTTATCAAAAATAATTGAAAATGCTGATGAATAGGCAAATAACTGATCATCTAGATTGGAGGAAGCTTCTAAACAAATGGGTGGCTGGTTTTCATCATCACCAATAGGTTACCTTAGTATACTGCTCGATTTCTCAAAGAGCTTTTCACAGCTTTGATCTTAAGACATTGCTTCAGAACTCAATTGATCACTTGAATTCAGTCTCTCTGCTGTGAGTCTTTTGCGGGATTTTCTGATCAACCGGAAGCAAGTAGTAAAAGCGAATGAAAATACTTACAGCACTCTTCATCTTCTTTCTGGGGTTCCTCAGGGCTCTATACCGAGTCCTTTGTTATTTAGTTTATACATAAACGATGTCCCTGAAACCGTTCGAACCGCTGAATTCTGAAAAGTCCCAATGTATAAATAAAGGCACCTTATTATTTACCTCTTGCAGTCTTGGATATTACAAATTTAGATTTTGATAACTCTAAAAATCTTCGGTATTAATTTGGACCGACAGCTGTTCAAGCAAATTCTCTAAATATACTTTCTCTATGATCTCGTTGTGTTCGTACCCTAACTCATATTCGGATAAATAAGGTTGTAGTAGTTCACTGTTGTTTTTTACACACTGGCGAATAAGGGTGTATTGAACAGCTGTTCAAGAGATTGCTTCTATTAGTATAAGCTCGTTGATTCGGGATCTCCTTAATGAGTTTTCTCCATTTAGAACTCGTTCTGTTCGTTCGGATATAGTGTTCCATGGCTCTTGACTGAAATACTGTTTCGTAGATTTGTTGGACTAAGGTACAGTGTTGCTTATAAAAGAATTTGAAATCTAGTTAACTGTCAAGCGCAAATATTTCGAAAAGTAACTCAATATTAATATTCCACCGAAAAAAATGTAAAATGTATAGCGTGCATAAGAAGAACTGCTCCAATCACCTAGATTCCCATATTCCGAATGCATAAATTGGCTCCGTGAACTTTTCGAACACCTCCAAAATTAATTACGATTCTTTTATCATCAATTGTGCACATCCTTATACTTGCCTGATGATGTCCATATTTTCTCGTGCCGGGAAACATGCTGTAGTATTACCTGTTGCAAAATCCTCCTATCCCATCAATTATCTGTTGGATATTTTCGAGGCCTTTTGATTGCCTTCAGCATAAGCTATACTTTTGGATAAACTATCTGTGAAATTCAAACTCAGTGGAGTTGCCATTACAATAATTTCCATTTCCATATTGGAACTCTTTATCTACAACTACTACTATAAAATCTGGCGATCATCAGGGCTCTATATTGCGGCCAGTATTATTTTGTGTATTTATTAATGACTTGCCAAAAATATTGTGCATTCAAATGTATGCAAATGACGTCCAATTTTATATTTCCAGGCCGATCGGTCTCATTGAGGACTGCATTAATTGTAGGGCTATAAGTAACCATCTCGATTCAAATTGGATCAAATCGAATTACATGATTGTTGGTGTCGATAAATCCGATTTTCATACCATTACTCTCAACATTAACGACTCACTCGATCGAGTATATAAAAAAAATTTGGGTATTATGCTTAACAATGGCATGCCTTACTGTTATTGTGACAATGCTGTCTTACACAAATTTTATAATACACTTAGAAGCCTCTGGACTCTGGTTACTCACCGTGCTCGTTCCGATCTCGACTAAGCTCAGATTAATAAATGCCCTCATTTTATCATTTTTCAAGTTTGGTGACTGCAGGCGCTAGCCTCGCTTTCACTGCGACCTGAAAGATCTAATGTGACTGTTTAGGCTGTTAATAAAGACCAGAATATTCTGGGATTGAGATTCTACTTGTAGTTTGGCGAAGGAAAAGCATGTACGATGTGGAGTATTCTGTCTGGCTAATGCTTCGCAATTCCACAATAAATGTCAGGTCGATGAAAACTTTACATTTTCTCCTACATACCTATTTGCAGCTACACATATTTCCAGATTCATATTTGCCATTTTTCCTTCTGCAAACATAATGAAACGATGTCCAGCACAGTCAATGAAATCGCCATATTAACGTCAGGCTCAGCATGATCTTGCAAGTAGAATACCAAATAATACTTTGTTTACCAATAACGCATCTTATAGATCTTATTATAAAGGCAATTCAACGCTCTAGTTTTCCGGCAGTATAAAAGTTAAGTTAAAAGACAAGCTTCTCCTTAATACTTTTCTAAGAGCTCACAGTTGAAGAGAATGCTGTGCATTCAACTAAGTATACTATCTCCATGCCAGTCAGACCCAAATGTATAAAATAGTGGAAGGATGAGGAGTGATGAGGGAATTAGTATTATCTTTTATCAATATTTCAGGCTTTTTTTTTCTATGTAAGTACAAAAACATAGGCAAGTCTAAGGACCGGGAAGGGGATAGTACAAACATAAGAACATCAAGCAAAATAGTGGGTTACAAAAAATTCAGTATTCCTTCTACTTGGATAAAGCAACTAGAAATCATTTAAGAAATTTAAAATTGTTTCGAAACAAAGCAACTTTATTAAAATGAAAGTAAAAGTTTTATTAAGATATGAAAATGCTATAAAAAAAACATACTAAAAACCAAAAAAAAGTAGCAAAATTAAATAACCCACGGATGTTGTCTTTTCAGGCAAAACTATCAAACCTACGTGCAGGGAGTGAATACAGATGAAGCCACGACCTGAAGGGCTGATGCAACGATGACCTTCTCTCTTCGAAGAAATTTATTAATAATGTGATAAAGAACAGATGTAAAGCAAAACGTATTTTAATAAATATTAATATTATAAAAAAAACAACAGCCTCTGGAGGTACATTATTCCACGCCTCGCCTTCTACCGCCCAATAGAATTCTGTATCATGGGTGAACAGTTTGTGGTAGTGTAGTAATTACTATCCACAAGCGTTTTCCTTATTCATCTTTCTTTGTATCTGTTTCAGGTGTTTCTGGATTTATTAGAGCTTTTATTAAATATTCAACAGATGGTTTTTCAGCAGTTTTATATACTGGCAAACCTTTATTTTCCAGTGCTTTCCTTGTACTCGGTCCAATTGCAATGAATTTCTTTCCATTGAAATTAACATTATTTTTACTAAAATAATCAAAACAGCAATTAACACCGGAGGGACTAAAGAACGCTAAGAATTCAACATTTTCTTCTGCCATAGCTTTAGCCAAATTCTCGCCCAGCTCTGGATGTGATGTTGTCTCGTAAGTCTCACAAGGATCCAGAGTAAAGCCAACATCTGTTAGTTTTGCCTGAAGGGTATCCTGTCGTAAATTTCCACACGGAAATAAAAATGATAATTTTCTGTCACCTTCGAAGTTTTCCTTTATGTAATCAGCCAAACTATTTGCATTTCCAGTCTCTTTCCCCTTTGTAAATAGCGCATTAAGATTTGACATAGCTAGATTATGCGTAACTTCTCCAACACAGTAATTATGTAATTTTCTCCATTCGTCCGGTAGCGGTATTTTTCCCAGTGCTTCACATACCGAATCAACACTTCGTGGACTTGTAAAAATTAGGCCGGCATATTTTTCCGGTGCTAGAAGTTTTTCTTTTAACAGTTCTAGATTTTTGAAATTAAATCCCAAAGTTGGCACAAACAATGCCTGAAAACTATTCTCTTTTAGCAACTTTGAATAATTATCTGAACTTTCTGATTCTGATTTAAGAATTATCACTGTTTTCATTGTAACCTCGAATGGTAATCACGTCACGAAATTGTGTTGCTTTCTTTGATATGAGGAGAATTCAACTTTCCTTTTTCTATTAGCGGCGAATTCTTGGCATTCCGCGAATTGCTTGAAAAGTCAAAATATTGTCAATTGGGTTGAACAGCTGATTGTGACAATTCACAGAGATTATCCGAGTTGCGTACCAAATGAGGACGGGCGACATCTATTTTTCATATTGCTTGAATTGTCGATATTGCAGGTTTAAATTATAAATGGAACTAGCGACACTAGCGCCAATAGTTGTGGGTCTTCCGGTTGGAAAGGCGAAAAAGCAAAGCAAATCATACGTAACACGCCTGAGAATAGACTTAGTTGAAATAAAAAGCATCCTGCATGAATGCAAAAGTGAATGCAAATTGTTGAGGTTGGAAGATTAAAATATACTAAAATCTAAAATGTCATGCAATTAACACTAGCAGGAACTTCAGGTATTATGCTGAATGTCGCCCTGATTATTTCCGATTTTCGTGAAATCATTTATTTATGAAAAGTTTTTATTAATTGCGAAGGAAAATTAAATCAGGATTCATGGAACGAATGAGCTCGCTCGGAATGTAGAAAAATATGTTTTGTCCGATTCGAAGATTTTTACAAAAAATAAAGTTCTTGAAAATAACCAAGAATATCTACCCCGAATGAAAAGAAACTGTAGTAACTGCCAAAACGCATAGAAAAAATGAGTGCGGAAATTAGACTATTCAACTCAGAATAAAAAAAATTCAGCGAGTGACAGAAATTTCAACTTCTCACCATTACTCTTTGTCCAGTGCTACAAGTTTCTGCGGATTCTTGTCCTTAAATAATTCAACAAATATAAAATCAATCAATTTGTTTCCTAGAGATGAGCAAAATAAATCTAAAAGGTGATTTGATGATTCTTTAAGTTTTACCCTCGCTTTTATACCGTCTACGAAAAATAATACTAGTGGCATACGCACACATTCATCAATTTTTAAACGTTGACGTGTGGGTTCACGGAGGGCCCGACTAATAAAAAACAGAAAAACCCATCAAGTTTTGCCGCCTCCTTAAATTTGCCGCGCTAGGCCTCGTCCTACTCGGCCTATAGGGAAATTCGCCACTGTCCACTGTTTCTTTGAGAAAGTTTTTAGAAATGTTTAAGAAAGAATTTGTAAACACTGTTTGAATGTTTAACCAATGTAAATGCAATTTTAAACATTTTTAGGAACCAAAATGTTTTTTGTTTTCCTTGCATTAAACGAGTGAGAAGTTTTTACGTCATACAAAATTGACATAGTAGATAAGGCAGGACAGCCAGTGTTAGACGAAATGTGATATCGCTCATAAATTCCAGTCGGATGCTCTAATGAACTCCCCCTTATCTGCTTCATGCATTTCTTATCAGAGGTTCAACAGAAAAAATCTATATATCGTTTAGTGAATAGTGTCAGATAATAACATGAAAGTGAGTCACCATCTCGATCGCTTCCCCATATTCTTTACATTCAGAGCTTCGAATTAGATCCCCGAAGGGACAGGTGCCTCCTGAGAGGACAGTGTCTAGTGAGGATGGAACGGAGCACGGAATGACGACTTATTTAGCCTCGAAGAGTGTCCTCTTTCATCTCTAATTGGAATCCCCAAGAGTTCTTTTGCTATTCTGCCCGAGGAGCTATCGAGCCAAGATCGACAATTCTAATAGTTGGCCTGGGGCCGAATTCTGCAATACGGATAGCTTGGGAGTTTGGCAGATGAGATTCGGGATTCTCTAAAATCCTTAAGGAGTTAGGGAGAAACCATGAGATGTGTCGCAATATTGAAGGACGGCTAACTCTGTGTGGGAGGGTTGAAGAGCATTGGGGTTTTTTTATACAAACAATTTCTTGGGGACGAGTTTTTGGAGATGGGAGGTCGTACCACCCCTCATAGGGGTTTGTCCAAAATACATCATATTTGATATAAAATTAAAGACGGAGGAATAAGTATTCGAGTGTGCAGTTGTTTTTTGATAGTTTTAACTTCATAACCGACATTTTACCCCCGAAAGGCGGATTTTTTGCACTTGGGTCATATACACCCCAGTTCCTACATTTTGCATATATTTCTTCCGTTCTTTGTTTGACATCCATTAGCAATCTGTTGTGAACATTTTTCTTATGGAAAGTGAATTTCCACGACTTATCAGTTCTTCATAATGATTCATTTTTGTACCAAAAAACGGTCATTATTTCATCTTAAGAAGGACTGATTCATTTCTTTTGCAGTTATCTCCAAAACCATTTACCAAATTCAAAAACTAATTCCATATCTCATTAGGGGATAAGATGTAGATGCGATCATTGAACTTCTATGGTAAGCGATCAGAGAAAACCATTCTGATGAGACCTCTCTGATCGCTGGGTCGAAAAGTTAGACGAGAAATCTTCTTCGTACAAACTTTAACGCGTATAATTAAAATTTTTATAAGATCTCTTCTGTACTGACGACCTAATTGATCGTTTTCGCGTGATTTAAAATTTTTAACGGGCTTCTTGAGAAACCTAAATCCATGTTTCTCTGTAAGCATTGCACGGATTTCCATAATTTGTTTTTTTGTAAAATAGCCAGGTTTTAAATTTTTTAGTACTTCTTCCTTCTTCCACTGTACACCCTGTAACTTTCTTGACATACATCTTGTCAAGGTGGGATTTATCTAAAATGATAGCAAACCGTCTGAGCCTCCCAATCAACCTTCTTGTCACTTTCCGTCGGACGTCAAAGTAAAAAAAATTGAAAAAATTCCTAATTTTTTCAAATTTTAACGATTTTTCCGCCAAAATGCATGATAACTATACAGTTTTTTTTAAAAGATTTAGATACCCCGGAGTGTTACCTATTATTTGAATATGCACATGTACGTGCCTAAATGCAATTGTTTTTGAGATATTCCTGTTTCTGTGATTCATAATTTCATTAATTTTGATACTGACAATGGTAATCGCGCCTACTGTTATGCAATTCCACGCAAAATAAGCAAAATAGCTAGCTGACTGGGCATTCGTTGCAGAGCTGAGACGGTTTGCTATTAGATGATATGAATCCCACCTTGATAGGGTGTATATAAATAAAAATACAGGATATAAAGTGAAAGATGAACTTAAAAATCTTAAACTCCTCCTACCGCCGATACGATGCGTCTATCACCCCCTTCACCTTATAATTATTTGCTTGTCTCCCTCCACCGCAGCTATCAAACTCTTGAGCTATGTGCACCAATTATGAAACACCCTGTATACATGTCAATGCCCACCCCATAGAAATGTTACATTATCCCAAAAAAACTAAAAAGTATATAAAATTAAATGGCTGGATGGTCCATTCCGGAATGGACCACAACATTTGAAATGATGTTTCCGTCGTGTGATTCATATTTTTTCGTATCTGAAGTGTTGAGGAAGTCCATCAAATGTATAAAAAACTTCTATTATAAAAACACTTGCTTTCGGCACGCTCTAAAACATGTCAGGCTATGGCTTTCAGCAAGAATTCTGTCATCGCAAACACGACTGAAGTTAGTAAAAACTTTTCTACTTCCTTTTTTCACTTATGGCTCCCTAATTTTCCCGCGAATGGACAATGGATTGTTTAAGATTTATTTTTGGATTAAGGCGGTATGATCATGTCTTCACATTTAAATCTCTACACTTGGGCTCCTGACTAGAGTATTATCTGAAACGCAAGAAACTAATCTTCCTTTTCAATATAATATATACTAGAAATCCTGAATACCTGTTTAATTATATTAAATTCCTGAGATCACCTCAACATCGAAATAACATGCTGCCTCGTGTAAATTGCACCATCTTAGAGAAATCTTACCTTGTCCAAGCTTTTAGATTATGGAATTCTCTTCCTGCGCATATTCAGCGTGTGAACATAGTTGGCACATTCAGGAGGATAATAGATGAACATATTAATTGCTCAGGCTACACCAATATTACTGTATCGATGAAAATATTTCATAAAAACACAAACCATAAAGAATCATTCTTTAAATGAAAAACCCTTCGATCTACTTATCTAAACATGATTCCGCGTCCACTTCAGATCCTTTCTACAGATGCCCCATATACAATTCAACACCGGGTAAATCTAGTGTAATAACATTTATCTGATAGTTTTCCTGAAATTGTAAAAAGTTATTTATAAAATGGGCGAAAACAAATAAAATGTGCTCTAACTAATTATCTATTTCTTTTCTTCTAATTGTTGCTTATTTTTGTCCAAGAAGTAATTTATATGCCCCAATCAGCAACATTATTGCAAGTGACAGTTCTCAAGTGAGAAATGTCAAACCACTACCCCAAAAAATTTTAGTGTAAGCTCGGGGTAGCCCTCAGTTTATAAAAAAACAAGATAAAGTACGTTTACATGAATACTTGAGTACTTGACTTGAAATCCACTTGAAACTCAGGTAGGGGTTTTGGTTGAATTAATTCCAATTACTTGACTTGAAATTTACTTGAAGCGACATTTTCTCTTTGACAACTCTGCATTAGGTTCAATACATAATTGCGGATTTTTAGACAAATATCTTGAGAAAAGTGCTAAAAATCACAGCCTGAATTATCAACAATAATCTTCTTCTGGTTCCTCTTTGCAGTTTTCATAGCTCGCACAAATGATAAATTTCCAAGTACTTAAGTTGCGTTTACATGATTTTTTTTTTCAAGTAAATCGAACAAAATTTTGTGATATACTTGACTAAATTATACTTGAAGTCAATGCGCGTTTACATGATATTTTGATTACTTAATCTCTACTTGAAGTATACTTCAAGTATTCATGTAAACGTACTGATAGTCTAGCCCGCTGTCGCCCTAGGTTTACCCGGGGTTTTCATCGAACAGACCTAATGTGTAGCTGTCGCCGGCGATTCATGCTGGTGCTGTAGCCCACCTTTTCCTGTCTGCGGCGACAGCTAGCGTTGGATTGGGCGTTTGTTTATCTTCCTTTGAATAATAATAGTGGAGTCTGGATCTGGAGTGGGTATAATAGTCATTCGCTCGTAGCTCTTCGTCTTTGAAATTTGGACGAGTTTTTTAGAATTTTCTTGTGTTTTATACAGTGTCGAGAAGTCATCTATCATACCCTATCACAGGATGGTAAGTAATTTTGGAATACTACATATTTATTTCAGTGTTTGATTGTTTAGAAAAAGGCACGCAATGCTGAGCAGCCCGGTAATTATGAGAATTTATAGTTTTGTTGCACCGATTACTCCTATACACTGTAAAAAATGTGCACAATTGTTGCCACAAAGATTAGGTATTTTTCCCTAAAATGTAGGGAATATTTCCTACATTTTTGGGAATACTCCCTACATTTTAAGGAATATTCCCTACATTTTAGAAAAAAATGCCTAAGCTTTGTGGTAACAATTGTACACATTTTTTACAGTGTAGATGAAAAAGCACACAATTTCGAGATTTGAAAGTGTAATTTTTTCTAAGAAATTGATGAGGGATCATAAATGTTTTTTTTCACCTCTCTGATTTTTCAACATAAAATTGATGACAGGACAACTTGGTGCGGAGCTCGTAACAGAAGCATACAAACACTGACTTTTAACGAATTTTGATTTAATTAAGGTTCTTCCAGTAGAACCCTAGTTCCATACAATCATCAACGTATAGCCACCCGTTGATTTTTCATAGCGACACTGACTCAAGCCTGAGTTGTTCAAGGTTTTTACGTAAGTAGAGAAGCATTAAATTTTACTTAGAAACATAGTTAGTTGCAAATTGTTCTTAAGAATTTTAATGAATAACTATTCACAGACAACGAATTGGTGGATTGATTCTGATGGTTCACTTTTTCGGACAAGGGCACAAGCATTCAGATTTCATAGAAAGATTTGACATTTTTTTTTTACTATTGTTGGCTAAACACCATCAGTTGGATTGATTCGAGGGCCACTAAAATTGATTCTACAATTTTTCTTTTCTATAGAAATAAAATCTATTAGCTTTCCTGCGGTAGTTGGCGCGTAACATATCATGCACTCCTACTCCCATTCCCTTAAATGTGACTCAAGGTGCAAGTACACTCTCAGTCAATTACATCCCCGTGGTAGAATCGCTTGCGTCAGCATCTATTTCTATAATCTCTGCACGAGAAGGCGTATCTGGTTATGAGTCCTTAATGTCTATAGTGAGACCGATATTGATGTGGATAATATTATCGATAGGTTTTTCAAATCAAACCGAAAATTGGATTTTGTGATATACCTCGTAAATATGATTAAAAAAATTTAATAGCAACGTCTTCCGACTTTTTCCTCCACCTCGAACAATTTAGTTGTGACTCCCTCCAGGCTACACGTCTGGATACGCGCCTGTACCAGGTTTGATGTGAAATTAATCAAACTTAACGAAATTAGTAGAATACACTGAAGCATTGCATTTAAAGCTGTATTTTTCAAAAATTTCCTTATTTATCTATTTAAACTGCCGTGAATTTTGGTAATTTAGAATAAAATTTGCCAATTTGGTAGAATTTTTTATACTTATCGTGTCAATTATATTTACTTTGCATTTACTGTTATAAGGGGTAAAACCACTGTAAATTTTTCAGAAAATCATTTTTTTTTCAATGGCTTAAAAGATGCTTTTAACCTTAAAAGTTTTATATCTGAAAGAAATTTTCTTCATTGAAAGTTTAGGGTCCTCCTTGAGCCCGTCGGTCTGCTCCGAAACGACTATCTGCAGCGTCAAATAAACCCAACTGGGAAGGTGATTTCTCACCTTACTGACACTAATACACTTAGGAAGTGTTTATGTTTAGTTAGAAGCATTTCTAAGCAAAGCACGTTAGTTTAGCGTCTGTACATGTAAAATTTAAACTTTCATGTCAATAACTCATTTCAAAACTTTAAACGTGATTTTCTCGAAACACGATTTTTCAAAACGGCACCCAGCATAACTCCAACATTCTTTTCATTTGAATTTTTGATAATATCTTTAAAATAACATTTAGATGTGAAATACATACAGGATTTTCGATAAGTCCATTTAAACAATATTTATTAACAAATGATTACCGCTTTTCGTGTCGAAAATTGAACGATTACATTTAAATACCCGCCAAACATACAAAAATGCATATTTTCAAAATTTCGCTTCAAAATACGCTACGAAATTTTTAATTTAGACAACCATAAATCTTGAAGGAAGAGGTGTGCGGGGCCGGTTGAGTAGTCGTTGGAAAGGCCATGAAGTTGTGCATATAAGAAGCTCTTAACTGTGATCGTACGCCCTGTACTTTTTAAGATACAGAGTGTTTTGTGAAAAACTAGATTTTTTTCTTAATCAACCTGTAACTCCTAAACGATTGATATTGCCGGTCCCTGCCATACAATTTTTGGTTCGTCTAGGTGAGTACTATCATCTCCTGCTCTATTAACCGCCTACGGGGGAAATACCCTGTATACTGGCAGGCAGTTTATAACGATTCACTAGTAAAGCCAATCTATCTGATTTTCATTTGGGCAAGGGAAAAAGTATCTCAATTGTGACTTATAATGTTAAATACTGTCAACTTAATACTGCAGCATAAAACGAAGTCCAAGGGAGAGCTATATATTGAATATGTCCGTCATATTCCAGTGAAAAATTATCTCTTTTCCTTTCCTTATAAAGCTACAAAATTCTACGTGTCAGAGAGAAATTTGCCTACCCTAAATGAAACGACTTAAACCATTCAACATCTTTCCCAGAAAATATACCAAAATCATGTAATAAATCAAAGGACGAACAACAGTTCTTATGCGCTGTGAGTAATTTCCAACGGAAGCATTCACATGGGAAAATCCCCATAAAATACCTTAAATGCCTCCTTTTCAGCGTATGAAAAATAGGTCGCTGAAAATGCGCTTTTACACATGACATAATGTATGAACACTGTGCGGGCAGGGAAGAGGGAAGATTTTAAAATCAGTACACATTCCACTTTCATCCCTCGGGTAACATCTATATTGTATACATGTGCGGGTAGTTTCCAAACAAATCTACGAAATATCTCTGGTGTGTGAAGTCCTCTAAACCCTTTCAACTCGCTTTACGGATGTATCTAAACTTTAAGGTGAACATACATAGTACACATACATATGTATGTACATACATATCTACAGGGAATTCATTTCGGTGTTTATGTTGCTGTCTGGTCTATAAAACAATCGTCAAAAGTTAAATCGCTTTGTACTATTATAGGGGCGAATCATAAATCCTTGCTTAAAATATCCTTGCTGAACTGACTTTAGTCGACTATTCGCTTCCTTTTTACTGCGATAAACACTCCCCCTTGAAATAGTGCATAAAAATAAAGCAAACAAGAGAAGGCAATTGATATCCTTTTAAATCGGGATGAATTTAACGGGAGGCGTTTTATGTCCTTATAAGAATTGTAGTTTCATTGTTGGGATTACGATTCGAAACTGGGAGCCAACACATGGAATAAACGGAGACCAAATGAATTTTCGGTTACAAGCAACTTGAACGATATTGGATGGAGTTCGTCTCATGTCCTCGTCCGTCTGTCTACTAGTGATTCATATAGAGTTCGCGCTTTGAACGGAAATATTCGAAATATGCCGAGCAAGAAATTTTATTCAAGCGTGTGTATGTGTGTGTGTGTGTTTGTGTGTTTGTGTGTATACAGAAAGAAGTTCTTTCACAAAGGACTTTTGTAAGCTAAACAGAAACAGAAGTCGATAGGACTTCATACAATTCAGTTGCTTTCGGCAGATCGTGGTTAACAGACAGGCAACTCTTCTCTGCCGTTACGTATACGTTGACGACGAGTCCTTTCTCGAATCTCAACTTTTCAAATCGACTGAGTCATACCAGTTGGTTGCGAGTAGTCTGTAGTGATTATACCTGTAGTAAGTGCGAGCAATCCCTTTGCGGTGTGTGGTGGATCCAATTTATATTAACATGTCAGTTAAAGTGTCATCTGTGATTTGTGTTGCTGTGTGTGCTATCCTGTTGCTAACACCGGCAATTGTAGGAGCTGATGATAAGAATATTACGAGGCTGCTTAATAATCAGGTGATTGTTAGCCGTCAAATCATGTGTGTCCTCGAGAAGAGTCCATGTGATCAGCTTGGAAGGCAACTAAAAGGTTAGTGACTTTCCAAAAAAATAATAAATGAATTTCGTGTGTGTGTGAAGTTTTTGTGGTATGTTTTAAACTCAAATCATAAAGGAATTTTTCAGTAGCATGTATAGGCATTTTATGGTGACTTGTATTAACCTCCTAGGATTATCCGTTCTCAACGACTGTATTTTCCTAGAATATATACACGAACTGTGTAATTCATGTGTATAAATGCAGCAGGAAAATTCCTTTGATAACGGGTTTACCTTTATGTGTTTAGTTAGCATGCAATATGCATGAAGGTATATATACATATGACTCCATGTGAAACTCTTAATCCTTGTAATCTACATGCCGTGTAGTGAAATTAATCACAAGGTATTTCTGTTTTGTATCCTAGAGGGGTTGAAGGTAAAATCCTATATATTATGCAGTATTTCACTGAATGTATCCTTTTGAGAGGATGACAGTCTTGTAGGGCTCTTGGATTGTGTAATTAGTGGAACTTACTAAAATGGTTCATTCGATGGATGTATGTGTAGTCTGCTTGAGATATAGGCGAAATTTTAATTAAATTATTTTGGAATGTACTTACCTACATCTTCAAACGGTTCTGAGTCTGCTAATGATTGACTAAGCTTAGATTCGCAGTTTGATGGTGGAGCTTAAGTTCTACCTTATATTGTTTTGGCTGTCTGTCTTGAGTTCATTTCAAATTGATAAATTCAGTATATTTTTCCACTATTTGATAGGGTGACCACAACTATGGTTCATTTATGGGTTACCATATAAATGATTTTGCGGGTGATGGAGTTGTTACAGTTCATCAAAATGTAACCAATTAATTAATGTATATAGAATATGGTGACGATAGATTTATTCAATAATTGAAAGAGCGAAGTCTAAACTGAATGCTGCTCCACCTCCAAAGTACTCGTTGTATATAGACACAATTCTTTCCAAGTAAATCACGATCCAAATGAACTTAATAAATTCTTTTGAACAGGTTCTATGGCTGAATCTCAGTCAATGCGGGCGCTAATGTTGCTATTGAAAAAATTCCAATAGAATAAACCATCCAATGATTTTCGATGCATTGATGAGAACGAAGTTATTTTAGCTATGAAAGCCATTAAATCTGATACAATTAGACCAAATTAATTACCGCGTTGTTTTATTATTCTAACTCATATCTCTAACCATTAGCTTATTACGACAAAATTTCCTAGTCAGTAGAAAATAACACTTACTGTACTAATTGACAATTGACAGACCAATTAGTCTTCTAAGTTTATTAGCTAAGATTTTAGAGAAGATAATTTTTATGATGGATGTGAACTTCATCGATCTAAATAGATTTCTAACTAGGGTAAACACACCAATTCGCGTCCCTTTAAGGAAATGCCATCCTTACTAGAAACGTTTTTAGTAGAATTTACTTAATGTCGATGTTTAAACTTTTGTAGTAAAATAGTAAGCTGAATATTTATCTTTTAATTTAAAGTAAAAACTCGAAACATTTATCTAGTCTGCATAATAATTGAAAATATCAGTGTATGCTGAAATCACCAGTTTGCGTCCAGTCTAGAGCAGTTTGCGTTCACCAAGGTGCCAATTCGCGTCCAGGTCAAATTTTTTTTTTATAAAAACGGCTTTTATAGGGGGGGGGTGTTAATTAACAGTCGTTTTGAAAGATACGACTTTATTAATTTTTTCATTATTCCTCATTAAAAAATAAAAAGTTATGATATAATTCACAGTAATATTCTTCAGATTAAAATTAATTCAATTCAGATTGCATTGGTTTTACATAACAGCATATTTTAAATTTCATTAAATCCAAAAGGAACAAATCAAGAAGGAATTATATAACATAATAGAATTCAACGTTTTATAAATTGGAATAATAAACCAAATTTCTGACTTAAGTTCAACATTGTTTTTAGCCAAACTTGAAGCTCTTGGTCTCTTCTCTCCATTTTTATGAAGGATTGGAAGTTTTTGATTTGTTCGATGTGCTACATCTGAACCATCTCACCCTATAAATGCCGGTTTGCCCCAGGGCTCTATTATCTCTCAGTTTTTCCTCTTAAGGGGGTATTCTAGTCTAGAGGCCCGAATTTTTGGTGATTATTGAAGTGCCGTAAAAAAAATATTTTTCTATCATTTCAAGAATACAGAAAAAAATTAAAAAAATAAAAAAGTTGAAAATTTAAAAAAGTAGCATCTGATGAAGTGGGGGGCCTCAAAAAATTGGCGCGTGATCATGCCCATGATTCCAACCCCCTAGCAATCCGAAAAAAAAATAAAATAAAAAAGATTATTAGTCTAGAGTAATGTCGCTATGTCTGGAACTAGGGAAAATTTTTTTCCACAAAATGGCCGCTGCTTGAAAAAAAAGCAATTTTTGTACGACTTTTTTTTGACCTTTCGAATTTTTTAAAAATAGTAAAAATTGAAATTTGGGGATGCGGCTAGTTCCGGACATAGACAAGTCGATAAAGAAGACTGTCAAAAAAATTTCAAGTAAATCGGTCCAGTAGAACTTGAGAAATCGTGGGCATCGTCTTGAAAAAGGCAGTTTCGACAAAAACGCGTTTAAGGGGTAACGCCACTGTAAATGTTTTGAAAAATCGTTTTTTTTTTAGCTTAAAAAATAGTTAAATCCTCTAGAATAAGAAGAAAAAAGGTCCCGTGCGAGAAATTTGTTTTTTTCCTTTGAAAATGGAGGTCGCCACCAAGCGCGTCAAACTTGCTCCGAAACATGCCCCGGGAAGATGGCTGTGGAGCCACCATTTTGTTTTTTTTTCGCTGTCAAAAATTTATTATTAAAGTTCGATGTATGCCCGATAATAGCCTTAAAAGGTTTTTTTCAAACTCCTTTAATTTCGCGAGAAAAAAATTCGTGAAAAAACCTTTTTTTTTAGCCGTTACAGTGGTTTGAAAGTTAGAACTCAACTGTTAGCAGCTGGATGCAAGTGAACACTAAATATAAAAGATATAAATTTGAAAAATCCTCTTGTAGGCATATTCTTGAATATTTAAACTTTGATAATATGAAAACAAAAAAAATCGATTTTTTCGAATTTCTAGACTAGAATACCGCCTTAATTTTCAATGATCTGCTTTGCCTTAATTTCAATCCCATCCATAGTTTTGCCGATGACAGTATCTTGATTTCGCTTTTTCCTTTGACACTATTGTGCACTTTGAGGGAATGCCACATGTGTTAAACGGGATTGAATGATTATAGATCATTGAATAATGTGCTTGACAATATCATCGGTTGTGCAAAGTGATCGCGTCCAATTCCATGCGCCTAAGATCCAAAGCTCTTTAAAACAAGATCGTCACTTAACCACTCCCGTTACTTTTGATGAAGTATTAGATGAAAACATTAATATCTACTCGTTGTAGCATATGTATTGTGCTAGGAGGAAGTGCATATAAAATAATCCCATTTGCCTTTAAAACTTGCATAGATCCAATGTTAAATGGAATGTGGACCTCAACGAAAAAGTTCACATGATTTTGAATTTGTTTAGTAGCATTCGCGATATATTCTCATGCAGTCTGACTCAGAACGAACTAAAAATTAGTTTTCTGGCATAGCTATTGACTATATTCCTATGTGATCGTAGGTGGAAAAAAATAACTGTATCTTTAAATATGTCGCCTACATTCATCTGTTTTATATAATTTTGCAGCCTGCATCTAACCGTTTTCGAATAACCTCTTTGGAAAATGTATCTCTGGTTTCAGTAAAATCATACCAGTTTCGCCCTGGTCATCCATATTTTTGAAGGATGTATTCGTGCTATCTCCTTGCACATTTTTTGGGTTCCGTACCCGTACTAAGCCTCCGTTGTCCATCTGTCTGTCAGCGGGTTGTATCTCATGAGCCGTAATAGATAGACAGCTGAAATTTTTACAGAGTCAGTAATACTATAGCTGCTATAATAACAAATAATAAAATAAAAAGTACATAGTGTTAAATCTTCGTGTGCGAGTCCGCCTCGTACTTGGGGTTTTCTTTTAACTGTGCTTAAAAAGCTATCAGGACTTAATGGAAACCCACATTTGGCTATAACGACTTGCATCACTTAACTAGTTTTTTCTTCGGTTTCCGTTAAAATACTTCATGGTCCAAACTTTTCTACGCTTTCAGGATATTTTTCAGACAATTTATCCTGTAATGTTTTTGGAATATTTTATTTGATGCTAGATGCTGTTCTAATAGAAAATTTTCCCTGTCGAAAGTCTGACAATACTTCACTTAGTGTTGTAGCAGTATATCCTTGCATATTTCCTGATATGCAATACATTAAATCAGGCTAATTCATATGAAGAGCTGCTTGTAGGGCACAATTTGGAGCAAGGTAAAAAAAATGAAGCTCTAATTTGCGGTCACCAGTATACGTGACCTGGCTCATGATAGTAATCTTTGATCCATTTCGCGGCCACAAAAATTAATGCGGTTACTCCGAAAATTAACTTAAATTTCAAACAATATTATTATTATTTTAAATATAACTACTTAAAAAACTTTCTTATGAAAGAACAAGTGAAAAAGCTAGAATTGGTCTAAGACAAATTCCTATGATACCCTAGATAAATGCCCGTATGAAATTTCGTATGGTCACCCATTTGAGCAATTTTGATTTCTGAAGTGGTTTTTCGCATATATTTCTAGAACGGTTCGTCGCACAGAAAAATTATTATAAGAAAATTTTATAGAATTTCGTATTCTGAAGAAGTTTTTAGTACAATCAAAATGTCTAGGACTGATCGCTTTCACAGTATCCGTAAAAAACCATAATTTTTATATGGCAACATCAAGAAGGGGTAGCCCGATGATTTAGTGCAATTTTGAAATTTTATTTATTTTTACTATAAAAATACCATGTACCAAGATGGACATGCAAAAATCAAAATAATTTTTAATATTATGCATTGGATATCCAATCCATTTTGCTCTACCATCATTATTTCGATGTGTTACCAACAGAATGACAAACTTAGTATACACCCTTTAGATTTCATCTAAGGTATAAAAAGGACAAAGTGGGGATGATATTGCCAAGGAGTTGAATATAGGTTGGATCTACTTAAGAGTATTGGTAACTTAGTCACTGTTACCCTGCGGATACCGCGACCGGAGTTGATTTATTGTGTCCTTCCTCCTGGATTTGGAAAATTTCTTCTGTTGGTCTTCTTCCATTAATTTCCAAATTTATCAAACCCCCCATTTTTTGATTAAGAGGGCTCTAAATGTTGAGGGTTAGAATTATCGTTCATATTTGCGGTTTGTAAAAAAAAATATGAAGAGCGTATGGAGCTTGAACAATTTTAATAGTTGTTTCAGGACACATCAAGTAAAATTTTAAAGGGAATCACTAGTCGCCAATCGAGGTACGAATGTTTCGTTGAAATTGATCAGGCAAACATTTGGTGGTATTCTTCGAAGAAACCGTATTCAAATTTCATCTCTATGTATAGCCGAAACATTTAAAATATCAGCGTCACTACTTTTTCCATATCTTTCAATGTTGATATATAAAAATTTATATTCGATATCAATGATGGTCAGTAGGACAAAACTTTTCAAATTAAAAAAAAAATTAATCGACCCAGTATAATCCGAGCTAGCACAGATTGAATTGACACATATTCGTAGTATGTCCACCATCCATACTAAGTCAATACATTTGGGAAACTCTAATTTCAGAATTTTTCCCAAATGTCTTTATTTGGTTCAGGTATATGCATGTAACTATGGCTGTGATCTATTGCGTTGGTGAGAAAGGAATAGTGTCGCTAGTTTATCGCTATGATAATCGCTATCGTTATCGCAATCGCTATCGTGGCGGTATGAATCGGCCTTTATTCATTGAAAAGCGATTTTTTCAATCGCGGCGATACGTTTCGTACGCTTTTTGAAATCCTCTTGTGAAACATCCCAAAGTGGAGGAATACCTTCCAAAATATATATTAATTGTCGAACTCTGTTCTTTGTTCTTTCAAACTAAAATATTTTTAATTGCCGACCCTTAGATCAAATATCTGGAAAATTGTAAACCTAGTAAGATCGGTTGTCCTCATGGAAATTTCAGCTAGACTGATGAGACTGTTGGAAGTTTCTCTAGCTACACTAGTCTATCATATCATTGATAGACTTGAAGTAATTGATTTCATTAAGGAAGAATTTCGGAACTATTTACTTAGTTTCTCGTATTAAAAGTTTGCATTGCTTTTTATCTTTGATTACTTAAAAATTTTGTTTTACTTTCCATTTTTCTCTTACATAAATCATTTCAAACCCATTAGAAAATAAATGAATTTACAAAAATATTAATGTTAGGGTTTTAACAGTAAAATGTTTAGCTGCCAACATTTCAGCAATCAACATTTTTAAATCTACTCAAATTGACCTTATTGTGCCCCCATTTAACAGTAAAAATTTAAGTCGAAGGACTTATTGCTAATGCGAGGTCAAGCCCATAACCGCAGGAGTTAATTGGTGTAAAGCAATTTCATCACACAAAAAGGGAGGAAGTTCAAAAAGCTCTACGTCTGCCGCAGCCTTTTCAAGGACTACACCGAGGACTTTAGAATAAACTAAAGACTTAAAATTTACATGAAATTTAAAGGACATGATGTTTATTGAAAATGTAGAGGGAAACATAAATATAATTTCAGTGCCTGACTCAGCTTTAATTTTCGAGGTATATTTAATTCGTTAATAAACATCCATTTTTCCAAAAATTTCAATAAAATAATCTGCAAAAAATGGCAAATATTTGCAAAGTGAGAAAAAAAAATGTTTCCATCTCTCATATTCATTGTGTTCATGTTTAAAAGGTTTCTTTTAGATTTTTTCTTCAGCTTTTAGGGTGTGCATATGGAGGAAGCTCACACTACGCACTAATATAATGGTAGAATCCTCCCTAACTTAAAGTCTAGGGTACAAGTATAAAAGATGACTCTTGAAGAAGCAATTAAATATTAAAGTAAGTAGAAAAAAAAACCATGCCGAGACAGCGTGAGAGTCATGTGTATTTCTCAGAAATTATTATATCAAACCCCTATTCCCCGTGTATTATTAAGTAATTGGAATGCAAAGACACGGCCTACAAAATTCTCATTTTATACCAGGGGGTATTCTTAAAGTATATTACAACAAGTACTTACGTATCCTCGTTTATTCCCCCCTAACAGCAAGGAATAATATGAATGCCTCCCGGGAAGGAAGTATACGCGAATTTTGATGATGATTATGTGGATCATGATTTTACGGCAGAATTTTCTCTTAGGGATTTTCTTGTTGTTATTTAGTGAACACACTCGGGGCGAAGTAAACAAAAAAAATGCGAGTTTTACTTTAGTTTGACACTATCTCAGGTGTGGTTCATAGTTTTGATTTTTTTTGTTAATGAAATTTTCCCACCGATGACTTTGGTTTATTTATTACCTCTTGGAAATGTAGAGATGCGACATTTCAATCATGGCCACAAATAATAAGGGAACGAAAATCGAATATATGTCAAAACTGGTATAGATAAAATATTTTCCGTATCATCTACAAATGAAATGCTGGAATCTTATACGTATACCCTAAATAAACTGTGTCCATAATGACTTAATTTGAAATTCAGTCATTTCAAGGAAATGAAGAGATGACAGACTATGGTTGAAAATTATTTCATTTGCAATGTCATTGACTTTTTTTCAATGTGAGTAAAAATCATGGCAGAGTTTAATAAATTAATTAAATGCTATCAAGAAAATTTGCGTGTATTTACTGTAGTTGCAAAGCTTTCAGTAGAACACAATTTTTGTTGTTGAAAGAGACCGGCAAAAGAATAACGAGGAAAAAAAAATTTCTTTCATGATCAGCTTATAGCTGTCATTGCTAACTTTATTTGAAAAACTTTCCACTTTCCAATAAATTCAGTTCATTTTAATGATGGTAGGGGGCAGTTTTACTGCAATTTCACTAAATGGAGTAAAATTTTGTCCATTTGAAAATGGAGCGAAAAGTTGCAAATAGGTCCTTGATGGACTTCATTTATGTGATACACTGCATATTTGACTCCATTTAATTAAAAGTTAAGTCATTATGGAGGCAGTTAATCCAGAACTCGATTCGATACTGTATTCGATTCAACAGAACTTGTCGATTTGATTTAATTTTATATATTCTATTCTATTCTATTCTATATTATACGTAACTGAAATTTATACCTATGTCCAAAGTATCAATCGAGACATACAGGTGGGGTTGTGTTATATGTTAAAAAAATTTGGCAATTTGAAATTATGAATATATTAGTACTGGATAGAGAATTTTGGTGTTTAACAGTTAAAATAGCATTGGATAAGTACATGTTAATAGTTCTTGCATTATACAAATCCCCAAGTGCACAGAATCGTCGTTTTTGCGATAATTTTAATGAGTGGCTAAGTAGCTTAAGTGAATATCCCTGTGATATTGTAGTGGTGGAAGATTTTAATATAAACTGGTTGGATTCAAATAATAATTATAGGAAAGATATTGAAAATACGTTGATGAATTAATGCCAGCAGATAATTGTAAGCCCAACTAGAATCACACAGACCTCGAAGACCTTGATTGATGGTGATGACAAATAGTACATTCTTTGTAGCAAAAACGGATAGTACATACATTAAATATTTCAGATCATGAAACAATCGTTATCAGTCGTGAAATTAGTGTAGCGAGGACCCATAGAAGAACTAAAAGCATACACCTTTTAAAATACAATAAGAATAGCTTCGTTAGTGAATTAAGAGATGAAAATTTCGATTGCGTTAGTAGATCCGCGAATGACTTGACAATGAGGTTCCAAAATGAAATTTATCGAGTTACCACCAAGTTTATTGTACAGAAGAGTGTCCAGCACTTTGAGAATGAGTGGTTTAATTTAGACTTAGAACGATTAAAGAACATTAAAATTGCAAAAAGGGATCGTGCATTAATAATGAACTCAGAATACGATTGGATTAATTATCGTGTAACACGAAATGTATATAAAAGAAAATTAGAAATGACAAAAAATAATTATATCCAAAACAAAGTAAGTAGCTGTGTTGATCAAAAGTCTATGTGGTAAACAATTAAATTAATGGTATTAAAGGAAAAGAAAAGTGAAATTAATAGTGTTTATTTTGATAATGTTTTAGAGGAAGGTAATTTGAATTTAGCCAATAAGTTTAATGAATTTTTCGTAAAAAGTGTGATAGATATTAAAAATTCGATACCGTATGTGCAATATGAGAACCTAGTAAACGAAGTAGAAACAAGATTTAGATTTGTGAGACTAACCCTAGATGACCTTGAAAACACTATACGTCAAATGAATAACAAGAAAGACAATAACTTACTTAATAAACAGATGATATTAGATTCATTCACAAAGTCAGGCCGACCACTACTTGATATAATCAACAAATCGTTGGAATGTGGACAGTTTCCAGATATATGGAAAGAATCCATAGTTACACCAATTCAAAAAGTAAAAAACGGGATGAATTGTTCAGAGTTTAGACCAATTAATACTATGCTATTTGGAGAGAAAGTGTTGGAGAAAAATGTCTATAAACAACTTGAGACGTACCTTGAAGTGAATAAATTGATAGCAGAAAATCAGTCTGGCTTTCGAAGGAATCATTCATGCGAAACTGCTATTAATATGGTCCTTAGCGTACTGAAAGAACAATTAGCAAGGAAAAAAAAAGGTAATATGTGTATTTCTAGATTTGCAACGTGCTTTCGACACAATAGACAGAGACATACTACTGCTAAAATTGCAGAAATATGGAGTAAGAAATACTGAGTGGCTGTGGTTCAAGGATTTTCTAACAAATAGGCGGCAAAAAACCAAAGTAAACGGCCAGGAGTCCGGATCTTTGCAAGTTAACCTCGGAGTTCCTCAGGGGTCTGTGCTGGGAGTATTACTGTTCGTGATCTACATAAAGGATCTACAAAGAGTCTTAAAACATGCGGATTAGATAACTCGAATATCGAGCAATTATATAAAATGAAATACTTAGGTGTGGTTATGGATTACAAGCTGAAATTTAGTGATCAAATTTTATATATATATAAAAAGATTGCAAAAAAAAATCGGTTTTATGCGAAGAATCCGACGAAATCTATCACTAGTGTCAGTAATAAACATATACAACGTGATTATTAAACCGCACTTCGAATTCTACGCTACAGTTCTTTTTTTGTATAACCAGGAACAAATGACTCAACTACAAAGACTCCAAAATAAGGCAATGCGTTGCATTTTGTATTGTGATAGATATACGTGTGTAAATTTTATGTTGCAAGCATTAAAATGGTTAAGTGTACGACAAAGGTTAAGAATGAACATGTTAATATTTGTATATAAATTAAAACACAATATTGTTCCAAATTACTTAAGTAGACATATAAGTTACGTAGGTGAATATCAACCATATGCATTGAGAAATGTTGATCAGTTTAGACTTCCAGGCTTTACAGATGCTAACTCGCAGAATTCACTTATCTATAAGGGCTTTAAAGAATTTAATGAATTGCCACGTAGCATTAGGAATATTCAAAATATTAAAATATTTAAAAGAGAAATAGTAGACTACATCAAAGAAAATTCTAAGTGATTGATAAATGTAATAATTAATGTTAAACAGCAAAAATATGCTAAATAAAATTACTTACTTACTTACTTACTACCAGAGATTCAGTCTTCTCAAGACAAATCTCAGGATAAAGTTGTCTTGAAATCGCGCTTGACGTCAGTTCTCCCCACCTGCGAATTGCCAGCTGTACGTCTAGAATCCTCTTCACTGATTCTAGGGACCGACCTATGGCTTCCTCTGCTAGAAACGTATTCATAGCAGTACCTTTTCTTACCAGGGCATCCGCTGCCTCGTTTCCAGATATGTCACTGTGACCAGGCACCTAGCAAAGAATAATTCTATGGTTAGCACCCAGTTTCCCGAGCTCACAGCGACACCGTTGCACTAGGCGCGAACTAATGGTGCTCGAGTTCAAAACTTCGATTGCAGCTTGGCTGTCAATACAAATTCTGTTGATTCGATCGCTAGATAAAACATACGCTGTACGCAGAGGCCTTGCTGGTTTGCAAATGGCCAGGACCGCCGCCTGGAACACACTGGAGTGGTCCGGTAGGAGGTACGATTCCTATATTTGAGGGAGTGCTGTGTATATCCCGGCACCCACTCCAACATCCATTTTCGAACCATCCGTAAAGATATAGATATCAGAGTCAATTGTCACGCGAGTACCATCCCACTTCTCTCTATTAGGAATGCTAGTTGAGAACGCTTTCTCAAAGTCTAGTCTTCTGCTGTGACCAATGTCTGCTATTGACCAGCAGCCCAACTCTTTAAGACTTAGTGCACTCTTTGCAGCTATACATTTCCTATGGCCATGGATGTCGAGGGGCAGGAGCCGGAGCATAGTTTCCATTGCTGCCGTTGGTGTTGATCGAAGAGCTCCTGTATTGCCTAAACAAGCCGCTCTATGTTTTTTAGTAAGCCCTTTCAGGTGCGTCGCTCTTTCAGGAGCATTCCACCACACTAAGACACCATATGTAAGGATAGGCCTTACGAAAGCGGTGTACATCCAATGCACGATACGATGGTGAAAAGCCCAACTCTTGATAATAGTTTTCTTGTAGGCATATAGTGCAATGGCCGCCTTCTTCATATGCTCATTTACATATATCCCCCAATTTAATTTGGAGTCCAGTAACACTTCTAGGTATTTGGTTTCGGTTTTAAAATCTAGAGTAATGCTACCCAGTTTTGGAGGTGGGAAAGTCGGAATAACTGTACTCCGTGTAAAGAGGGGTAATTTGGTCTTTGCGGGATTGAGCCCTAGACAGCAACTTATAGCCCAGTTAAGAAGCTTTTGTAACGCTCTTTGACTAAGTTCATTGATCGTCGGTAGAAACTTCCCTGAGACCAGTATGACTAAGTCATCAGCATATGCTAACGCTTTTATACATTGAACTCTTCAAATGCACCTTGTTTTTCTGGATTTCGTACTTTCCATGATTAATAGCAAATATGCAAAATACTTTAAAAATGTTGTAGCAATTAAAATCGAATTGATTTATGAAGGCGTATCACTGCAAATATAATATTTTTGAGTAGAATTTGTTCTAGGGCCTAGGCAATGTATTATTGTTTTTTAGAGAACTCTCAAGTCTTGCTCGTTGAATAGTTAAAGTTTGTTCATTCTTACTATGAGAACTTGAAACGCGGGCAGTCATTTAGCAAAATTCAACTCTGGCAAACAAGTCTCCTATACGATTTTTTGCTTTCACGCTCCAAACCTGTAATATTACAAATCGTTCGCTAACACTGAGGGAAGTTTTTCCGCGTTCGCATATTGGTGGTGCTAGTGGTCAAAAATAAAAAAATCGCTGTTGGTCGACCTAGACGGCAGGCCAACCCTGACCAGCGAATATATATTAACAAGAGAATTCTCTTGAACAACTCATCACAGATTAAACGAAATACGAAATACTTCAATACAATGTACTTCGGTGTACTTCAATGTACTTCAAAATACGAATATCAGATACTTCAGAGGCATTACCAAGTATTGCATTACGAGTATTTTGCAATATGTAGTTACTTCAAAATGGAATGATGAAGTATACTGAGTGAAAATACTGCCGTACCTACTTCAAAATTTAAATTATAAAAAACTTGCTATACTTCAGTAATTCACTTTGAAGTGCCAGTACAAAGTAATACAGTACCAAAAGTAATGGATTATTTTACAGCTCGCTGCACTGACGATATTCCTACGTTTTTTAAATTTTGGTACTGGGAAAGGTTTATTAAAGTCAAAAATTACTCCAAAATATGTTGCATGTTGAGACCAAAAATAGTTATCCTAAACGATCCAATGAGCTTCTGCTGTTTACCCATCGATTTTGCAGTTCATGAAGTTCAATGGAGGCGGTATAGCCAAAAAAAGAATTAAATTGTAATGGGAATGTATCTTTATTGGTTTTTAATGGCTTTTAATTAAGGCACCTACTCATGTGAAATAATGTTAAGGTTAATTTTTATGGAAAACTCCGATATTTTATTTATTCGACGTTTCGGGGTTTGATTTAGTAGCTTCTTCAGGAGCTCTATTTCGAAGTGACAAGATTTTTTAAAAGTATTGAAATATATTTCACAAATACACATGAAAAATATATTAAAAACGTTGACCGAATATAAAAATAAATAAATAAGTATAAAAGATATAAAATAAAATTAAAACTTTAGAACTATGAGTAAAAGCTTTAAAAGACCACAGATGAAAAACACGACCAGCTATAACCCTCCAATAAGCTGTAGACTTTTGCGTAATTTATGGAATTTATTTTTCCTTTAACATGTCACTCATTCATTCCACCTTCCTTAAATAATAAAAAAAAAGTAAATTAAAATTCATTCGCTGTAAAAAAGCAATAATAAACTTCAAGGAATACTTTAGAATTTTAAGCGAGCATGGAACTTTTGTTATGCTTGGTGAAGATTGTGTTATTTGTGATTGAAAAACGAAAGTATTAGACTATTTCAAACTACCCACCGCTGTAATTTCATTTTAAATTTACTTCAGCCTACCATAGCGATTTATTATAACGTTGTCCCACAAGAAAACATATTTGATCAGAGAAGAAATTTTTTATACTTCAGATATAAGGAAAACTTTACCAGTCTTGAAAATAGGAAAAAGTCCAATGCAATGGTTCCCAGAGACGTTCTTCGTGGAATTAACATAAAATTGGGGAAAAAACAGAGAGGGTGTTGGTAATCTCCGTCAAAAACATTTTGGTGAAACCTGGAAAGAAGCCGAAGATTTGAATTTTTTCAAAAAATATTCTTAAAGTTGAAAATGTTTATCCAGAAGGCGACGAAAATGGTTCAATTTGCACAACAACAAGAAGACGACACTACCACGGAATGGTGTAAATGGCTCAGAATTATATTTATTTACTTGCTGGAATGAATACAGTTGTGTTTTTAATAAATATGTTTTTCTTATTAACTTTATAATTATTGTTAAGGTATTGTTTTCCCCTTGTCCCAGAGAGCGGTAGCAAAACTAAAGTTTTCCAAAATCTATATGCTAGTGTCAGCTAAATTAAATTAAAAACATTTTAAAAGCTTGTTTTAAAAGAGACTCTAACCTAAGGAGTTAAGAGTTTCTTCCATTCTCCTCAAAAGGATCTATTTTGGAAAAGATCAAGTTTTGCTTCTGTGGGCCTGTCCGAATCCAAACTTCGCCTTCATCTTCGTCTTGTTATTACAGCTAGTGACGTAACATCAAGTCAAACTCTCTCCGAATCCATGTATATGCCACCGAGCTTTGCTACTTTGCATAACAGTTTAGACATCTGGTTAGCTTGATCACCGAGTAAAGGGTCGAGTTGACTAATTTAAATCATTGAATAAATAACTAATAAGGAAACGGGGTATCGTGCGAATACAGTGTACGTGTTTAAGCAATTCTATGACAGTGCGATCAAAGGTCGGGGGGGGGGGGGAAATGACAAGAGGGTATACTGGCTATACTGTCATTGCTGCCTAAATTATGTCAGTCATACAAAGGCAACGCCAAGTGCATACAAACACAGCACATTAATACATTTCGCCGAGTGGCTTACGTTTTCACCCGATATGCCGTTTCCTTATTAGTTATTTATTCAATGATTTAAATAGACAACATATTTTAAGGTTATGTTTGTTCGCTGGCTATAGAGATTAAGCTAAGCAAACGAATTCGGACAGGTTAGCTTCATCTTCGCCTACCTATTATAATAGCTGAACTTATTGGGTTACGTCACCAACTGTAATAACAAGACGAAGACGAAGAAGAAGACTTGGATTTGGACAGGACCTATACGAGGCGATTTTTTTAAGTTTCAGCACAGTCCGGGATTCAGCCGGTCGGCCCACAGGGAATTTCTCCTAATGGCATATCTGATTTGTGAGAAGTATGTATAGACGAGGTCTATTCCCACCATAAAATTATAATATGCAATCTATTGCATGGGGCCCACTAGTGTACTAACGCCCCCTTAGGCCCCGCATCACGGGGGCCCATGAAGGCCAACAAAATTAATATGAAGTGATAAAACTTGAAAACACATAAAATAACAACGCTGGATTAATAAGCAGTTTGATTCACTCAATTAAAATTCGGTTTCTGAATACCATCATAGGCTTTGAGAAGCTGCAAAAATGCTGGCAGTAGTGATGATAAAAGAATAAAAAATTGGAGAAGTCTTCGATTTATTCTTTGTATTTAAACGGAGAAAAGAGGTACGCCTGAAACTGAAATGGTGTAAATTATTTTCTGAGAAATATTTGGCTGACTTCCTTAGGCTAGGCGTACACGCTGCTAGCATGCATCAGAGTTCGTAGATGAGAGAAGAGTATTACTTTAAATTTAGGATATTCGATAAGTAAGTAAGTATAGTAAAATATATATAAGATCACATTTTTAGTTGAAAAGTTTTGAAACTCCATCAAGCTCCCAACATTGTTGTAGGTGATCAATGGACTCGGGCTTTTACTTTAAGTGAACGGATATTTTTGGCTACTTATGTGGGAAGGTTTTTTCTTTTGCTTTGGTTTGCTTAAGCGTTTCTCAGATACTCATGGGTTTTCCTTTTAATGTGCTTTCGTGAGCATATGCCAGTGGTTTTTAACGAGTTTAAAGATGAATTTAGAGTATGAAGTAAATCTAAATCAATAAGTTTGGCAATCCAGATGTTAGCAACACTGCTCGTAGTACCTACGAAACCTGTTCATATTTTTTTGCTCAACTCTGGGTGGAGTCCCAAATAACAATTTTTCCAATTTTTGGTGACTGAAGGTGATGGGTAGTTTTATTAGGGGTATATAATGGTAACTAGGTTATATAAGAATTTCAGTGGTTATATAAGAGTTTTATAATATTACCAATTGGAAATGTAGTTATATTAGAGTTTTTTTTAGGTTACTAATGGTTATCGTGGAACTAAGTTACTAAAGGTTGATGGAAATGTTTCAATCCAACCATTACTAGAAGCTATATAAGAAAGTTTTATAATTGTTTTGATCACCACGTTATAAACTTATTGGTAATAAGTGTTTATTGCGGTATCCGTGGTTACCCTTATATAACTCGACAACTTTTAGTAATTTAGGTGACTTTAATAAAAATTGGGAACTTTCGGTAATACATATACCCACTATAAAATATCGTAAAATTTTTTGGTGGCCCTTTAGTAACTACGGTGATCGTTATAAAAACAAATTACTTTTAGTGTCGAATGGAGCCATTATAAAACTGTTTTTATTTATATAACATAATATAACCAATAACACTGTCTGTTTTTTTGTGACTATAATTAAGATATGTAGCATTAACAAAGGTTACATATTTTGACTAAAGAGTATATAAGGACCATTTTCGAAGCATGGTAGTGCCTTTAGTTTATATAATAATTCTAGAAGTTTTATAAGGGTCATTCAGTTTATATAAAACTACTTGAAGTTTTATAATGGTAATTTGTTCATTTAAGCACAAGCCGCCATTTTTTCATCTGTCCATTACAGATAAAAAAGAAAATGTCGGTTAAGTCAATTTTTTAAATTGCAGATATATGGCCTCCGTTTTATTTTTATATGAAGAAAATACATCTTTTTATGTTCATAACATTTCTAAATTATGTTATGTAATTTTTATGAATTAATATCAGAAATTTATAAATTTTGTCATATTTAATTAAAATTATTAAAAATTGCTTATTCTTGGAGGGGTCTGTATTTTTTAGAAGTATCTATGATGATATTCACAGTAAAATTTTAATTGCAGCTGAATTTCACCACATATATGCCTAAAATGTAAAAATATTAAACCCTTACATTATAAAAATACAATAAAAAAAAATCGAAATTCTATGTCAAGATATGTTTCGTAAATATTTGCATATTATTGTTTTATAAAGGTAACGAAAAATAATTTCCCTATGATTTCAATCACTGAAAGTAATCCGTCTGAGAATTCCAAGCGTTGTGGAAACGTTACCATCACCATTATAAACAAAGTTTATAAAGGTAACCGAAACATTACCGCAACCACTGCTGTGACCAAAATAAATTAATCGAGAGCACCTTGGGTTATATAAGGGTTATGTAAGAAGTTATATTAAGGTAACCAGAATATTTTGGCTACTCATTTTATAAAACTTTTAGTTATACAACGTTACCTAAATCAAGTCACGGTAACCTTTATACAATCCTCCATTTAAGCTCTATAAGGGGTTTATAGTGGTTACAAAGACATTTTGAGTACCAGTCTATATAACTCAAGTTATATAATTTGGTAATGGAAACTTTACGGTTACTACTATATAAAAAAAATTGTTTCTTGGGGTGAAGGCACTGTTGGGAGATCGTGAGAATTCTCCAATATTGTGGGAATTTCTGGCCTGAAAATAATTAAAAAGGGAGAAGGGAACAATTTCGTCTTCCCAAAAAAAATTATGGGAAACATCATACATCCGAAGTTCAGAAAATATTTCCTTACAATTGACACAACAAATTAAATTTTCCTGCGCAATTATGTTAATTTGTTACGCCACTGATGGGGCCAGATTTTTATAACCACTAAGATAAATTTAAGTTTTTTAAGTTGATTACAAAAAAATAAATAAATACAAAAAAGCTTAAACCTTCGACTTCATCCACCCTCCCTTACTTTTTATATCACTATTAATTCTCCGGGGCATATATTTGATAAAATTTTGTATGTAATTTTTGATAAGCAGAGAACCATGTCACACACTTCTTTAATATTTTGGACCAGGATTTGTTCAGTAGAATTTAATAGACTTTAGTTTTCAGGACATTCCAAACGTGTTCTATAGGATTAAGGTCATTTGAGTGGTCGGAGAAGTGTGCGGATGTTTTTAGATGAAAATTCTCAGTGTGACGTTGCGCATAATCTTGCATAAAATTCATATCATTCTCGATGTTCTGTAAAGATGCTTTGTATGGCAAAGCAATATCATAGAACTTTCAGGTATAGATGCCGGTTCATCATTCCCTCTGCAAAATAGAGGGGTCCAGGATCCTCACCACTAATTGCAGTCCACATCACGATTGAAGGTGGGTGTTTAATGGTTTCTTGTACACAGGTGGAATGAAACTTTTTATTCAAACGCCTTCGCACAAATTTTGCTGACTCAGTAAGGGTTTGGAGGTCGATTCATGCCTGAAAAGAATCTATGAGTATTTGCAAAAAGACATTCAAATAATTAGCTCTGTGGGAAGAAAGGAATGCAAATTGTGTTTTACCTACTTCCAATTATCAACCGTGTGAACTTTTCCGTAAACTTTGGCCGCTTTTTTTCATATGAGCTGACAGTTTTGGCTTTTCTGTTGGCCGACAGCATTTTAATCCTACCTCCGTAGCTCCTTGCATGAGAGTTCTCGTTGAAATATCTATTCACTCCTATGTTAGACATTTTTTATTTTACTTAAAGGTTGCCTATAATAACTAGAAATCATGGATTAGTTTACGTGAACTTTTTTTTTCATTTTTTCCCCTCTGTACGTGAAGAAAAAATTTTCATTTAGAACTGGTATCGAGACAACCTTCCTTAAATTTTCGTATTAATAACACAACGATGCAGTAGCTAACCCCCTTAATTCTGTCTATTTCACGCATCCTATGTCTACTTCCTTTTATTAAAGCCACAATAAATATTTTTTTTATCCATTCCAAGTAAGTTAAAAAAACGAGTTCTATCGCATTAAATAGCATCAAAATGTTGTAAAATAGTGCAATAAAATCATAAAATTTTTATGTCCTACAGATGAAATCATAGTGTACCCATACCAAGTTTGTCATTTCGTTTGTGATTTACAAAAATAATGCTGGTAGAGCAGAATGGGTTGCAAATAGACGTATAAAAAAGTTGTTTTGGTTTTGCACCTGTCCGTCCGTCCGTCTGTCATACAAAAATTTCGAAATTTCACTATTATTTGGCATTTGGATATGCCAGAGAACGCGTTGATGTAGAGAGCTGAAATTTGGTAGATGGTATTGACATAGCAATTCTAAATAACATATCAAGAATGGACTAAATCGGGCAACCCCTTCTTGCGGTTGCCATACACAAATTTGGGTTTTGACTATATATTTTGCCACTGCCTGAGAGATTTCCTAAGATTTTGTACACTGCGTTTTCAGAAAAGTAAATAAATAAAATAAATAAATAAAATTACAAAAATAAACTTAATCGGGCAACCTCTTCTTGATGTTGCCATAGAGAACTTTGAGTTTTCAATTTATTTAACTTTTATTTTCATCTAGGTTATAATAGTAGTGGTCTTAGACGAATTTTAATTTTCGCTTATTATGTCCTCCTTCAAATTATAGGGTAGAGCAAAATGGGTTGGACACTCACGCATAATATATAAAGTTATTTTAATTTTATGCATGTCCGTCTGTCCTCATGATAACTCGTGAACGCCTGTATTTAGAGAGCTGAAATTTTGCACACGGGCTTTAAGGAAAAAAAAAAATTTGACTTTGAAAATGGGCCAAATCGGTTTTTTACGTATACTGTGAAAAATTCATTCTTCAGAATATAAAATCCTATGAAATTTTTATTGTCCGATGAACTGTTCAAGAAATATATGCAAAAAACCATAACCAAAACCATAACCAAACTTGCACAGAGGGGTGACCACACTAATTTACGTACGGACATTCATTTAGGCTATTTTGTTTTATTTTTATGTGCCAAGAACAGTTTTGGTAATAAATAAGCCTGAAACAGGAAAAGTATTTGTTTTATAACGACCAGAAAAATTTTAATTTTTTTCTGAATGGTTATTATTTATATAATCTGGCCTCATACAGTAACTAGTACTTCCAAAATAATATTTTTCTGAAAATAACTGATGTACTATGATCACTTATTTACCCAATTTTATTAGCCAAAACTCCACGGATTTTACTTCTCAAGTCATGAAATAGAAGCTCTTAATAACAAATGAGATCCAAGTTTAGTTCTGCATGAATGTGCAAGATTACATTGTCTATTCTACCATTAATTTTGAGTTTGATATTTTAGCTTCCCAAGGATGGTATTATTTATAATCTTTGCTTAACGTAATAATAACAAAATTTTAATTGAATGAAAACACTGCAATTACCTGTGTAAACTCTCTGAGCGGAGATATAGTACCCATACAGATCACAAAGAGGCTTTAAGTGGAAATCATAGTTATCGTCGATTCAATTAAATTGTTTTTTTTTATAACTTAATTAAAGGATGACCAATTTTCTAAGCTAGCTAAAAATTAAGGTGTTGTGAGACATGAATGGAAGAACAGTCACATTTAATTCTTTTCCCTTCAGTTTTGTGTGTAATGGCCGATTGTCTCAACTACCATGTAGCCATAGCCACACACAGTTATAGACGAGGAGAAGACTGTAAAACTTTCGAATAGGAATTCGTAAAGAAATTTGATAGAAGCTTGAAAATTCCAAAAAAATTGTTGGTTTTTGGTTTCAGTATAAAAGAGGTAATGGATTTTGTCAAATCAAAACATACTTTAAGAGGAGTCACAGTACTCAGCAAAAGTTTCAATTCAATTATCAGCGAAATTTCTAGGCAATAGAGTTTACGCTACATAGGTTTGTGTCCTCTCTTTATTGAAAGTGAGAAAATTCATATAAAATTAGCCTAGACCTAAACCACGTTAGTGACATCTAGTGTTAAAGACAGAAACCCAACATGCGACAAAACTATACAATTTAAGGCGAAAAATTAATATTTGCAGTTCAAATAAATAAATTGAACGTTTTTTAACAAAAATTTGCTCTCTTAAGTTTTTTTTGCACATAATTGTTAAATATAATATTTTGCTTTGTATTTCAACGACTTTCAATGAATTTTTTCAATTTCTCGGAGGTGAAATATATGGAGAAAAACAAGTATTAGAGTCAAATATGCAATTAAAAAAAAACGCAACTAAAAATGAAACAAACTCGACGTTATTCACTAGATCTCTAGGGCTTATCTTTCTAAAATAGTAACAATCTACAAAAATTAGAACACCTCCTAACAGGAATTTGATTTAAAAACTTCAATTTTTTCCATTTTTTAGAAGTTTCCGAGCTAATATATCCATCCAATAATTTGTTTTTTATTTTTGCCGACGTTATTTACTAGACTTCTTCGTTACCTTTAATTTAATATATAAATCATTATTTTGCTACAAATAGTTGGCTTGAAATGTGCATTAAAAAATGTACGAAACTTGCAAATCTTGGTACTGATGCTGGGCGACGAATACTTTTAAGAAATGGTTTGCTTAGAACAAGGACGTCCAACTATTTCATTCCCGGTTCACGGGCTGACTACTTTAAAAACTATAACCAATCAAGCTGACGACTGTATCCCTAAGCATCGTAGGTAGGTGGTAGGTAGGTTCTCTCAAATATTCTGGCATTCAATATTTTTTAAAGATGTCTAGGGCTAATCAGAAGCACGTTCAAACTATGCAACTACTATACCCTAATATACCAAACCAATAACCAATAATATTTTAATATTTGGTTTCAAATTGGTCGACAACAACATCAAATTAGATATATGTTTTATTGACAGTGAGTTACGGTATGTTTTTTTCAGGTATGTAAGCATAAAATTTGCAAAACCAAGTCACGCATCTCTGGGTAGTTATCTTTTGATACCAATTTCCAAAATTCTTCATAGTCGTTGACAACAGTTGAGTTTTGTGAAGTCACCGATTCTTTTTTTGAATCTCAGTTAATTCTAGCTGTAAGTTTGCTGGGTACTCAATTAATTCGTTGAAAATAATTGAAAAGCATAAAAATTTCTTTATCAAGCTGAAAATTCATACGGTGATTTTATTTTTAACCTGTATTTTACGGTGAATGGATGTTGTTGTTAGCTGTCCTCTCATATCGACGAGCGTAGTAAAATGGTCGATATTGTTTCTGTCTAAATATAGAAAACAGTACTAATTTCGATTTGAATCCGTTGACCAAATCAACCATTGTTGAAAATGAGCAGTTCTTACCCTGCAGCTTTAGGTTAAACATATTGACATAATTGGTAGCGTCAACTAAAAATGCAAGATTGCATAATCAAGACTAATTTTTAAGTAGATCTCTCTAAGCAGACATTGTCTGTTTTTCTTTTAAAAATTCGATAAACAAAACTTTTAAGAGATAAAATTGCTTCAATATTTTTGATAGTCAGCGGCCAGCGCAATAAATATATAAATATCATTCCCGATGTGCACTTATTTCGTCTTCAAATGAAATTCTGAAATCTCTTCGATGAAGAGCTCTGGCGCGCATAAAATTAATGCAGCATTACTATTGCTTCAATAACATCAACAAACTTCATATCTTTAGTGCACACAAGGCTTCCTGGCAATTTATGCATACAATTGTCGACCCAAGTAGTTTTTTGGCAAAACAACACACCAATTCGTCTTCCCCGCCATGGAAGTTGTTCCATCAGTACAAAGGATGACTGCTACTGTCCCAACTACTCCAATTGATACCCTGTAAAAAATGTGCACAGTTGTTGCCACAAGGCTTAGGTATTTATCCCAAAAATTTAAGAAATATTCATTATATTTTTAGGGAATATTCCCTACACTTTAGGGAAAAATACCTAAGCTTTGTGGCAACAATTATGCACATTTTTTACAGTGTAAGTAACTGAACTCAAAGAAAGGTAAAAAAATTACACGAAACGAAACAAAAATGATTTCAAATTTTTGAGTCTGTTTGTCAACGCGATAGTACACTCACCCAGTGGCGGATCCAGGAGAGGGGGAGTCGTGGGGTCATGAATGCTATTGTATGCATGTGATGTATGTGTTTTTATATATATATATAGGTTTATCTCGGAATTTGAGTTTCGGACCTCAGCTTTGGGTGATCCAAGAGAAACACTTCCCAAGCCACGAAACAGACTCCCTCACTACCACATCAGAGCCCTAATTTAACTTAGTCCTAACTCCTGTTATATTTCGGGGCTTACCTTAGCCGAAGGCGTTTCAGGAAGCTATGATTAAGACAACTCGCATACTTTTATTTTATTTATATACATTTTTTTTACATTTGCTTTGTTCACAAACTTTTTCTTTCACAATATTCCTCTTATGGTTATTTTCACAAACCGTTTATTTTGTTTTTCTTATCGCAACTTCTATTTTCTTTACCTGTTTACAATTAGTGTTCAGCCTACCGCGGCGGACGATGGTTGAAATGAAATTTGATATTTTCATAAATATCAAACCATCGTCTTGCTATCGTGCATACATTGTTGCACCCACAATGTATGCCGCTCGCGACAATTTCCTGGAAGGAGGCTTTTCGGTGAAGAGTTGATCGTTTAAATCTTCACCGAGTAAATTTTATGCGCCCGATATGTATGTGTATATGTACATACATATCGTATTTTCGATAAATCTTACTGAAGGTAAGATTTGTCGTGGGGCTTTTTTCTATTGAAACCACTTGGGTTGAAATTTAAAACTTTTATTTGTCCCAAGTCGTTCTACTGGAAATAATTTTTGTTTTTAACTGAGGAATTTGAATCAATTGCTGATGGCAATTTCTTCGCCTTAAAGAGAGATAAGCCCCTTTTCAGGTAATTTTGGCATGTAACACTCCTAACATTCTAAAATATTTGCAGCGTTCTTATTTACATAAGAACCACTGACATTTAAAATATGGACTGACTGCGTCCATAGAAATACACTGCAGAAAGTGGGCTCATTTCTATATAGCGTTCTTTTTCGGTCTAAGCACCAACTACTAATTCGCACGTCACATAGAAATGTGATCTAACTCAAAATTTGTCGTTTTTAGTTAATTACACCATGAAATTGGCATATTTCTATCTGATTGTTTTTGCCGCTAGATAGCGATAGTGTCACTTTTCTGTTACTTAAGAATAGAGATATTCTTCATAGAACAGTGTGTCAGTGTCACTTTTTGAGTTGTGACGATCTTCATTACAAACGTAAATATGTTTTCGACATTTAAACAGTATTATTTTAAATGGTGTCACTTTTCCACAAAACAACAGTTATTTCTTACAAATTTTATTTTGAGTTATGACATTTTTCCACAAAGTTCAAAGTACGGAATTTAATTCTTAAAAATCGTATTTTGAGTTGCACCACTTAAAACAAACTTGTAAAAATATTTATTTCGCAACAAAGAAAAGCGACACAACTTAAGAGCATGCGGGATTAACAGCTCACCTCGCCAACTGCGGTAACAAAAATTTAAAAATTCTTCAGAAATAAATTTACTAACAAATTTAAGAGTTCTGACTATTTTTAGCAAACAATTACTACGTTAAGCTAGAATTAATTCTATGTATACAGCTTTTCGTTTTTTCGCTCTCCTGAAAAGTTGCATTTTTTGAGTTGGGTCACTTTTCTATGTAACGTGCGAACTGAGAAAGGGCTGTAAACAATTAATAAATAAGTGGGTTTGTCCAAATAAATATTTTTAAATTAATTATTTGAGTTAATAGAAATTCGAGAGGTTTCACTTTTCAACTTTCCGCCAATGGATTTTTCAATGTTGGCACCGACGTATGAACTATTTTTGACACAAAAAATTGTACCTGCATGAAATAGCATATCGAGCAGTCCATATTATATATGCCAGTGTGTAAAACTGAGAAAAGTTTGGCTTGAATGACTCCTGCAGTTTGCACCCTATTCTATTAAAAAAATTAGTTTTTGTAAAAAAAAAGTATACTAAAAAATTACACATCATCCACACCGCTTAATGCGGATTTTTTTTTGCTCGATTTAATTTGTAAGATGACCCCCCTAATTTCAATGCTAGATCCGCGCCTGCACTCACCCATATTATTGACATGTTGGTATTGGCATAGCACCTTGGCGGAAACGCAGGAAAAGAGATACAAAACAATTACGTATAGTTTTGTCTCACTTTTTTATTGTTTGTTTACGTCACTAACATGTATAACATAGACTGATTGATCTTCTATTTCATATGGGTTCACTTTTATTGGCAGGGTTGTGAAAACTATCTGAATTTCAAGTTTCATTTTTGCTTTAACACTCATGTTACAAGCTCAACAAATTCCAAATATATTCAAAATTATTAATTATTATAACATCACGAATTTCTTAAACTCAATTTTTAAAATTATAAAATAAAATTAAGCAATTTTTGTCTGTCTATCCCTAAAAGTAGCTATGCGGGACAGAGAAAGGATGTTACATTGTCATCTATTTCTATTCTATATATTCATTTGGAAAATCCACTGAACCGAATCTGAACTATTTCAAGTTCAGTGAAATCCAGTCGTTAAACCAAAGTGCTCCCATGATAATGTAAGTGATTTCAGTGAAGTCAGTGGCCTATGTTATACATGTCAGTGGTTTACGTTTAAGCTGCCGACAGTCCGCTAGGCAATCGCTGTCGCTCTGCGTTCACAGCCTATTGGTGCAGTGGAGCTGTGAGTTGGAGGGCAAATTCAAATACGTTTTCTGGCACGCAGGCCTGGTGTTGGCCGTCATTAGCTTAGAACTAACTGATTTTAAAACTTTAAAGATAAGGCACAATTTGTAATTTAGCAATCACAAGGTAATGGCGGCTCGGTCAAACAAATCCCGCTGCTGGCTATGTTGTTTTCTAGCATTTTGAAGAAAACTTATCATAATAAATTTTTAACAGTGATGAGATGTTTCTTTTCATAGGACCCTCGAAAAGCAAAAGTAGTTGACCAAGTTGACAAAAGATGCATAAATATGATTAGTTCATCGCATTCAAGAAAACATCGGGTTTGTTCTCCTGCTTTTCTTAAAAAAACTTCCCGCCCTAATTGTATGTAGTATATTCAAAGTAGAGGACTCCATGGAGCGACGCTGATTCTTCCAAAAACTATACTTAATATATTGCTTCAAAGAATATTGGAAATGGATATTTCACGTGAAGACATTAAGTACGTACAAAGAACTTTCGAAGACTGGTATTACGTGCAATAGAAAAAGACAATTAAGTGACATCTATAAAGTACAGACATAAACAACTTTGGGTTCGAAGAATTGATGTTTCGAGAATGTAATCTTCGGGAAGGCTCTGGACTATTTGTAGGGGATACATACGGCACTTGTTACCGCTAGCAACGAGTCTTGTCTCAGACAATAAAGTGATCGTAGTACCTACAACAAATTAAAGTGGTCTAATTGAATTGCGATAAATTGAAGTACAGTTGATTTACGCTTGCCTGTGTATTTTATAAAAGTAAATCATATGTGGAATATTCTGTTTTGAATAATTAACTAATGCCACGCTAGTAATAATGTATTATATATTTGATTTTGGCCCAATATTCCCGCCGAGAGAATTGGTACCTACTAGCAAGGATTTCAAAAGATTTGAATAAAATAAGAATAAAGCAAGAAATCGATGACGTTGCAGCTCCTCAAGTTCTTCTAATGAAGAAAAGTTTAGCGTTTATAATGATAGTGGAACGGATTTGTGTTGCTCCACTAATAGCATTATATAGATTAACATAACCGTTTCTTTTTAAAAGTAGCTTCTTTCGTTAACATAACATTTTGAAAGAAAATTGAAGATGGGTAACTGATCCATGATCACATGCAATAGTAAATTTAGATGCTAATACATTTACTGTAACTCGACATAGTATGGTAACATTTGAATAATTTATGCTCATGAGAACAGAGGAAACAACTACTGAAAACATTCACTAAAAAAACACTCAGGTCTTTGAAAAGTTTACAATTCAATATGTTTATTTGTTCAACTATCTGAGACGACAGTTTTTGAGAAAATTTCCCTGAACGCTATCAGTAACAATATGAATCAAGTTTTTAGAAGGAATTGACCGATATCTCAAAAACTGTTAAAATTGAGAAAATGTACCGATATTAAAAGTTATTTATTTTTCGAATACTATCCATAGAGTGACCCAAAGGTTATAATCTGTATCTCAGGAATAGCTGATTTTACAGGTAAGATCACCTAAATTTCTCCTCTAGTTTTTCTCCTATAAACTTGATTATGAGTCATATCTTGCTATCTTTGATGGTTTAAGATGAAAACCACTGTAAAGTTCAAGTTAAAATTTTTTATTGCGTAAAAATATTTATAACTTATACAGGGTGGGCCAAAAGTCATCATGGGGTTTAAAAATTTAATAACTTTTTCGTTTATATATTTTTTTTATTTTTTTTTTAGATTATAAAATATACAAATGGAAATTTTTTTAGGCTAAGTATGGAAAATAATATCACTTAAATGACAGCCGTTATTAGCTTCGCAATGATGGGCTCTTTTTAGAGCATTTTCCATAACATCTTTCAACATTTGTGGCTGTAGCGCTCGAATTTCTGCAACAATGTTGGCCTTGAGTTCAAGGATTGTCTCGGGCTTGTTCACATATACTCGCTCCTTCAAATAACCCCAAAGAAAATAGTCGGGTGCTGACAAATCTGGCGAACGCGCTGGCCAATTAATTTCCGAATTTCTTGAAATTATTCGCTGTCCAAAAATTTGCCTTAAAAGTGCCATTGTGTCTCGGGCAGTGTGGGCAGTGGCTCCATCCTGCTGAAACCACATCTCAGGTCTGTTTTCAAGAGCAGGACGTAAAAAATTTTCTATCATAAACCGATACCGCTCTCCATTTACGGTTACAGCACTTCCATCTTCATTTTCGAAGAAGTAAGGCCCAATGATATTTTCAGATGTAATGCCACACCATACTGTACACCTAATGGGGTGCAATTGGCGTTGATGAATGGCTCTTGGATTTTCAGAACCCCAGAACCTACAGTTCTGCTTATTAACAAAGCCATTCAGATGAAAATGAGCTTCATCACTCATAATCAGATTTTAAATAAAGTTGATTTCATTTCTGGCCAACTGTTGAAATTTAGCTGCAAAATTTAGACGTTGCCGATGATCTGCGGGTTTCAATTCTTGCACCAATTGCACCTTATATGGGAATAACAGTAAATCGTTTTTTAAAATGCGCCGTAGTGACGTACGAGACATCCCCAGCTGAGCAGAACGCCTTCTGGTAGATGTTTCTGGTGTTTCGTTAACACTTTGCTCTACACGTTCAATATTTTCCGCAGTGTGAATTATACGCGGTCTACCGGTTCGAGGCAAATCACTTACGGTGCCATGTTGGTGGTGACGATCAACTAAGCAACGAATCATGGCTTCAGAGGGCGAAATTCTGACGTTAAAATGGCGACGATATGCTCTTTGCGTTAAAATAATTGATCGCTGATTTAAGTAATAAAATTCTATTATTCTGGTTCTTTGTTCAGTTGTGAATCTCTCCATTATTTATTCTCCAGATGTTATTTATATAATCTAAAAAAAAAAAATAAAAAAAAATATAGAAACGAAAAAGTTATTAAATTTTTAAACCCCATGGTGACTTTTGGCCCACCCTGTAGTAATAACTTTAACAATAATTATTTTGCAAAAGCTAGTCTCTGATTGTTATTCCGACGGGTTTTCTTTGGCCCTAAGTTCGATTAAACCAGGTGAATTTTCTTATTATCCAAAATAAGGTCTAAACTACTGTGACCTATAGTTATTAATTAATTTAAAATAATACGCAAATTAAGTACATAACTAACTTAAATGCTAAGTTACATAACAAATAAGTTCTTTTTATAGGATGCCTCCCCTGCCGTAACTGCTTCGGTCTCGTATCCTCTTTTACGGGTCTTATCTAAAGGTTTGGATCTATCCAAAAATTCACTATAGTCAAGTTAAGTCAATTCTGAGCTATTTTCCTCTTAAGATTGTCGTTGTTTTCTTTGATCACCAGCTCAACTTCTTTGGTGTTCTTTGGTCGTTGGGGCTCTCCTCATTTCAATTTTATGTCCTCTTGTTGATATTTGTCCTCTTTGAAACCTTCCTCTATTTCTCTGTCGTCTGTTCCTTTACGGATGATGCGTCATTACAGCCATGCTGAATGTCAGTCTCTTTTTGGAATTAGTTTTTAGTTGAAGGGCGGGGGAAGAAGAAGAGATGAGAGAGGGATAGGATTATTTGGAGAGTTTAGGAATCGATGGCTTCTAATTTCTAAAGGCAGAAACACATCCAAGCAAGCCTCAGGTCTTCCCTCTCTTAGGCTTCCTCGCAGCTCGCCTCAAGGCCAGTGATGCCAGATTATGCATTGGACCAAGGCGCCCAAATGAAGAAAAAAGATCGCCCAAATGGCGCCGAAATGTTTGTTTTTAATTTGGGTGAATTTCTGATGAAGGGGTTTCTTTTTGATTAGTTTTTAATGATTTAATGGATTATAGATTGCATTATACTAGAAAAAGTATACCCGCGCGATACTTTTCTTTACAAAAAATTGCCGCGAAATCAAAAAATTGGCGCTGCAGGTCCGAATTTTCGTTTTAAAAAATTTATAAAAAATAGAAATATTCAATTTTTTAAAACTGCTTTCACTGCAATAAGTTGATAACTAAAATGAAAAAAATATATATATATATATATTGTCAATTAAAAAAAGTTATGAAACAAATATTGAAACGGTTTTAGTGACAGTCCACCCAACACCACACCAACAGCAAAAAAATTACTATTTTCGATTTGAGCGGCTGTAAACATTACTGAATCTCACTGAAATTACATTATCTATCAAATTCTAAATGAACATTTTAACACTTTTGGAAATCCATACATTTTTGGACTACCCTTACCTAATGTACTTATATTATATGCTTTTGTTTTTGCTGTGAACATTTTCTGAACATATATAAAATATTACCACAATTAAATTCCAAACTTTTTTCTTTTTAGTTAGAATGACATGTCCAAGAATCATTTAATGTAAATAAAACCAATTTTCCATATTTTTCATATTTAGATTTTTAATAAATCTTTATATATCCACGACCAACTTTTGGACATCTGAGTTCACTGTAGTGTAGACAGCAGGCGGTTCAGAGCTATCCTGATGAGATCCTCCTGCACTGCTAATTGATACATGCATTATGCTCTCAAGATTTCTTTATGAAATTTTGTTTTTCGCCTGCAAAGCAGTAATTGACCAGTACCTCGGTACTTGTCTTTTAAACATTGCACGCAGTAGGCGGAAAATTGCCTGTATACTTGTATATTATACGGGTCTCGAAATACTCAACCCCCTCTACTATTTAGTTAGAATGAGATATCCAAGAATTATTTAATGTGAATAAAACCCATTTCAATTCTATTTTATATCTTTAAATAGAGCCCAAAAAGCGCAGAAAATACAGTGTTACGCCCAATTGGGCGTTGGGGCTTTTCATGAAAATCGAAGCGCAGATTTAGTAAAGTATAGCCCAATTTGCGGAAAAACGCCCAATCTGGCATCTCTGCTCAATGCTTGTCTCTGAGAAATTAAACAAAATGATACCACCGGCACGGTGCTGTCATTGTAATTTTGATTGTACATCTGTCAACAGAAGTAGGCCTGAGAGAGAAAAATTTCCAACATTGAGCAAAGCGCGCTTTTCGGCTAGGATTTGAGGCTAGCTGCTGCTTTGTTTTGTGTTACATCATTTAAAAAGCCGCGTTGGAAATTTGACAACGCCTCTAAGAAGCTTCGAGGCCTGGATGTGTTTCTGCCATATAGAATTGGCTTCAAGTTTACTATATGCTTAAGTTTTTGTATATATGACCTTCAATTGAAATTGTATATGTGAATCGTATGTATATGATTTAATTTTGCATGATCGAGCAAAACAAATTTCCAACAAAATCCGAGGTATGTACGTTACAAGATGAATTGCATGAATCCATTAATGATGATATTGTGGTATAGGTGGTACTCTACGTCTTCCAGAATCTTATTTAGAGCTAAGTTCACACATAAATCTACTTCATCCCTTCTTACTTATGTCAATCAATTCCTCCAACTCCTAGACATCCAGAGTGGTGATATAACAACAAACTTTGTCACCGAAAGCGTTTGGTAGTTTTAGAGGTTTCTTTGGCTTGAATAGCATTTGAAGCCGTCGCTCCTTTAATTAATGTTTAATCAAATTCGCTCTTACATGTGTTTTGAATTAGAAATTAAATTCCCTGAGAAGTAATTTGCATAGGAAACTCGACTCGAATTTGTAGAGTCACACCCCATCATACCAACATATATACAAACATTATCTATGTATACCACAGTAAATATAGTCAACGAAGAACTTTATCGTACGGGGAAATGATGTGGTTTTTCTATCTATACATGGTACTCGACATCGACAACATTATGTATAAAACTGTTGTCATGAGTTAAGAAGTATGGAAAGGGGGGGGGGCGCATGGAAATAAAAAAAAAAAAATTTTTTACTCGCAGTTCTTGCATGTGACTACAAGCGCAACTTTTGGGTGTAACATTTTAACAACAAAAAGAAACTTTGTAGAGTTTTTCATCTTCAAACACTGAATCCTCACCGTCTCAAGTCACACATGATATAAAAAAGATTTGTTGAAAATAGAAACCTGAAAGCCTTAATTTTATAAAAAAGAACAAAAAAATTACAAAGTCCCGGAGGAATTTCAATTTAAAATAAATTCAACTGAAGCGAATACTTCAAGTTTTATTTATTCTCTTCCTTTGCATTTTTAACGGAAAAGTTTTATTAAAACTTTTGCTATCGGTTCAACGGCGTGAAAGAGATTGCATAAAGGGGAATAAAGTACCTACCTTAGTGCTTGGATGAATTATGTGTTTAGTCCAGAAATATTTAAGGGCTAAGTACAATGTAAAAATTTGTATTTAAATGTTCTTATAAGAGCACGATATTATGTGTTAAATTGTTGGCTCCTTGACCTGATTGTGATACATCCTGCTAACACGATTTTGAATATCAGCTGCCAGCTTATTGCGTGAGTGCTCTTTTTAAAGAGGTTGACCATAATTGATGGCGGTTGGTTCAACTTTGGCGACCTTTTAGTTTTTAATTAAACTTTGTAGTACATATGTGTGTGCAGGATATGTAGATACATCCCAGCAGTGACACCATTAGGAAAGAATATATGCTCTCATAAATAAAAATGGCTACAATAGCTACATTTTGACTTAGATCATCACTTACATTTACATTGCCATGTTATAGGACAGTAGCCATAATAGCAATTTTCTGCATTTCATACGAATCAGTGTTTTCACTGATTACAAAATATGCAGCCCTTAATAGTGAAATAACCGTAAAATAAAAAAAGATGATATCCTTTAAAATAGTTTTCCATATCTGCACTGCACTGTTAAAATGTCAAGACTAACTAAAACTAAACGGTGATTCCCCGTGCTAACTGCAGCAGCCTCGTTCTCGGTGAATTCACCCTTGTCTGCATATTATTCTTTTTACACGCCACGGCGCACGTGCTTCTTCAAAGAAAGACAAACTCACCTTCTTTCTGCATTACCATGAGGGTGACTTTTTCTTCTATTACTTTTCATTATGTTCATCGATGTAGTCATAAATGCAATTTTCATGAATCCGGATATACCCTGCTGGGACATTGCTTGTTTTTACATGGTGTGTTGTTTGTGAATTATGGTCAGTAGGGTGGTTCAAAAATATCTATCTGAGAGGGAGAAAGAATATGGTAAACATGTCCGTACGACAACTTCATGCCAGATGTCATTGAAAGACCGGAAGGAATTCGAAATATTTTTGAGATCCGGTAGTCTTCGAAACTGTTGAATTATGTAGAGCAGTAAAAATTTTTAATCATCTAAGCAAAAAAATAAAAAATGAAAAAATTTAAAGGAAAATAGGCGGAAGAACCATCAGAAAGAAATGTAAGAAAAATCAATCAGTGGATACAGCACAAAAGGAAGCTGCGGAAACTGCATGTATGCATAGTCAATGCAGGATTAAAATGATTTGTCAGTGGTTTGAAAATAATATATGTATAAATAAAAATTTTTTTTTAGTTGGGTATAGGCAGCAATTTTTTGTTGGTTTTGCGTATAGTCCGCCATGTAGCAGCCATGAGCCGCACAAAAAAATTGTAGGTATATATAGATTTTTTGCACCTGACTATATGGCTTAGGGCTAAAAAAACGCATGACGAATGCTTATTTTCTTCACAAGGTACCAAGGCGGTGGTGCAGTATGCGGATGTCAATGTCATGGGATTAATTTAAAAATTGGAAAGCTATATCCTATATTAATGCTTATTAGGACTAAGAACATTCCTCAGCATATCATCGAAGATCCTGAGATTGTAATTGATAATGACCAACAAGCTGTTTTTTCGGCACCCCGAAGACTCAGTTTTAAATTTATCATCAGATCAACCCCTCTGACCAAAGAAAAAAAAAACAAATTGCTGCCTACACAAAATATACGGTTGAACTAAATAGTTTATGGAAAGTCCCACCAAGCTAAAAATTGGTATACACTTAAAGTGCCAAACACAATTCCGCCGTTCCGATTCAATTCGATTCGATTCAATTCGATCCGTTACGTGAATGAGCACAATTGTTCCGTTCAAACTTACCATCAGTTTTAAATTTCTCATTGAAATTTTTCCAGATTTTGTCTTTTCTTTTTACATCCATGTAAAATTTGTTGCGTTTGTCATAAAGCTCTTCAAATTTTTGAATTTCTTCAATAAAAACTTCTTCATCCATCTTGAGTTATACACAAACATTGTACAGGTAATTTTGCTAGGTTATGTCATCCGTAAAAGTTGAAATTTGCTCAACTTCTCCGTTTCGATTCGATCCGTTTCGATCCATTTCGGCGAATGTGTCCAATTACACGTACGTCTCATATAAGAAAATTTGACATTTGTACGTATCGGATCGAAACGGTGCAATTGTGTTTCCCACTTAAGGCGGAATTACAATGGACGCAACGGAATGCAACTGAATGGAGAGAAATGTCAAACCGGTTTTCTTTGTATGCTTTTCAAATGGAGCTGCGCACAGTGGACGGACGAAAGCGCAGTCGTACGCAGAAAGTTTAATAAAATCTGAAATTAACGCAACTGAACGGATAAACATAACCTCAAATTAGATTTGGGATTGTTTATTTTGTTCCGCCAAGTGAAACTGTGCTGCGGTAAGTGTGTAATAAGCAGAGAGGAAATTTTGGGTCAAACGTCACTGTCACTTTCAATTAATCATGCGTCCATTGTAAGCAGCTAACCTCGACGTCCGTTTTACTGCGTAAATTTGACATTTCACACCGTTCAGTTGCGTTCCGTTGCGTCCATTGTAATTCCGCCTTTACCATTCAGCTCTCCGCATAAGGTGTGAAAAATCTCCGGAATTTGGTTGTTCGTATAACTTGTGACAACCCAAAGATAGGGAAAAAATTTCCATTTTCGGTTTTTTGGGAATATCTTTGTTCCTGTCGGTCTAACTGCTATAAGGTACATATATATAAAAGAAAGAGTGAGACATTTTCTACAAAAAAGGTGGAATAAAGTTTATTGATAACATTAATAGTTTTCCCGTAATCTGACATTCAAATTCCAATATAAATTTTATATTGATAATTAATTGCATGTAATCCAGTATCTTCTGACGTTTTAATAATTGAAATAGTTTTGGAATGTTCACGTACAATTAGAACAGTTATTGTTGGGGAAGATGTGGATCTTATCCCTTGGTAATTTTGGTTGCTCGCACTCCGATTGATGAAGAGATCTTCTTCCTCAAACCGGCCAAGGGAAAAGTCGAGCGAAAACTTGACTCTTTTCGAAGTTTCAACGATCAAGACCTACGTGCTGTAGCACAAATTTTCAGCTTCTCGAGAATATATTTCTTTGGATGGAATTCGAATCTTTCTAGCTGTATATGACGCTCCAGTTAAACAAGATGACTTGAACGTGTACCGTTTTCTTTGATTTATGAAAGCTATAGATTCGGTAAATTTGAGTTTATTACCCCCCAGAGGCTGACGCAGCTAAAGAGCACCTGTGTCGTATTTACTGCAAGGTGTAGTATTGGTTCGGAAATCACCTGGATCCGCAAGCCAACAAAAAATCAGAATGTCCTGCCCCGGAGCATCTTTTAAACACCATTTTTTGTAGTTGTTTGAAACGCTGTGGCGCATTGTGCGGTTGTGGAAAGTTGGGCCTCCAATGTTCAGCAGTTTGCAGCAGTTGTCGAAGATTCGATATAATCCAGAAATCGATTCTATTGATTCCGAGCTAACTTGGAATTTCCCACCAGTCCCGTGAGAAAATCAAGAACAATTTGAGAAAGAAGAGGAAGAGTAGAAGCTGCCAGAAATAGCTTACACAAACAAACTTCATTTTTAGGGTTCCGTACACAAAGGGTAAAAACGGGAACCCTATTACTAAGGCTTCGCTGTCCGTCGAAATTTTTACAGAGTGTGTATTTCTATTGCCGCTATAAGGAAAAATAATAAAAATAAAATAAAAATTAAAGGGGGCTCCCATACAAGAAATGCGTTCTTTTCTTCGTTTTATTCTCATTCATTATTACTATCATAAGTAGCCATAATTTTTTCAAATGACAGCATTATTATTATTTTTTCAAATGATGCCTACTCTCATTTGAAAAAATAAAAAAAAGCACTTAGTGTAAATTTTGTACGATTGTTCAGAACCCTTCGTGCGCGAGTCTGACTTGCTCTTGGGCGATTTTTTAGTTATGTATTCCAAAATATTCACGAAGAAAAAGACCTGACCTGACAAGCTTAATATTTTTACGGAAGACTTTTACATCTTTATAATGTTAGAATAAGAAAATCAAAAACAGGTGTGTTAATTTTCTAAACTGGAATATATTATTATTTATACCCGAATGTCTATAAAAATATCAAAACGAGAAGATACCACAGAGAAACCGCGATTTCGATCATTACATGCAATTAAATATCAATATAAAATTTATATTGGAATTTGAATGCCAGATTACGGGAAAACTATTAGTATTATCAATAAACTTTATTCCACGTTTTTTTTTGTAGAGAGTTACTGCTCTTTCTTTTTCATAAGTATACCTGATATAGCCGTTAGACCGACCAGGAACGAAGATATTCGCAAAAAACCAAAAAAGGTAATTTTTTCCCCGTTTTTTTGGTTGTCACAAGTTATGCGGCCAACCGAATTCCGGGGACTTTTCACAACTTATTTAGAGAGCTGAAAGGTAAGGGTGTACCAATTTTATGCTTGGTTGGTTTAAATAATACTACTCAGAAAGTTTTCTGTTTATTAATCTTTGTATGTTCAGAAAAAACGTAGTTTTCGTCCTTGCGTAAAATGCTGTTTTTTGTTTTTTTTAATTTTCTTAAGACTCTATATTCCTATTGAATTATGCTTCCGAAATTTCACTGAACGAACTAGTCGAGTTTTTTGTTTATGAATTTAAAAACAGGATAAACACATACAAATTTCCTGTTTGCAGTGTCTATTTTCAATTGGGCAAATTGTTTTGACATGTTAATTAGCTCATAATGACATCATAAAATGGTATGTAACACCCTAGGCAGACGGACAAAATCAATGATCATTCGTTCGTAATATATTTTTTTCAAAAATCAAGTTACCCAAGGTTTTGTTGATTAAAACGAAGTCCTGTCAATTTTTGTATGTAATTGACAGGACATTTTTAATAATTCAAATTAAAATTCAATTGTAAATCGATTTTTGAAAAATTCAATTACGAATGATCATTGATTTTGCCAATCTGCCTAGGATATAATTCAATTATAGATTTATTTCTGCTGTAAGGCAGTGCTAGGTATTAGAAAATCAAAATAATGCTTCACAAAAATTTTAAGATTCAAATCCATTTAGAGAAAATATTTTTTCATCATCTTTCACGTCACTGCCTAACCGATACCTGCCAAATTCCACATGTTCTCTCTTATGCTGGGGTATCATTCCAGGGGTCGGATTTTGTAACTCGGCGAGTTTGGGAGATGAGAATTTTCGTTTTCCCCAATTAAAACTCCGTAACTTTTCATTCGCGATTCTCTAACATACTTGGGAGTTAGGGAAAACGTGAGAAGTGTCGCACTATTGAAGGACGGCGAACTGTGTGTGGCAGGGTTTTTGGGGTTTTTCCATCGGATTTAGAGTACAAAAATATAGATGAAAAATTTTTGTGGGAGGGGCTTTTGGGGATGGGGGTTGTCCAAAATACGTCATGTTTGGTATCAAATTAAAGAGGAACAAACAGGTAATCGAGTGCTGTATTTTTTTGTTTTGATCATTTTAACTTTATAACTAACTTGTTACCGCCGAAATACGGATTTTTTGCGCTTGGGTCATATATACCCCAGTTGCTATATTTTGCATATTTTTCTTCCGTTCTATATTTAACATTCATTAGTACCCTATTATGAACATTTTCACGGAAAATGAATTTCCAAGATTTACCAGTTCTTCATAATGATGATTTGAAAATATGTCAATTTTTGTATCAAAAACGGCAATTTTTTCATCTTATGAAGGACTGATTCACTAGTTTTGCAGTTACCAAACCATTATCGAACTTAAAAACTAATTACATAACTAATTAGGATACAAAATGTGGATACGATTTCATATTTAAAATTGTTATAGCATCTCTTCTGTACTGGAAGACGACCAAATTGACCATTTTCGGTAATTAAAATTTTTAGCGGGTACCTTGAGACACCAAAATCCTTATTTATCTGTAAGTATTGCAAGGATTTCCATAATTTGTTTTTGTAAAAATAGTCAGGATATGCGGTGAGTCCATGATTTAATTTGAAAATCCTAGTTATATAGGTACCTTCACAAAACATAACAAAAGCAGACAGTACTGTCAGTTGAGAAATATTCTTCTTACTTCTCCACAACTAACACAGCTGAGAATTTTATCGAGTGGAATAGAGAGTTTGGGAATTCTCAATATAAATTCCTCGATTTTCAGAATTCCGAGTGGAGAGTTAAGTCTCAAAAGAACTCTCATCTCCACAACTCTCCGTGTTAGTGAATCCGGCCCCTGGTTTCTTAGACTGCTTTTTTTTTAATAATAGATCCAACGCACCAGGGATTATCCTGCTCCTGTTACAGAAATAAATAAATTTACATAATCGTAATAATAAAAAAATTATAGTAAGACCTTTAAATATATCGGCTATATTCCATTTTACTTAAATAAATAATAAATTCTAATTCTAATCTCTATATTCATCTCACAGGAAACTGGAATTCTAATCTGTGGGTTCTTTTGCATTACCAAAACACTTTCAGCAAAAATCATTTCCAGAAATAACCCACAGGCAATGTCTAAGTATTCAATAGCATTAGAGAAACCAATAAAATGGAATTGATTGGAATCGAGAGATCTGGCAGATAAAATCGATACCAAACGACGTTGTTTCATTAGACATAATAGACTTTGCCATTTCTAGTGGCCTTCAGGTGTTATCTACCCCTCTTCAAGGTTTCACATTGTATTGCTTCTGACACAGACCAATCGTCCTCCCATCAAGCCAGACGCTTCCATCAAGAATTCAATCAATTCAAACCGGATGCTGCCTATTTGGATGAGTATCAATTCACATAAAATAAAGATTTCGCTGTCAAATCCACTCAACATTTGCTCGCTCGTAAAGTGCTTTCTGTGTTTCTGGAGACTTGTGATTTCGAAAATTCTCCCATTTTACGGGCATTATTTGGATAGCTAATGGACCACATCAGAAAATATATGTCCCGCAGCATTCGGGTTTTATTATTTATTGAGCTTTACCTGGGTGTATTAAGAACAACACCGGGTCTGGGTATAAAGGTTCATAAATATAAATACACCTACCGCACCAACATTGAGATTTGAGGTTTTAGACTGAAAACCTTAAGCCGTAATAAATCTATGAGAGATTAGTATCGTCTTGTTTGTTCTGAACGGAATATGATATTGTGGTGAGGAGGAGATTCAAAGTATGTGTAGTGAGACACCATGAGATACCATTCAACCTTTCACTTTGACACCTCCCCCATACCCACCTAAGAGAAATACTGAAGATGACATTAGATTGGAATTGGGTTTTAATATTTAATCCATCAGGAGCGATGTCGGGGCTGCTAAGATGTTCGTACTTAAGAGGATCATCCTTAAATCATCTACTTGAATTTTTGGTGGGATTAAGTTTTTACGTTTTTGACGGGATTATGGTGTTTACAGGCTTTTTTGTTTTTTTTTTATTACAATGCTAAGTTTTGGAGAAAAGAGGTCTTTTTAAATTGGATGTATGTCAGCTATGGTTCAAGTATATAAGAAATTCGTTTCAATAGTTGTTCAGTTTATTAATAAATGTTTTAACGAAGACTTATGAAATGCGTCCAGTCAACCCGAAATCTTGTTTTGTTTGTTGTTTAGCAATACCATCAGTAGAGATATCATGTAATATTCTGAACGATAGGTCGACCTTTGCATAAAGTGAAATTTTCAGAAATATTTTATATTTTTATATATTCGAACATTAGCTGGTATCGTAATCTGTCGTAATCTGTCACTCTTAAATGTTAATTACAGTCTTGATTGACAGTTCAATAGACTTATAACCCAAATAAAGATGTCAATCCTTATCATCTAATCGACATTAACAACTGTTACAAAGATAATTGATTATTACAACGATTTCATGGGCTACTCGTGAGTTTTCCTTCTTATATTTTACTCTCCCAGTCATGTTCCAGTTTATACGCCAATAGTCCTTACCAAATTATCCGTATGTATTCAAGACTTTACTTTAGTTTCTTGAATCGTTTCTGTTAATTATGCTAGGAGATATCCCAATGATGGAGGAGTGCCATCTGTAGCTTATTAGAAAAAAGTGTCTCGGATAAATTTGGCTGTTGCCACAAATGTTTTTATGTTGACGCCTCTGCTAACAACGGTAGAAGGCTTCGCGTTTTTTAAACCTTACACATTTGTTCGACATTTCTCGAAATAGTACATTCCAGTCCTGTTGGAAGATGGGGCCAAAGGACATTTTTTCTTGATAGGTGGAGTGAGTGTTGGTAATACTTCAAATAGAAAAACAAGCTAGGCAACTAGGCTAAGAGAAGTTAGATAGTAAAAAAGCGGTGTTCATCTAGAATTCGAACCAACGACCCTTGGGATTTTTGTTATTATTATTTAATCTCTTCATGCCAATATTATGATCTAGTTCATTTTTTAAATTTGGTGGAGATGTATATTTTAAGTTAATTTACAACATAGAAAACAAGAAAAATAAAACAGATGTCCTAGAGAAGATTTAGGTATGTGGCGTCATATGACGCCAGTGGGTTTTTTTGTTACCTATATAATACCGACCAATACATATGAAAGTAACTTCCCACAGTACCCATTATTTTTTAATTGAGGTAATAATTAAACATCAGAGTAATTATTTTTATTATAATTGTAACACTGTATTTTTAATTAAACATTTATTTTTTTGTATGAAATTCTCTCATACATTCAGGGCAAACCGGTTTCTTTGCATTTGTTTTCCTTAAAATTGAAAGTTTTTCTGTCAGCTCTGCCATAACGTTAGCCATGTTGAGCAGATGAAAAAAATTCTAAGGTACTAGGTACTTCTTGTTTTTAAATCCATTTGGGTAGTGACTTATCATCTTAACCATCAAGTCAACACCCCCCATGAATTTGTTATACTCCTGTATAACATAGGGCCGTGCAACTTTAATGTATTGCTTTTTCTTCCCATCCAATCAATAACTCGTGTGGTTCAAGGCCACCATAATTAGATATCATGTGCACCTCTTTATTATCCAGCCAACGCAGTGATGTTGCATAAGTTGCTTCACCTCTTTTCAAATGTTTCTTAGGAAGTGATTTATGTTTAACTTCAGAAAAGCTGTTTAGTTGAAGAGTTCCAATTACAAACAGATTTTGTTCTTGCAAAACTCAGTGGAAGATTTGTAAAAAGGTTATCCATAAATATTTCATTACCGGTGCGTGAAATCCCATGACATAAACGGATAACTGTGTCCCCTACCATACGTAATGGTGATCGCTCGTTGTTAGACTTTCCTTCATATATCTGGAAACAGTGAACATATTCATCTGGAGTAGCCCTGCACCAAATTTTGAAGCTCAATTTTTTGTGGTTTTCCCACCATATATTTCTTTTCAGAACTCTTTCATTTGAACGGAACCATTTGTTCGTCAATTGACTGCATTTTCCCATTGGACCTAGTTTCATGAAATGATGTATGAAGAGCCGTTATAACAATCCTTATTTTCCAAAATTTATCTTCTTTATGCTCTTCTTCATTGTTCCAAAAAGTAGATATCTTTTTATTTCTGAAAATCGATTGCGACTCATAGAATTTGCTATTTAGTCCATTCTTTGCGTTGGAATTTCGGACCGATACATTCTCACATTAGGATATCTTATATATGTCAATATCAAATTTATGCCAAAGTAAACCTTTAAGTCTTCGACAGTAATTGAAAAGATTGGACTGTCACATTGAAAAGCGTATCTATATTTGTCTCATATACGATCATCTCTAACAAATCGTCATTGAAAAAATATTTGCAAAAATTATATGGCTCAAATACATTACCGAATATTTTGTCTTCGCCTTGGTAGGCTGGAAGAATTCCGTTAAAGTCGTTATCTCTACCCGATACCCATATGTAGTTTCTCAGATGCTCCGATGTGGACGCTGCACATGTATTCTCGTTGATTTCCAAAGCACTTGTTTCATTAGTATCTTAATGTCCATCCCCATCAACTTCATCATACTCGTTGCATAATTCATCGAAGCAGTCTTGAACGAAATCATCATCATCGCTGTCTAGTACTCTAGATTCTGAGTCGGAAGGTAAAAAAACAAGACTTCAATTTCGGTATCTCGTAATGCTGTTCTTTTCTGAAAGTTAAACGAAAATTCCGATAGGATCATATTTCAATTAGTTTGAAATTTACGCATCAAAATGACCGAAAAAGGTATAAGTATGAGAAACAACAATTTTAAAATATACCGAAAATCTATCATTCTTATATAAAAATATTGAGCCGCCAAATGTATGGATAACAAAATACTGAAGAAATTATGTGATTCAGTGAAAGTGTCAATTTTTTGAAACGAGAAAACAAACAAGCCCAATGGCATCACATTAAGCCACATGTGTTCGAACCAAATTGCTTCGAATATATTTTTATAAACAGACAACTTCTGAAAAGAAAGTATGCTGAAAACAAAGCATAAAAAATTTAATAAAATTATCTCTAATCTGATTACTCTTAATAAAAATACAGGTACACAACCCAAAAAAAGCTATGTATTTGTCTTGTACATAGCACATTGCGCGAATATAATACAAAATTATAGCCCCAACGAGCAGATCAAATAAAGATTATTTCCATTTGTTTAAACCAGTTAGATCCGATATTCCTGAAAAAAGAACATATTACAAAGAATCATGCTAAAATTGAGATCTGAAAATAAAATAAATTCAATCTAATTACAATAATAACAAAAGCATTTCATGTAGCATACAATGCATGACACAAATATAATCAGATCAAGCCGATCAATTTGCAATTCTATCATTATCATCATTGCAAGTACTATCCAACGGGAATTTCTTCGCTACGTGATAAAGAAAATATTTTTTGCAAATATAATTCAATTTAACACAGCAGCATGGGTTGCTATAATTTTCTTGTTGCCATGCATTTTGGTTCGTTGCTATGCATATTATCGCTAGTACCGTATGATCACAGCTGCACTGCCAATTCTTGCAATCATGCGCCTCTGCCACTCCATCAGTCGTGTCGTGTGCAAGCAAAGGCTATAAAAACAACAAGCTGACTGATCTCGACCTCTTTTTGCACTTGGCATCGCTTGGGATAGGTTGACTAGGTAGGCACTAACATTTTATATCGGGTATCGACTGATATAGAACTTTTACTAATAAATCATTTTATTTTGGGCATTGACCGAAGTAATCATTTACTAACAAACACTTTATTTCGGGTTTTGACTGAAATAAAGAATCTTACTTCGGGTCTTGACTGAAGTCAAGATAACACTTTAAGTCGGGTATTGACTGATTTAAAGAGCATTATTTCGGGGATTGACTGAAATAATCATTTACTAACAAACACTTTATTTCGGGTTTTGACTGAAATAAGAATCTTACTTCGGATCTTGACTGAAGTTAAGATAAGACTTTAATTCGGGTATTGACTGATTTAAAGAGCATTATTTCGGGGATTGACTGAAATAATCGTTTACTTACATACACTTTAATTCGGGTTTTGACTGAAATAAAGAATCTTACTTCGGGTCTTGACTGAAGTTAAGATAAGACTTTAATTCGGGTATTGACTGATTTAAGGCATATTGTATCTCGGGTCTTGACTGAGATCAAAATTACTAACATTAACACTTTATTCCTGGTCTAGACGGGAATAAAGAATTGTTCTAATAAAATATTAGAACAAAGCATCTTAACATTAGCTTAAAGCCAACCTCCTCAAATGCCAAGTTTAGATCGGTGAGTACCAGCCACTTGTAACATTTTAATACTTATTCATATATCTATTTGACTATATTTTGACTTATATACACATATATATATATTATACATTTCATGTGCATATCTATTTTACACATATATTTTTATTACATTTTTGACGATCTTATATTATAACTTGGTGCTAATAAGTGTTTTAGTGTAATACAAAAATCTCAGACCCAAACTTATGTACAGAGTTTTGTCTCAACATATCTATTTTTGGAAATCGTGCATTACAAATCTGTGTTATTAAGTGTGTTTTCTAGTGTGTGTGCATCTCTGACCTATTTCCTTATATTTAATCTGATCTGAATACAAGTAGTGAGAAAATCCAAGAAACAAGTGTCAGTTTAAGGAACGTTAAAAGAAGTGGACAGTGTTTTTGTAGTTATAAGAAGATAGACCACTGATCTTAATCCATAATTATCAGTGCATTCATTGCAGTCTTCAGTAAATTCAAATTTGCGTGCACGTTCTAACTACCGGCAGTACAACATGCGTCTACTAAAAATATAAAAAATTTAAAAGGTCAATTACATGCATAATACATACATATCTATTCATTCTACAGCTAAGCACCTTAAAAAATACTTTTTTAAATTTTTCGCTTTTAAAAGAATGTATTCACAAAAAAAAACCTTAAACTTTACGTTTTACATCAACGGCAAATGAACCAAATAGTCACAGATTGTAAATCAACAAAAATAATGTCTGTTGTATGTTTGTGGATAAAATGAAATATTCGAAAGTACCTGAAAATATGCAGTAGGGATTAGAAGAATTTAGTCTAGTTTTAGGAGGTTTTATTTATCTGGCATCATATGATGCCGTTGGGCCTGGGCCCATGGCCCCGCAATCCAGGGGCACCCTAGTCCCTGCGATTGTAGATCAACCGATGTCCAATTCGTGAACCAGTAAGACAACTTATTACAAGCTAGTTTAACTGTTAAAGTTTGGCTACTGAAAGTATGTAGACTGTGGGATTTATTCGAACTTCTATACATGGCAACATATTTTCATACAAAGTAATAAAGCCTAGTATATAAAAGTATAGTGACTGTGTTTGCAGTCCCAGTATTTTTTAAATTTCCGACATTTTTTCATGGTGTATACTTTCAGTAGCCAAACTCAATTTCTTTGGTAATCGGAGGAAATTTATATACTGTTGGTTTATATTAGCCCTAACGCGCACTGTAGACTTTTTGTCACACTAATTCTTGGTCACTGTCGCCATGGGCTAGTTAAGTACGCACACAATGAATTACTGTCACTCAAAAAACTCATGATTTATATCATTATTCACCAATATAAATTTCGAGGAGGCAGTTGTGATATGTGCATTTGTCATAAAGATATGGAAAATATCAATCCTATTGGACTTTTCTAATTTGGAGCGAAAGGGTGCTTTAAGGAAAATTTCACTTAATGTTTGATGATCTGCGATTCTCGATATTTCCGTATGAGTGTTAAAAGCTTTAATAATTTTCTATAGATCTTGAGACCTGCTATAACTTATCAGAATACCGTTATGCGATCATCAATTGAACCCGAAGAGAGACTTGCTATACTTTTAAGGTCTAGAAGCACATTTTTATCTTTAAATTGTTATCAGTAGTATTTTTTTAGTACAGAGGTGGTGTCATTTGTACTTCTTGTATTAATGCTTAATTATTTATATCTTCCTCTTACACTATCGTTGCAGCACTCATTTTTTAAAAACGTACTTCCGTCTCTCAAAACAATGGCAGTCAAGCGGCGACAAAAATGTTATCAGTACGTCACATTCATATAAACGTGAAGCCGCGATGATAGCTTCGTCATGAGAAAGGTGTTAGTCGGAGGAACCAAAAAGTCACGTTATTGGCACGTCACTTCTTGCGTGCAGCCTAATGGAATTGATAGTGGTGACAAAACAGTTTCGTGACAAAACAGTTTTGTGACAAAAAGTCTCCAGTGCGCGATAGATCTTAAAAATACTTTACGTTATTAGTCCTGTTGTTGATAACCCAAAATATTTTTGAAAAAAATTTCTGTTAGGGGCACGTATATCCTAAATTGCCAAAGGCCCCCACTTGGCTAAAGACGGCTATGCCCGCATCCCCAGGATGATAGTCAGCGTGCTTACCAACTGGCCTACCGAAGCCACCAATACCAATTCCATATATGCAAGTTATAGTATTTTTCGTATTTCTTTCGAAAACAGTTCTTTTGACAGTAATGGCCGGTTTTACAGTCCAGTCATAAGCAACAGCGATTGTTTAAGCCAAGGCATATTCCAGTTTCACAGTCAAGGCTTAAGTGATATAACTGGTTTAAGCCAAGCTTAAATTAAGCCGATAATCTTGAAGACTTAAGCCCAGATGTTGGTGTGAAACACATATGGAGATTATTGCTAAATATACATTTTGCCTAAATATTATATTTTTTGTTATTAAACCAACATATGTATGTAGGTACGTATGTCAAAAGTTATATTTTAAAACTAAATTGAAAACGAAAAATAGTTATCTAGTTACCAATTTTCAGTGCTGCCAGAGAACTAGTGTCAGTATTCCATTTTACGTTTTCAGGAAGAAACCGAACAGTTTGAAACAAAAATGAATTATTTATTAAATTCAGCGGATATAAGCGACGATAAAATGCATAATATATAATATCGCCTAATGTGACCTATGAAAAAATTATAAGACAGCTCTCGCAACATTTCGATAAATGGGATGACTTTGATTTTTATTCTCAGTTCTGACTATCGAAACATTCGGGTATGATGATTTTGGATCTAATACACTCCCAGATAAAATGCTCGATTGTCTAGTAAATAATTAAGCTATAATAAAGTGCGAAAGTAAAAATATTATCATACATAGAAACAGGACGAAAGCAGACGGGAGGACAATACGATTTTTGATGTCTTTTTCTTCCTCGTGATTCATAATGGAAATTTTTGTTACAAAATTTCTCAATTATCGCAGTGTTGACAACATAAATATTTTTATCTCCAGTTTAACTAAGCCTCAGCTTACAAAGTATTATGAAACGGAGTAGGTTTGGCTTAGCTAAGCCTGGACTCTGAAATCGGCCATACGTTAGGTTAAAGTGGTGGCTACTGCACGAACCCCTGCGATCACCTTCACTTGGACCATTTATGGTCCATAGTGGTACCACCTTATTGGGACCTTAACTGGGAAAGATACCTCAGATTTAGGAGGTGCGTTGAAATCAGCCATAAGAGCTAATGAATCCTCACCAGGTTCCCCAACTAATTATCTACTAGCTCCCCGAATTCGTTGAAGAAGTAGCTGCCGTGCGCATATCTCCTACGCTAAACAAGATTAGGGCAATAATACAGCAGATGCTGAACGCTCTCAACCTCTTCCTCATCCATATAGCTTCTGCAGAATTCATTGTATAAGCCAGCCATAAGAATTCTATTTTGTTAGCTTTTATATGCCGATGAACTTATCAGTGTATTCAAAATGACTGGAACACATAAAATGCTGCTTTTCTTTTAAACCTATATTCCTTCCATAATTGATGTATCACATTTTAACAAAAGTACGAATCTGTCACTCTCCCTAAATCTACTCAGTAAATGCATTGCTTAATAAGTATTTGCAGATTTTAAGAGAGAAGCAACAATTAGCGTCATTCCGCAAACCACTTATATCTACTGGCTTGCATTAAAATATTTCTCTCTGTCTCTGCATTGAAATTTTCCTCCTTGGCTAATATCCTGCAATTTACAGTTATGCTTGACATGACACGGCATTCCTCTTAAAAGCGGACAGAAAGCTTATCAAAGTCATAATTTATGGCGTACTATTCCAACAGAGATATGTCAGTTGTCTGCAACAAAAGTGGAACAAATTATTCATTCCACTATACTTGATCTCTCTATGCAGGTCCTGTTTCCTATATATAACTGCCCGTGGGGGATGCTGTGAGTAGGATTCCAGTGAAATTTATTATACATGCGCAAGCATTGCATCCAATTTAGAAGAACACAAGACTGACATTCAGAGTGCTATTTGAATTCAAGGAAGGAGTTCAATAGTTTCATCGTTCAGCTTCATTCCACTGAGAATCCCCCGCGAGTTAGTGTGAACAGGGGAAATTACCGAACCGAATGCACTATTTGTCCTCATTAAAATTGCATTAGAGCTCATCAGGAAATTCGATTGCGTCAGAATATTAAGAATAAAATGAACCAACTATATGGACACTAATCTTATTGGGAATAAAACAACAACTACAAATCCTGATGCCCTCATTAAGGGTTTACTAAGAGGACGGTGCCCATGGGGAAACCTTAATATTTTCCGGGGCCCAAAAGAAGAAAAGTTATTTTCTCTGTTTGCCAAAAACAAAAGCAACATTTGGTGCCGAACGTGATGATATTCCACAAATTCCAGATATAAGACAGAATCATGTTATATATGGATGTGTGTATGTGTGTGTGTTTGAATATTTCGTGTATTTGTCGAGGGCGGAAGGGTAAAGATTTTCCTCCATTGACATGGTCACATCAATAAAGCAAACCGAGATAACTTCCGTTCTTGATGATATCGCCGTAATATTTATGAAATGCAAAGAAAAACGATACCCGCTTAAGGACAGACAGACGTGACAAGACTTTTCTCAGGATATTGATGTGAACAAAATAACGGTCTCAAATTTGGTGTGGTTTACTGTGGGAGAATGACAGATTGTCGATATTCAAGGATTTTGCATTTTGGGATTATTTTGTGGGATTTACTGTTTGGCACAGACTGTTGGAAATTGTCAGATTCATTGTAGCACAACAATTGAAGATGAAAAGAATTTCACTTTATTTTTCTTTGTACAAGTTCAGACGAAAAATTGTTTAGAACTTCATTTCGAATGCAAAGAGCGCTGGGTCGATTGCATCATTATTAGGGGTGGAAAATAAAAAGAGCTTGCACATAAAGGAAAAACTATAAGAAAGAATTGCTTTCTCAACTCTTGATCTCATTAGATTCCATTTATATTTCAGGTCAACTCTTTATAATATCAGGTCACGTGTTTATGATACACTTCATCCCGATATCATAGTAGAATGGCAGGATTTATGGAAAGTAATCTTCTTATCACAAGCTGGCAAGTAATTGGGAATTACTTAACTCAAACTATGTAGAGTGACAATTTCTCCCTTCAAGAATACTTTGAAGTAGGTATATAGGAGGATTGTATTGATTCATGACTCTACAATTGGGTCAACAAGTGAAAGTGTCAATAACTAGAATAAGTAGATGGAACAGTGTTTCCATTTAGGTCCGAAGTTTTAAAACTAGGAAGGCTGAAATCGGACAGTTTATCTTCTTTATATTAATCATATTACATTAATCAGGTTAAAAGTAGGGGCAACTAGGCCATTAGGATCTTGTGGACACCTTCACCAGAGTTAGTCTATTGTGTACTCCCCTAAAGTGGTTAGGCTAAATCTATCAGCTTTACGAGCTTAATTATTGAATTGGAGGTTTGCTTGCAAACCTTATTGCAGACAAGTCTGCGGGATCCGATAAAAATTTAGGTGTGCGATAATTGTTTTCTTCCATATAATTTACAGCCTGAGCCATGATTTGACATAAGGAATTTATTGTCAACTTCTTGTTAAAATCATCGGATTTAGTTAGCCTATCCAAATTGGATTCTGGAATTAGCTTCAAGATCATAAACAACTGTACTGCTCCCTATTAAATTCAGGAAGTTCCATAAAGAGTCCATCAAATGTCTGCCTTTAAAATTCCTTAAAAAATTTATCGTAGTACATTTGTTCGACCTATTTTGGGAAAATCTTTTATGCTGGCCTTATTGAGTAGTCTTTCAAGAGTTGGCAAAGTTTGTTCAGATTGACAGGGCAAAAGATGCGTTACGTCATGGATGCAAGATTGGCCTTTGGTTGTTAACAAAAGTTTGCTTCATTGTTCTGGTTGAAAAGATTCAAGTCTAATAAAGTAATAAGCTTCATCAGTTGTTCATCTCGACCTAGCTACCTAGTTCATGTCTGTTGAATTTCCTCTAAAGCTTATATTTTTGAATCATCAGTGAAGTATGCAGAGGATTTTTTATCTCGTCATCCATACCTCAACCGTGACATAAATTAGATTTTGGAGCATAAGTCTGGAATAGAATAGAATTGATTGTTGGCTCTTTAAGGAACACTATTAGCGTCATATTCATTTGATGTTATTTTGCCTTTGGGAGATGAAGTAAAAATTTTATTGCAGGTCTCTAAGTTTTCTAAAAGTTCGGTGCCATCTCTTAATCTGTTAGTAGAGAGTTTTTGTTGTACATGAGTACGTGTATATTTCGTAGGATCATTTAGTGGCTCTATTTAAAATTCTCAATTAATTATTTGCGAAAATTTCAGATAATTTGCTAATTGCTTGCTGCTGCAGTGCCGTGCCTTCAAGATTGGAATTTTCGCAATTTGAAGCGCCAATTCAAGGTATCCAGCTTTGGTAAACCTTAGGCATTTCCGGAAATCAATATTATTTGAGAGACAGAACCTCTTCACACTTCTACTTCGAAATAAAATCCACTCAGTGATATTAAGGATGAGGTTTTGGGTGTAGTTTTATGTGCAGTATTGAGTGCATTTCCGAAGTTTAGTAGTTCAGAGCAGATAGATGGAGCTATTTGAGTATAGTATCTCAAGGAGATACCTGTGTTTTTCTTCTTCCTTATCTATTTACTCATATGACCTTTTACAAAATTTTCAATTACACCGTGGTATCTTTAAGTGAAGTTGGTCGACACAAAACATATCCTCTTAACTCCAAGTGCAATAATTTCGGATAAGAACTTGGGAGCTAAATTATTTTTACGCATATTTCTACTCTACTGAATCTTAAATTTTTTCATTATTAAGAAGTTTATCCTTTAAAGTTACTACGCTTGGAAAATATCCTAGCATTTTTAATAAGGTTTCAATGCCAACATCTGGACCTCAATGTATGTTGGTCAAACAGTTTTGTCCGCTTTAGTATATTGTTTTGTTTTTTAGTCAACGAGATATGCAGAGTTCTAATTATTTTAATTAGTGTTTATAAAAAGTGAACAGAGTGACTAGATTTCTTAATTCTGTAAGTTTTTCTTTTTATATATAATGGGGGTGCGTTGGACCCCATAAAAAATGTATAGTATAAACTTCAATACTTCTCCTCATTTACCCTTCCATCTCTTCTCCTTTTTTCATTTTTCCTCTTTTCTTCTCTCCCTCCTCTCATTTCTTCTCATTTTATCTATGATAAGAACAATCGTTTCGGGTGATTATAATGAATTTACGGGGGGGGGGGGTCGATGATTGTGAAGAGCATCCTGCGTGGGAAACAGGTGATCCATCATACAAATTTGTTTGGGAAGCAAGTGTCAGTCTAGCGAGGGTGAAGCGATCGTATTGAAAAGTTTCAGGGCTAGGTGGAGAAGTCTAACCTCATCCGTGTCCAAATCTTCGTTTACGAAGACTCTTGCATCAGAACTGCCGGGAATAATGGAGTTAAGTGTTATTGGCTGTGAGCGTAGTTGCGTGATGTAAGCCTGAAAGAACGTGCACAGTCTTCTTCCGTGAAGAAACGAATTAAGCCTTTAGGTTTCTTAGGTTTCTTGAGCAGGGTTTGCAAGGAGGATGAGGGGTGTCTGAAGGGATCCGCTTTCTCAATGATTTGGTCGAAGCTCTGGTGAAGACCCACTCTGGTCCATAAAGCTGGCAGCATATGCTCACAATTGCTAAAACTAGCTTCAAGAATATTACTGAGAATTAATGTGCGCCTGTTGGTATTAATCCGAGATTCAGATTTGAGTATTTCAATGTATTTACTGATCCACAAGATAGCGTGCGATTTGATGTGATCAAGATCTTTGCTAAGCTTCACGATTTCAAAGTGGAGAGAAAGGACACCATGGGACAGCGAATTAATACTTGTATTGAGCTCTACAAGTGATGTCTGTGAGTAAACACCAGTGTTGCCGTTCATGTCTGGGACAACCGAGGCCACAGGGTCACAATTTAGGCGGGATTTATCCGTATTAAGGCAGACCGTGCTCTTGTTTTGATAAACAATTAAGTAATCTACGACAGACATATTGACATAGACCGAGTGAAACAAGCGCGAACAAACATCACAGGTTATCCAGGTGACAGTCTTCTTATTGTTACGCTTAACCGGATCGACCTCAGCGCATATACCACAACCAAAATCACTAAGGCCGCAGGCATTCCTGGCTTTAGCCTTAAGTAAATTTTTTCGTTTCAAAATAACTTTTTTCTTATGTTGATTAGTAGTTTCATTGCATGATGTCTGTTCTTTATTATTTTTTTTTCTCCAACAAACATATATCTTTTTTTACTTGTGATTCTAAAGCAGCTCTTTCCTCCTCATCTCCCAGGAGCTCCCTATCTAAAAGTGCCTCGGATATTGTTGCATTTTTAAGATGAGCTAATTGTAGCCAATCCTGTAATTCAACCTTATTCCCGACTGTAAATAAATCACGAAGTTCTAACTCCCTGCTTAGGTCAGTTATCTTCATTTTCAACACATCCGTTTCAAACATGATTAAGGAATTAAAAAAAAAAAAAAAACAAAAAAATCACAGAGCCTTGAGGCTAGCTGCTAGGATTGGTTTTGTGTTGCATCATTTCAATACCCGTGTTGAAATTTTTGTCAATGAATCGACGAAACCTTGAGGCCTAGAATTATTTCTGCCTTTAGTCTCATTGAAGTTAGTAAATGTTCATTTTGATTGGTAATATTTATCAGAAAAGTAATCATTTTCGGCGATTAATAATTGATAAATTGTAATCGTAATCATGATTACATGATTAAATTTTTAGATTTCAAAATTGCAAGAGTTTTAAAATTGTAGTTAAAAGTGGCATATAAACTAATTTTTGTAAGCATATATCTGTAGTGGGATAGTAATTGAATATCTCATATCTGTGGATTGGTAAACGATATTATTAGAAATTAAGAAAAAAAAATTTCATTTACGGTTTCCTTATTAGAGTTAGAATCTTCTTTATGATGTCAAAAATAATACTGCACCGTTTTGTTAGGTAATAGCTAGCGAATCTTACCTTTCATTCGCGCTCTTGCTGTCATATTAGTAATGTTTAACTATTTCAGCTCTTCGAGCATGCTTCTAACTGGTGTGTGTATGCTGCATTTCAGAATAACTCGCATTACCTTATTCTGCCATAGTTGCGGTCTACTCTTGGATTCATTCGAACTAGCATATAATAATGTGGAGCAATATGCAAAGTGTGGCAAAATCAAGGCGTTAAAAACCATTATTGCATTTTCCGTGCTCAACAACAACTTTCTTATACGCCCCAGAAATCTAATCTTTTTCACTATCTTTTTGCATAAATAATCAAGATCCTCGAATTTGAGTTGATGATCAGATATGTGCGAGTCTCTATGAATTAATACATAATTCTACAGTGTCTTGGAAATTTCCACAATAAAAATTCTTACGATCTGAAATTGTTTGTTTTCTTAGAACTACATTCTAAAATCTCTTAAAAAGTTTCATTTGTAATAAAAAAAAACATGTTACCCTGTTACCAATATTACGGTTATATTTTTCTAAGATTACTTGATGTAATCATAATTTATTGATTGATGTGTAATCATGATTATTTATCTGATTACAAATGTAGTTGATTACACCCATGCACTCCCATTGTAATTAAGAATGGCTCTATTCTAATTTTGATTAAACATTTTGTTATTCATACAGGGTGTTTCCTCCATGGTGGTCCATAGAGCAGGAGGTGATAGTACACACCAAGACAACAAAAATTGTATTAAAGAGGGGGCCATATTAATCGTTTCGGAATTACAGGGTGATTAAGAAATTTTGTTAGGTTTTCACGAAATACCCTGTATTTTAAAAAGTGAAGGATGTACGGTCACCGCAGAAAGCTGATTGTATTCAGAACTTCATGGCCTTTCCAACGACTGCTCAACCAGCTCCGTACCCCTCCCAACGGAGTTATGCTTGTCTAAACTAAAAATATGTTAATGACCTTTTTGCAAAAAAAAAAAGGTCAAATTAAAAAAATGGCTAGAAAGTACGAAATTTATAACACAAAAACCTGAAAGCTCTCTAGATCACTGCTATATAAAACTAATTACTTATAAGGTTTAGTGGCATTTAAAAAAAAAATCAATAATCAATGAAGAACATACGTATAAAATTATCTCAATGGAAGACTCATTTATTTATAACCTTGTCCAATTCTCATTATTATCTAAAAGCCTTATTTTTTATTCCAGAATTTCATACAGACATTTTTTTTAAATTCTTCTTCTAACAATTTCCAAGCTTATCTGGAACTTCAGCATGAATAATTTAGCTACATCAATTAGTGAGGCAAAATTCTCTACAGAAAAAGTACTCGTTACTTAAGCACTAGAGAGAAGAATAAAAAAAATGCAACTTAATTTCATCGTCAAAGTGCCGGACTCCTCTAGCTTCCTATTAGTCTCATTACGATATTTAGCACTTTTTACGTAAAACAGATTTTTTTCATTATTTCTTCAACAACTACAATTTTTTTATTATTATCATTTTTAAGGTTTTTCTAAGGATCTCACTCCATTCCATATGAACTAACTTCAACTAAAAGTAATGCGCAGTACCACTGAAAGGACAATTACCATTTTGTCTGTTACAAAGGGACACAAAAAAGGATAATGCAGAGTTGGGTGTAATCCTTTCAGCTGTCTCATCCGGTTATTCAGAAATTTTTCCTCTATGTTTCTTTTAATGCCATCATCAGTTATATTGCAATTTAAGGGACAAGCAAAAATTTTCATTTTACGATATTCTCTCTGAGACCATCAGGATAAATGAAGATAATCCTTTTCTTTGGACGATTACCCAAGAGCTCCGCCATTTCTATGTTCTTAGAGTTGGAGTGAATTTATTTCTTTAAATTCATCACATGATTTTATGTACACAGAAATTCAAACTTAGTTCATCTTATGTGTCGGTGGGAAAGTTTGTGCCCTTCGTTTTCCGTTATAGCACTTCAGCTTTGTATTATCCCGCATTACACTGAAGAAGTATACAACTGGGACCTATAAGGATGAAGAATATCTACTTGGAATGGCTTATAAGGATTTATTTTACAACTCTGGATTAACGGCACAATATGAGCAATGAGATCTGACAGCATGTGTGTATGTATGAATGTATGGATGTGTGAAGAGGATTCTTTATTTGAAAGGCTTGCCTACGACGACGACGGTAGATTTATTGTGAATCCTTAAGTCGTAGATTTCAATTTTTCTTAATTTGTTTTTTTCTATATATTTAAATAAATTGTAACTTTTTTTTTCATGGTAATTTGACTCCTTTATTATAATCTCAATTTTTTTTTCATCTCATTGCAGCTGCTCTACCCGAAGTAATTCTTCGTAATTGCAGAAATTGTTCTCCTCAACAGGCACAGAATGCACAGAAATTAACAAGTTTCCTCCAAACACGATATCCAGAAGTGTGGGCAATGTTAATTCGAAAATACCGGGGAGTTTAAGATGCGCTTTATATAATAAAAATATATTCAATAAATTACAACCATATCAAAAATTTAATTTAGTTTTATAATAAAATTGATACAAAAAAAAAAACTTAAATGGAAAAAACAAACGAGAAACGAGAAATCATATCAAAATTCTTCATGATGCAAATTTCAATATTTCCAAGGCAATGGAATTTCGCGGGAATTAGGCAGGCATAAGCCATATCAGGAGAAGTTCAATGTCGGAAGGAAGAATATTAATTATGCTCTGAAAAAGGACAATTATCCCTTTAGCTTTGTGGTGAAAATTTCTTCTTTTAATTGACTATGTTTTGATTTTATTGTAAAATGCAAAAAAAAACACGGTTTTGTTTTAATGTGAATCAATAAAATTCTTTTAATCTGGAGAGTATTGTGATATCAATGTCTAATTTTTGTTTTTGTATGTTATTCTTTGTCCACATTTTGTCTATTTTAATTGAACTTTAAGACCCGTAGCTGCAGAGGAAGAGTTCGAAAAGTGAGACACTTTTTCTTTAAATTGATATAAATTTATATCTACTTATCGCAATGATTGTGTACTGCTAATAAGCTTATTGGTAGAGTAATATTCTGCCTTTAATATGCCTTCAAAAATAATAATAATCATAATCATAATATATACATATATTTTCTGGTGATTGATACTACAAGATTAACAATCTTTTACAGTACTATCTATTGTACGGACGGGTATATCAAAATTCAAATTAGAATAAAAATCAAAATCAAGGCTAACATTAAAATCAAAACCAAAATTAAAGGCGAAATAAAAAATTAAAACCAAAATCAAAAATAACATTAAAATTAAAATTAAAAAAAAAATAATCAGAATTAAAACCAAAATTTAAATCAAAATCAAAAATTAATTAAAAGGTTAGAAGATAAAAAATAAAATGGATAAGAGATTACAAATTCATGTGCTTCGGGGACAAAAATAACGCTACTCTAGGAACACAACAAGAAGCTGTCTGAATGTTCCAAATAAATTTTCCCGCTAAATGTTACAAGGCACCATGTTCCCAAAACAGATTGGCTGAACAATGTAAGAATGCTCAGAGACCGCTGTTTATAATCTAGGTATTAAAAACTTACGCGCTCTGGCAGAGCTAAAAGCCGGATCAAGTTAGCTAGAATAGTCAATAGTGGTTTGGCTGTAGTTAATGTTAAGAGAAGGGGCGACTAGGCCTCCAAGACGTTGCGGACCCCGCGACCATAGTTGATGTATTGTGCCTTCCCCTAGAGTGGTTAGGCACACTCGAGTCTTTTATCGAGCTTGATTATTACTTTTGGGGTTAGATTGCAGGCTTATCCGGAGAGACAAGTGTTCCTCCAGTGATTTGGAGCGTTGTGCAAGTGCTGGGCACTCACATATAACATGCATCGAGGTTTCATCTTCCTTTTCGCACATTCGACACAGTTCATTGTCGGATTTGCCTATCATCTTCAGGAAGTGACGGAAGGGGCCATGACCAGTGACTGCGTTGGCTGTAGTTACAAGCTTGTAAAAAAACAAAAAAAAAACTCTTCGCTTCAGATATATTTCTAACGGGCATCCAAGCAGAGCAAACCTAAGATGAGAAACATGGTCAACTTCGTAATTCAAAAATAAACCGGTACCAGTCAATGATTTCGACATTTAATTTTCTAGTGCTGCTTCAATTCAACTTTATAAAAACAAGGCAACTAGCTGATACCCAAAACCTGAATATGATCGCAATATTTCATATTTGAATTAAGTGTAACGCCCAAATTCCGGAATTTGTTCAAGTATAGAGAATCACAATACTATCCACAGTAACACCTGGTAATTCTGAAGAGTCCATAAAACTAGTTGAAAAGGCAATGCGCTGAGACTTATTATGATTTATTTAAAGATTATGTACAAACGCCAATTTAATAATTTTTCAAGTAAATCGCTGTTGATTCTAGTCACACAACATTTAATCATATCTATGGAGCGGTAGATCAATTTGAACGTCATCGGAATTCATATGAATGTCAACGAGAAGTCATTGAGATAAAGGATAAAGAGTAGAGGTCCAAGAATAGATCCCTGCGGAACTCCATTAAGGGAAAGAAATGCGAATAATTTTCTTCAGTAATCTAACGGACGGAAAGTTAATAATTAAGATGAAAATTGTTGTGAATTTTGCTCAGTAATTTCTTATGTGGAACGCTGTCAAATGCCTTCGAAAAAAAAGTCAAGTCAAGGACAGTCAAAGTGGCGATTTCTCTGTTATCGTCCGATGTTTGAATGTCAGTTGTCAAGAAGGCATTTTCACAGCTCAGGGCAAACACCAGACTGACATTCATACTTATGAGGTTATTTTTTAATATGAAACGTTCAACTTGCCAATACAACAACTTTTTCATCATGTTGGAAAGAAAACAAAGCATGTTGATAGGCCTGTAAATCTCAGGACGTAGAAATTCTCCATTTTCTTTGGAATGGTCACTACATTAGAAGTCTTCCAGGTCAATTTAAGAGACATACCGTCAGTACCGATAGCGTTGATCTATGGCAAATATATCATTAATTACTTCAGTCGTATTCACACCATAAAATTGAAATCTGTCGTGTTATTGTTAGAAATGTCCAATATTGGCGTATATGATTGGAATATGCCGATTGTCGATTTCCAACAAGGTACCTGTTCAACTCGTTATACCGCATACACTAGCATTTCGCAGATTACGCCGAAGCATTTTCGGGGGTATGAAAGGGTAAATTTGCGTTTGTATTAGGATCATTTATCTGCTAAAACCATTAAACTCACGTTATTTCGTAAAACGTTGTATAATCGAAACGTAGAATATAAATATTCCTGCTCAGTAATCATACTTTCGATCTCCGTAGAGAACCATGGGCATAATTACTTTTCTTCTTAAAGGTACGCACATGTATTCAATTGATCCGTTAATAAAATATACTTGGATATCAACCGATTGGAGGACATATGTATAGTTGTAGGGATAGTCTACACATCGCACGCACATAGAAACCTCAGGTTAATTCTTTCCGCATTCCTGTAATGAACACACTTTTTGGTAAACCACCAAGAAGACTTATTGTAGAAAAATTTTATCAGTTTTAAAAATTGATACCAAAAAAAATTGTTACTAAAACTGCAACTGATGAAAGTGCAAAAGGCGTTTCATATTAGCAAGAATTTATTATTCTTCAGAACGGCCGAAATTTTTGGGAGTATAGGTACTGCGTGTAAAATGTTTCGATCAGCAGTAACAGGGCGATCTCATCAGAACAGCAATGAACCCTGAAACTGTATGCTAGTGGGGGTATTTTTAAACAAAATAACGGAAAAATAAAAGAACAAAATTTAAAAACGAAATTGTGAATTTGAAGCGGTACAGCTCTGTAGTGGTGAGGGCTACGGGAGTGGCTTAACATTCAAAAGAAAGATCTTAAGGTTCTGCATACAATGCCGTATACACTGTAATTTTCTAGATATATGGTGTTTAATGAAAAAGAGCATATTCCAATAATCATCCTGTAACTCGGTAGTGTTTCATCGCGGACAGTTGTGGAGTTGTGGAGATGAGAGTTATTTTGACATATAACTCTCCACTTGGAAGTCTGTAACTCGTGAAATTTATATTGAGAATTCCCAAACTCTCTATTCCACTCGACAAAATTCTCGGCTGTTTTAGTTGTAGAGAAGTAAGAGAAAAACTTCTCATCTGAAAATATTGTCTGTTTTGTTGTGTTAGCTAGGTACCTACCTAGAAGATTTTAAATTAAATTATGAATTCACCGCATATCCTGGCTAATTGACAAAAACCAATTATCGAAATCCTTGTCAATACTTACAGAGAAATATGAATTCTGGTGTCTCAAGATATCCGCTAAAAATTTAAATTACGCGAAAATGTTCAATTTGGTCGTCTTCCAGTACAGAAAACATGCTATAAAAATATTTAAGAGGTTGAAATCGCATCTACATTTTGTCCCCTAATTAGAAATGAAATTAGTTTTTGAGTCCGATAAACGGTTTTGGATATAACTGCAAAAGAAGTGAATCAATCCTTCTTAAGATGAAAAACTAAACTGGCCGTTTTTCACGTTTCACGTTTCACGTTTTCGCTAAGTCCCCAAGTATGTAGAGAATCGCGAATGGAGCGTTAGGGAGTTTTACTCGGGGAAAACGAAAATTCTCATATCCCAAACTACTCAACTCTACGGGTTACAGAATCCGGCACCTGGACGCTAATATTCCTAAAGCGTTTTTTATTTTCATCCAAGCCCGAGGTATTCGAGGTATATTTGTTATAGTCATCATGTTCAGCTGACAAATTTTTACTTTTAGAACAAATACCTTTCGTTAAACTTAAAATGTACAATCTAAAGTTATTAATTGATTTTTACCCGGATAAGCACGCATTAGCTTGCATTTTAAAGAAAAATCTACATCTCTAATGAAAAAAAGGAAAGTTTAAACAAGAGTAGGCTAGTTCACCTGAAATTGGAATAAAGAACTGCCATTTCTGAAGCTTTTGCCCGAAGGTGCTTTCTTGGAAGATACCTCCATCACTCTGACCTTCAAACGACCTTATATATAACAATAGTGGTAAAATAATAGTTCGCGTTACATACAGCCAGGGCTGGAATTAGACTTGAATAGACCCCGAGCTATTTGAAATATGGGGCCTTTTATAAGTCCAGATATTATATGTCAGTGCCAAATATGATTGATTTTGATTAAACTGAAATACAATTAAGAAGTATATAGATAGTGAAATAATAAATATTTAACTTAAAATCATGTTTATTAACAACAAACTTAAAAATGCAAACTGTGGTAAAAAGAAACAAAAGTTCTTTTCAAAGGTACAATTTACAAAGGCTTATTACCTAATCTCTTGAAACATGTTATAAGGATTAAGGAATTATACTAATCTAAAACATTTTCTTTCTTCCCTTTGCCAAAGCAAAGTCACTGATGACATCATCAATGATAAACTGCGTAGCTTTTCACTTTCTACATGTACATGAGACTGAGGGAACATAATTTATCTTGAGTCATTGTTGTTCTAAATTCACTTTTTATCCTCTTCAGCTGAGAAAAAGATTTTTCTCCAGAGCAATTTGCAACCATCATACCACCACTATCATTAGGGAATGCTGCTTGGACAGGATCGTCAAATATTACCCTATATATGTAGATCTTGATGTGACAGATTATCATGTTTCGATGAACAATAGCCTTGACTATGTCTAACATATTGATGGAAATGCTTGACTTCTCCTACAATATTCATATCCGTATCTTAACCCTTTGCGGTCCGAATTAATATTTCATATTCCCAATAGTCCGGTCCGAATTAATTCTTGATATTTATCGAGCTATATATATACTCACACTCTCATTACGAAATCTACAGAACTAGGTATAAAGCCTACAAGTTTGATCTTTAGAATATAGGTTATTATACGACATAGGCGTACACTAAGAAGGGATATTTGGAAATTCAGCTCCTGGATCTCGTGTAGAATTACAAAATGGCAGCTACAATATGGTGACTGTAAACGTTCAACTACAAAGGATGGCTATGAAAACGGTTCCTTTTATGTTTTTGGGGTCGCTGATCTGGAATCTACTGTAGATGTTCGAAAATTAAAGATGACGGTTTCAATATGGCGACCAAAAATTTCTCAATTTCAAAGGATTGCTATGAAAACGGGTCCTTTTATATTTTCATATATTTATGTTTTTGGGGTCGCTGATCCCGAACCTACTGTCAAAATTCGAAAATTAAAGATGGCGGATAAAATATGGCGACCGACAATTTCTCAATTTCAAAGGATTGCGATGAAAATAATATATAGGGCTTTTTGGGGTCGCTGTTTTTAAATGCTGTAGTAATTTTATCTTGGGAATGTTTTAGATTGCCGTGGGAAAAATGAAAAGTATCTCCACACAGCAAACAGTTTCATACATTCTGCAGCCATTTTACCGCAAATGAATTCAGATTAAAATTTATACAGTATCATTCATTTTGTAAAAGTTTTAATTTACAAGGCCAAGGCCGGGTCGTATTTCCTAGATTATTATAAAACTGACAAATTTATTGATAAAATTGATAACTCTGGAGTCTGAAGGCTTTAGGTTCCTATTGCATTCCCTGTCTCTCAATCTAAATCCAAATCTACTCGGAGAAACTAATCATGAGGTGTAGAAATAACAATTAGCACTATATTTATACACATTGCTACATTGACCGCAGAACTTGATGCATAGTAATTTATTTGTCTCAAACTTGGCTACAAACAATGACACGCCCTCTCTCGGCGTACACTTAATTTCGTTACCCGACCAAGTCCTCCCTTTCTTGCATTGAACGGGGAAGAGGAAACTTTTGGGTGGATTGCTTACTACTTGCAATCTTCCTCTATCGAACACTGCCCTCTCTGTTATCCTACGACCAATAGTTTTGCAGTATTAGTCGTTTCATAAGCTGCCGTTGTGGTTTCGCTCATATTTTTGGAATAACATTTAGGATCGGAATTAAAGATGCCATCATTCCAAATAAATTGCTTCGCAAGAAAAAGGGGTAGGGGGAGGGGTTAGCTATCATTTGAGCGAAGAATAAAGAAAAACGGTAAAGAGGGTGAGGAGCAATGGACAAAAGAGTGGAGGGAGGGGAAGGACAGATGCTTACCGGAGGGGAGAGAGACTGGTTGGCTACCATATGCAACAAAAAACATTGCAATCGGTCAAAAGTGTGAGGAGCAATGGACAAAAGAGTGGAGTCATGTCTCATGTGGACTGATGTCTTTATATTTTTACACTGTCTTCCGTCTTCCCCTGCCCCAGGCCCAGGAAGGGGTTGATGCGAGTAAAAATGGAATAAAGTATTTGATAGAGCAAAGCCTGCTACCCGAAATAGTACTTCGAATCATTAAAATTGGTTCAGATTTGACAGAGATGTTGAGGAAGACGTCCTACTACTTTTCGAGGGAAATTGTAACATGAAATATATCACAGGCTACAGAGCGACTGTTTTTATACAAAGAATGCTCGAAATTCCGGATGCTTGTTTTAATGCTAACTATGAGTTGCGCTTATAATATTTAATGGAAAGCCTTTCGCGAAATGTAGTAAATGAGGTATATGTGACGTAAATGTATGGAAACGCATGAGAATTGGACTTTCATCGTGAAAAACGTCTCGATGAAGTTTTTGGAATCAGGAAAAAAAGTACACAGTCAGATAGTACTCGTCTAGACCATTAATTTGATAGACAACATGACCGATTAGAGCCACCCCCCACCGGGCGTACTAACCCCCACCCTAATAGTACGCTTATAAAAAAAAATCGTACACGAATTATAGCAGGTAATTATTTGAAGCGAGCAGTAAAATCCGCTTTCGGATCGGACTTGACCCTACCGAGATACGGCCGATTTTCTGAGAGAAAATTCTAGTACGTTTTTTTTCTCGAAAAATAAAAGAGTGAATTACTAAAAAAGTGAGTATGGGGATCGATAGAGGAGTATTTTTATATTTGGGTACAAAGTCGAGTCGAAAAAATGTCAATTAACGGAACAGGAGGGGTTTGAAGAAATTTTGCGCTAGTAGAATATGGGTAATCTATTACACTTTTGAATTTTCTATTTTGTTTTATGAAGTTTGAGTACCATCACACGTATGTTCAGAGGTCAAATGGCCCTGTTTTTATCGAAAAACTACTGAGCCCCCCCTCCCTCTAAGTCGAAAAACGTAGGACCCTAATGCACCCACGGTATCATTATGTATCCCACAAAATATAATCAATCGATTCGGCTGCCTTGTGTGGCAGCTTTTGTGATCAAGGTTGAGATGTTTGTATGGAGAATAAAGACGCTATTTTAAAAAAGCACGCCCCCTTTGGCTCCACCCCCTTCAAAGCCGGAGACTTGAAAATTGTACCATTCGTAAGTTAGGATAAAAATATATATTCAAGATAACAACGACTTCGCTACGGCTCTTTGTTCTGGAGATATAACGAAAAATATGTTTAACTTCACCCCCCCCCCCCCCCGGACGACAGCAAGTCCCCCTCGAAAAAAGACCAAAAGATGCGCGACGAACAGGTGTTCCAAATTAGAGCTATTTTAAGTTTTCACCCCTTCCTTTCCAGCAATCCCCCCCTCCACATTCTATACCCCACTTGAGACTAAAAAATTTAGTTCCGGTTCTGGGAAAATTTATTTTAAAAAAATCGATTAATAATTACTGGCACTAATGGTCAAAAAACCTAGAGCTAACAATTTCTCTACCTGTTTTTTTTTAACAAAAGCCAAAGCCAAAAGCCCAACCGACAAACAAGTGCCTGCGAATTCCGTGAAATATGTACCGTTTCATTCGTCGAAAGAAAGACAATACTGTTATTTTACTAGCCTGCTTGTTTGTAAAATAATGTATAGTTATCTTTAAGTCCGCCAATCGAGCAATTACTTCTATAACAAATTTAAATTATTCCAATTTTTAAGATTAAAAACTTTGTCGAGCCACACTCGACTTTGGACCTGGTGCAAGGAAATTCTTTGTCGAGTGGGACTCGACGTTCGACCGCAAAGGGTTTTAAGGATATGTTTGACATAAAGCACTAACACCTTCACGAATGCCTTCTTCTGTAGCTTCTAATTGTGTTAAGAATGAAAACTTTTTTGCAGCATCATTGTATACTGAGGCCCTCTGTGCCAGACTTAACTCTAATGTATCCATCAGAGGTATAAATGTTTTGATTCTGAACTTATCTCTTGGCTCAATGTTTTCTAAAGCATCATCTTCTACATCATTCTTCTGTATCTGCTTTTTTGTAATCGACATCAGGCAATTTCTCCTTTACTTTTTCTTCAAAATGATCGAACATATCTCTGGAACTTTTAACAAGATTCGAAAGTGAAGCATACAATTTCCTACATACATCTAGAGTCTTTCAGACGGGTAGACGTGTATCATTTAGCTCCGCGAAATTCTTACTAGAAGAAGAACAGTAATTGTTGTTTCCTAAACACGCTGTAATTTGCTTTGTTAATCGTACATAACTTGTTATCGCAGTTTTATTTCAAAATTGTTGTTTTTCTATTTTCATAAACGTAATTAATTCAATTAAGTTTAGATTATGACTCGAGCATCGCGTAATTCTGCATCTGATAATCTGCGAAGAATTGGACAAGTGCGTTGAATGCATGAAGCAGCATTTGGATAACAAATTTACAGAGATAGAGCAGAATTTTATTAGTGAAATCTATGAATTAAAGCTCATTTTTTCTACCAATTTAAAGGAATGAATGGAATGCTGAAGTTTCCTCGCTTCAAGCCAGAATTCTGTCACTCGAGGCTCACATCGATAGAATTGAACAATTAACAAGGACTGCCGATGCATTTCTTTTGGATATTCAAGTTATGCCTCAGGAAAACGTCAATGAAATTATTCACAGACTCGTTACTGTTTCTTGTTTGTCGCACCTAATATCATTACAGTATTTAGGGTAAAAAATAAAGAATCATCATCTAAATCTGTTAAGCCTTGAGCTATAGTGATAAAATTCGGGAGTACCTACATCTGACAAATTTCGATTTATTGGTAGGGGAGCTAAGGGCTATTTGTAACAAGTCTATGTAGTAACATGGAAATTTCAGAAGGAATTTGATAATTTTCACATTATATTTTCGACTATATCTCTTATGTGTAACGAGCCGCATTATGTGAACATAACCAATATCCTGCCGGACATCAAGGGAGGAGTTTGTACACGTACGCTTCGATTTGACCAGTTAATGGAAAAATAATAGTAAAATAAACTTTGATTTACGACATATTATTTTGCTAATCGTTTTTTCTGTTTGCAGAGTGAGATTGCAAAATAACTTAGTTATGAACCCTTGTAATTAATTTTCGTTCAGCTCGTTTTGTTTTTTATAAATATTAATTAATTTCAAAAATTATCTAAGGCAAGTAGTAACAAAATTTCGGGGTAAGTTGTAACATGTAACATGAACAGTTGTAATGAGATTATTTATAGCATTTTCAGATTTATTTAAACCATTAACAAATTAGTTTAAACTTTAAGCAAATAAATTTAAACCTCGAACAAATGATTTTAAACCCTTAACAAATAAAATTAAACCTTGAACAAATGATTTCAAACCCTTAACAAATGAATTTAAACCTTGAACAAATGATTTTAAACCCTTAACAAATATATTTAAACCCTTAACGAATGAGTTTCAACCGTTAACAAAAAAATTTAAACTCTTAACAAATTTATATTTAAAATATTTTATTTCAACTTAAGTAAGCATTTATTCAAGGTTTAAATTTATTTACTTAAAGTTTAAACTCATTTGTTAATGGTTTAAATAAATCTGAAAATGCAGGACATCATTATTTAGTTGAAAGTAGAGGGCTATGTTAATTTTTATTCTAGTTTAAAGATACCAAATGGTAAATTTATTTAAAAAAAAGTGCGCTACTTTTTAAACACATGGTGCTTAACGCAAAGGAAGTTTTGCCAATTTTTAAGCGAGTAAAATGATGACTTTTGTCCTTTTAACTCTCCACATTTTTTGCATGAGAGATGCAGTTACTTTATTCTTTTTAACTTATAGATAACTCAGAATACGGTGTTACTACGTTAAAAGAATATTAAATAAAAACTTAATAGTAACTACAGCATTTTATTTAAACTACCTGTCTTGTTCTGTGCGCTATTGTACATCAAAAGTTAGCTCTTAAAACATAGAACTTGGATACAGTTCACATATATATCATACAAATAAAAAAGGTATATTTTATACAGCATTTCAGTTGCTATAAGGGTTTTAACATTAATTGCGTTCCATACATTACACCTATTCAGATACAGCATTCGTGAGGCCCATAAAACAAAAAACGGATTGATGTAACTTGCAAAACTAATGCTTATATTGCAAATTGTGTGTGGATATAATTTAAAAAAATAAATCTTTCCAAAAATAGCACTTGTATCACAAATAGTTTAGAAGTTATGATTTTTTCAGCGTCGACATATTAATTGCACTGGAAAAGCCTATTTTAGCTATAATGGCATTAGAGGTTGTTAATGAAATTGTAACACAAAATTATAACTAATTTATACATGAATAAAAGAGTATTAACAAATAGTTATATCTAAACCTAGCGTTTCCTAAGGAACGTGAAGACATCGTTATTTTGAAACATGTTTCCATTTGAAAACAAGTGTTTCGAAAGAACTACGTTAATGTGACATCTACGATATGGAAGGTGAGCAACGCATTTCCTAAAAAGATACCTTTTAAGCCTCGTTTCCACTTATACAAATTTTCTTACCCGACAAGTTGTGAAACATGTTGGCAATATTCTGTCTAAGTGGAAACGCTATATGAAAATTCAGACACATGTTGGCAACTTGTTCGATGTCGGCTGTAAAAACTCGCAGAATTTGTTGGGTGGATTTGTTCATTTAAGTGGAAACGCTCATTTGTTGTGTTGGCCAAACTAGTGGAAGGCAATGGAGTAGAATGTAAGAAGTTAAGCCAACAAGTTCGCGAAAATTTATTTAAATGGAAACACTTGTAAGTTTAAGCTAACATGTCGGCTCTCAACAAGTACACAACATGTTGCCGAATAAGTTGGCACAATTTGTATAAGTGGAAACGAGGCTTTAGGAGAATAAGGGAGTTATTGTTTCGAAACTATGACGTACCATGATAAAGAAACATTTACGTTAATATGCCTAAATCTGCCACTTGAATAACACTCATTCATAATTGGCATGTGTGTATTCGCATTATATTTTCTTTTATATATAGGTATGTTGATCAAATACATATGATATTTAATATGTATACTTATATGAATAAAAAAATATAATATAATTGAGCGTGTGTGGCTTTTATATGTTTTCGTTCGTAAGTAACTCAAAATGGAAATTATCATATTCTTTTATAATTATTTCATTGGACTTTCGTAAAAAATTTGTTTATTTCTTCAGATCAAAAATTTGAACGCAGAAAAATTCTTCGTCAATATTCATATATTAGCTCGATAAAATATGCTGCACCCTCTGAAAAATTAACTTTTAACAATATTCAAATTTATTTAATATTTATTTAAAAAAATTATTATCTTGCATATGACATGAAAAGTTCTCTTCGGATTTTTCCCGTAAAGAAACTAATCTCCTTTTGAAGAATTTCTAGCTAATTTCATAGAAAATCAATTTTTAGGTCCTCAATATAAATTTTAAGACACCGACATGTTAGAAGAATCTTTTAGCCAGAAGTTTCAAAATGAGAATTTTTACCCGTCTGTTTCTTTGTAGGTGCCTAATATGACACGATCACTGTGTTGTGTTCCATTAGTTCCCGAATAGAAACTTTTCCTTGTTTGTGTCTGAAATGGCCTCCGTATTTTCTTTGCAAGTGCCTAATATGACACGTTTCCAGCCTTGTGCTTACGAAAGTTCCTAAATAGAAACTTTTCCTTGTTTGTGTCTGAAATGGCCTCCGTATTTTCTTTGCAAGTGCTTAATATTATAGCAGGAGTACTCAATAACGTTCTGCTATCTGTCGGTAAGAAACCCATTTTATTTAAGCGTAGCAACGTCAGAAGATCATTTAAGGCCCGATGTGTTATTTTATGCGTCAACACCCAAGATTTAGGTTTCTCAAGGAAACTTAGCTTTTTTTCTGCTTGCTATATATTCCCATCATCGTTTTCATCAAATCCAGTTTCATCATTATCATCACTACAATTTATAGAATATTGATCATAATCTTGATATAGGTGATTTATATCACCGTCTGTCTCTTTAATACATTTAACTGTATTATTTTCAACGGATTGACTGTAATTGTGATCATTAAAGATGCTAATATCTTCCGAAAGCCGCTACGACTGGGGCTGCTCTAGCATGTAGCTGCTTATTCCTTTAATTTTATTTAGTGCTTTTATTCTTCTGTAAAAAGTTGTTGTGGTTTTGAACGGTCTTTTCTTTAACCAAGCTTGCACTTTTTGATTAAACATTCTATAAAAAACACTTTTAATTCTCATTTGACGTTTAAATTTTCAAGCACGCAATTAATATTTGTGTATTCCCAAATAGAAACAGTTGTAAGTTCGTGCCGTTTGTTCCCAAAATGACTCCTATAATATTTGAAACATTTTAGTCACAGTTCCTTTAAAAGTAGGTACCTACTAGTTCCAAACAAGAAACTATTCAGTCGAAAAAGGGAAACATTTCCTATAATGGAACGTTATAATTACTACGTATTATGAATAGTTACTAAGTTAGGCATTTCTACTTAAATGTGCCTATTATATGCCCAATTGGTAATTGTTATTTAAAAGGAATAGTTACCAACTTTTTCCACATCAGCTTTAAAGCAGCTTTAAACACAGTTAGGCACAAAATGCTTCTTGGGTTAATTAAGAGAAATCCTGAATTATCTTACGTTTTCGATTTAATGATATCTTGTTACTACTTGCCCCAAACATGTAACAATTACACTTTTTAGAAAAAATATAGTTGTGAAAAATATTGAAATATATTCAATTATTTTTCTTTTGAAAAAGATGGTTGAATAGTTACACCATCAGATAAAAATATCTGAATCTTAAAGTAATGTGTGATTTTGGTAATATAACTGTTGTATAAAAACTGTTACAACTAGCCCCGGATCCCCTACTAACCGTAAGATAAAACCTAAGTTAAAAGATGTTGGTCTATCTTGGAGCAGCGGAATCTTTGTGTATGAAAGTTTAACAGCTAAAAATCAGAAGAGCTTTAAGTCAGTGATTAATATTAAACGCAGTGGTAAAATTGCAGCAGTCTTCACGCATTCCGTGCACATACGTATGTCAGTAGGGCTATTCACAGCAGTTCAATGCAGTTAAAGTTACTACTAATAAACAACTGAGCTGATAGTATCATAGTTAATTCTTCTTAGTGATGCTTTCGAAGAGCGTAATTGTATCCATAGTATTGTTTTTTTTTATATATACTTATTTGAATTTTATGATAAATATTGTTCTACCATTATTTTTTAGTAAGATTTCATCTTCATCTATGTCATTGTCTTCTATGATGGTATTGTTGCTATATTATGTAATTTTAAAACTTGATGTTCCTAGCGATTCTTATGATGAACACTTCACGTAATAATTTATTTTCTGACGGCATGAACGAGGGAAGATTGGTCGTGGACTATACAAATAAAAATTCTGCATTTCTAAATATCTGTCATTTTAATGCCCGGAGTGTAAGATCGTCTTATGATGCACTGAAGTACATTTTTAATAATTGTAAATTAGATGCATTATGCATATCGGAGTCATAGTTTCATCCTAGTATCCATAACGATGAAGTTACGATGCCCGGTTTTTTACAATTTCGTAGCGACAGAAAGTATTCTGCTGGTGGTGGAGTAGCGATCTATTTATGCCCTACTGTCCGCTAGGTGGAACACCCAGAGATTTCCTAAATTTGCGCGCCCATTTATATGCAATTTGATTATTCTCATACTTCATTGCTGTTGCTTGCGTGTATATTGTGCTGCGTTACTTTTCTCGTTCAGAATGAATTTTTTCAATCAGTCCGTGCGTTCAGGTCTACACACCGATGTGCTTTTTAGCACATCGGTGCGCACATCACATCATTGAAAAAGTAGGGATAGCACCTGAACGGTTGATGTGCACTGCGATTCGAAATGTCAATTTTGAAAGTTCTTTAAGAATAAAACTACGCTAAACGTCAAAACTACAAAACGCACCGGGACACTACGCTACCAGACCGTAGCGTAAAATGTACACACCGATGTGCTGGGGAAATGACAACGTTTCGGTCGCCTGAACGACATGGTGTGTAAAAATGTGATATTATGTGACATTCTGCGTGTACCTGAACGCACGGCACGTCGTTCTTTTTCTCGGCCCGAACGAGATAGTTTCAATCTGTCATCGCTTTTTCGGACTCCGAATCGTTCTGAATGCACCTGAGTTTTTCCCGGATTTAAGCAGAACGATTTTAATTTATATTCGTGAATGGGTTGTTTACAATTCGAACGAGGTGGTAATAGTTGAGTTGAAGTTGCTTTTGTTGAATAATGGCTTTATTTTCATAAACAACAATTTTTACGAATTTATACTTGCTTTTATCAGTTGAAAGAAAAGTCAAACACTTGAAATGGTTCTGTTTCGTTCCTTTTCTATGAGCACAGAATTAAATTTTGACATAATTCTCTCGATTCATACAGATTCATTCAGAATGAGAAAAGGAACGCACCATATAAAAGTAAACAAATGAACCGTTATTTTGCGCGTGCGTGTTGGTAGTGTCACTTTTTTAGGAAGTGAAATTGACAGTTCGTACAATGTCGTGTGTAAGGTAAGTTTTTAAATAGTAACTTGATAGATATATATTTTTTTTCTCAACTGATAATATCAAGGTATTGCAGCTGTGTATACCTGAAAATATGTTTAGTATAATCATAGATGGCACAAGAACTAGATGTCGCATGTCATACTAGAGCAGAGCATATAGATTGTGAAATAGGTAGCGCATTCTAGAATGGACCATGTCATGTTTTAGGGCATGCCGAAAGAAAATCTTTATATAATTCCAGTTATGTATACATTTGGTCGACTTCCTCCATACTGCAGGTACGAAAAAATATGAATCACTCGACGTATATATCATTTCAAATGTTGTGGTCCATTCCGGAATGGACCTCCCAGCCATATAAATTTTGTATACTTTCTTGGTGCTGCATGCAATATCTAGTAGAATTCATGGAGCACGTAGTAAGGGAGCGGCATTTTTACTGTCCCATCCTTGGGACAGTTTTAGCTCAGAGTTCTTATAAATTGAATTAATTTTTTCTACAGGGGTTTATCTTTGGACGAGCTTTTTGCAATTGTTGAAGGAGAGGATGACCTCTTTTCAGATCGGGCTGAAATTTCGTTGTTTCCACCCGACAATGCATGTGGTTATTTGACAGATGAAGATTCAGACGATGAAAACGATGTCGCTGTATGAAATCTTCCATGAAGTGAATTATTAGCCGCCGCTGAACTAATGATGACGGAACCACCAAATAAACTAACTTGGACGAAAAGAGACTTACAGCCTGTAATTAATCAATCTTTGTATTGCACAGTTTGCAATAAATGAAGTCCAATAGAAATTTTTGAGCAATTTTTTGATGATGATTTCTACGAAATGATTGTATTACAAACCAATAATTATGAAATGCTCAAAAACATACACCTCAATGTAAGTGTAGGTGAAATGAAATGTGTTTTTTTGCATTGTGTTACTAAGTGGCTACAATGAGTTCCCTTAAAGAAGCATGATTTGGGAAAATACCAAGGATGTGAGCTTGTTTCTTCGGCTCTTTCTAGAGACCGTTTCAGTGTTATATTTTCGAATCTCCATTTCTGCGACAATAATAAATTGGACCCAACCGACAAATTCAGAAAAGTTCGGGCATTGTTTGACTATCTAAATAAAAAATTCTTGGAACTTGCACCATTCGAAGAAAAATATTGCATAGACATAACATGCAAATGTATGGGGAGCAGGTCTAACATAGCCTCTAAGGCCGCAGTTGGGCAGGTACGCATGGCATAAGTTACTCCTAGGCATGCAAACGAGTGAGGTGTATGTGACCATGGGTCTTATAATAGATGTGTATGACCACATAGTAATTTTGGTATAAGACTCCAAGTTTTGCCAAAAATGTCCATTTTGCCACTGTAGGCTTATCTAGTACTCTTTTTTAGTGAGAGTTCCAGGTTAGTCTGTTATCTAAGGTAATACCTACATATTTGACCTCCTTTGAGAATTCCACTACTGTTCCCTCAAGAGATGGTGCTTGTAAATAACGCTTCCTTTTTCTCGTGAAGGGAACAACTATTGTCTTACTAGCATTGGCGCTAAATCCCATTGTTTGGCACCAGTTGCAAACTATGTTTAGGGCATTCTGCAATAGATCAGAGATTATTTGAACAAGTTTGCCCCTATTTGTAATGTATCCGCATATCCCTGATTTTCATAGCCGGAGTTGATTAGCTTTTGTAGGAGATCATCTACAACCAGCGACCATAGTACACATAGTACAGCCCCACCTTGGGGACATCCCTTGGTAGCCACTACTGTAATAGAATCCCTCCCCCAGGTTAGCTGTGATTCTTCGGCTTTCAAGGATTGCTTTTATCCATCTTATCAAGGAAGGTTCTATTCCTTTGTCAAATGATCCTTCGATATATAGGAATGTACATAGGACTGCCTCTTTATCCTCTACCGCCTTTTCTAGTCCTAGGACAGGACTGAGTAGGGCAGTTGTGGTAGACTTCCGTCCTTGATAAGCATGTTGGTTTGGGTACAACGGTGATCGCTTGAGTGCATCGATCCTAATATAATTGTCTTTCTCCATTGTTTTGAGGAGAAATGAAGTTAGACTGATCGGACGGTAGGATTTGGGGAATGCAGGAGAATGCACTCCGACTGTAGGTACGTCCTTGGTATATAGCCTAGAGTACGAGGATACGATAAGATAAACTATTACATAATAAGCTGGTTATAGATTTTGGGTTTACTGGTCCTGTGGCTAACCGCATCTATATTTACTTAACTAATAGGAAGCTAATTGTTGTTTGTAACTCAAAATCTTACTACTACCAATTATCAACCATGCTGACGCTGTATAGTGTCACTTCGGCATACATACATCGGAGTACTCGAGGAGGATTCTCGGTTGCTTTTTGGATAACTATCTAAAATTCTGTATTTTGTTTGTGATATAAGATCCTTGACTTGTATTTTTCGGATCGGATAACCTTGGCAGTCGACTTCAGTTTTTGCATTGTTGAAAACTCCCCTTCATAGACTCTCTATTAGCTCTCGATCTTTCTTCGTCTGTGGTATCAGAGTTTGAGTGCACTACCTATAACCATACGTTAACAAGTTAAGTAAATCTTGTTGTTTTTTATTATTTTTGAGAAACAATGCTTTTTTGAGGCCATTCCCTTTAACTCGTACACGAATTTGTCTATTTATATATTTCTTTACTATTTTCGACACTCTCGTAGACCCACTTTTCGTCATCACAGCGAGCTGAAATTTGGCACACAGGTTCATGTCGCGTGACAATTGAATCTATTTGAACCGGAAATTTCTATGGAAAACCCGGAAAATCGGGAAAAATCATTTGAAAATTTGGTACAAATTAGATTAGTGATAAATCCGTTTCGGGAAAAATGCAGAGTTTTCCGAATTTTCCGAAAATTTTTCCGACTTTTCCGGAAAATTTTCCGGTAAAAAAGTTTTCTAAATTATGCAGGATCAAGCTCGCTATCAACTGGCATCATTTTTCTCTCCGACAATGGTGAAAACTTGCAGAAAAAATCGAGGAAAATTCATGTAAAACGCTTTTCCGGAGTTTTTCAGACTAAGGAAGCGTTTGAGCGTTTTGCAACCTAAGACAAAGTTGTAAAGCGAAATGAGTTGCATAAAGTTGCTTTTGTGGAAAACTCCGTGGAAAACCCGGAAAAGCGGGGAAATCATCGGACCAATTTTCATCGATATGATTAGTGATAAATCTGTTTCAGGAATAGTGCAGAATTTTGCAATTTTTCTGGAATTTCCGGAATTTTCCGACTGTTTCGGAAAATTTTCCGACAAAAAAGTTTTATAAGCTATGCGGAATCATTTTTTCCGTCCTACTGGCATCAATACTTTCTCTTCAACAATCATGAAAACATGCATGAAAAATCGAGGAAAATTCATGTAAATTTTTAAAAAAATTTCATAGTAATAGGAAAAGTCTGTGGAAAACATGGCAAATCGGGAAAATTCATGTTATATGGGATCAAGTTGGAATACAGCTAAAAACCGCTGTTTAAAACATAATTTGAATTTCAGAAAACCGTTGCAGTACTTCAACGATTTTATACTCGAAAAAATTTTATTTTCGCATCGGCACCAAACATGATTTAAAAATTGTTTTGAAATATCTCCATGCAGCACGTAATAACAATTTAGTTAACGTGAAAAAGGCAGAAAATAAAATAAGTAAAAAACGAGTTTTCAAACAAAACTGAGGCCAGATAGCATGAAAAAGTAGAAAATAAACTTTTCTTCACACACAGAGGTGGACTCAGATTTTATTCGCTGACAATCACCGATATATTTCAGTATGATCAATAAGTGAATTGATTCATGAAGAGAAAGAATATTCAAGAGAAATGTCCCAATCAAAAAATCTGAGTCCACCTCTGTGTGTGAAGAAAAGATTATTTTCTACTTTTTCATGCGGCTTGGCCTCAGTTTTGTTTGAAAACTCGTTTTTTACTTATTTTTTATGTACTTATTTTCTATATCTTTAATTTTGTAATACTTACTACTACCTACTATTTCTACTGTATTCTAATATCTTTTTTGCTTTTTATTTTTCTCTTCTTTTAATGAAAGTTTTACTTTCTTCCTTAGTATTAAATATTCTCGTTTAGAGTGTAAGACATTTTCTTCTTCTATGTTGTCTAATTAGTTAGAGTAGGCACATACTTAAGAGTATTTATAACACACTTATGCTTCAGTTGTAACAATAATAAATTGAAATTGAAATGCCCTTCCTTGACATTCCGCAGTCAAGTGGAATACTGTTGTTTCAGAATAAAATTCTAATTAAATCCTTGAAGATGACGCGCAGTAAAATAATAAAATCCGGCGGCGGCAGATATGGTTTACTGAAGATATTTTTTAGAATTTCGAAATTGTGATAAGATAAAAAAAGAAGAGTGGAGGTAGGTAAAATAACAAGGAGAAATGTATTTGGAAGAAAGATTTTGGTGGACAGAAAATTTTATTCCCGAAAGGTGAACAGAGATTTTTTACTTTCTCTCTAGCTTATAATTTTTATGCTGAATCAAAATAGTTTTTTTTTTAATTCTTGGTTTATTTTTCATAGGAAAAAATTAAGTTGATGCATGTTTATTTTTTTTATTAAACATTAACTGACCACCAGCTTTGAGTTTTTCAAGTCCTATGTGGCTATCTATAATATGCATAAGAAAATTGCAATGCTGTAAAAAATGGTCTGAATTGAGTATGTAAAAGTGGAACGCTTTTAATGCGAAATTCCTTGTTCATTTAACTCTGATTGAAATCCGCCGAAATCTAAATTATTCTCGTACATAATTTCAAAATTTTTCTAGATTTCAATGGCATAGCTGTTTTGAGAAAAGCGTATTTCCCCCATATATATATTTTTTATATCAGCTCCAACCCTAGACGATTCATGAGTTCCATGAAAGATTTAATTTGAATTTATAATGTAATACGCCCACATCCCTAGATAGGAGCACACTGAAATCGCAATTATCCCAGACCTAACTAAGATATTCGTGATATTGCTGTCAGTGTTATCTGAAGGTTCCGGATATGACGAGGGTTCCGTTTTACGAAGAAAAGCTACATGATGCGCTGTTGACATTAATTAGACAAAATTATATCGCACAAAAATGAATCTGATATTTCAGGGTGTGGAGTTTCTTTGACTAGACTCATCTCTTCCCTCTTGTCTGACATGACAGGCGAATGTAGAAATGTTTTATGAGAAAGTGGGCTTCCAAGTACTTTTTTTTTCTTGCAAATTATGAGATTCGAAATATTTTGGATTAGTTTAATAAGGACTTCGTCCATACGAAATTTTATTTGAGGTATGAGGTAAGTATAGATTTTTATCAATTTCAATTTAGTGTATACAAAAGAGTTATTTTTTCTTAAATAATAATTACGTTTGTTATAAGGTCTTGTAAGTTTTGTGCAGCAGGAATATACATAGAAACAACAAATTCAAATCAAATGGATTGGAACAGGGAGAGATGACTGTTCTGGGTCTATATTACATTATTCATCAATTTGTACAGTGTATATATATTCAAAGATATCAAGATTAAAAAGTTTAATATTATAAATAACAAAAGAATCATATCTGTGTTGAATATGAGATGTTTCTACCTTGTCTTCAGCTTGTCATTTTCAGCTTTATAACTTCTAATAACAGAACTTTCAATGAGTGGATATTACTTTTGATTTGGTTTGGCACCAGACATGCTGGAAAAATATGATTTGTACCATTAAATGAAAGTTTTTATCACGATTTTGAAAAGTAGCGACATCTCCTATACAACACAGAAATGATTCTGGAGATATTTATTAGGGTCTAAGTCAAAATGCTAAGTAAATTAAGTCATAACCCCTTCTATCCACAAATTCGACTTACTTGGATTTAAAATTAGGTGTTTGCTCATAGGTCAGTCATAGATCCTCTTTTGGCTTGATTAAGGTAATTGGCATATCTGTGGACAGTTTTACGTTATCAGCATAAAGATGGACCGAAATATCTTGCTAGATTGTGGGTAGATCATTTATGTATAGATAAAGCGAAGAAGACCGAGAATAGAACCTTGAGGTATACCGCAGTAGAGAATTAGGGAAGATGATTGTGACTGCGTGACTTTCATTTACTGGCTACGGTAGAGTAGACAATTTTTGATAAGATAGATAGCTGTAGATGAGAGCTTGAAATTCCGTTACAATTTAAGATAATAATTAATCGAATCGATCGGCTTGCTGAAATCCAGATTGACTAGTATGGCTATCCGATCTCTCTCAAGAGCGTCGTCAATGTATCGACACCTTTTTGAGTAATGCCGTTTCATAGCTTTGTTCTGACCAGCGAGATAGTAAAGATTTTTGATTCACGAAGAAAATAATTTGGGAGTGCATTAATTTTTAAGAACTTTACTGATGAAGTCTAATATTAAAAACTAAAAATTTTATTCAAAGGTTTTTGACGTACGTATCAAATAAAAATATGCAAAATAAATTACAATACAAAAAAAAACATTTATTGAAATATATATTGTTACCAAATCGCCAATTTACTACCTCGTAACCTCTGCCTTCTGTCCTAACTATTTTGTTTATGAGCAGCTGACTAAGAACACTCTTTTCAGTTTACGTAAACAATTTTTTGCTTCGGATTTTAGTGCGTAGCCCAGATCTGCGGAGCCCCGTATCTAGAGTGTGTATTAGAGGGGCCTAGTGTTCTTTAAGCTTTTATTGCTATGATTGTGTACTAAGAAAGGAGAAAGAAAAAGAAATGCAACAAAAAAAAACTTTCACCTACGGTGAAATAAGAAATTGCTGATCTTGTGAGAAGTAAAACAAGCGCATGTATAATTTAGTTAATTGTATTCATTTAAGTCCATTGCAATACACTACAACTTTGTTTTTCGGTTTATTTTTCATTTTAAAGTTCGATGAGTTAACCTCAAAAGCAAATTATAATTGATTCCAGAAAATATCGTTCTCACTAAATTAAATTTCGAATAAGATTGAGCGAAAATTACACTTCAAATAATTTAAAAAAAAGAAAATTACACGTTTTTAGCAAAAGAAGACACGAATCGTTTTTTTCTATTTAAAGGTTGAATCTTTTCTACTGTTCTCCTTGACCCGATACCCCAAGGTCAAAAGCAGAGGTCATCGGCCGTAAACGATCCTCCACATGGGAAATTTTTAGTACTCAGGTTCAGCAGAGCTGTGTACTTTGATTTATACCTCAGGTTGCTTTCCAATTAATATGGTTTTTTTTCTTCAGATTTTGATTGGAAATTTTTAACATTATATGTATATACACGGTGGGTCTTAATACGGGCCCAAATTTGATATTATTTTTGTTTTTTTTTCAACTTTTTTTCTTTTATTATATAGGCTTTGTGACAGTACCCCAGCGCCGTTTTAGTAGTAGTAAATTTAATACATTTTTCAAGGACATGTTGGAATATTTTGCCGACATGCTTTGCTTGCTTGAAAGCAGACTTGTAAAATTCCAAGTACAAGTACCAGTACAGTACCAGTACCTGGACTTGAAATATTTTGAGTACAAGTACAAGTCCCGGTACTGGTACTTTAAAATTTTCACGTACAAGTCCAGGTACTGGTACTGTTACTAGTACTTAAGTACCAATGTAATTAAGTACTTTACAGGTCCGCTTGAAAGAAAATGTGTAAACTTTAACTGATCTAAAAGACAATGTTTCCCCGAAATTGAAACACTGACCGCACGAAAATTAATTATTGTGGTGAAAGCTTTACACTTTATTGGACTCTTAATAATAGCCATTTAATATGCATCATTCATCATACGTGATATAATAGAGATAGTTTAATATAAAAGGTTGTTAAAAGTAAAATTATGGTAAGAATTATGGCCCACCTTGTACAGACACATTTGCATACATATTAACTTTCGATTTTGACAGAAAGCTTTGCATTAAAAATTGACTCGTAATTTAGTTAGTAAGCAGTTCGAAGAGAAAATATAAGTAAATTATAGAAGCATCCTACTCATTTGACAGTTTTGACAGACAGATCTGTTCAATTGTATGCAGCATACTGTGACCCTTGGTTTGACAGCTTTTTCAGAGCGCTTTATTTATTTACACAACAATGTGTTATTTTATGGATGAATCTTACGCTCCTTTTTATAAACTTGGTAGAAATAAATATTTGACAATATTTTAGTCGTTTTATTTTGGAAATTTTAGTAATTTAACAACCGGTTCGCAAAGCTCTGATTGGCCGAACCGGTGCTAACTGGCGGAATATCAGTACAGCAAGTACCATAACAAAAGTCCTACAACCTATCCTCTCAGCAATAGAAAGCAACATATAGTGAATATTTTGCTTTCTATTGTAGAGAGGATACGTAAGCATCCCACACAGCACAAATATGTCCGTGATATGTTACTAGGAAATCCTGTTAAGTAAGATATATAAATTGTCCATGGGAAATTCCGTCCGGTCCCAGTTAATATTTTAGGACGTCCCTGGGAGTGACGATTGTCGCGTTGGGATGTCCCTGGCAGATCCCATGCCCTTCCCACAGGATTTCCTGTGGTTATACTTAGGAGTAGTAAACACATTCAATAATGTAAAATTCCCGATGCAAGCGTACCTAGGAAATCCTAATTTGTTAGGAGGATGTACGGGGAATATCTGAGGATACTGTTTAGTATTTTCTGGGATTGTAGAAATTTCTTTTATGGGAAGGGATTTTTACAAAAAATAAATACTGGCTGGAATGTATATGCCAGAGGAGCATGCACTTGCACGAAATATAAATCCAATATTGTTAATACAGACAAATTAAATTCCTATGACAAAGTCACTAAAAATCAAGTTCTGGAATGTACAACTAAAAAGCTTTGCCAAAACAAGAAGAGATTTTCAGAAGCGAATAGATCTAGTATAGCTTCACGCATGTAGCTGGTTTCAACAACGCAGTTCTCATATGGCTCCTTTCAATACATACTTTTTTATTACATTTGTGTACTCCAAAAATGACACACCAAGCAACAAATTAGTGCTTTCACCAGAGAGCCACGCGAACCAAAAGAATCACAGAACAAATCGAAATAAATTCTGGAAGGGGAAAAATTACTTTCCCATGTTTGTCCCAAAATTGTCCTGCACATATTATGTATTTGTCTGTAAAATACTGAGAATGTTCCCATAAAGAGTAGTTGTGGGATATCCCAGGGAAAAACTTATAGGAAATTTTTAAGAACTCCTAGAAATAAGGTCCTAAGTATATACCGAATACTTCCTGTTTATCCTGGAAAAGCTATGGGATATGTGGGACAAGAATGGGATGTCCCTGGGTAATTTTGTGCTGTATGGAAAAAAAACCGAATTCAGGCGAGGACGTGGATTCCCTTCATCAATTAAACACATTGCGACTAATCGATATTGATATTGAAATTATCAAAGAAATATTTTCACTTCACGCTGCTTTACTAAATATGTTTAAGATACTAGCTAGTGCTAGTACTAGGTGAGGTGTTTTCCCAGCTACCCACAATTATAAATTTGAATATAAATTAGACAATTATTCTGAAAGATAGATTTATTTCTGGGTATTCAACTATTTTGCATTGTCTATTTAGTACAAAGTTATGAGATTACTCTCTAATGCAGCAGCCTTCAAACATTACACTTCAGAGGCTGGTTTTTACTACCATCCTTTTAAATGTCGTCTTACTGCTTAAGTATCGACACTAGTCTACCCACGCTTTTCGAAACTCTGACAAATTCAGGCGCATGCCTACAGATTTCAGAATCTATTTGAAAGCTCCGGAAGCTGTTATCGAATATTCCAATATTCGAAACTGGCTCATCTGATAGTCTCGGTCAATGCAGTTCTTAACTTGGTCTATTTCCTCTACATCTTTTCTTTAAAAACAATTTTATTATAAGCGCTAATATGCTTATTGTAGCTCTAGGAAAGCTGGACACTTATCACAACATTTTTAAGGAGTCTCATAATGGATAAATAGCCCCTCAATTCATAGACACAATGTCCAAGACAAAATTTGGACGGTGCTTTGAAGTGGTCATAGAAGACTTCCAAACCTGAGAGAACGGTGAGCTACACTTCCTATGCGGATCACTTGTCTGGTACATAGACGGAATTAATAAAAAAGAAGGCATGCCGGGTCTATTGGTCGAGGTGTAATTTACTCAAGGTCTTGGGATTAATCCAACTACATTTTAAGCAAAAATCCACGCGATAAAAGCGTGTCTCGAAAACAATCTAAAAACAGGCTATCGACATGCAAATATGTATATGTCTATATAAACTGCGACAGCCATGCCGAGATAAAGCTGTAGAACTCAAATGACTTCACTTTAAAGATGGTTTGAGAGAGACTATACTAGATTTACTACCATTGGCAAACAATTTAATATTTACATGGGTACCAAGACATGAGGGGCACGAAGGTAATGAGATTGCTGACCAGAAAAGGAAACGGAGCTGAATCTTCATTTACCGGGCCCGAACTCTTCTTAGGCTTTACGAAGCAACCAGCAGAGGAAGTAATGTCCAAACAAAAAAGGCTGACCAGTAACAAGGGGAGTCTCTTCCAGACTAGGCACGCGAAGAAACTCATAAACTAATTTAAAGAAGTCATCAATTAGGGTAACGACCAGATCCAGGTTACTCACTGTGCTCAGAAATTGGTCAGAAGTCTCTAATGGCTGAGTGACGTCTTAAACATCCGGAAAACTCACTCTAATGATGAAATAACCTTCTTTAAATCGTGATCGTGGACTGCATCTAACACGTTAGGGACATAGTACAAAATCTTTTACGTCGAGAGGTCAGATCTTCGGCCCCAACCCCTACATGTAATAATAATGATAAGAATGAGGCCTGGTTGCAGATGTTTATGTCTAAGTCGGTCTGTAGCTAATTATTTGTATAAAAATTTAATTTATTGGGATGTTAGGGATGTTAGCTGCCACGATGATTCTTCACTTTAGTTATATCGCTGCTATTTTAAACACGAAAGCAATAGCAGCAAGAAAATTTAAAAGACAACAAACCAGTCATGAAACAGAAACGATTTTATTGTCTGTGTCATAATTGAAGGGTTTATAGTAACAATTTCAATTTCTGACACACACAAATTATTTTTATGGAAAGTATGCATCCAGTTTATCATTATTTTTATACTACTAAGCCACAATAAGATAATTTAATCCACACTTTGTATGTAAATTTATTTCCATGGAAGTACTGATGAAGACTCAAGAAGGCTATGAAATGAAACACCTCCTACGCCTACCTATACAACTATAATCATTTCAAGGGTAAAACGATTTATTATGGTCCCAAATGCCGTCTTTACCCAGCAGCGAATAAGTTATAAAGAAATCGGCAAACTCACTTTTATAGTCGAGAACATAAAATTGCGAATTGAATGCCTCTTGGAAATTTACGACTAAATGAAATCACTTCAATGAATTTGAGAAGTTCACAGGATCATAAATGATGGGTGGGTTCTATGGATTCATAAAGCTCTCTTTTTTCTTTTTATTTTTGCTCATGGTATGGCTAGAACTCTCCACCCCCACTATGGGTCTTAAATTTGAATAGCTTAAGGGTTCTGTATTGCAGAGTTAGCAATCAATATTTTCCTCATCCCCCTTTTTGTACGGTATCCAGTCGACATATAGGACCTAAGTGAGAAGAGGATTATTGCTACGGCAAAATTATTGTTCCCTTTTATATTATGATGATAAATGTTCGAAGGTTTCTTTTCTTTCGATTCAATGTGTCCTTGTGAATGTATTTAATATAAGACGGCACATTTGGATGGAGCTATTCATTGGTTTCAATTGTCAAACTCTCCGTCTTGTAATCTTCTTAGGAGACGCAAAAAAAAACGAAAAGAAAAAAAAATACTTTTCCCATTCAAAGATTACGTGAACCATCCAGATGTACTTTCTTATATGGATGTATGTTGGAGTTTAGGAATGACTTGTGAATTCGACCAGTTTCAGCTCTGTTTCACTTCTGGATCTGAAAAATTTAATAATTGCTTTCTGAAGCAATCGAACAAAAAATATGAAATAGAAAAGGAATAATCGGAAAAAGGTTTTTCGTCCTCTTACGTTTGGATTCATTTGGTTGATAATTCTGAAAAAATGATATTTTTTTTGAGGACATCATAATTTGCCAATTACTTTTCGTTTTTGATGTCGAATTCTTTTTGTTGAATTTCTTTTTCCCAATTTATAGGTACATAATATGCACGAACTTTGTATCTAAAGATTCTATCAATTGTTAATCTCAATAATTATGAAATGCCAAAAGTTGAAGTAGAAAATCGATTATTGTTTAATTTTAATATTTGGTTTCTGTTCAGACTTCTGTTCAAACTTTATAGAGAATTTAATCGAATTGAATAAATACAGAAGACGTTTTCAATATCTACGTACATACATACTCATACTCATATATGTATTGGACGTATGTATATGATCAGACTAATAGACAAAATTTATCTGGAGTTTATTATAAAGTTTTCCTCAATTTCTAAAGTTCCACAAAGTTTAAAGCTGTTCAGAACAATTCAGTAAACTTTATGGATAGGTTTTAATTTGCGAGTCAAAATTCATACATTTTTACGAAGTATGAAGATTCGTGGAATGTTCGTAATTACAAATTGGAATTTTATCCTTTGTTTTCGTAGAGGTGGTGATTGGTATCGACATACTTAAATGTTTTTAATAGTGAAATGTCCTCGATTGGTCTACTTGGTTTTTGATCCTGGGCTTACATCTCGATTATTGGTATAGATGGTTGTTGATAATGCTGACCGTGCACTATTATCAGAGGATTATTAGAGTTCTCCGTTATGTCAATTGCCCTTGTCATCTTGTAAAGGCTCATAGAGTTCCTTCTGTATGGAAGGTAAGCTTAGTCTGTTTGTCATCGCACGAAGCCTCAAATTTGAGAAAATAGTTGAAAATCTTCACCTCGTGTTAGTCCAACTAAGCCCAACCAATCTGAAGGTTTCATATAAGAAGTTGCACGAGTACGAACGTATACTACAGTACAGCTATTCTGAAATAATTGATAGAGCTTAAGGAAAAATGTTGAAAGTTCAAGTGGATAAGCGTTTCATGATTTAAAAAACCAGGTCATTGCCGCACCAATACTCACTCAGTTCGACGAAAGCCCTCCATTTAATCTTGACACAAATTCCAGCCAATCCCATCAAGGATTGGAAGCATCTAGGATGCAAGCGGAAGTTCTACTCAGAAGGCATAGATGCATGGCTTTTCGTTGGATACCTCATTTATTTTTAAGGTCATTTATTGGAGGGCCTGTCAATTTTTTCTGCTGAGTTCCCTTACACCAAGCTTCAATGCGACTAACATGGAGCAATTGAGAAAAAGTACTTTGCTTCCACAAGGCTTCCATTGGAAAGCCTGGCAAGTTTTTCCATTGGGATACGTTTGGGAAACTCTGCTGTCGAAACTCAGCGGGGAAAATTTTCAACCCTTCCAATGGAAGCCTTGTGGAAGCAAAGGACTTTTTCTCAATTGCTTCCATATTAATCGCATTCAAGCTTGGAGGAAGGGGGGTAGAAAAGATTTTATATTGCTTCCTCCTAATGACGTGTAATGTTAAAAAGAAATGAGGTGTCCAATGAAAAGTCATGCATCTGTGTAGAACTTCCGCATGCATCCTGTGAGACTTCCAATTTCCGCTGGGAAGTTATAGATGGAATTGATCGTATAGTGGAATATATACCAAATTAAAAAATTTAGTTGAGTAGAGGGGAATTATATTCAAAGTTTGCTCTCACTTTCATCCTTACCTAGTTTGAACGAAGCTAATAGTTCGAACAGAATACGCCTCTTTAAGATGGCTAGTGAACATTCGTTACTTTGAAGTACATGTGGAGAGATTTATTGAAAGTATGTAGGCTTTATGGAGTATGCTAATAACTGAGTAAAAACGTGTTTCGTACCTCGTTTGTTTTCATTTATTATCCTAACTTTGCAATCCTATTGGGCAGCGTAACAAAACCCGCACAACTTAAAAAAACAACTGGTAATTTCTATAAAAATGGTGCGTACAAAATTTAAGCTCTCTACGTCAACGCGTTCTTAGGCAGTTTCCAAATATATAGTGAAAAACCAAAGTTTTGTATGGCAACACCACGAAAGAGTTACCCGATTTAATCCATTTTTTTGAATTTTATTTACAATTGCTATGCAAATACAATGTACTAAATTTCAGCTCTTTATATCAACGTGCTCTGGAGCAGTGCCCAAAGATATAGTAGAAACGAAATTTTTATATGGCAACCCTACGAAGGAGTAACCTGATTTGTCCCATTTTTATACCCTAGATGAAATCTATAGGGCATACTAAGTTTGTCATTACGTTTGTAACACCTCGAAATAATTATCGTAGAGGAAAATATTAAAAGTTACCTTGATTTTTGGATGTCCGTCCGTCTGTCCGTCCGTCCGTTGGTCCGTCGGTCCGTCTGTGCGCACGATAACTCGAGAACGCGTATACTTAGAGAGCTGAAATTTTCTACACGGACTTTGAAAAAAAAAGTAAAATTACGCTCGAAAATGAGACAAATTGGGCAACTCCTTCGTGGGGTTGCCATACAAAAATTTCATTTTCCACTATATATTTGGACGCTGCCTGAGAACTCGTTGACGTAGATAGCTGAAATTTGGTACATGGTGTTTTCATTGTACTAGCAAAAAAAGATTCAAAAATGGCCTAAATCGGGTTACTCCTTCTTGGTGTTGCCATATAAAAATTTAAGTTTTTTACGTATCCTTCGAAATCGATCAGTCCAAGCCATTTTTATTGTACTAAAAACTTCTTCAGAATACGAAATCCTATAAAATTTGTTGTAATCATTTGTTCTGTGCGACAAACCGTTCTAGAAATATATGCGAAAAACCACTTCAAAAATTCAACTTGCATAGATCGGTGACCTTATGAAATTTTATACATAAGAATTGGTCTTAGACCAATTCTAGCTTTTTTACTTGTCAAACTTAAATTTCCTTTTTTTTTTTAAGTCCGTGTACAAAATATCAGCATTCTAAGTTAACGCGATCTCTAGTTATCGTACGGATGGACAGACGGACAGACGAATAGATACACAGATCTCTTAATATTAGACGTGGGTGTCCTCCAATCCATTTTGCCCTACCATCATTATTTCTATACGTTACAAATGGCATGGCAAGCTTAGATTTCATCTAGGGTATAAAAATTGAAGAGTGATTTATTCGTTAAGTTGGAAGTTTCGCTGAAGACTATGTATGATTGATGAATTTTTTAGGAATTCGAAATACAGGAATTGAATATAGAAATTTAAAAATTGCAGTACAACTATAATTCCATCAAGAATGACGTGCTCTCTTCAGATATTGTTATCCTTGGTGTACCGGTTGATAAAAATAGAATATTAAAAAATCTCATATCAGTTTTTAAAATGACTTCGTTTAATTCAGATGATGATGTGATTATCGCCGCGGCCGCCTAAAAACAACATCAAAAGATGCTTCAAGAAGAGATTTTGGATACAGCCCTGTAGTTTAAAAAAACAAACAATCCTATTAGTTCAATTATCATAAGATGGGCTTTTAGAGCTAGAAAATTAGTAGAACATGGTTTTGGAATGCTTCCTTCTATGTATATTTTGAATGTTTGAAGTGCCAATATCATGTCATCCTAATCAAGTTGATATTATCGTGAAATCGACGTATAGTATACAGGGTGTGCCAGACTAATATGACTATATTTTGCCAAATGATTCCTCTTGTCCATACAAATAAAAAATTATATGGCAGTCAGGGGGGGGGGGCAAATTTAACCTGTCAAGTTACAGGGTTATTAGTAAAACATACTCTTTTTTCATTAAACATCCTATATCTTCAAAAGTACACCAGCTAACTATATATTTTAAGACGGTATTTTATTCAAAACTTCATGGCTTTTCCAACTCCAAAGTTATGACGCTTCGATTTCAAAATTTCGGTTTTTAAATTTTGTTTTTTGTTTATTTTCCGTCACCTTTTTAAAAATACCCCTACTAACATGCACTTTTTTTACAGAATTTCGAAAGCCCAAAGTCTCCTCTTTAACTTAACTTATTACACCCTTTTTATCTGTGACGGTTATGAAGCTTAACCTATTCAGGTCATACTAAAATTAGACGATATTTTTTTTTAATGACGTGTTTTCAATTATTAAGGGGACAAGTTATCTGTGACCTGAATAGGTTAAGAGCTAATAGCTTCATAACCGTCACAGATATGAAAAAGGAGCAGGTGACATTTTACCCCCCTCCCATACAATTGTCTGCTTGCTTGGACGAGAGGAATCATTTGGCAAAATATAGTCATATTAGTCTGGGATACCCTGTGTACTTCATAACTTCATAACATATCGGGTCAAAACATGGAATAATTTCACCTGGAGCACAATTAAATGCGGAAAAGGATTTGAATGAATAAAACAAAAATTTTCCAAAAACAAATGAGAGCTACTATGCTATGTCTGAACTGATAACTACAGCTAAAGGATTTAAAGAAAAGAGTTGAAAACCATGACGAGTTTTACTACTTCGGAATGAGCGTTGCGCATCACCTTCGAAAATTACCATTAACTAGAGCACTAGCAATACAGTTACAGCTTCAACATCTTATATCACTAGAGCGTATTAACTACGGAATTCTTATGTCAAGACCAGGTCCTCTAGTATAACATCACAGGATCAGCTACTGCTTTCTCCCGTACCATTTGTGAATGAAGATGACTTACTGCAGTTAACCATGGATGCAGAACCTTCACCGGGAGTGAATTTTATTAACCCATTGATTCAGTAGAGTCCCCTAATTTTTCGTCAGATATCCTATCAGAAGGAATTTATAAATAACCAAATCCAGGAATAAATCAAAGAGAAAGGATTTTTATTTTTCAAGGTCCAAGTTCTGTTCTATACAAAGCCGTGTTAAATGTATGAATATATGTTTGTATGTATAAAAGAAACACTTTTTGTACCTGTGCCATGTGAATTTAATTTTATTTTAAAATGAATATAATAAAAAGAATTAAGTGTTCTATTTAATTTTATTCTACTGCCAGTGAACTGCGCCCGCTGTCATAAAATATTCTGTGTACACCTCTCTTCTGGAAGCTGCTGCTGCTGGAAAATTATTAATCCCAAATGAATTTCCAGATTTTAGGATCTGTTCTCTTGATATTTCAGTCCTCCATGCTCTGAGTGTCTCGAAATATTCATAATCTGCTGTTCGTGCAGGCATGTATTTTGCTGTGTCGGTTGTTCATATGTACAAGCGGCTTTAATATTTCGTCCACTTTGTTCGGATACACAGATATGCAGGTTAAAAAAAACTCTAAGCCTCGAGGATAAAATGCTGAAAGCATTTTCAACTATCCTACGTGCTCTGTTGAGTCGGTAATTGAAAATGACCTACTTATGGCTTTGCCATGTATACAGAAAGGGGAAATACATCATCTTCAACAATAACACCCCAATCAGGAAAATGTATGTCACCAGTTTGCATGAACGCTTTTAAGCTCGAGTTCCGTTCCTAAAGAATCATTTACATGTCCATACGAATCAAAATCAACTTTTATATACCAAAACTGGAAAGTGGGAAGAGAATTGTAGTAAAATAACATTTGTAATTATTATAATTATTTTAAAAAACACTGTGAGACTGTGGTGGGCGCTTTATTCGGATGTTCTTACCACCGATTTGGTCCACAACATCCTGAAACGTTCCAACGGACTAAAAATTAATTGGCAATTTCTTTCCAATGTTCTTCCGTTTCAGGAACCTAAAATATCGATGTAGCAGAAATGTGTAGTAATTGTGGTTTCCAGTAGCTTATCTTTATGTATTCTTGAAGTGATATGTATATAGCTTTCACCACTACAAACACGAGGAATTTAGATATTGTTGATATGGGTACCCTGTATGCATGCTTGAGAGAGCTAAAGGAATTACCTGTGACCAAAAAACGTAATACTATTTTCAATTTCACTGGCAGAAAAAATTATCCTGCTTTGATATTAAGGGTTCTACGTGATCCAATAATTCGTTGAACTTCTCTGGAGTGAAATGATTTTTAATCATATTTTGGTCTTCCGCGAACACTTCTCAAAAAAAGTGCTGAAGTCCTGATATTTTCTTATTTCTATCCATTTTCTTATTAACTTTCGACGTAGTTTTCGACTACCTACTAGATGTTTTTAACATAGTAAGGATTTCAATTCCCGCCATTTCTGCAATAATATTAATTCCCCGTGCGTATATGATAAAGATGATGTGTAATACGTCCTTCACGAAATTATGGGTTTCTTGGGAATACATGACCCGGGTTGAATAAGTTAAACACGAATTGTGCTATTCATCCGATATATTTCGGTCATGGGTTTTTATCATTCTCAAGGAGCTAGCTGTAAAATACAAGAACAGTAACATAACTTATAATGCGTCATAACAAAATTCGCTAAAAATAAAGGTCATTACATAAGGAACATCACTACGTAGTATGTCAAAACCCATGACCGAAATATATCGAATGAATAGCACAATACAGGTTAACTTATTCAACCCTGGTAATATATTCCCAACAAACCTATTCATAATCTTAATTCCCGTTTGGTTCTTCCATAATTTATTAGATTACTAGCATAGAATAGCCAGACTAAAGGTCAACTAAATCAGAAATTGACCGAGTTTGCTGCCAAATCCGCAGCGAAAAATTCGTAAAAAAGAACTTTCCATGCAAAAGCAGGTATTTCGTATCACTTTTTCCACTTAATTCTCGAGCTGCGGATTTGGAAGCAAGCTCGGTCAATTTCATATTGACTAAATTCAATAAGAATTTATTTCATAGCAAAACTCTCTATGAAATGGTAGTCCCGCATCGGGCTAAACTTGCTAGGTATTCAAGTAAATACTAAGTATTACGTCTCATATATAACTCACACTCAAATATTATTTTAAGTGCATATATGAAGTCAGCTTGGCTGTTCACTTCGACGTGTGCGGCAGGCAGGAACCAAGCCCTACTGATGAGTTTACGGATCCTGCTGATACGAAACGCCTGCTTTTGCATAAAAATGTCTTTTTTAAAGATTTCTCGTGTGAAAAAGAGTTTTTTGAAAGTGTATTCTACTTTGATTATGAATAAATTATGATCCAACGTACTCTGAAAGAATTATCTATATGCCACGACTATAATTTCAATCACCCATAAAAAATTGACACTTAGATTATTAGCCTATAAATCTGAAATCTATATTGTTAATAGAAGAATGTTTAGAAAACCTTTTCGCTTTTACGATTCAAATGATATAATTAGAAACAAGAGAAAAAAAAACAACCGCCTCGTCCGGTTTTTAAGACGGTATCTGCCGCTTTTCGGGCGACTGCTCTTACCTCTGAGCTCTGATAATGTCTGCAACTAATTATTCTGTATATTATGACTATTCTGTAGTTGTGTTTAGCTATAATTGTAGTTGCAATCAACTTTTTTGTAAAGTTGATTGTATCTAAAGTATAGTTATCAGCAACTCCTCTAAGGGGCTCTCCTGTTTCTGTCACAACCTGCGGTGAGTGCTTAGCGATTAAGCCGCGTCATATTCTACGACTTATCAAAGGTATTTTCAATTCGATCTTGCGCGATCAGTCCTTAATTGCGGATAGTGTTAAGCAAACATCTGCCAACTGGTCGTACCTAAATGCTTTCTCTGAGGACCTTAATACCTTCAATTTAAAACTCGACAAACTACTAATTTTTCAGAGGCGCTCAGTTCAAACTCATCCCTCTTACTTCCCTCAAAAGTCTGACGTCCACTGTAGATAATCTTCGCGCTCCGCCGAACAATTGTTACGCGCCTCTTTCACCACGTGGTGCCGACCCAATCCTTAAAGATATTCAGCACAATATGCGGCTGGTCAAGAATGATCTTGCGGGTTGGTCTGCTTCTGCTGCTAACGACTCCGTGCTTATTGGCGCTATCGCCTCGGACATTGAGTTTTTCACGTCTGGAAACTTCAACATCTTTTCTTCTCCTCACGTAACGCCTCCTGTGAATGGGCATATACCTTGCACTGATGTTTCTTTGCTGTCAGCAGATGTGCCACCTACTCAGCAGCATTCACATAAGCCTCATCGCAAGAAAAAGCCGCACTGGACGAAGCGATCTAATTTGCACCTACCCGCTGCTACTCCTAGTGCGAGTGCCTTAGCTGTTGTGGCCTTAGATAACGCTGGTAGTCAATGCTCTGATAACATCATTCTAAGACCTGCATCTGTTTCCACGGTTTTGAATGATACTTCATCTGTGTCATCTCTAGGTAATGGTGTTGTTGTCCCTTTGCGAATGGTAGCAAAAGCTTCGAGTGTTTTCGCCACCGTTTCTCTCTAGAAACGTTGTGTGAGGACATATTGAGGTATCTGAAGTGCACAAATCTTCAAAGCCTGTGCTGCGATTTGTTTCGATATAGTTGCTTTCACTGAAGCTTGGCTGTATCATGGCTTTCGCGATGCTGAAATATTTGACAATTCATATCAAATTTTTAGAAGAGATAATCATACTGATTCTGAAGCTCGTGGCGGTGGCGTACTTGTGGTTATTATAAAGCTTTATCCTATACGATAACAACTATTCCACTTAATCTCTGTTGATGATTAGAATATCAACGGTGCTCGGAGTAGCACGCGTCTAATGACTTTGCATAGGCAGAAGAAAATCTAGAAAGATCTTCTTTATTCTCCGTTAGCTTTAGCTGAGGCTACAAAAAGAAAGAACGTTATTTAAAAAGGCTATAATATTTTCTTCTCCTGGAACGCCGTAATGCTGTACATCGGGGTCAGGTCTGTACGCTGACTTGTTTGAAAACTGTTGCAGTAATAATGAACTGGAGATTGAATAATTTATTTCTTTATTATTTTTTTTTTTAAATATTTTGAGATGTTACCCCTTACAAGATTGAAATGAGAGCGACTTAAAAACTAACGTTGTTTTACTTATTTTTCAGGATTTTCAGGAATAGAAAGTTGTCCGGGTTTTACGTGAGCACCTGCAATTATGGCTTAATCTCACGGCACTCGGCACACGGATATGAAGACAAGCGACAATCAACGCCCTTGAGAGGCAGAATATAATTTATATTCTGTCTCAACAAGTACCAGTTTATGTCAGTGCATGCTTGACATTGGACTTACTGGTCGAAGCAAGACCTACCTAAAATCTCTTCCGATCTGTGGGTCACGGCACCCGGTTGATTTAGCGCAACTCCACCATTCACCAAATTCACGGACGCAGTATGCAATTTTGTCAAAAGAACAAACTACTCTGTTAAGAGAAGAATGTTCGCCTAAGTCATGCAGACTCAGAAAATTTCACTCTGCCCGCATATGGGCTACCACAACCACTACTATGCTCCCGAAAGGGGGCCTTCCCATGTTGAGGCGAATGGTGATTTTAACTTACCCAATATACAATTGGTACTTAATGAAGATGATGATGATTATATTCCACTTAACAACTTGACAACAAGGGAATCAATTTTCCTTGACACTATTTAATCTCTTGGTCTCAGCCAAATCAGTAATGTTAAGAATGGCATGGGTAGGCAGTTACACCTGACGCCCAGTTATAATGTCTACTCTTGACAAATACCACCTCCCTCTACTACTTCCATATTGTTATAACACGGAAAACTCAACAAATTGTGATGAAACACATACCTTTTCCATTTTAGAAAGGCTAACTTTTCGGAACCTTCCAGTAGACTTACATCTATTGACTTCAGCATATTACTGTCTAGCAATAATGTTGACGAAGACGTTTCTAAATTTTACATAATTCTTTTCGATTTATTCTCCTCTCACGTTCCCCGCGAGAGTCAGCGGTTGAATAAAACATCACTGCCATGGTTCAATAAAGAGCTGAAACGTCTTAAAAATAGAAAGAATAAACTGTGGAAAAGTTATATGCGGGGGGACAAAGACATTATAAGTCACAACAATTTCCTCATATCATTTAATGAGTTCAAAGAGCTTTCCTCCATACTTTACTATATTCAAAGCATACGTACGAAATTATTTAGTCACCCATGGATCTTTTTTTAAGTTTATTAATATGAAGACAACTATCCCAATATTATGACTCTGCTGGCGATGATTCGTCTAAGATTTGCGATATGTTTGTTTCTTTTTCAATTTTCAAATTTCAAATAGAACTTCAGTCGTATGAACGACTCTCATAACGTTTCATTCACTATATCTTCAATTTCAGAAGAGGATATAGGTGACTTCACAACTGGTCCTGATTGGATACCTCCTGCCTTTTTTAAATGTTGCTGCCTTGCCGTGGTAGCTCCGTTGAGAATTATTTTCCACAAATCGCTCGATAGTGGTTGTTTTCCCCAGCTATAGAAAAATTCTTTTATCATGCCTATCCACAAAAAAGCTAGTAAAACTGAAATTTCGAACTATAGGCCTATTGCAGATATATCTTGCATGCACAAATTATTCGAATCTATCATTTACTGTTAACTATCAACTTCAAGTAAGAATTTGCTCTTTTCAAACCAAGATGGGTTTATTTCGGGCAGGTCTACAACCACTAACTTGCTGGAATTTGTCTGCGATACCATTGGAGGGTTGGCAAAAGGCTATCATCCAGATTGTATTTATACAGACTTTAGTAAAGCCGTAGAAAAGTTATCTCACTCCGTGATACTCTTTACAATGGAAATGTATGGGTTTCCCCCAACATTTTTAAAATGGACAGAGTCTTATTTAGATAACAGAACATTGCAAACCTTATTCCGCCATTCCATCTCTAGAGTCTTGAAGGCTTCGTCTGGCGTACCTCAAGGAAGTCGCTGATTTATGCTGACGATGTTAAGATTTTCGCTCAGATTAAATCTGTTAACGATTGTGAACAGGCACAGGGTGACCTTCAAACATTCTACAATTAGTGCGAGAGCAATAATTTGGTACTCAATATCGACAAATGTGAGGTTATGATTTACCATAGGAATCAGACTATGAGTTCTCGGATTCATCGATTCACCGTAGGGACTCTGTTTATGACTTGGGTGTCAGATATAACCACAGAATGAGTTCTATCTACCATAAAAACCATATGGTATCAAAGAGTAACAATTCTATGGTGGGTCTTATAAAACGTTGGTCCCGAGAGCTTTCGAATCCTGCCGGAACATTGCATTTGTACACTTGCTTTGTGAGACCTATTTTGGAATACGCTAGCGAGATCTTTTTACGGTATATACATCGACCGTATCGAGTCTGTTCAGAGAAACTTATATTTTAGACATTATACCTAAGAAGTTAAGCTCTAGCAACTATATTTTTACTTGACACATGTATATATAATGTAGTTGATTGCGTTTAAGGTTACCAAATACTTTTATACTCGCATTCATTTATAATAGTTTTCACCGTGTCTTATTTTAGACGTCATGATTATAAAATTTAGTTTTAGCAATTTATATTTGTAATTAAAATATATTCGTTAATGGCATTTTCATGGGGATAATGTGTAGACGGGGTAAATGAATGATCGCATAATTAGTCGCAACATATCATGTGCAGACATGTCACATCAAAATATATCAATGGAAAGAGCTCTAACTTTGATGTTGGCCTGTAAGTAAGTTTATTTCCAGCTATGTTTCCAAAGTATTATTTCGAAATAAATTCTCCCCTTCTGGTATTTCTTACCACGATTTAATATTTCTTTCCTATTTAACGTGACCTGGTTAATCGAAGATTGTCTTTTTGCTACAGGGACTGGTAAAATTTTAAAATTTACTTCCTTTACTGCCCTTGGCAGGAAATTGTCAATATTTTATCGATTGCCGAGCAGGCGTCAGTTAATACTGGTATTTCGGTCCATTGTGTTACTTTCGATGGAAGTTCCTTCAATCTCATTCAACACAGCGACGAAATGACGCTGAAGTTTATCAGGTTCATATTGCAATTTCTAATTGAGACTCTTACTGCCATTTACAATAATTGTATAAATCAGTTTCCGTTTCCCAAAAGCTTGTAGATCTTTAAGGTAATTTCTATCCATACCTGCTCGGTACTACAGAGGAATTCATATATTCTCTCCATTTTCCAATAGTCTGGTACGCATAATGTATTTGCAAATTTATGATTATCTCAATTCTAAAAAACTTCTTTCCAGATTTTAATCTGGTTTCAGGGCAGGACATAGCTGCACCACAGCTCTTGTTAAAATTGTGGACAATAGTAGTAAGAACATAGTAATAATCTGGTTAATTTTCTCACTTTTCTTGACTTCTGAAAGGGTTTCGACTCAGTTGACTTGGCATCTTAATAACGAAACTTATTCGTAGATTTGATTTTTATCGCTCTGCGTCAAAATTTATATATAATTATCTATATGGATGAACGTAAAGAGTGTTGTAAATAATATCTTATCAGACTGCCTCTTGATATTTTCAGGAACTCCTAAAGGCCCTGTCCTAGGTCCACTACTTTTCTATTGCTTCACAATCCATCTGCCTTCTGTAGTAACACACTCTTGAAAGCACCTCTATACCGGTGATGTTCAGGTCTATCTCGGAGCTCATCTTATGTTAATTGAAGATGGTGGAAACAAAATTAACGAGGACCTTTGCAATATCAGTGATTGGATTGTAAGTAATTTGCATCTCTTAAACCCCTGAAGTCAAACTGTATTAAAATATACACCCATTTTTTTTGAGTCCGTTGTGATACGTTATTGTAACAAAGTTAGGAACTTGGGTTTAATTTTTAATAAAACACTTACCTGGGATTACCATAGCAGTGGGTATATCAGTGGGTAAGATATATTGTACTCTGTACAGAATTTGTTGAATTGTCCTAATTATCTTTTTTTTATATTATGTACTGTAAAGTTTACTCATACTCGCAAACTCAATGTGGCATTAAATTCATGCATACGTTTCGTCTATTCGTTGCATAGATACGATCATGTCTTCCCCTACTTGAGTTGCTTAGTTGGGAGCACTCTTTTTATCTATTATAAACTTGTACTACTTATCTTTTTGCTTAAAATCATTCATTATAATGTTCTCGAGTACTTAAGTATATCTGAAACTAGACTTTAGCTCATCAACTCGTACCAAAAAACCTCAATACATCAGTTCATCTTATCTCCCACAGAAAAACGTCACTGCTACTTCACGGAACTCAAGCTTGGAATTCTCTACCCAATCATGTAAAAAGATCACATCGCTTGGTTGTTTCAAGTGGGCAGTTGCCAATTTTCTTAATCCTACAATTTAATTGCTTCTGCATTTTACTCTACTTTGCTCTCTTTGCTTGGCATTTTCTTTAGTCTTCTTTAGTTCATTTATTTTCGTGCAATAATTCTAGGTACCTTTAGTACATTATTAACTCTTTCGTATAATTAGTTCTTTACTTTGTTTCGTTTTATAGATTCTAGATATTGTTACGTGCCACAAAGTGACACAAGCGACATCTGTTGGAAATGGAAGCACCTTTAGGCTAATAACAACTTAGTAAACCTTGGGTTCGGAAAAAGGAATATTCTGGAAGGTTATTGTATAATTTGTAGAGTCTAAATACGGCGCTTCTCACATCCAGGAGGTGAGTCTTATTTCAGACAGTGAAGTGAACTATTTGGATTGTGATAATTAGACCTACAGTACTAGCGATAACTATAGAGAGATGGTTTAATAATTGTTTGTGAATTTGTGCGAGTAAACAGTAACGTTAAATAAAGAAAGAACTTTTGAATTATATCTGAAATATTGTGTTTTAAATAACGAACCCAGGCCACGATCGTAACAGTATTATTAGGTATAATTTTATTTGATACCTTTGGATTGTGCATACTTAAAGGGGCTTTGACGTAATTATACAGTATAATTATTAAAAAAAAATTGTATTGAATTGAATTGAAATTTCTGATAATGTCATTAAGCGGCGTCCAGGTAGTAAATATAGCAATCATTGTATCGTTTATGACTTGCCTAATATGCTCAACTGCCACAACTACAATGACTAAAGGAGAAAGGCATCTTCACTGCTGCTGTGGTTACCGCCCAACATGATATAGCAAAACTCCAGACGATCTTATCTTAAAATTCAAACGATGTTGGCTCACCCAGAACAAAAACAGCATCAACGATCAAAACAAACTGTTTTCAGATTGGAAAAGTATTTCCTTATAAAACTAGAAATGGCGAAACTAATAATCAGGAGACTGATCGCTTTTCTAGTGCATGAAAAATAAATTTTTTTATATGGCAACCCCATAGAAGAGCTGTCCAATTATGTCCAATTTCAAGGATGGATGCATAAATTTACGACGTTTTAGTATATAAAAGTTCAGATTCCTAAGTCAACGCGCTCTCAATCATCTGGCGAAATATTATTTGAAAAAACCAAATGTTATTACGGCATTCCTACACACTTTTTTAGCCTACACATATTAAAAATTAGGCTTAAATTATCTCTCTATCAACGTGTTTTTGAGTTATTTTGCGAATAGATGTACACATCGAAAGCCAGCTAGCCAAACAGATAAATAGGAAATTAAAAAAGTTCTTAATTTAATGCGTGGATATTCATCAATTTGACCGTACCGTTATTATTTTGTTTAATGACAAGCTTAATCAAGGTTCCTTATAATTTCACCTAGGTTATAATAAGCGCACGAATTTTTAACCCCTTTGTCCAAAATGCCTTCGCATTACTTGCTTCCATAAAAAATCAATCTCAGTAATTTCACTCTACATACATAACTAAAAGGGCGAGCTTCAAATTAAATTTCAGCATCGATGCTTCCAATTAATTATCATTTTGCTCAAATTACCTTCATTTTCACTTCCGCTTGCCTTAATTAAAAATCCAAATTTCAATAGAAAATTCAATCGAGTGATTGCGTCTCTTTGGATGACTGTTAAGTAGAGAGGTTGATTATTTAATAGACTTACTTAAGGGAATTCCAGGTAGAAGGGGACATTAATTAAATTAGCAGAATTAAGATTCAAAAACGGGAATTCAATTAGGCCTTCTGCAAAATACATAATTCTAAGTGATTGAAAGGTTCAATGCAAAGGTTGTAAATGGATGCTGTTCCCCAGTTAGATTTGTAGACATGAATATATGTACGGCTCGAAGCACTTACACATCTCGCAAAAAGGGTGGGTTGAAAAGTTATACGCGTTTACTACCCACAAGACAACTTGACACTATTAAATTTTCAATAATTCTTAATGGAAACCCTGCAACAGACATTAAGGGAGAAATGGCTAGAGATAATGGCGTTGAGATAGTAAACGAAATTTGTGGAGACAACTTGTTGCCACTTTACATATTACTACCACTATTGGAGAGATAATAAAAGTCGGAAACTTATAATTATGGCGGGGTTAGGTTACCGAGAAAATGATATCAAAATTATGGAAGGTGTACAGGGTGCGAAATGTTGTCTTTTTTTCTATTCCTGAAGGTAAATTAATTGAAGAATTATTCCTAATGGGAAACTCTTTTTGTTAGGGTGAAAGTTTTCAAGAGCATTTTGAATGACTTTCCCGGAAAATTGCCTGCAAAGATATTTGATATAAAATTAATAAGAGAAAACTAACAAGGAACGCTACGACACGGTGTTGTATTAATTACGAAAAGTTCTTATAACTTTTATAGAGGCGACTTGGCAATAAAATAAGTCTGTAAGTAAAAACTTTCGCAATATATCTGGACTTATAATTAATTGCACTCTCTTCCTGTGATAATAAACTGGAAACTGTTTTGTCGGTTCAATGAATTTTTCAAGAGGGCAACATGTTTTGAATGGGTATTCTGAGTCTTGTTGTAAGTAGTGTGAAATAAACTAATTAGTTTACCAATGAAATTAAGTAAATTATTAGCATTATATAAAAGTTTTGCTAGTGAAATGAAGTTTTAATAGAATTGGAAAATGCAATCCCCAACAGACCTGCAAAATTCAAAGTACAATTACCAGTACCAGTAGCTTGACTTAAAATATTTTAAGTACAGGGGCTGGATTCCGCAACTATGAGTTTATTTTTATTTTGTGTACACAACCTAGTTCCAATTCCGCAAAAGTAGAAAATGAGTTTTTCTGTCAAAATTTTGTACACTTTAACTGATATTTTCTAACGGGCATTTTGTTTGTGAATTTTGATGAGGTAAGTAGATTCAACCGTGAGTTTTTGCCGAGCGGTATTTTCAATATTATTTGTTATATTATTTATTACTAATATTTTAAAACTTGTAGATTTGCAATTAAGGCGAAACAGGCAACCGAGCAACAAATAAATAATTAATTAAAAAATTAATTTTATGGAAATTAACGTAGAATTTGCCAACGACAGATGCGATTTCTTTTTCTCTAACGAGAACTTGCAGAAATTTATAACAATACGTTAATGGCATTTTGATAATTTTAATCTAATTTAATTTTGGAAATTACAAATTTCCCATTTCAGGCTCGAATCGGTTGATGGAGCCCATACAAGGGCTAGAAAATGATCTGAATTAACAGATAAACTAAATAGTTTGGGGAGCTATTAAGGATGGACGTAAGTGGAGAAAGTTTTGGCTCCATCAAAAATGAGTGTGATTTTTTAAATTACTTCGGTATACTCCTAATTAAACAGTAGGTAAAGTAGAGAGAGAAAAAAATTGTTGTATGTATATAAAAAAGAATTACGAATTGCAACAAAAAAGAATTCGAGGCTGAAGAAGAGTGGCGTAGGTCCTGGCTTGAATTAAGAAAAAAAGAATTGAATGTAAAAATTAAATAATTGGAGATAAAAGAAGAAAAAAGTAATAATAATAATAATTATTTATTTCAATAAATTTTTACGGTTGTTTTTTCCATATAACAAAACATATTAAAAATGAGTAAAATTGTTATCAAGAATTATTTGACGGACATGTCTTCCTTCTGATAACGTATTATCACCGATTTCATCGTCAATCATAATATGATCTTCATCTGTTTGCTCATAAGCTTCCTCTGTTAGTTCAAGCAGTGGTACGTTCTGTTTTAGAAAGATATTATGTAAAACAACACAGGCATTAGTAATTCGTCCTGCATTTACAGGATCATAACATAGTACTCTGTGTTTCGATAAGCACCGGAATATACTTTTTATAATTCCAATACAACGTGTTTTTTTATGGGCAATATTAAACCATTCTTCTCCTTGATAAGACGATGAATTAATCGGTGTAATTAGCCAGGGTTAAAGAGGGAAGCCACTATCTCCAAAAAAACCAGAAATTTCGTTCTCCACGGGAATGTTTCCTGCAATGCAGAACGGCGCCATATATAAGCATCATGCGATGTTCCTGGAAACTTTGAATTAGCATAACGTATAACGCAATTAAAATCGCAGACTATTAGGAGGTTTATTGAGTGACCGCCTATGCGGCAATAATACACGTGCTCTACGTCGCTGCTTGGAGACTTAATTTTGATGTGACTTTTACAAATTAGACCCACGATTCCCGGGAACGATATGCTTTGTAAAAGTCGTGTTAGATGGCACTTTCTCTTCCTGCCCAGGGAAGTAAGCATACTGATTAGAGACTCAGCAAAAAAACGCAATGCAAATAGAAATCACAAATGTACAGGAATTCCAAAAAAACGCTCCGTTGTATAAAATAACGGCTTGATTTTGTCCAAAAATTGTACACACAGATGTATTATAAACCGATAGAATTCAACAAATCGTTTCTCAGATATTGTTTCAAAAGAATTTTCGGATTTCCTTAACTTTCTTCTTACTATAATCAAATTCTGTCTAGAATGTTTACAAATTTTCAAATATAATAAATTTTTGAATTTATCTTCACCTCTCTCTAGCGAATTCATACTCATTTCTTATAAATATACTTAACTTTTTTAAAAAAGACTACAGCTACTTACGGAATCGCTTGAAATTGAAAAGTGTACACTTGCGCTCACTGTGAGTTTTTCGATTCGTATACGCTGGCAAATTCTTCACAGTTGCGGAATCCAGCCCCAGGTACCGGTACCGGTACTGGAAATATAAATTTTTTTAAGTACAAGTCCCGATACTGATTCTTAAAAATTTTTAATGTACAAGTCCAGGTACCTACTGTTACTTATAACTCCCATATAAAATAGTAAAATAAGTACCCCCTAAGTATGCACTTGCTAAAAATACTGCCATAACGTGAAGTACTTCAGCTCTCATCCTGCTTCTAAGCCTTTTTAAAGGAAGGAGTTTTAAATAATTTACACGAGCTGAAGTACTTCACGTTATCGCGGTAAGAGTGTATTTTAGTATTCATAGGGACTTATAACTACCAGTACCAGTACCTGGACTTGTACTTCAAAAATGTTTAAGTACCACTACCTGGTACTTAACATTTTTTAATTACCAGTATCAGGACTTGTAGTTGTACTTAAAAAAAAAATTAATTCCATGTCCTGGTACTACTGGTACTAATACTTAAGTACCAAAATAATTAAGTACTTTACAGGTCTGATGTCAATGAAGTTATTTTTCATTACAATTGAAAAATTTCCATGAAATCAATTTGCAGTACCATTAAGAAAAGCCAATCAGGAGAGTGATGAAATTGGCGTTCAACACGAATCAGTTAATTGTGATGTATTTATCAAGTCCTTATTTCTTTTACTTTAGGTGCACATATAGTAAATATTGAATAAATGCAATGGGTGAGCAGCTGGAAGATATACTGTTGAAGTCTCTGAGTATGCTTGCGATAACGCGATGGATTTCTTCATATGATGCCAAAAAACAACTCCCATCATATTTGGATAACTACCATCCCTGGTGTACAAATTTTAAGTTTGTCGGAAATCGGGTACTTGCAGGATTGTACATTTATACAACTGATTGCAGAAGGTTTACATTCTTTTACAAAAAGAAACCAAAACTTATTTCGTTGCTTACCCTCAAAGCCAAACTTCGTAGATTCTTTGTTGCAATACCGGAACAAAATTACCATACATGTTTTTCGATATTTTTGGTACATGATACAGGTATTGATATTGGTATTTCTTCTGGCTTGTATTCTTTTCGGATATTGTTAGTCGGATAATGCGTAAACGGAGATGGAGATGCACGTTTGGAATCAGTTTCAACTTCAAATAAATGAGTGACTTCTTCCCCTTTAGAAAGCCTTTCGATTTGCCTACAAATTATTCTTCCAATGTAAGATTTGCTTTATCGATTGTCAATATGCTGTCCTTCTTGGAGTTGTGGAGTTATACAAAAACGCTATCTAAATCAGCAAACCTTTGTTTTAACCGAACTTTTATTGCAGAATAGAATTCCTTAGATTTTTGTTCGACTAGTAGGAGTCGGGGAACTTTTTACCTAAATATTATCGCAAAATATATTTACTTACGCCGAAGTTATCTCCTTGATGTGAAAAGGAGAAAATTATAGATTGGTTAAATTCAAAAGATGCATTGAATTTATGTATAGGAAGAATACAATAAAATATAAAAACCATAAAATTAATGCAATAACATAAATTAGTATCGTTATCATGTAGCAAAATGAGTTTTTCGAAAACTTTTCCACTACATTTTTCATCTGTAGTGTCATCAAGCTGAATAGCAAAGTATTTACTCTCTTTTTACTGCAGACATAACTTGTTCCCTCACATTTTCTGCTAGGAAGAAATACTCTTTTTCCACAACTTTTGCTGAAAAGAACACTAAACATAATATCTGCCATTTTCAAAGCTTTTATAGTTTACCCATGGTTTCATCAGTAATAGTGCGTAAGTATATATGAATTTTTGTTTCAGGCAATCAACGGGGCACTTCAAAGCTAGCCTTTGATGCAGCATCTTCAACGAATGTACTTTTACTTCTCAAGTTGCTATTCAGTCTTTGTCTTTCCAGCATTACCGCAGTTTGGAAGACAGATGTGAGTGAAGTTATTACTCCTTTCAAGATTCTGCAGTCAGAGTACTTTCAAACAGTGATTTCATTATGCCTTTGACTTGTATTTGTGTAATGCAAACCTAATTGAGATTGAGAAACTCTTCTTGGTATATTTTCTTTTTCTGGATGATGTAGAAAAGACAGTGACTGAAAAAGTTTTAGTTTCGTTTTTTTTTATAGTTACACGAGGACGTGCGTAAATTGGAGGAAATCTCCACATGTACAATGTGTGTGTAGTCGCTGAACATTTATTTCTGCAGATAATAAAACTTTGTTTAACTTATTTCATTTTAAATTACGATAGAAATAAAAGAACCTGAAAATACTTCGGCGCTTCACTAACAGCAATTTCGGGCCAAACACAATTTTTTTGAGAAATATATTAATTTTGAAGCACTGCAATTGCGTTAGGCGATTCTTTTTCCTATCAATAAGACTGTTTAGAATCAGCAACAATTTTCATCAACGATTACGATTCTTCGATTCATACAAGCATTACCGACCATTACATCATTTACAAATCCAGTTATTCACCCTAAGTCATGCTCAGACTATTGCAATTTTTATCTGTTCTTGCTTAAAACGTACCGCCTAATTTTTTGTAGGTTTTGTCAATAAAATCGGTCTTGTTTTGAATTCAGACTCTCGTTAAATCTAGTCTAGTTTTAAATTTATTCACTTCTGCTTTAAAGTTAGTAGAGAGAACATTGACCAGCTGTGGAATCAATTTTGTAGTAATAAAACTTTATTAAAATTAGCTGAGTTTTTCATTATAACGTCCATTGACATTCAATCCGTAACAAAGACGATATATTTGTTATTTTCCGTAGATATGTAAAACAGAAACACCTACATATTATTTAAAAAGTGCATGTGTTTGAGTATTCAATAACCCCTGGCTAAATTTTGAAATATATTTTTGCTTTAATTTATTGGTTTATTTATTGTTTACTATATCTAAGGTACATATATAATAATCTGTTTTTCTAATCTGGAGGTAGTCAAAATCAACTAGTTCACTGTTCCTTCTGTCTGTTTCACTGTAAACAACACCCTGATTCAGTGTGTACAATCTTTGTACAGTGTACACAGTGACTAACTTGCCATATTTTTTAAATATCCCTTTAATCGCTAACAGCATTAATTTCAACTTATTAAAGCAATGGTATATGAAAGGTAACTTAATTGTCTAGCTAAAGACATAAAAGTCAATATCGTGGTTTCCACCAGTGTGATGTTCTCACACTCAGAAAATGGGTGATTCACTGTTAAACGTCTTACCTACATAATATGTGACGCCTTTCTAGTAAATAACAAAAAAAAAAAAAACAAAAACACATTTTAGTTTATCAAAAATATTTCTTATATTTAATTTCATTTTTTAATAATTAAGTTAAGTTTAATACTTAAAATATAAATATACTCATATTTTCTCAACTTTCAAATCAATTCCAGCTTTTGATATAAGAAGAAATGCTTTATTGTTAAATTTAATTGGTATCGGAGTTGTAGGACAAACGCTATATTTAAAATTTTTAAGTAAAGTCACTAATCCTATGCGAGCTTGCATTTTTCCAAACCTCAAACCAATACAGTTCCGTGGTCCATCACCAAAAGGCAAAAATGCGCACGGATGTCGATTTTTACATTGCTCTGGAGAAAATCTTTCTGGATCAAATATTTCTGGATTAGGATATAATTCAGGATCATTGTGTATCGCATAGGTTGGGATAAAAATCGATGTATTACGCTCAAGAGAAAGTTTCGTTCCTGGGATTGAATAATTTGTCAAAGATCTCCGGTTAAATAAAGGAACTGGAGGATATTTTCGTAAAGATTCTAAAAAAAAAAAAAAAATGAAAGATAAATTTAATACAATTATTTTTTTAATCTTCTTTTCTTACCATTAATAACTTGATCCATATAAGACATTTCCATCATTCCTTCATAAGTTAATATTCCGTTATGCTTTTTTAATACTTCATTAATTTCCGATCTCAATTTATCTTGAATATCTTGATTTTTTGCAAGTTCATAGAGACAATAACTCATCATATTAGAAGATGTCTCAAATCCAGCAATGAAAAATACAAAAGCTTGTGCTGCAATTTGTCCCGATGAGAATTCATTACCATCAATTTCACCATTTTTTAATTGAAGCAAGATATCCATAAAATCGTTACGATGAATATTATTCTCTTCACGATATTTCACAGTTTCAGCAACAACACCAAGGAAAAATTTACTTATTTCGTCTCTAATAGTTTTCATTCTAAGAAATTTCGCTACTTTTGGAAAAGTTTGCTGAAATGTTCGGATTATTTGTCCATTTCGTCGTTTCAAAAAGATTTCTCGGCCTTTGCAACGAAATTCAGCGTTCGGATTTGTGAGACTATTGCAATCTATACCAAAAGCGCAAGAACCGATTACATCTGTGGTAAAACGTGCCAATATCTCTTTCACTTCAACAATCGGATTATTTTCAACAGTTTTTAAAACTAGATTTTCTAATTCGTTTCCCACTTGTAAGATGGTTGGAAACATGAATTTCATTTTACCCGATGTAAATGTCGGACTCAATTTTGTTCTCATAAATTTCCATTCAGGTCCATCTATAGAAAATAAATGTGCCGATAGTGGATCATCTCTTGAGTTCGTGTATATTCCTTTATCCGCGAAATAATTAAAATCTTTTACGAGAATATTTTTTATTAGATCCAAGTCAGTAATTACAGCTACTGGTCGCATCAATAGATAAACTCCGCAAAATGGACTTTCTGTTTTGAATTTTGTGTAGTGGCGTTGAATTAATTCAGCAACATGCACTTTATTGTAAAAAAGATCTTTCGAATTTCCGTATGGTATGACCGGTTCTTCATGTGGAACATTTTGATTTTTCCAATACGAGAACACATATAGAAATAGTAAATATGCAATTGAAACAATTAACACTAGAAGCACTAGAATAGTCTCCAATAAGCCCATTTTATTAATTCGAACAAATATCCCAGTTAAGCAGGTGAGACAAGAATCACAATGACTTCAAATGTAAGACTGAATGAATTCCACTTGAATCTTGTAATTATTATACTTACTGATAAAATTAAAAAAAAAACATGTAATAAGTGCAATAAGATAAAAAACTCTTATCATTATGTTTGTCGCTATAAGAGGTGCATGTGCTTTGATTAGTTCTGTTTAGTTCGGCATGACTTATCTGAGTTCTTGGCAGGAAGTTATTTTAAGCTGCTGAATCATTCTTACAGAGCGTCTTGATAGTTTAGCTACCTGCACACCGTAAAATTTCATTTTATAATCTAGATAGAAAAATAAACATATGTACGAATGTATGTGTGCATGTTTAGGTAATCAGTTGATTACTGATTATCTTATCTTGTTTACACTATAGTTGATGTTCGACTATAGTTTATGCTCGTTACCAATTGCCACCAATTGAGTAAGGCGATTGAGGAATCATCAATCTTGCGTATAAGATATTGAGCCGGTGATGCCAAATGTTATCAATTGGATAATCTGTATGATTAGGGGTGCGATCCGTTCGGGTTGCCCCGGATTTGTGCTAGTTTGGAGGGCGTCCGGGGAACGTCCGGGCGGGGTTTTCTATACTGTTCGGGTTTTAAAATTGTGGAAACCAATTAAATAAAAAAATAATTTTTGTGTATGCTGTAGTTGATAATGCCGACAATCAGACCGACTCGACTCTCATTCAAGCTCTCTCTTCTGGTCCCAGCCAGTCTTAGCTCAGTAGCAAAACTAGCAGTACGACAATTGCTTGTGTAACTTACGTTGTGTATCTGTGTATAGTTTTATGTACCCCCCCTCCCCACTACCAATGTAAAATCTCGATACTACAGTGCGTCAATTCACGTATGTAAAATAATTGTAAATGCAACCGTACAAATACGGGAAGTAACCCAAGTTTGCGACACTTCACGAGAGAAAAAAAAAGACATAAAAATTTACAAAACAGCAAGAAACAAAAAGTGTGTAAGTAAGTATGTAAGGATTTGTATTACTTATTAAAAAGTAAATGTTTAAAAGATGGACACATCGGAACTTTTACCGAAAAGGGGAAGTGTGTAGGCATGTACATTCTACTAAGATCGTGCTGTTTCTCGGCATACTGCAAGTGTATAACTTTTACAACAATTTAGTCAGTTTTACTGGATATTTTTGAACTCCATGAACTGTAATTAAAAATACGTTTTTTTTGCAATACAAAAACACGGAAATTGATGACACAAAATTGATAGATGAGTGGATGAATTTACAAAATTTCAGCCAAAATCTAAGCGATAAGACAAGCTTTTAATGGCAAATCAACTGCGGCTTAATTTTTTAAAACACCGTATGCTCATTTGTGCACCTAGGTATTGAAGATTGCACAGTAGATATGTTTAAGCGTACCAGCTCATAATACCAATGAAGAGAGAGTGTATTAACAATTTCTCAACTATGGAAAGACACTCACTCAACATATAAACGGCTTCGTCACTAATCAAAACAAAATTTAATTTTAAAGATTTTAATTGTATTGATTTTTATATACTGTGAAGGTAAAGATACACGGTTAGAGGTCTTTGCTCTTTAGCCTCTGATTTACAGAATCTAAAACCTTCAAAAATTTTACATAGCAACAGACTCTTGTCTCAGATCAAAAAATTAGGTCACTGAAGACCATACGAAAAAGTCTCTAGAGACACTTCTCGAAATGTATACACGAAATTTATATTTGGTCTCTAGAAATCTGTGTTAATTGTCAAGAAAGAGATTGCTAGAAAGAGAGTGAAAAAGCCTTAAAAAGTATATGGAAAAATTTTACGGGATAAAGGATAACACAACAAATTTATGTGATTTTTTTTTAAAAAATAACCAGACCTGTATTAACGAAAAAATTTCTCTTCTTTAAATCCATTGCTATACTAATTTGAGATTTTAATAATTTACTAACAACATCATTAATATTTTCATACCCAACATGATCAGTTCATAGGGTATACTAACTTTGTCATTCCATTTGCAACGCATAGAAGTAATGATGGTAGAGTAAAATGCATTGGAGACGTACCTAAGCAGAATATTAAAAGTTATTTTGATTTTTGCATGTGCGTCTGTCCATCCGTCTGCCCGTCTGTTCGTCTGTCCGCACGATAACTCGAGAGTGCGTGTATTTAAAGAGCTGAAATTTTGCACATAGGCTTTAAAAAACAAGTAAACGTAAGTTCGAAAATCGGACAAATCGGGTAACTCTTTCCTAGGGCTGCCATATACAAATTTCGTTTTGCATTGTATATTTGCACACAGAACTGAAATTTTGTAAACAGTGTTTTCATGAAAATAGTAAACATAATTTCAAAAATGGATCAGTCCTAGATGTTTCCATTGCACTGAAAAGCTCTTCAGAATATGAAATCCCATGAAATTGGTCATCATCATTTATACTTTCCAACGAATAGTTCCAAAAATATATGAGCCGTTTATTTTGAAAGTAGTGCAAGTCCATTTTTAGGTTTCCGTACCCAAAGGGTAACAACGGGAACCCTATTACTAAGACTTCGCTATTCGTCCGTGAACAGGATTTATCTCGTGAACGGTAATAGGTAGACAGTGGAAATTTGCACAGACGTATTTCTATTGCCCCTCTAACAACAAATAAAAAAATAAAATTAAATTGAAAATTAAAGGGAGGCCCCAAACAAGAAACGTGATTTTTTCGGCGTTTTTTCCTCGTTTGATTCTCATTCATTATTATTATCATAAGTAGGGATATTTTTTTCAAGTGATTTTCAAATGAAAGCAAAAAGGACATTGTGTTAAATTTTGTTCGATGGTACGGAACCCTTCGTGCGAGAGTCCGACTCGCACTTGGCCGGTTATTTTTTACGACAAAATATTGAAATATTTTAGTTTTAATGCATTTGAAAATATAATTTAAAAATATTTATTGGATCGAACAGTGAAGTTTTATGTATTTGAAGTTAAAGAGTGTAAATTTATTAAATTTTGTAAATAATTCTGAAGAAGATAGAAATACTATACCCAAATGGACTTGTACCACTTTCAAAATAAATGGCGGAAAAACACTTCAAAAATCAAACTTATACATATAGGTGACCATACGAAATTAGATACGGGCATTCATCCAGAGCATCATAAAAATTGGTCTTAGACGAATTCTAGCTTTTGTATTTGTTATTCTTATAAAAGGCATCTTTCTATAACTTTCTCTGAAATAATTTAAAAACCGTGCCTCTGTGATAGGTATTTGGAATCAAAGTTATCATTTCGTGTAGTAACTACACATACCAAAATCGGGAAGTTTTAAGGACTATAAAGCCAGTTTAAATAGCATTTAATTCAGGCAGCATGCATCGCAGGTCAAGAAAACTTAACTTTCAGCAAATGAAGAACGTTGGCAAAGTGTAAATTTTATTCGATTTTCTATGACATCACCCAAAGATAAATTAAATAAAAATTAACAAAAAACTTTGCCAAACTCACTCCACAGTTAACTGATAGAGCAGGACACACAATAGTCTCCGGAAATCTAGAGACAAAAATTGAGCAAACTTCGAAAACTAGAGACCGAACATGGAAACCCGATTGATTTGAAACACACGACGAGAGACCGCAGCCGAAGACCAAAAAATCTGTAGTAATTTGGTATCTTTAGAGAACTTTTGCATCTCCAAAGTGTATACATGGGTCTCTGGGTGTCCAGAGATCGAGAAAGTGGTCTCTTGAAGTTAAAGTCTCTCGCCATGTAGCTTCACCTTTCCCGAGAAATGAAGCTACTTTGAAAGCTATATGGCGCACTAAATGTGTGTAAATGTAAAATTGTATTTCTAATTTTTAGAGGATTTATTTATATTCCTAGTTGTAAGAAAGATTTAATTTAATTCATTGACATCGTTTTATTTTACTGTTTTTTGTAAACTGACTAATTTTGTAATAAATAAATAAAGAAAGGCACTATGTATAATAATTTGAACCTATTTTATTAGTAAGTAAAATAGAAAATTATTTGGCAAGAATGTCCGGGTTTCAAGCTAAAAAGTCCGGGGCTTTCGAACTTGTTGTCCTAGTTTAATTATTTTACAGATGGCAGCCCTATGCATGATGAATCCTCAATCTTGAGCGTGTGCTAGGTAGTTGACGTTCGCCACTTGAGGTAAGGGGTAAAATCGTCCTGTCGTTGATGAATGTAAAGGACTGTCCCTATGACAGTATAACGAAGCTATCCTGGCGAGTAACAATTACTCGAGTCAGTAGTCTTTAACGAAACCAAAAGACTGTGATGGTATCCTATGGACCCTATGACAATATGATCTGGTGCTATGGAAAATCTTGTTACTTTTCCGCTCACTAGACTATATAGACTATAGTGATTTGAAGTACGGCCTAAAAATAATAGTTATTATGTTCAGAGGAACGGGGTGTCCTTTTCTGGACTGCAAGGACACCCCGTTCCTCTGAACATAATAACTATTATTTGACACAGGAGAGAATCCAGTATGATTACATTAGTACTGGGGTACGACCTCTGTAACCTTCCTCACGACAAGAATGGCGAGAAGCGGTAATTTAGATGCCGGTATGCAATCCACGAAGTGAAGTCAATCTGCAAGCGGTCGTAGATAAACTAGTACTGTCGTTACGACAGTAGAGTGATAGTCGAAGGTTGCTTGCGCCTCCAGTGTACTGTTCCAGTTACGGTTCTTGATTATCAAATATAATCTGTCGAGTTATCCACTGAATACGGGTCACTTCGTATCTTTACAAACGTCTGAAAAAGTAAAACTAATGGAGGCATAAAGAATTAAAACAGGTCTTTGATGTTTTGTCCCAATAGTCTTGGATATAAATTTTTTGAAATATTTTCTCTTTTTATAAAAAATCTTAGGTAGGTTGTCAGAAGACTAATAATGACTACTGATGTTTTTTTCTTTTCCATTTTCACAACGTTATAAATCAAAAAAACCACGCCTGCCTAGCTACGGCTTTCTACGTTCGACAAGGTATCGCTAGCGGTGAATTTTGTGATGAACGTACCCTGGTTTACACGGTGTGTGACGAAGGTTTGGAAATGGGCGAACCGATATCGAAGCGTCGCCACACATGTATAATATATGAAAGAATTTCTACTTTTAAATTAAATTACGAAAGTGAAGTAATTTCATACTTACATACTTATTAACAAGATAATTACTTATTGAATTTTTTATGGAATTTCCAATTTTTATTTTTATTTATTTCTATATTTGTTAGTATAAAACATCGAAAGAAGACAACATTGAGATATTTTTTTTTACGTTTTACTAATGTTTTTTTTTTGGTCTTGTAACTAATACTTAATAGTTTTAGCATTTTCTACATATTTTAACTTTGGCTCAAATAACACCTCCATATTCCCCGGCTAATATACCCGTTCAACATCAATCGAACTCTAATGTAGAAGTTGAGAATAATCATAATAGTAGTTTCTCGTTCAGTTGTGCAGATTTACATGATATATTAAATCCGTTTAATAGAATTAAGTTATCCGCTACTGGTCCTGATGATATCTCTATAAGTTATTATTCAATTCATTTCTCATATCTTTGTGCATGTGTTCAACATGTTCTAACTATCACGCAGTTTCCATCACTTTGGAAAAAAGCTATTGTGTTGAAAATTTCAAAGTCTCGCAAATGTTCTTCACCAGGCGATTTCCATCCAATTAGCATACTTTACTTCCTCAGCAAGGTTCTTGAAAAATTAATGCGCTCCCAAATTATTTCCTTTCTGAATCAGGAATCTTTACTATTGCGCTGGCAATTCGTCTTCGGACCACGTCATAGTTGTGACTCGGCATTACTCAAGGTGGTTGCAGATATTGGTGACGCTCTTGACAGTGATTGAATATACCAGCTATACTAGTCCTTCTGGATTTCAGTAAGGCATTCGATTCTATTAATCATGATATTTGTTTAGTCCACCTAAATTCCAATTGAAGCGTCCAGCCTGGTTCTACCATTTTCATTAATTCCTGAAATTAACAAAAAGGCACCACAAAGTATCAAACTTAAAAAGAATAGTAATCAACTGAATACTTATCTGACATCTGCTGCGTCCTGTATGTAGCATTTTTTTCTGGATTAGTGCACCCAAGCATAAAATGCTCCAAATCTAACTCCTAATGGAACCCTTGCAGATATTTTAACTAAAACAATAACTAATGATTAATCAATAATTAATCAATAAATCACAAACTTTCCAAATCATATGTATCTCTGTATTGTTGACAACTTTTTTCACGTAATTTAATGACATCTACACAGTCAGCTGTCTTCGCCTTCGCCGCAGTCAGTACGAGCAATTGCAATAAACGTCGCTAGGGCAACACCGTGAGGCGAGAGCTAATAACTGGATGCGGCGGCTATAAAAGGCCGACGAGTTGCAATAGATGGCACCATTCTTTTCTCAGAGTTCATCTGATTCAGAGTCTAATCTGAAAAATAAGAATCTTGTTCCTATCCTCCATACAGAAGTATAGTTCTGTTCAGAGTTTAATCTGAAAATATATTCCTATCCTTATTACAGAAGTATAATTCTGGTCAGAGTTTAATCTGAAATTCCCATATTTATTACAGAAGTATAAATCTGTTCAGAGTTTAATCTGAAAATTTGGTCTCATTACATCTGTTTTACACCACATGTTGCAGCACGCTGCTGCACCCCCTTTTTTCTGCTTATTCAGCTTTTCTGTCTGACAGGGCCGCTACCATCAAACAGATTCATAGAAAATTCTTGTGTGCGTCATTTTATTGCCCTAGTGCCCACACGTATTAGCAGCATTATTATTCTAGTAGTTTATAAGGTGACAAAACTAATTCCGATCTTCTTCTTCTTCTTTTCAGAATTAAAGAGACGGACCACGTTTTTTGGACCATTTTCTTTCTTTTCTTTTTATTATTGAATTTTTTTACTGAATTGTTAATTTGAATTTATAGTTTTAAGCTCTTTTGAATTGTTTTATGAATTTGTGATATTAGGTTAAGTATATGAATTATTGAAATAAAATTTTATATTTGAACTTGAAAAACGACTGAGTTATCTATTCAAAAACCGGCACTCCCTCCCATGTTCGAGACTAGCTCTCACAATATTTTTGTTCTTAAATTGCGGCAAAATTTTAGTTTCTCGTCTATAGTCATGATTCTAATCAAACATTTTTTACGCTGCCGTAGGCAATCGGTATCATCTCCCTTAATTCTTCACTGCGGTATACCTCAGGGCTCTATTCTCGGTCCTCTCCTCTTCTCACTATAAATAAATGATCTACCCACGATTTTGAAAGATACTTCGCTGATGATGTACAAATTTATTTAGATAGGCAAATTGGCTTAACCGATGGAAAATTGGCTTTTTCCGTGGGATCAGAAGGGATCATAACCTAAATGATCTACCAGTAGTTTAGATCAACGGCATAGGTCGGTTAAAAATCCGGGCGATGAGCTAAATATTAAGTTAAGCTGTTGTGATTATGTATCTAATACAGTTGGAAAGGTGTATTCTTCCCTGCGAATGTTAAGATTGTCGGCAAATATATTGTCGAGGCCAGAAATAAAGTGTTTTTTTAGTAAGAGATTATCTCAGTCGAGACCGGAGATAATATGCTTTAAGTCAGTCGAGACGCGGCTTAAAGTGAATGTTAGTAAGTATCTTAACTTCAGTCGAGACCCGAAGAAAGATTATTTATTTCTGTCGTGACCAGAAATAATTTGTTTTGTTAGTAATAAATTGTCTCAGCCAAGACCTGAGATAATATTCTTTAAGTTAGTCGAGACCCGGCTTAAAGTGTATGTAAGTTAGTTGTTAAAAAGTTGATATATCCGTCGATACCCGATATAAATGTTAGTCGCTAACTAGCCAACCTACCTCAAGTGACGCCAAGTACAAAAAGAGATCGAGTCAAGTCAGCTTGTAGTTTATATAGCACTTGCTTGCACATGACACCAATGATAGAGTAGCAGGTGATTTTACGGTACTAGTGATAATATGCATAGCAACGAGCAACGAACAAAAATGGATAGCAACAAGAAATTTAGAACAACCCATGCTGCTGTATTAAATTGAATTATATTTGCAAAAAATGTTCTTTCTATCACGTAGAGAAGAAATTCCCGTTCAATGGTACTTGTAATGATGATAATGATTTTAGTTTGATCTGCTCGATGATGCTATACTTTTGTATTGTATTTGCGCAATGTGTCATGTAGATGACAAATACATGGTTTTGTTGGGTTGTGTACCTGTTTTTTGATTAAGAGTAGCCAGATTAGATTTAATTTTACTAAAAGTTTGATGTTTTGTTTTCAGTATGTTTTCTCTTCGAAAGTTATCTGTTAATAAAAATATATTCGAATCGATTTGATTCGAACACCCTTTGTTGCACTTCTGCTGCAGTTCATCAAATAATCTTCTATAGAGCTTCTAAGTGATGGCTATAAAAGCTCTTATGTTTCTTCTTGCGCCTTTGCTTATTTTTCTGAATATATTAGTGAATATTTTTCTAAAAAGATACCAAAGGATGTCTAGTGAAGCGCTTAAATGTGTTCCTTCAGAAACACTGGTTTTTCGTCCCAATGGGAATTGATAACAAGAAATCTCGATAAAACAAAACAGTTAAAACACAGTTTGGTTTTGCCTGCTTTTTCCAATAAGTTCACCATAACAAAATTGTTGGTTAACAATAAGTTATGTCCTGGGGTTGATGACTTGGAAGAAAGTAGAGTCTATTAAATTTCTTGTAGCAACTGTGACGCATTTATGTGGGAAAAACAAGACGGAAGGAAGGTTCAAGCAGCATATTAATTCGAAAACCTCTAATTTATAGCAACATTTGTTGTGCAATAAGCATACAATTTCTGGAAATAATATTAAACTCTTGCATAGTCTACTGGCTGGGAGATTGTTGGATAAATATGAGATCAAAGAAATCCGAGCAGAAAAAGATAAAGGCTGATTGACTGACTTCAAAAATTCGAGCCTTCTCTTAAGTCGGTTTTTGTTAGATTAACATATTTTTAATTAAATTCATGTATGTTTGTATCATCTATTTTAGTGTGTACTAATATTAGGGTCTGGTTTGATTTCCAGCTGGAAAAATTCCATGTGCTTCAGAAAAAAGCAGATTCGAAGCGCTTATACCAGGGTTATTGGGTTATTGATCACTTCCAAGAAAGTGCTTCTCTGGAAGCACTATGAGGCAATTTGGAAGTAATTTCTAAAATTACAACAAATTGAATGCGAACGTGATCATGCAGTTTTCTCGCATTGACGACGTTCGTATTATTACGTTCGGAGGACTGTTTCATAGCAGTTCATATGCTTTTTTAGGTCAGTGAAACATTTGTTGATAGAAAAGTAAAAAAGTGTTAAGTGTGCAAGTAAAATTATGTTGTTTCACTTCCCTGGCGACCAAAGCAAGATATACTTGGAAATACCAAAAGAAACGCTACTATTTGACTTCAATCGGTTGAACGGCGCTTCTCTAAGGATATCAACTACAGAAACGAGTATATAACTTTTATGCGGGAATATGAGGAACTAGGTCACATGGAACTAATACCTGAAAGTGAAGTACACATACCAGAAGAGAGTTGTTTCTATTTTCCACACCATGCAGTCTTCAAGAATGAACCAAATCCAAAAATCCGAGTTGTATTTGATGGCTCTTGCAAGACCAGTTTGGGAATTTCATTGAATGACAACTTGATGGTTGGTCCTACCCAGATAGAAATTTTCAACGGATCCTATGGAGAGAAAAATCATCGCTTCCCATTAAACACTATCGCTTGAAGACTGTAACCTATGGAACTTCCTCGGCTTCATTCCTTGTCACAAGAGTGTTATACCAAATTGGTGAAACGAAGAAAGCAATTTGGCCTGAAACGTCCTCAATTATCCAAAATGATTTTTACGTGGATGACCTACTATCCGGAGCTGACTCTATTGCAGTTGCTATACAACTCAAAGAACAGTTAACCAATATCATCAAGGAAGGTTGCTTTCCATTGACCAAGTGGCGGTCTAATTCACTAAAAGTTTTAAAGACTTTAGAAGGTTCAGCCACTGAGTCGCTTCATTTAAATGATAATTCAGGGGTTATCCAAAGTCCTAGGCATTCAATGGAATCCAGTTGAAGATACATTTTCCTTCAAAATATCAGAATGTTATTCAAACCCAAACACCAAGAGAAAAATTCTTTCTGAATCATCAAGGCTCTTTGATCCTCTAGGATGGTTAGCCCCGGTGATAGTAACCATAAAAATAATGTTTCAGCAACTTTGGATTGAAAAATATGAGTGGGATGAAATTCTACCAGAAAAAAGAATTCAACAGTGGAAGATCCTGAAAGCAGGTTTACCAATTATAGGAAAAATCAGTATCCCTCGACAAATTTATTTGTCGGATAAAAATCTGCAGCTACATGGTTTCTCAGATGCGTCGGAGCTGGCGTATGCAGCTGTAATTTACTGCCGGAGCAAATGTCAGAATGAGCAACACTGTGTGCGACTGCTAGCGGCAAAGACTAGAGTATCACCCCTGAAACAAATATCGCTTCCGAGATTAGAGCTTTGTGCTGATTTACTTCTCACTCGCCTCATGAAAATGGTCACGGAATCGCTTTCGTTAGTAAACTTTACAGTTTACGCCTGGACCGATTCAACAATTGTGCTAGCTTGGCTTTCTGACATTCCGCGACGATGGACATCATACGTGGGGAATAGAGCAGCGGAAATTTTGGAATGTAAGCCGAGGCACGATTGGAGACACGTTTCTTCACACGACAACCCGGCAGATTGTGCTTCACGTGGCATCTCACCAACCAGCTTAGCTAATTTTTCACTGTGGTGGAAAGGACCCACATGGTTGTCTCTAGACGAACATATTTATCCACTTCTTGTACCACCTGAAGATGTAAATGGCGTCCAAAGGGAAAAACGAAATCAAAAAATCTTATTGCATCTTCAAACGGTTCCAAATAATACCCTCAACAGTCTATCTAACGATTGTTCTTCATATCAAAGGATGGTACGTATAATTGCGTACTGCCTAAGGATCATTTATAACACAAGAAAACCAGTTAAAGAAAGAAGGCTCGATCTTTTAGTCGCAAATGAAGTGAATCGTTCAAGAGTAATATTCTTTAAATGGATCCAAAAAGAGTCATTCGCAAAGGAAATTGAGAAATTAAAATCAAATCAACCCATATCTGTTAGCAGCTCATTGAAAAAGCTAAGTCCTTTTCTAGATAACGAAGGAATTCTTCGAGTTGGTGGACGACTTCAGAATGCAGACTGCGATTTCAATGCTCGTCATCCAATCATCTTGCCAAAGGATCACAGGATGACAGTTTTAATTGTAAGAGATATTCATAGAACATATCTGCACCCTGGGCCCTCGCTTCTCATAAGTGCTATCAGGCGAAATTACTGGATACCAGGAATCCGGAATATTGGACGAAAGATATTCCGAGAATGCGTAATTTGTTTTAGGCAACGTGCCACAATGACGCCTCAATTGATGGGAAGTTTGCCTAAAGCCCGCGTCACCATATCACGTCCGTTCTCCCAAGTAGGCATAGACTATGCAGGTCCCATTACATTGAGTACTAGAACCGGACGAGGGCCGAAAACTATGAAGGGATATATTGCACTTTTTGTTTGTTTCGCAACCAAGGCTCTACAATTAGAATTGGTCAGCAGTCTGAGCAGTGAAACGTTTGTTGCAGCCTTGCGCCGATTTGTGTCCCGTCGGGGTGTCCCGAAAGACATTTACAGCGACAATGGCACTAATTTTGTTGGTAGACGAAAATATCTAAATGATCTACATCAATTAGCGTTAGCTTGCAATTCAGATGAACTAATTGCATTCTTTCTTTCACAGGATAATATTACGTGGCATTTTATTCCTCTAGGCGCCACCACTTTGGCGGGCTTTGGGAGGCTGCGGTACGCTCCGTAAAATGGCATCTAAAAAGTGTCGTTGGAGAAACACTTCTGGGTTTTGAGGAAATGACAACATTGTTGACGCAAATTGAGGCCATTTTAAACTCGCGTCCGATATGCGCACTGTCTTCTGATGCTGATGACTTCAATGTATTGACGCCTGCTCACTTTTTGGTGGGAGAAGCCTTGACTAATCTCCCAGAAGAAAATATGTCTGACAGAAAAACGTCTCATTTGGGTCGATGGCAGCAAATACAGGCGATGATGCAAGGGTTTTGGAAACGGTGGCGTCTAGACTACCTTTCGTCACTTCAAGAGCGGCAGAAATGGAACAAGACGGAAGAGTGCGTAAAGGTGAATGATCTGGTCGTATTGCGAGAAGACAATTTACCACCCACAAGATGGCTTATGGGCAGGATTATAGAAGTTTTTCCAGGGAAGGACGATATCGTACGAGTAGTTTTGGTTAAAATGCAGCGAGGAACTATCAAGAGAGCGATTAACAGAGTCTTCAAGATTCCCATTGGTTAAGAACCATAGTTCTTAACGGCGCGGGAGGATGTTCAGGCTTTACACCCATCTACATATGTATAGCTTGATGTTGGAACTGAAATATCATTATGGATAACTTCACATAAAAGAAAAAATATATTTCCCAGAATTGTTGGGACCAACATCTATTTTACTTGAAATAGAATAATTTCATACTTTATGTTTATTAGTAACCGTAGCAATCCTTTGTTCTCGTTTTTATTTGCTAAATAAAAATTGTCAAAAATTGTATATTCCGATCAGTCACTTCTAGTTGGATAGTGAAAAAATAAAGTTCAGATTAAGTTGATTAGTTTGTTTTAGAAAAGTGCCTGCATCTCATAATTCCTTGGTGTTGAAATTATTTATCCTTTTATAAGAATTGTACCTACTTCAACGAGCGGAAGTAAGTGAAGCAAACCAAATCAGCGACAACGTTCGGAGGACTGTTTCATAGCAGTTCATATGCTTTTTTAGGTCAGTGAAACATTTGTTGATAGAAAAGTAAAAAACTGTTAAGTCTGCAAGTAAAATATTAAAGTGTGTTGTTACATAGCGGCGGATGTTACGTCAAAATTTAATTTTCTGTAATTAAAAGCAACGCTAATAAATAATTGTAGCCGACACTGTAGCTTCAACAATCGTTCAGAACTTAAAATTTGCTTCCCACAAAGTTCTTTAAAAGCAATTAAAATGAAGCTCAGATTGCGCTTACTTCTGCGGACATGCAATATTAAAATTTATATGAAACTGAAGCACAATCGAAGCGCTTTGTATTTCCGTACAATAGCTTGAAAATGACTTTTAAATGACTTTTTTTCCCGCTGGGTGGCTTCAAGACCTTTTCGCATTGGTTAGTCCCCTGATGGATCTAATTGATCAAAATGCTTTAGGCTTAGTTTAAATTCGTTTAAATAAATTATTTCAATTTTGTGTGAAACATAACAAGTGTTTGATCTTTTTTTTTTTTTGCTTTTTAATAAGGTTTCACCAAGTACCAACTAAAAAATCTGTTGATTACATTAAAATCTCCATAAACTATACGATGAAAAATTCAAGGCTTAAATTAAGATTTTTAGATTTGCATATAATTCCATTCCAAAAAAATTTTACATCAAAACTTACACAAAGCATTGAAGTTATTAAGACGAATCAGTTTTACATTGATATTTTCACATAGTCTGAAATAAAACATTGAACTGTTTCCGGTTTAAACCGGTAGGTTTCAATTTAAATAAATTATAATGGTTTTAAATTTAAACTAAAATTTTCTGAATTTGAGGCAGTGGAGTTTAAATTTTGAAGAAAATTTGTTTTCATGGTTAGAATTCTTTTTGAAATAGTTCATGAGAGTTTCGAAATAAAAGGAAAATTTGTGTGGTTTCAAATTTATTTCTTTAAGAGTGCCATATGTATAAAATATAAAATTATGTATACGAGTGTAAGGTAAGAATAAGAATTTATTTATTATACTATACTGCCGAGATTTATACTATTCTATAAATGTTTTTTAATAGAAATACACGACAGAAAGTGGGCTCACTTCTGTATAGCATTATCTTTCTGTCTAAGCCTCAAGCAAAGATAACCTAATAAGAAGATAGGAATCAGCCGAACAAAATAGAAATTTTTTCGCGTGTTTTAGAATGAAACAAATATTGTCATATAATTTCGTCTTTTGCATGAATGGGAGAAAAGAACTTGGCTATGAATTATTGTAGTGCGGTTAAGAAAACGAGTTAAAACTAAAAATCGAGAGAATGTTGGATTACCCGAACGACAAAATCTTCTAGAACATCTTCGGGGGGGGGGGGGGGGAGCAGGTCTCTGAAACGCAATGTTGCCAGGATAAAAAATATGCATAAGAGGAACATCACGCATGCATAGTGGAAGAACTTGTTGATACGGAGTACTGGAGTTTTAGTTGCACAGAAGATCGCTTAAGCGTCTCCCATGAGAGTACAAACAGTACGGTAGTATGGGTGAAAGATACCATATGCTCGAATTGGTACTTCTCATGGTGAGATAATTATACCTTAGTGAAATTAAAAATTGAGATTTTTGGCTTTGTGGGTACTGTAGTAGGGTATGAATGGCACAGAGGTCATTATACAAAGAAGTTAAGTGCACGTGATAGTCAGAATAATAAAATCTTAGACATAGTTCCAGTCGCACGGGGCAAAAAAGACGAAATGAAGTTACGAATATTGATGAATTTGGAAGTTATGCATGTATCCCAGTAGACCTTATGTGTTGAGTACAAATGGTAGCTATAAGATCCAAATGGTGAATCTCGAAGCCTATCCAGGCTTGAATATGGGCATAACTTAACCTTCACGTGGTTATGCTGTTACCTGTGTAGGCTAGATACAATTCTTTTTAGACGTTGCTAATAAGATCTAGTCCCGAACGGAGTAACTAGTCCCGTTACAAAAAGGATATCTTGCATGGTGATATCACTCAAAGTATTCATGGTCTAATAATCATGTTTTACGAAAGCCATACCAAATGGGTACCCTTCCTTTAGCTATCTTCATACAACAAGGTTTAGGTGTCCTGGATAATTGAAATTATTCACCTCAACTTGGGATGGCCCCGTTATTTAATTTACTTCAATTCAATTCAATTCAATTTATTTTCAGTTAATTGTACAAAGAAATCTTAACTTAAAAATGTACGTAGTATGACTTAATTGTAGTAGTGATCGCAGAATTTTAACAATAATAGAATTAAGGAAAATAATAACTAGATACTAATAAAATAACTCATACGCAACCATTGCCTTCTATAAGTCCTAGAGGCTGAGAGGTGCAAATTTGTACGTCGTCAGCATATAGATGTATATTAACGTGACTGATAACTTCTGTTATATCATTAATATACATAGAAAATACTAGAGGTGAGAGTAAGGAACCCTGAGGCACGCCTCTTTTAAGGCATAAAAACTCTGAAAAGCGTTCACCAATATTAACTCTTTGAGATCGATGTACTAAAAATTTTTTAATAAATTTAAACGTTCTACAACTAAACCCAAATTTCAATCTTAATTTGCGACAGAGAATTCCATGATGTGCCTTATCAAAGGCTTTTGAAAAATCTAATAATGTTAGGAAAGATACTTCATTATTATCAAGGTTACACCGAAGATCATCAGTTTTGAGCAGCGCAGTGATACAGCTGTGTTTGGCTCGAAATCTGGATTGTGAAGCAGAAAGAATACTGTGAGACTCAAGAAAAACTGCCATGATTCTCTCCAAGCCCTTTGATAAACAAGGTAATATACTGATTGGACGGAGATCCTCAACCTGACAAACTTTTGCTTTCTTGGGTATGTGGATAACATTCGCTTGCTTCCAATCTAGGTGGGAATTGAGATCTCATAAGGCAGACGTTATAGGTGTCAGTGATAGCTGGTAATGTAAAATAAATAATTATTTTCAAAAATTTCAATGAGATCCCATTCACTCCGGTCGCATAGGATTTGATGCTACTCAAAGCCTTAAGAGTTTCCAATTCGTTGACACAACTAAAACTGAACTGCGGATAAACACTCCTATAACTAGTTCCAATCGACTCGAAGGACATTGAAGTGATAGTGTCAGGAACGTTGCAGCTCAAGGAGTGGACAAAATAATCATTGCATTCATTTGGATCAAAATTTATAGATTTCTTACCAGATTTGTGAATACCACATTCTTTTAAGTTTTTCCATAAAACTCTTGCTGGTAAATTGGGATCTAATTTGGTGGCATAATAATTCGATTTGGCTCGTTTAATAGACGCTGTGACATCATTTCTTAGAAGATGGAATCGCTCCCACTTTATGGGAGTATCGTGGTGGCCGTGGTGAAGGGTGCCATGACCGCAGATCGGCAGAGATTGATTCGCTTCGACCAGTAAATTGACGTCATGTCATACCCTATTGGCATACTGGTACTCGTTGTTACACACATGAGGACATTGATTGTCGACAACTAATCCGAGCACGAAGAATGCCGTGAGATTAGCCATACTTGGCAGGTGCTCACGTAAAACCACAAGGATTTCTGAACATATCCAAAATCCTTTCAAACTATTCATAATAATGTATTTCGGGTCACACTACTTTAATTTTTTAAGAAAAAGATAAATTTCGCTTGGTCAAGGTCCGGAAAGGAGATATAAAATTTCTTTCAATTAAAATTATCATTTTTGCCGAAAATATCAGAGAATCCAGCATGAGTTTCTCCCACTTATTCGCTTAATAGCAAAACGAATGTAAACAGAAGCACGTGCTGTTCAAATATCATAGGAATTTCACTAACAATCATTGGTTTTGCTATAAAAAACATTGGATATTTCTCACAATATTTCAGCAAAAACCGGTTTTCACAAAAGTGCGGGAACATTTTATGAGAGTAAAACCTAAAAAATTCGCCCCTTCTCATTTATTTACGAAAATGAATCATTTGCCTTTCTGTTTCGTTGCATGGAATTTGCGATTTCACATTTTTATCTTTATTCATAAAAGTTTTAATGGGAGGATTTTGAGTTTTATGTTATTTTTTCTTACTCTCATTTCTTTCCTTTTTTAGCCGTGTACATTTTAAATTTTAAATCCTCGGAAATTTCGCCTGATTCTTAACTTGATGTTAAGTTAACTTTACCTAAAGTACAAACTTAGCGTGTTTATACAAATATAATAACAATATTTTTTAAATTATATGAAAAATCATCTGCAACCACTAAAGTAAAAGTAAACATCACTCCACGGCCACGGAATAACTGGCTTATTTACAAAAGTCGGACTAGCTCTAAATATTGAAACCGTTTTGGTTTCATTATCTCAACTATCCCGTAAGTTTTTATTACTTAACTTCAAAAAGGTATAAAAATAAAACTTCAGTGGTTTAAATTCTCTTGCGTAAAAAATTTCGGACTGATTTGAAAACTTTCTGAGTTAAGAAAAAATTCAGACTTTTATGAGCTTTAAGTGGAGAAAATATTTATTTAATAGAAACGTGACTGTTTGCAATTCAGTCAGACCAGAATACACTTAAAAATAAACCCTTTCGATATGAATTGAAAAATAACAGAAAATTAGACAAAATCTTAAACTTTCACGTTTACAGAGAAGTTAAGACATTTACAAAGATTTATATTACGACAAAACTGATATAAAAAGTTCAAAAAACTTTTACGCTTTCTTGTTTTTATACAAAATATCTTAAGACTTTCTGCAGGTTTTAGAAATAAATTAAAATTGTCAATCGTATACGTAAACTGGGTCGAATCGATTCAATCCTTACTGCATACTGTAGGGTATCCCCTAAGCTTGGCTTAATAAAATAAAAAAAAATAAAATAATATTAACTCAAGTAAAATAATAAAATATTGTTAAAAAACAATTAAACGTTTTCTCATGAACACTGAAATAAATTGCAAGGTCATAAAGGTGCTGCAATAACTTTTATGTAAGTGTTAATTTAGTTATAACAAACTCATATAAACAAGATAGTGTGATTAACAATTGTTTATCTCTTACAATCAGTAGAAAGTACTAGTTTTGTTCTGTAAACATTTACTACCTACATATGTGAAAAAAGCTCTCTTTTGAGTATGTGAGGAAATAGCTACGTATTTCTATTATTTATATATCCATTTATCTTTAGTCAGCGTCGCAATCCACTTGTACACTCACCTTACGCAATTCTGATAATAAAGTAAACAACGTTGACAACAAATCACTCACCTTACGCAATTTTGATAATAAAGTAAACAAGGTTGAATGCAAAACCCCACTAGAATTTCAAATTGTCATTACGATTTTAATAATTTTATTTACTTATTTTGCACTGTGACCTGATATGGTATATTAGTTTTGCAAATCATTCATCAGGAAGTTGAAATCATAAAAATTCCAGTTCTCTTAGTCGATTTTAAGCATTTTGCTCATGTTAACTACGAAATTTTTCACAACAGCATAATTGAGATTCTCGATTAAGCGTGCATATGTATAGGTAAAAGATTTCAATATTTACAACTACATACTTAACTATGAAAAGTTTGAAAAATTTTATGAAGACGCAATGCGAATCTTATGTCGATTTCGATGGGACTTCGGTGCAACACCAGTATTGCACTTTTTCTAGCAGTGCAACACAAAAAAATGTTCGATGGGACAATTTTAATAGCAGAAGTGCAACACAAGTTTTGCACTCACTTCCCCTACTTTGCACCGGATATTTTGTTGGTGTTACAAATATAATATTCAAGTTGAATTGTCATCTGCTCTGTCAAAGTATACTGTTGCGATTATTGTAAAATTTCGGAGTTAAATGAATTAAACATTTTCATTTGGGTAATTGGCTTTAAGTTAAGAAAAAAATTGTTTCTTTATGTATAAATAACCAACATTTATTACATTTGACAGTTCCGTGTATATGATACGTGTGCCCACAAATACAAGGAATATGACAAAAATATGTTTGATGGACTTCAGTTCTCCCAGCTCTCCGCTGCCAAAAAATGTGCAAAACTGAAATGGTCCCATCGAAATCGACATTAGATTTTGGTTTTAGTGTGAATAGTGAACGCGTTATATTTGCTCCATCTCCATTTATACACTTACTTGAAAAAATAGAGCCGAAACTTATTCATGGAAATATATAAAAGGACAAAATAAAACAATCCACACGATAGATGTAATGCAGCCAATATACCTACAAGAAATTTAAAGCGAAATACTTATTTTTTAGACTTCATCTATAAATTTGTGGCATGTGAAATCCGAGCCACGCAGATTGAAGTTCGAAAGATTTTAGTTAATTTTATCACAGATGTTATAGGAACTTGTGATTTCGGTATAGAGTGTAACAGTTTAAAGGATGTAATTGTAGAATTGCCTTAGACTAGTGCCAACACCGTTTTGAAACAAAAAAAATTATAAATAGGCAAAGACCAGCCGGAATATTTATTGAAAGTTATAATTAAGAGAAAAAAACACAAATTAAACACGAGATAAATTGAAATTGCGAAATGTGGATAGGGGGGGGGGGGGGGGGGGGAGAAGGGTTAAGGAGTTGAAAGTGGTCATTTGCGATTTTCGACGAAACATTACATCTTAGCTGTCATTCATAAAGTTGTAGATAATAAAACTTTAAAAAAAAACTGAAACTTTTATAAACGGTATTTATCAACATAACCTAAAATTTTCCAAGAATATTGTGAGAACCCGATTTATTCGGGCTTTAATTTTTCCTTTTGTAAAAATTAGTCAATTTAGGTACATGAAGTTTTGTGAAAATATATACTTTTTTGCATTGAATAAGCGTGATAATTTTGGAATCTGGGAAACAAGTAGTTTCCGAGATTTTTACATTTTTGAAAAAAAAAACCCGAAATCTTCCACGGAATACTAACTTTATGGGTATTTTTTTCGATTTGATTACTCTATCTGAACTCATTTTAACCGTTGAAATGTCTGCTTTAAAATATATACGTTCATGGTTTACTTTTCCTGAAACTGGTTAAAAATTAGAAAAACCAGAAAAATGACTTTTCGAAACGCGAATTTTTCAATATTTTTTATGATTTTAAAATGTTTTATTATTTCTGTTAATAATGCATTAAATTTTCCTTTAATATAATATCACTATAAAGTTGAATGAATTTAATCAAAGAAAAAGTGGGGAAAACCATCGTGAAACTTAAGGTTTTCACGGCAATGTACCGTACAATACTGAAAGTCGTAAGCTAGAGTTAAGACGTACTAATGGCCGGTTTCACAGTCAAGACTTAATCCACAGCGATGGCTTAATAAATATTTCGGTTTCACAGTCAAGGCTTAAGTGATAACACTGGCTTAAGGCAAGCTTAACTTAAGCCCGTCATCTCGAAGGCTTAAGCCTCAGATTTTGGTGTGAAACAAATATGAAATTATTGATATATATATATAGTTTGCCTAAATATTATAATTTTTGTTTTTAAACGAACGTACATATTTCAAAAGTTATACTTTAAAACTAAATTGCAAGGAATAGTCCCTATATTTTGGAGAAAATTCCCTAATCTTATCGAAAAATACCTAAGCTTTGTGGCAACACTTTGTGCAATTTTTTTACTGTATATAAGCGACGAAGCAGTGTATAATATAATATCGCAAGGTGTGACCTGTAAGAAAATTACAAAAGGGTGCCCGCAACATTTCGAGAAATGGGATAACGTTGGTTTTTATTCTCAGTTCGGACTGTAGAAACATTCGGCTATAATGGTTTACGTTGTCGAAACATTCTGCAACAATTATTTTGGATTTGATATCCTTCCAGATAAAACCATAACAAACTGGTAAATAAAAAGTTCTTCTTTTCGCTTGGTTTTTAATCTACAATGGCAATTTTCCTTTAAAAAAATTCACAATTACAGCAGTGCTGGCAAATTAAAAAATTTTATCTGCGGCTTAACTAAGCCTCAGCTTACTGAATACTGTGAAACCGAGTAGGTTTAAGTTCTGGGCTTAAGCCTGGACTGTGAAACCGGCCATGAAAGGCGTAAGCTAGAAGACTCGCAGACCCAGTGTGAATTTTTATTAACGTATATTTTAATATTTTTTCACTAATTAGGTTTGAATAAAATAATTTGAACTACTTAATAATTAGTAGAAGAAATAATATATTGATAAAATATTTATGAGAAATTATAGAATTCTAACGAACTTTAAATTTTTTGCATTTTGATTGTTCTTATTCTTCATCAATAAAACTTTCAAATTCCGAAGGATCTTCGAGTTCTTTAATTTCACTATCAAGAACCTTTGTTGACTCTTCTTCAATAATCTCTTCCGAATCACATATGTCTTGAAATTTTTCTTTAGTTTTATTTGAGCAGTTTTCATGACAATTACTGCATAAATTGGTACAATTTAAGCCGTGTTTTCGACAGCTACATATTTGTTTATTACAACCACTTTTTTAGCTGCAGTTAATAATTTTTAAAAATTTTAGGGGAATTAAGTCTGCACTGTCTACCTAGATGTTCGTTCCAGCCCCATTGCACAGCTTTTTTGTTATCGGGTACGTTATCCAAATAACCAAGTCAAGTTTGCAATTGTTTATAAACTCTATAGGAGTATTGTACAGCTGCTTCTTCAGTTGGGGGAAGTTTTTCCTCCAATTTGAAAGTAGATTTTTTAGTTGCCAGTTGGTAGCGCTCAAATCTTAATTGATTTAGTGGCATATCCATCTTTTTACTTTTGTAAATATCAGCTATAAGTTGAGAGACCATTTTTGCAATGGTTATTTTATCTGCATCGTTTAAAAAAAAAACTAGCTAGGCTTGATAAATTTTTGTTGCAATTTTACTATTTTTTTTTTTCGTTTTCCAGCAAAACCGGAAGAGTTATCGCAACCGAAAAAAGAGTGAAGAAATGCTATTCCATTTGTGTACATTTCAAGTTTGAAACAATTAGATGTTTATAATGAATCCTTTTCAATGCCTGAGCCTGGTTTGTGGAAAAAGTACTGAGACCATATCAATTTAATTGATGCAGAAGTACTAGTAAATAAATATCTTGACCTACGATGACGACAGTTTTATCATCGTCTTTTGCTAGTACAATGGCAGTATTTATAATAAATGTATCTGCATCTTCGGGACCTTGCTTTCATAAAAACCACTCTAATTTCAGTTTATCTGATATAGTTTGTATTACACGTTTTTTCTTCAATAAAACATGTCGTCAACGATTGAAGGGTTTTTTTTTTGCTTTGAAGTTTAACGCTACCAAAATTATTTCCAATAATAAATTTCATAGATTTTTCACCTTCTTCGCGCGCTTTATGGCAGTTAATTGTTTCATTGCCAATAAATCCAGAGTAAATAAACATTATGTTTTTAGTAGCTAAAATTGGGTAATAGTGAACGAAAAAATCAGGTAATTAATTTTGCTACTTAATAATAATTGTGTAATTATTTGATTCAAATTTACCTAAAACAGATAACTCATTGCTATGAAAAAATAGTAAAATATACGCTAATAAAATGCACACTGGTTCAGCGAATCCTAACTCTAGCTTATCACTACCAGTATGAAGCGGTGCATGAAAAAATTAAATTTCAGGATGGTTTCCGCCACTTTTTCTTTGGTTAAATTCATTCATCTTTAGTAATATTATATTAAAGGCAATTCTGTTATTGAAATTTAATCCATTATTAACAGAAATAATAAAAAAAATTGAAAATCATAAAAATTATTGAAAAATTCATGTATCAAAAAGAAATTTTTCTGGTTTTTCTAATTTTTAAACGGTTTCATGAAAAGTAAACCATCAACGAATATAAGCCATTTTAAAGTAAAAATTTCAACGGTTAAAATGAGTTTAGATAGAATAATCAAATCGAAAAAGCAGCAATAAAGTTTTCCGTGGAAGATTTCGGTATTTTTTTCGAAAAATGTAAAAATCCCGGAAACTACATACTTGTTTCCCAGAATCCAAAAAATTACGCTTATTTAATGCAGAAAAAGGTAGATTTTCACAAAACTTTATGTAAATTGAATTGTTTTTACAAAAGAAAAAAGCAAAAACCGAAAAATCGGGGTTTCACCATTTTCTTGGAAAATTTTAGGTTATGTTGAAAAATACTTTTTATTAAAGTTTCAGATTTTTTCATTATCTACAACTTTTATGAAGGATATTTTCAGCTGGGGTGTCACGTTTCGTCGAAAATCACAAAAACACTTTCAACCCCTTGTAGCGCCCCCCCCCCCACCCAACATTTTCTCTTTATCTCGTGTTTAATGTTTTTTTTCTTAGTTATAACCTTCACAAAATTGTCCGACTGGTCATGGCCTGTTTATAATTTTTCTTCTTTTAGCCTTCGCACACCGCTTTGACACCAGCCTACCTCTAAAACGATATTTTATGGAAGCTTTTCATAGAGTGGCAAAGTTCTTAAGAATGTAGTAGTAACTAATCTTATCATGAATGTGGTAAAAGAAATTGTGAATTATCTGGAGAGGAATTAATAGTGAATATCGTAATAATTTAATCCATTTATTTTATTTTAATAAAAATAGTAAGAATGAATGCAACGGACTGATAATAATTTTTTTATTTCGTTAATTCAATTGTTTTTTTTTATTTGGTAGAAACACTTTACTATACGAGTTTATAATATACACTATATTTAGAAAAGCCAATGCAGACTCGCCTAAGATTAGTAATTATATTATAATTTTCAACGCAAATTGTTTATTTCATATAATTTTGTTCGTGGCCCAGAATATCGAATGCATTTAAGAATAGAAAAATTTGTGATATTTTTGTTGAGCATATTATTAGAAATTAATTTTGAGAAAATATTAGTAATATCTCCCTACTTATATTATTTTAAACAATAATACTATATTTTATTTAACCATTTAATTTATGAATCCCAAACCATAGGCGATCGCTGATAAGGCGGTAAGAGGTATTTTAACTAAATTTATTTTATCTTGTCTTATTTTGAAGCTAATAAGTTAGTTAGATAAGAAAATTAAAAAATCCAAATACTATTCTCTTCTAAAACAAAATTCAAGACAAATAGTATGTAAATAGTATAAAGTGAATTTAAAAAAAATATATATACATATATGATAATAAATGAATACAAAGTATTAAATACTAAAGTAACTAAAACCAAGTAAATAAAAATATAATTCAGAAGAAAATAAAAAATTCAAAGATAATATTATAAATCAAAAATAAAAGCCAAGCAGATACAAACAAAATAAAGGGAAAATAAAAAAAAAATTAAAAATCGTTTTTTTTAGTATTTTTCATTTTCTATTTTTTATTCGTTACATTTTTGCTAAAAACTTATATAACGGTGCATTTTTTCCCTGTGCGGTGAGTAGTTTAGAAGACTATCGCACTTTACTTCTAAGTAAAAAATTTTGACATGAAAAAGCTGGAAAACATTTATTTCACATCAAAAACTACGTAACGGTTAAACAAATTGTAGTGTTACCATGAAATATGTAAAATATTATGCTAAAGCGTTTAAAAGAAAAATTCCCGCAACCAACTACACCCGTCTGTACATAAATTAGAAAATCACGAATTTTAAAGATATTCGGTATTCGGGATGAGAGAAAGTTTCTGACAGAAAAAAGGAAAATATGCCATTTAATAGGACTCAACAAGAGCGTTAATTTGATATCATACACGGCCCAAATGGGACAAACCCAAGAGGTGTAGTTACCATTCCTTACCACAAAGCTCCCAAAGACGCAGACATTTTTACACAAAAGACCTAATATATTATTGAATGTGTCAAATGCGATGTTGGGTTATGTGTGCCCTGCTTTTATATGTACCATTTCGTGCTCGCTGACAAAATATCAGATTTTTCTTAGCTTTTTACCTAGAATATTTTTTTTTTCTGGAATATAATTTTTATTTTATTTGTAAGAAGAATAAGAATACGTTAACGGATTTAAGAAATCAAAAAACAGTTTTATTCTAAACTTCATGGACCTCCAAACATAAAGTACACAAAATTTCAGATCTCTTCACCAATTGGGAATTTTCGGTTTTAATGGGTTAATATTAAAGAACGACTTCTCAAGCAAACAATAAAACCAAAAACATATGCAATTTGTAACATTTGTAAAAAGCATTTTTGATCACGTCTTGCAATATACTCTATTTCATTATATATCAATTTATACAGGAATATTCTGGTGAATTTTGTCAGGACAGATTCGATTTGATTATTATAGCAAGTGTAAAAGGGGATCGAAATTTAGCAAGCGTATTCTAGATTGCTTCTGTCCAATAAAATATATATATACAAATAAAAAAAGGCACTTGTTTTGAAAGATTTACATACCCGAAAAGTTAAACCTAGAAGACGATTAGCTTTAGCAGTTACATGGTTCAAATGGTAAGCGAAAATATGTTTGTCATCAAAAGTAACACACAAATCTTTTATTTCTTTGACATGTGATAGAGAAAATTTGTTAATTTTATTATGGAATAAGATTGTGTCACGTATCTGAAGAAAGTTGTGCTCTTACATTTGTCTAGGTGGAGTTCCAAATGGTTGTTTTTACACAAATTTTAAAGTTTTGTAATATCATTTTGCAGGCTCTCACAATCATTGATGTTATTAATTACTCTGAAAATTTTAGCGTCGTCAGCGTACAACAAAATGTCCAAAGTCATCTCAGTTTGTAAATTATTGATATAAATTAGAAAAATAAACGGACCAAGTATTGTACCTTGGGGAACACCATACTCTCCTTTTCGTTTAAATATGACTGGAAAAAAGTACAGTGCCAATTTTTAACATTTTTAGGTGAAATTGGTTGCGGCGAATCTTATGAAAGGCCTTAGCAAAATCAGTATGCATGGATTCGACTTGTTTATTTTCATTCAGAACAGAAGCAATGGTATAAGTACAAAAATCTAAGTTTGTAACCGTCGACCACCCTGGGAGGAACTCATGCTAAGAATTTGATATGAAAGGCATAATTTGATTAAAAAGCTGATTGTACATAATTCTGTCGAATAATAAAGCCATTGCATTGGAAATGGATATTGGACGATAGTTAGTAACTAATCTAGATTCACCTGCTTTAAGAATTGGGGTAACGAGCTCTTGTATTAATGTTGATGGAAAAACCTTTCTGAGTATTGATAAATTAAATAACGTACTTAACGTCTTCGCTAAGCTAGTAGAATACCGATTTTAAAAGAATTACGGAATACCATCGTTACAATTAAGCCTAATTAATATATCAAGTATATTATCAGAAGAGAAAGGCCGTATATAAAGATCCCGAATGGGAGGGGCTTAGGCCAGTAATTAATACCGTCTAGAAACAAAAGAACATCTCACAATTAATCTGAACTCACTACTTGGAATTTTATGTAAACTAAATATATTAATTTATTAAGAATTTAATATATAATGACATTTCAATTGAATCGAAAAATTCTATTCATCTATAAAGGGAGAAAGTACTTCATTCATTTCAATTATAACATTTCGATGAACACTTTGTACACTTAGAACAGGGCCAAAAAAGCATTTTAAAAAAATTAATAAGATAGACAATTTTATTTTTTAAGGCATTTTATATATGTCCCGTACGTTGTCTTGCACCCGAACAACAAAGTTAAAATTTTGGAATTTTTACTCGTTTTTTTTTTCTTTAACTACTATTTTTATAAAAAAAAAAACGACATCAATACCAATTTTTCATATTGTATTTTAAAATCCCAAAAGCTTAGCTTTAAAATAACCTATCACACTCTGTACTCAAAATGTAACCCTTTCAGCGTTTTTTGCACTTTTTCTTAAGCATCTCCAGCGATTTTAAAATATAATATGAAAAATTGGTATTGATGTCGTTTTTTTTTATAAAAATAGTAGTTAAAGAAAAAAAAACGAGTAAAAATTCCAAAATTTTAACTTTGTTGAGCCATAACTTCAAAACTGAAATGGCGAGGGAAAAAATTATGGACCATTGGAAAGGTCCAACGATTATTTATCTACCAAAGTTTAAATCATCATCATTGGGTGTAACATTCAGAAGTTACAGGGTGAACTATAAACACATACCCAAATATCTTAAAGTCCCGTTATCTCGGAAACCGTTACGATTTCCCCGCCCCCACCCATACAATTTTTTGTTTGTCTAAGCATAACCTATCCGTAGCCTTCGGGTGCCAGACCACATACGGGAAACCCTGTATAACTATGGAATTATCTAAAATGCCCTAAAAAGTAAACAAATAATTTTTTACGCTATTTAAATAAACTCATGGAAAATTGCAGTTACCATATTTTAATAAAGTTTGTGTTTTAAGCACGGAAAACAAATTAAACTTGGAATTAATATTCCCTTTAAAATGTGAACAAAATTTATAATACCACTTCCTTTAAGCTACGATGTATCAAAGTAAGCTACCCTGGCAGACAGTTCACGAAGAGCTCATCAATGAGCTCCTCATGAGAAATGAGATTAACGTCATGATGGAATTTATTCGCGTTTGAATCAAAACCGGGAAAAAAATCATTTCTTAACTTTTTCACAGAGAATGTGCATGAAATATTGCATCTCTTTCACTTATTTAGAAATGAATACTTTGCTTCCCTTTTCTGCATTTTAAAATATTATATGAGCACTTCGATGATGAGTACATTATTAGTGTCACGATGAGCTTATTATAATGAGCATATCAATGAGTATCTCGATGTGATTATTAATGAGCATGTCAATGAGTGTGACGATGAGTTCATAAATGAGAATATGTTTTTAAGATTGGTTTAATATATTTTTCCAAATTGAAACTCCGGCTGCAAACCAAACTCTGAGATGCTGCATCGTAAGGATTTAGGCATAACATGTTATTCAGCATATGGGCGACAGTTTTTCCGCGGAAGAGCAAATCAAATAATTAATTTTAAAATTAATAATAAAAATTTAATTTAAAATCCGATTAATCACAAAAATCAATTCAAATTTATCTACCAGAAATGTCATCTGACACGGTGATGACAAAAATAAATATTTATTTATTGTTGGTTTAGTACATAGGGAGCAGTTTCATGATATCCAATTAGCTCTTCGATGAGTTTTAATGACCGCTCATCGGAAGGCTTATCGGGACTTATTTTCTATATGTTTCTTCATGAATTGCAAACACCTTGTTGCTCTTCAGTAAAACTAAAATTAGTGTTGGTTTTTATAATCACAGCCACTAGCAGGACAACCCTGGTAGCCCAATCATCATGAGCGCACTGATGAGCTCATGATAATTGGTTGGATGAATGTAATGCTGAACTTTGTTCCAGCTCCGCGACTAAACTCACTTATATACTTCGCATTCATGTGATAAGCAATTCAATTATTTCCCTTGTGATTAAATTAAATCATTCATCGCTGAGCGTAATCATGATTGTCATTGGTGAGTATATTAAATACATCATCGCTGAGCGTAATCATGATGATTAGGGATGATATTGTTTAAAATTGTTGTTAAATTAAGAAAATAACAGATTTGGGATTATCACGCATGTAATATGCCCATATGCCTGGACGAAAGTCCAACTGTACTGTTGTACTTTCGTGCAGGGATACGACCCGCAATCGCAAACATAGAGAAATATTATTATTGCAATGCGGCTAATATATATGCCCATTACAAATATCATCAACAAATTGATTATTTTTTTACTTTTGTTTTTTTTTTTTGAAAGAGGAATACACTATGCATAAAAATATGAAAAATTACTTACCAATGAAAAAAAAATATTTAAACTTAACTGGAACTAGACGACTTCAATTACACTTCATTTTAAATCATATTTCACCTTCGCTTCTCACAAATGAAAGAAGAAGATAGATAAAATTCAGTCCGCACTTCGAAGGTGCATAGCAAAATACAAAGAAAATTTTTAGCGCAACACTATTTATCTCCCTTTCCCTCGTACATTAGACCTACATATCAGTATCCATACCAATTTATTGATAAGCTTACAGATGAGTTGGCGAAGAACCTCATCGAGGCGTTCAGTAAAAAATTTAGCTGTCGTACGTCCATATAATGTACACTCACATTGTCACACTTGACTAAAAACTTGTGTTAGTAAACAAAAGAACCCCCGCCCGCACCGGTACTAAAATTTTGTAAACTGATGAGTGTTGTCTACCAGGGAAGAACTAAGGTAAAACTATGAGCAATTTCTACCAAGGTACCATCTACTGATATACATACATACATACTGGACTGCTTATTTCCTTTCTCTATTTAGCACACGTTTTTTCTAAAGTTGTTTTATCTGCATGGGCCACGGAGAAAAGATAAAAAATGACAAAACCAATTGTTGTGAGCCGTTACATTCTAAAGAATTGTGGGTAAAAATTAAGCTTATCAGATTAACGAAAGTGTAGGCTACACCGATGGAGGTGTTTTGAACCCCTCAAACCCACCCCATATATACGGCCTTGGAAGAGATCAAACATAAAATAATGTTAACGGAAGTACTGTAATTCTGAAAAGATGATAAATCAAGATTACATTCCTTGCCAGAATATACCGACAAGAAGTACTAAAACAAAAAAATCACAAATTTGTCTAGAAGACAACGAAGTAACTTCCTTGCAGACCACTTCTTTGTGAAAAGTTTCTGCAATATTTATTAAAAGCCCGGAAAACTTTACGGTTATCTTGAAGTGAAAGTTCAGTTGCATCCACATATCCTTTAAAACACTGATTAAATAAAGTTTTATACAATTTTCTAAGATAGCAGAAAGTTTTATAGTGTTCCGGATGCTGGTGAACCTTATATGTACGTATATACGACGATTTTTCTTTAATTTGAAGAACTTATATAAGCTGGTGACTATACCAGGTCGGAAAATGTTTGGTTTTCCTTTTAGTTAATGGTAAATTATATATTCTCGAATACCGGTGTTAATTATCTCATAAAATTTCTCAAAAGACTGTATAGGATCAGATGAAATAACCGAGGAAAAGTCAATACGATTGAGGTAGTTACGCAATTCAGTGTAATTTCCCAATGAAAAGCTTTTTACCCTTATAAATTCATTACAAGAAGGTTTAGATAAAGAAATAATAAAAATAATGTCTAATGGAGGATGATGAAGGTTTATCCGTGAAAGTGGACACAGGGATGATGATATGCAAATTTTATTCTGAGCGATATTAGTCGATACTAAATCAAGAATCCTATCATTAGAATTGTTGACACTATTAAATTGGTTTAGGTGGCACAGAGATATATTTTTGATCAGAGAATGGGCTGCTTGACTGAAAACACCAGAAGGTGCTGTATAGTTTTCAGTTCCGTCTATATACTAAGAAAGATGTGAGAGATTGAAGCCACCTAAGAAAAACAATGCGATAATTTTGGGTTATTGTAGAATTCTGTTTTAGAGAATTATAAGATTTTTGGGAAATGGCAAAGAAGCCTGGTGGCATGTTGCTCCTTTTAGTTATTAATGCATTCTCTATTTTGAGCATATAAAAAATCACTTTGTCAAAGCGGAAGCACCTTTGAGGAAAAAGCTGCAATTATGTATGGCGCTTAAAAGGCGGACAGCCGAATATTTGTATAGTTGGGCGCTTGGTGCCAACTGATTTGGATGTTGCCGTGTTGTTAACCATAAATTAAATTAATTCTGTCTGTACAGTGACAATAATTTTTCAAGTTTATTAACCACCACAATTATAATATTAAAATCCTGCGCTCCGTTTATAATAAAATATTTGAATAACCCAATTAAATTAACACCAGCCAAGTTATGGACCTATCTATGCGCTATCGGAATTCCAAAAGCCAACTGCGCAGTGTTCAGTTTTCTATGCGTATATCCGAGATTAGTGCAAGTTCATTAGCACTTGTCATTTGATCAGCAGTACGGGTGCTCTCAGGTGCGGTCATTGAACTGCGCAGCCTGAGTTAATGAAAACAGCAAATAGGCATAACACTATTGTTGTTTTTTGTTTTTTGTTTTGCTTTTGAGCATGCAGAATTTCATTTTAGAATTCTGCAACATTCGCGGATTAAGACCAAATCATTTTTCGGTGCACCGCCACCTTAACTCCAAAAATCCGGCAATTCTTGCGCTAAATGAAACCAAGGTCATTTTTGATGCTGATATTAAGCAGTATCAAGTCCCTGGTTACAGCTTGGTGCCTATTTCTTCTCAGCATAGAGGGATCGTAATATATATTTGGAATAAGGTGGCCTTTACCATTCTTCAAGATTTTCCTTCAGCCAATCCAAGCACATCATCTACTTCTGTTGCCTTTCTCGCAGCCCAAATACATGTGTCTGATAAGTACACGGTATCCGAATTTGACAAAATCTTCAAAAATATCGTTCATTTGCTTTCTCCCCTCTTCCGAAATCGTCCTGGCAGGCGATTTTAATGTTCATAATATACCGTGGATCAGACAGCAGCTGGAGATAGAGCTAATTTACTGGATTTGTATATAACATTTCATCCTGACAAATATTCCATTTCAGTCGGTTCCGCTATCGTTAATTCGGAACATTGTTTAATCACGACTCAATTTACCACCTCAAACCTATGCCGCCCTAGTTCTCCACCTACAAGTAGGCTTCTCTGGCACTATAAGAACGCTGATTGGGAAAGTCTCAATCAGTATCTAAGAGAAATTGATTGGTCGGTCTGTTTTGCTTCGAGGGCATGCGTGAATACATTCCGTATTCTTACAGCAGATCTCAACAACACCAAGATCGCTCTTGGTTTAACGATAAGTGCAATCAAGCTATAAAAGCGAAAGAGTCTGCTCTTAGTGCCTATTAATTGCATCCACGTCCGGAACTGAAATAAGTCTACAAGACTGCACGGAACACCTGCAAGTCCATTATCCAGAGAGAAAAATTCCTTTTTGACCAGAAAATTAGACAACGATTTTTGGAAAGCCACAAAGGTAGCAAAGGTTTCTGATCTCTGGTCAAAACCATCAGGAACAACTTCACCAGTTCCTCTATACCTTCACTACTTAATAATGGAAGTGATTGTTGACTCCCTGGATAAAGCTAATATTTTAGCTGCTAGATTCGCTTCAAATTCTCGCCCTCCATCCACTTCACAAACACTTTTTTGCATCTCCCATTTAGGTGTGGACAAGAGCCAATACACATCTGTACGAGAGATGTGTTTAGGGTCCTTAAAGGAGTTAACTTCTCCAAAGCCACAAGCCCTTACGGTTTTTCGCCCCTGCTAATTAAAAGCTGTGCCTCATCTTAGGCTCAAATTCTGCGAAACGTATTCTACTTGTCTTATTCGACAAGAAAATGTGCAACTGCTTGGAAACTAGCTCACGTTTAGCCTATTCCCAAAAAAGGAGAGTGTAGCGATCCCTAAAATTATCGACTAATTGCAATCAGTTCGATTCCTTCAAAAGGTTTTAAATCTATCATTAACTCCAAATTAATGAAGTATCTAGAAGCCAATCATCTCATCAACGCGATCGGCAATATGGTTTCCAAGCTGGACTCTCATCTACAAACTTGCTGAATTTTGTTACTTTCTTATGGAACGTTGGAACTGTAGTCTTCACAATTTAGGTGAGTCCAAAATCGTTGCCCTAGATATTTCAAAAGCCTTTGATAGAGTCTGGCATCAACCCTTTTAGCTAAACTGAAAGCAGTTGGTCTCTTCCCTCCTCTTCTATTATGGATTGAAAGTTTCCCATCTAGTCGCCAAATACGTGTTGTATTAGATGGCGTTACATGCCATAAATGTCGGTGTGCCTCAAGGCTCTGTTATCTCTCCAACTCTCTTCTTAATTTTCATTTATGCTTTCCCTTACTTTCAATCGCATTCATAGTTACGCTAATGACAGTTAGGATATTGTAATCTTTGTACATTGGCTTTTAATAAATTTATTATTATTATTATTAATATGAGAGAGTAAGAGAAAATTAATGTTTTGCTAATTGGTACATACAGGTAGCCTCAATACTTCTAAAATGTCAAGTCCTTGCCTGTTAAATATAAATATAACATGAACGGTATCAATATATTTGACCAAACAAAATTATTAGATAATAGGATAACAAAATCTAGAACAACAAAAAAGAGAATGACATTTTTATTAGGTAACTGCTTATGTTATCGGAATATTCAAAACTTGAAACCTGTGAAAGTTGTATTTCTTCCTCCTAATACGTCCTCAATATTTCAACCAATGAACCAGGGAGTAAAAGGATCTTAGGAATCTCAATTTAGAAATCAACAATTTATAAAAAAAATTTAACATTTTGGAAAAAAATTCCTTTTTAGTCCTTAACAAAGTACGATATCCTAGATTTCATCATGCTTAGTAAATGAATCCTAGTCCCAATTTTTCTGAAAAAATACGATCTCCTCTCTTGGTAGAATCACTGAGACATAAAGAAAATAATAATTTTAAAGTAGTAAATAACAAACATACCAGAAAAAGTTGGCGCAAGAAAATTTGGATTTTTCATATTTATTCAAAAAATGACGTGATGAAGGGATGGCAACAATTTTTCCTTAAAAATTTTCTTGAAAATTTCTTCGCTCGAGTTTATACTTAAACCGTGTTGTTCGAAATGTAAAACATCTTACAAGGTTTAAAAATCCGAGTCGAACTACGCAAACTCTGAAATTAATTTAGGGTCGTTGATCTCTCTATTGAATAATATAAATAAATAAAAAAATTAAAAATTAATTATTAAATACACCTTAATTACATAATTACTTAAATCTTACCTTTTATTTGCACTTTATATAACTTCTCATGATATGAGGTAAAACATGGTTTAATGTCTTATATTAAAAACGATGAATTTACATAAATTTGTGTAGTAGCAAAAAAAAAAAAAAAAACAAAACAATGGCAAAGGTTCCCACTATGCACGCAATTAGTAAATTATTCTTTGGGCGTCTATATAGGTAGACTAAATATCAGTTATTAAAATGTATTTGTAGACAACATGCGATGCAGTTGTTGACAGAACTTTTATGAACGGCTTGCTCAAAATAGAAATAATATTTGCTTTAGTCTATAACTTGAGGTCGCCGCGTTTAGAAATAATATCAATCTATTGTAAAATGTTGTTGTTTTTAGTTAGTATTTTTGCTGGAATTCTAACATTGATTTATTACTGGTTTAAGAGATGTTTTTCATATTGGAGAAATCGAAAAATTCCATACATGGAACCGGTATTCCCATTTGGTAACTTATATGGTGTCGGTAGACAAGAACACTTTGGTTTTCGCATGCAAAAAATTTATACAAAATTAAAGGGAACTTCACCATTCGTTGGAGTGTATTTCTTTAACAAACCAGTTGCACTGATAACAGATTTAGAGCTAGTGAAAAACGTTCTAATTAAAGATTTTAATAGTTTTCATGATCGACATGTCTTCTATAATGAACGTGATGATCCATTATCTTGTCATCTTTTCAATATTGAAGGATTCAAATGGAAATTACTTAGAACAAAGCTAACTCCAACATTTACTTCAGGAAAAATGAAATTTATGTGTCCCACTGTTGTAGACATTGGTGAACGATGCATTCTAACTCTGAATGATATGTTAAAAAGAGAAAACGTTATCGAAATCAAAGAGCTCCTCTCAAGATATTCGACTGATGTGATAGGAACTTGCGCTTTTGGAATTGAATGTAATAGCTTAAAGGATCCGAATGCTACATTCCGAAAGATGGGACAAAAAATGATATATGAAAGGAGACATGGAGAAATTGTACGATTATTCATGGAACTATACAGAGATATTGGTCGAGCGTTAAGAATGAAATCCGAACAAGATGATGTTACTACATTTTTCACGGACGTATTAAAGGAGACTATTGAATTTCGAGAAAAAAATAACGTAACACGAAATGATTTTATGGATTTACTTATAAAACTTAAAAATACTGGAAGCTTGGATGATATTGATACAACAGATGGTGGAAGGATAACTTTTGATGAGATCGCAGCACAAGCTTATATATTTTTCGGTGCTGGTTTTGAGACTTCATCAACCACACTTGGATATTGCATGTATGAACTTGCATTGAATCAGGGAATACAGATAAAAGTACGAGAGGAAATCAATAGAGTTCTAAGAAACTACGATGGAAAATTGACATATGAAGCTATGCTTGATATGAAATATGTTCAACAAGTCATTGATGGTATATTTTGCTCATAATACATATTTTATTTTACTTATTTATTAATTTTTTCAGAAACCCTTAGAAAATATCCACCAGCAACTGATCTTTTACGAGTAGCAACGAATAATTACACTGTTCCGGGTACAAATTATATTATAGAAAAAGATACTACCGTCATAATACCAGTCTATTCACTACAAAATGATCCAGATCTTTATGAAAATCCAGAAAAATTTAATCCAGATAGATTTTCTCCGGAAGCTGTAAAAAAGAGGCATACATCGGCGTATATTCCATTCGGAGATGGACCCAGAAATTGTATTGGAAATAGATTTGGAAAAATGCAAACCTACGTTGCTCTAATTATGTTGCTTAAGAATTTCAATTTTTCTAAGTGCTCCAAGACAAAAGTACCTTTAGAATATAATCCAAAAAGTTTAATTTTATCTACTAAAGGTGGGTTTTGGTTAAGAGTTAATAGATTGTGAAAATAATATAAGCAAGTATTTTGATAAAATAAAGATAGCTGGGTTATTAGGTGTGGGGTAAATGTATCTACGTTATTCAAGTACAGCAGAATTTTATTTAATCACAAATTGAAAGTGGGTAATTGAGGGCACTTGTGTAACTTAATAGAATTGGTATTTTCGTTATTAACAGCTTACTAAAAACGAATGAAGCAGTTCAACATTTTTTGTTTTTCAATAGTAGGATCGTTGATTTCTTATCTGCTTTCTTATGTTTCGTCAAGATTGGGGGTTTCTTTTCTTGGTACGGCTCAATACAACAAGAATGGAGAATTCGTCGTTAAATAAAAATATCTGCCGAAAATCAATGTTTTGGTCACACCAAGAAATGGTTGCCCTATTTACTTCATTTTTGAGCATGTACTTACAATTTTTATAAAAACGCGTTGTAGAAAATTTGGGCTCGCCATATCGACGCGTTCTCAGACAGTTTTCAAATACTTATATAGTGAAAAACAAAAGTTTTGTATGGAAACACTAAGAAGGGGTTGCCCGATTTTTTTCAATTTTAAAAATTTTATTTACTATTGCTATGTACACAACATGTACCAATTCAGCTCTCTATGTCGACGCATTCCCCCACCCAAAAATATAGTGAAATACAAAATTTTTGTATGACAACCCTACGAAAGAGTTGCCCGATTGGCCGCATTTTCGGAAATATTTTTTTTTTTAAAGAAGCCCGTATGGAAAATTTCAGCACTTTAAGTGAACGCGTTTTCGAGCTATAGTGAGGACGATGCCCAGACAGCTGTACAGATAAATGGACGGACGGACGGACCGACGGAGAGACGAAAATGCAAAAATAAAAACAACTTTTAATATTACGCGTGGGTGTCCAAACCATTTTGCTTTACCATAATTATTTCCGTGCGTTACAAGCAGAATGACATAGTATACCCTTTAGATTTCATCTCGTATATACATGCGCGTAGCTAGGTAGTGGAACGGGTGGGCGCGGTCCACCCCAGTCAACCCGAAACAGTTCCGGTGGCCCCCCCCCCAGAATCTTTGGGCAGAATAAAAAATTTACAGCTTAGAAAAGATTTTAAGAACTCATATTTATTAGATTTATTTGTACTGTCTAATATGGTATAAAAAAAGAACAATTCAAAACTTTAAAAAAAATAAGCATTTATATACATAAAATAAAGCACACAAAAATATCCGGAGTTGTACGACACTATAAATTAAATTTTAATATTTGGTTGGATAACGGTTAGATTCTAATAGACTTTTCAGTCTGTTAGGCATTGATTGCAAAAGATGTTGTTTTAACATACTTTTGATGGAAATGTTATGTTGAGTTATGGACCTTTTTAATTCTGCTCATGAATGTTTTATGGGATTCATGTCCGATGACCGAGGAGGTGTTCATAGCTGTTTACGTACATTATAAAGTAGCCATTCCTTGGTTTTCTGGCACAATGTTTAGGATCGTTGTCTTGTTGGAAGACAAAATTATTTCCTGCATTGGATTTTAAATTATACTTTGAAATATTGACATAAGCATATTGATCCATCATTCCATCAATGAAATGAAGACTTCCAACTCCATACCATAATAGCACCACCTCCATGTTTAACGGTTGGTTGCAGGTTTTCTATGTTGAACTCAGTTTCTGCCATTCTACAGACAAATTGTTTCCGAGATGAGTTAAATATTTCAAATTTACACTCATCGCTAAGACTTACCCAAAAGCCTCATGAACAAATTTTTTAGCGAACTCAATTCTCTTTTTCCTATTTGTTTTATTTATCCACGATTTTGTTCTTGCAATCCGTCTACGGTATCTGATTTTCCTTATCGTTCGGCTCACTGTTTCAACACTTATATTTTTGCCAGTACTTTCGCGAACTTCTGCGCATATCTCTTTAGCACAAGTATGAGGATTCACTTTCGATCGCTTCAAAAATTTTCTTTCTTCTCTGTCATTTAGTATCCTTGGTCGCCCCGTACGCGGTTTATTTATTAATTATGTCTTTTACTGTACTTCGCGGTATTCCAATCTCCTTTGAAATGTTTCGTTGCGAATTCCCCTTTTTCAGAAAAAGAAATAACCAATTTTATCTCTGGTAAACTCGTTTCACGTTTTTTTGGCATTTTGGAAATTTAAATGTTTAAAAGAAAACTTACTTAAAGGAAAAATACGACAAACTAATCATTATGCTGGGACAATACTCTGCATCTGCACATATTTATCTAAATTTCTTGGAAATTTACCCTATTTCGTACATGATCACTTCATGGGCGGATACTTTTGTGCCTTTGTTTTGTGAGTTGATTCATCATTGTTAGTTTTTCTCTGGAAATTATTATTTATTATATATTGTTTTTGAATGTGAGAAGACATAGTACACATGTTGGTGTTTATAAATGTAAGTTTTTTTAAATTATTAGCAAATGAACAATCTTATAAATTACATGCAGTTTTTCGGGAAGATCAGATGGGCGGATACTGACTAATTGTATATAGAAGTCAAAAACGTGGCTATACAAGTGCCGATACAAATCCAGATACTTGTATCTAAGTGTAAACTCACCTTAACAATGATTTGACCTTTCCATTTCAACAAATCTATCAGAATTGTTGTCAACTCAACATTTCTCCATTCTGAAGTCCTGATTTCCAACAGATTACGGCGGCGTAATTGCAATTGCGCCGCATTCTCTTGAAAACCAAGGCTTTAGCAAAATGCGTCGACGCACTACACTGTTTACGTAGAAACAAACCCTCAACACACCGATTCTGGCCATGTAGTGACACTGGGCTGTCCCTGACTTACCATATATTCAGTGTATGCTTGTTTCAATCATAAGTGATGAAAATAGGCGCAATTTGTCTAATGTATGACCTACAAATTGGGCTCTGTATATTGTTTTTCGTTCTTTCCTATTTTCGCTCGCTTTGCTCATATATAGAAAATAATACAATGCGCAATATGTATGATGCTCGGCCCACATAGTAGCATAACATGATCTTTTTGTTTATTGGCCATGCTAGCCAATAGCCTGCGTTTAATTTTCTTATGCTTAGGGGAAAATGTTCCATTTCGCTTGTATAACCGAAATGGACTCTTTCCAATATTCAATTAATATATAAATCGGAAGACGTACCCAAAATTATACACTTACGTACTTACATTAATTTATAAATATTCGCCGCTTTACTAAATCTTGCTGGATCACCAATTATCGAAGGAAATCGATTGATGATCCTAAGTAAAAAGCCGGTGGTAACTTAGGCAGTAGTTTTTATAACTAAATCAAAAACAAACCAAGAGATCTCCGACCCACGGTAAGGTCTCTTGTTCCCCTAATAAAGAATAAAAAGATAAATTAAGAAGTAGCTAAACAAATGGTAAGTCAACAAGTCAAAAATAAAGAGCGTAATAAGAAAAACTTGAGTTCTGAGATTAGAAAGTCAAAATGTCAAGAAAGAGGTCTGAATCGAGGCTGGTGAACTTCTTGCATAAAACCACCTCCAGTCCTTGCTGTAATTGGAAAACGTAGCCTCACAGCAGCTTTAATAACTGAAAAAAATAACAGAGGTAGGGTAATTTCTTGAAAATTCCTCAATTTTCTTGTTAATATGATGACAAATTTCATTCATTATAAAACAATCTTAAAAATTGATACAGCCTTGGAAGGTAAAGCGATGGTCATGTAAAACTTGCTTAAATTAAAAAATTGTGAGATAAATGCTGAAAATTTGAGAAAAAATATTAAAGAAGTGTATAAACTTTCTAAAGCAGCATTATTACTCCCAGTGAACTCCGCCGGCTGTGAGAGAAGTTTTTCTGCTATGATACGGATAAAAGCGTTGCTTAGAAGCACAATGCTTGAAGAACAACGGTAATCAATAAAATAGTTTGCTTGATGTGAGGAAACTAGGTGTTAACACTGATTTACGTCTTAGAAACTTTTACACAATTTTGAAAAACAATACTTGATTGAAGTATTTTTCAATTTTTGTGGCCCACTTGCCCCTACTAGGCCCACCTCACAACAAAACCCTGGCTATGGCCCATGAATATATATATTAAAACAAATGGAAACAAATTTGTCTGCATGGATTATTTAAAATTTTCCCCAGTTAAATTTACTAGATTGTTTACCGAATGTTTATTCTAGTGCGAATCTACTATATTATTTAATTTAAATAGTAATAAAAAGCAGTTTGGGTTAGCAAATTATAGAATTCTTAAACATTTTCATTTTATTAATGCACATAATTTTACAGTCTCTTCCGTTATTAATGGTTTTAAAAAAATTGGAGTTATTAGCATACAATAAACTGTCAGAAGAAATAAGAAAAATCAGCGTTCAAGTATACTGTCCTGGGGTACACCGGATATCACTCTAACTGGAGAATAAAGTTTTGGCGTGAAAACCATTTTTAAGAGACAGTTTTTTCAAATTTCAGTAATAACCTGTTGGCTTATTCTCTCAACGAGTATCTGCAGAGAAGGCTACTGATCTCTCTCCATAGAATCATTATACAGGCAAACTAGAGTATCTTAACAATCAACTGAGATTATCGACTTCTGCACGTCCTTTTTGTATACTTATTCCTGATTTCCATTACCCTGTTCAATGTGATTCTTAATTCGCTTAAGCTGCGGATTTGAGCGCACTGGTTCGAACGGTAAATTCCAGCAGCTTATTACAAACATGAATTGAGTTATTGGAAGTTTGTGTATTTCAGAAAGACAGGCTTTTGTAGACTTCTGCAAAAAGGATACACTCAATCGCTAGCCTGTTAGGTTCCTCAGAGCTCTGAAGAATGACCCGTCGGACAGACTGTCTGTTATGAGATGGTCAGATGGTTCATTTATGTTGTCGAAGAAGGAAGCATGTAGACTTCTGGTCTCGACGCACTTCCTAGGCTTTAGGCTTGAAGATGAACTCCAGTTGAATGGCGAACATCCTCTGTCGCCCAGCACTAGTGGTCATTGGTTTACTATTGCCAATGTAGTTTCTGTCGAGAAAGTGAAATTCCCTCCTTCTCAGCTTTCAAATACCCGGGTCCAAACGGAATTGTTCCGGACCTTCTGAAGGCAGAGAGCGTAAATCTGCCTCCTTACATTGATTCTATTTTCAGGGAACGTATCGCATTTGGATATGTCCCTAAGGTATGGAGGAAGGAGAGGGTTGTCTTCGAAACGAAGCCTTGTAAGGATCATATATAAACACGTAAGGCTTCCAAACCAAAAGCCTCTTTTCATTCATTTTTAAATGCCTGGAGGGGCTGATGGACGAACATATTGAAGAAGTAGCCCTAAAAGCCTTTCCCTGAAACACCTCGCAGCAGGTTTACCAAAGAGGCAGATCAACTCAGACGGCTCTCCATTCAGTGGCTGCGGTCATTGAATGAGGACTGGATCGCATACTGTTTACTTTAGGAGCCTTGGTGGATGGCTTTGATAGTGCCACCCCGATTCTTTGTGCGAGGTAGCTTGTCGGCATGGTATTAACTGCACTATCGTGCGATGGATCGGCCAAATGCTAAGACGACGAAACTTAACCGTGGAGCTGGGCGACCGCGCCTCACACAGTGTATTGACGGGGAAAGGGTGCACGCAGGGAAGCGTGCTTTCCCTGGTATTTTAGTGTATGTTGGTTGACTCATTCATCACGGCGCTGAAAAATGTGGGATTATCATGTGAAGCACATGCGAATAACTTGGCTTGTGGGCTGGAACGGGAAAGCCCTCCGACCCACATGAAATTTGAGGCGATGTACCGGAACTTCACGCCGCTTCTCTGTGAGTTTTCTTGTTACGGATTTTTGGTTTGATGGAAGAGCTTTATCTAGCCTTTTACAGTCTGCTTTTAAAATTTCATCGAGAGTTATTCCACTAATGGGGAAGCCGGTGTTGGTGTTTACTTTCTTAACTCTATTATTGGGTTGGAGTCTTTACCATGGCAATGGCAGTGAAGCTGATATGGAAATCAAGGGAAAGGACATTACTATCCGCTCGCATAGTCACGCAACGTTGATAGCTCTGTTAGTTTCTTTATTTTTCATTTTTTCACCTTAAAAAGAGCTGATTCACTTCTTTTACAACCATTTATCGGATTCAAAAACTAAATTACATATCTAATTAGGGGAGAAATGTAGATATGATTTTATTCTACATACAAGCTTTACCGTGAATATTTGAAATTTTTATAACATTTATTTTGAACTGGAAGACAACCAAATTTACCATTTTCGGGTGATTAAAAATGTTTAAGAGTATCTTGAGTCACCAAAATCCAAATATCTCTGCAAGCAGTGCATAATTTTTTTTTAATATAGTCAGCTTATGTGGTTAATTCATAATTTAATTTGAAAATTCCTAGGTACCTTCACAAAACACAACAAAAATAGACAATGCTGTCAGTTGAGAATTTTTCTTCTTACTTTTCCACTTGTAAAATACCGGAGAATTAACAAGTGGAATAAAAAAATCGGGAATTCTCAAAACAAATTCGCTGAGTTCCAGAATTTCAAGTGGAGAATTAACTGCATACTGCACAATGACCGACTGTTGTCGGTGACTAAAAAGTCAGTCGACTTTGCTCGTTACACGCAACAGGGTTTGGTACCGCAAACTGCTCTATTTTACGTCAGTTAGCAACTAAAAAATCAGAAGGGAGTTGACGACTGGCAACTGACTGAATCGAACAGATTGTTGTGCTCACTCTGCATCAGCAACTTATCAATCAGTTGATTGTTGTTAATTGCTGCTGCCGCAAATAAAGGTTTTTCTTTTGTTAAATCGTTTGTCCTGACATATTTCTATAACCATTTTAAAAAGGGATTTACATATAATATTTACGGGGTGGGATCTTATTGCTTTTCTGAGAAGAAAGGATGGATGGATTTTTCCACATCCTTTTTACTTGAAGTCCTTCTTCTTGAAATCTTTCTTCTTCTTCTTCTCCTTCTCTTCAACTACTAGTAAATTACTACAGGGTTTGTGTTTCTTATTACAATTTTTAAATCAGTTCCCTAGCATATAGCAACACTGTGAAATTTTAGCGAAAATCGAAATACCGCTCAAACTCATCGTTTTTTACTGGATTACTAAACTGGCAGAAGACGATGCAATATGCGCATGTGGTACGACAGTAAATCAGCAACGATTAAAAATCAATCAGTCGGTGAAAAGTCAACAGACCAGTCGCTGACAATTAATTGAGTCGGCAGTGTGTGGTCCCTCTTATTGAAATATAGGTTCCACCAAAGTTGCCCGAGTTGCTTGAAATTGCTCAGAAATTGGACCAGCAGAATATGGCTCGTTTGAAATAGTCGTGGTTGAAATCATCTTCAAATACCAAGTATCACAAAATGATCTTTCATACATACAAATTTAGATTTAAAAAAATACTTAGAACATTTATTGGGCCATCCCACACAAGTATTCCTGGATGCAGAATGCAAACAGGTTTTCTGTGGAAGAGGTGAGAAAAATCAGAGAGATATCTCTCCAAAGTGTAGGGTTATATCTTTGCTTCTACTCATCTCTTCACTAGAAAACCGGTATGCATACTACATTAAGAATACTCGTGTAGGATGGCCCATTCAATGCAATATTTAAATAGAGCAATTTTTAGTGTCAAATATTTCACATGTAGTTATAAAAACTCAAGGAATACACACAAAGAATCTGATATTAGCAGATCCGAATTTAGATGAACAAAGAAGAATTGATGTAATCCTTGGAGCAGAAGTTTGTTTGCTAAAATACTAATGGACAGTGTACTGCGGGGGCCTCCAGAAACTCCCATAGCTCAAGAAACACAATTAGGTTGGATACAGTCGGGCGAATTGAAACAAAGTATGTCCACCACCATAGCACCCCAATGCTACATATCTGAAGTAGATCTAAATGAAGAAATTCGAAAATTTTGGGAAATCTAGGACTTGAATACTGATACAGTCTTGACAGGTGCAGATGTGTGTGAAACTAACTTCAGAACTACTCATCGAAGAAATGCTGACGGTGGATATACAGTATGATTACCATTTAAAAGGAATCCTGAAACCACCAATCTTGGGGCTTCTCGAGAAATCGCATTAGCAAGACTACTCCAGATAGAAAAGGAATTCAAGACAGAAAATACGTTTGAAGTCATGTATAAGGACTTTATGAATGAATATCTAAAACTTGGCCACATGACCTTAGCAACTGACGATTTGGACACAGCATATTACCTACTTCGTCACGCTGTACTAAAACACGACAGTACAACGACAAAACTAAGAGTGGTATTTTATAATAATAATAATACTTTATTAGCTCCATTTAGCTTTACAATACCCATTAATAATCATAATAATACATTACGGTAGTAATATATCTAACTTCGTTTTGATAAATTCAATGCATAATTTCTTAAATCTAAATATATTTCTTTCATCTCTATCACATTTTAACTTATTGTACATTTTTAATCCCTTATATAAAAGTGAATTTTGAGATCTACTTGTACTGCAAAAGTCAAGTCTAAATTCATTGGCATTCCTTAAATTTATTGAGTGAATGTCCCCTACATAGCTCAAATTTCTATATAATTAATCAGGTAGTACCTTATTCTTAATCTTAAAAATAAATAACAACACATTAAAAATTATTCTTTCTTCAACATTCATCCATTTCAATCCACTTAACATTAGCTTTATAGGAGTATATCTGTTACACAGCAATATAATCCTCATAGCTTTATTTTGCAATTTTTGCATCCTACTCATCATTTCTTTGTTACTTAAAAACAATATAGATGAACAATATTCAAAATGAGGTCTAATAATCGAATTATAAATTTGTAATGCAGTTAACAGTGTTACCTTATTTCTAATTCTCTTTAAAAATCCTATTTTTTTACCAATTTTCTTACAAATATAATTTACATGACTCTTAAAATTTAATTTACTATCCAATACTATTCCTAAATATTTAATTTCATTGACTTGCTCGATTTCATCACTACCCATTCTAATTTTACCACAAAATTCACCATTAATTGCCATATATTTTGACTTCTTCACATTTAGTTTAAGTTTATTCATTTTCAGCCACGTGTTCAAGGCGGATAAATCCTCCTCTAATAGTTTAATTCCCGCATTAATTTCCTTACACTCTATATAAACCAAAGTATCATCCGCAAACAGTCCAATGTTTGAGTGCTTCATAACCGTCACTATGTCGTTAATATAAACTAAGAAGAGAAAAGTTCCCAGTATGGACCCTTGGGGGACCCCAATCCTTACTTCTAGCTTGTCCGAAATAGCGTCACGTACTCGAGTTCTTTGATACCTTTGAGATAAGTATGAGTTGAACCATTCATACTCTTTATTTTTTATACCATGTCTATATAACTTATCCATTAATATTCTGTGGTCAACAGTTTCAAATGCTCTTTGAAAATCGAGAAATACAGCTAACACTTTATTTTTATTTTCCAGTTCTTCCTTCCATTGGATTAACACCCAATTCAATGCTGTCTCACAGGAATGACCTTTGCGAAAGCCGGACTGTTGTTCCGCGAAAAGTATGCTCTTGTTAAAGAAATCTTCAATTTGTACATGAACCACTTTCTCTAAAATTTTTTCATGTATTGCCAACATATTTATTGGTCGAAATTCTTCAGCCTTTAATGCATTTTTTACTTTTTCTACGGGTATTACTATCGACTCCTTCCATGCATTTGGAAATACCCCTTCTTCCAACGATTGGTTAATGATTTTCAGCATTGGTGGTCCTATTTCTTCCCAATTTTCAATAAATATTTTTGTACTAAGCATATTAAAGTCTTTCTTTTTATTCATATTAAGAACTATTTTCTTTAGATGATTTAGCCCTATCAAATTAAACTTAAACACACTATCAGCTTGAAGCAATCTATAACTGTATTGCACATGGGGGATTGAATTGCTAATGTCATTTATACTTTCAATAAAATATCTGTTTAAATATTCTGCTATATCTGCATCTGTAGTATAAACTTTATCGCCAATCTTCACTTCTTTTATGTCGTTTCTATCCTTCTTCATTACATATCTTTTAATGGCTTTGTACATCTCTTTAGAATTCTCCGCTCCAATGATTTTACTTGTAATATAGTCTTTCTTAGCTGACCTAATTCTTTTAGAATAGATGTTGCGAATAAGTTTATAATTAAACCAGTCACTTGCACTATTTGTTAATGTTGCTTTATCGTATCTTCTTCGTTTTTCTTCCTTTATTCCTAATAAGTCATTTGTGAACCAGTTGCTTCCATTTTCCTTTACTTCCTTCTTTACTGTAAGCTCATTTAAGATATTTTTTAATTTCTTTTCAAAAAGCTGTGCACTTACGTTTAGATCTGGTATTAAACAAGTATTTTTAACATTATATTCCACTAATCTTCTTGAAAATTTACCCTTATCATATTTTAAAAACTGAATAAACTTTTTATCATTCTCTTTATGTAAATTTATAGGAATTCTTATGAACAATGTCTCATGGTCACTAATTTTAAAATCCTTACACGTTCTGGCATTTACATAATTCATGTCGGTAATTGCATAGTCAATCAATGACTTTGTATTCTGTGTTATTCTAGTATACTCCGCCACAATTTGTTTAAACCCATTATCCAAAATTACACCCTTAAGCACTCTTGCATGTGTTGTATCACTAGTAAAATCCACATTAAAATCACCAACGATTATCACATTTCTATATAAATCAGATAATTCTTCACACCATTCTGTAAAAAAGAAAGTCACAAAATTGTCGCACTGATGCACTTGGAGATTGATATGTTATCACAAATATAAAGCAATCTTTTCCAAACCAACATCTTATAACTAACCACCAAACATTTTTAGTAATCGCTATCTTAGATAATATTTCATATTGCCATTGTTTTTTTAAGTATAAGACTACGCCGCCAGTTCTTCTCATATCAGAATCACATCAATAGTTAACTCTTTATCACCAATATCATCCGTTAAATGCGTTTCTGATAACATAACAAAGTCAAACTTCTTCGTATTCACAATTATTTCTAACTCATCAAAATTGTTTAGTAGCCCTTGAATATTTAGATACACACCCTGTAATTCCTTTAATTGCTAATACTTAATTTTATTTTTATCAACCTCTACTTTCCTTAAGTACACAGGACACTTCCTACTTAATGTAACATGGTTTATATCAAGTCCAAGATTAAGATTATTATTCGCTCTAATGCAATTAACACACTCCTCTTTAATTTCCTTACCACATTCTCTTGTATCATGATTTTCCGTACAACGTGCACATACAGAATTCCTTTTACACTTGGCTGCTTTACGTCCAAAACCTAGCCATTTAAAACATCTCATTATATTATATTCCTCATAAACAGCGCAATCATCCCAACCAATATTTACTTTTCCTAGATCCATTACCCTATGAAAACTTTCAGCATCCAACTCAATCACTGCATTATAATACCAGAAACTTCTATCTCTTCTCGTTTTAGATTTCTTAAAAATTTTAATACACTTCAGTTCACTTTTCTTCAACACTTCATTTTGCAATCTCAACTTTTCCTCTAACGAAATTTGATCTAGCTCATCCCTAATTCCACTAATGAATAACTTTGGATTTCTTAATTGCGGAATTTGAATCTCGTAATTTTCACTCAACTTTTGTTGTACAACAGCTTTCACTTTGTTTCTTTCCTGGTCATTTTCACACATAATAGCCACTACTCTATTATGTTTTCCCTCCAATCCGCTTATTTTAAGATCTGTAGGGTCGACCTGCTTCTTGAGATCCTCTTTTGTTTTGGAGTTAGCCTGCTTAGCTTTCGGTTTTAATAGGACTGGCACCTGTTTTTTTAATTGGCTAGCACAAGATTCTTTATTTGCAGTTTTGCAGCTTATCACCTTAACCTCATTTAATACTTCCCCATCTGTCTTATTCATTTCATTTAGCTTACCTAATATTTCTTTAATTTCACCGCTTTGATTTAGAATTTTTGATTTATTCTCACACACAGTTTGGAATACTTTCTCAAACATATTAATTATAGCTTCCTTACCTTCCACACAGGCATCACACATACAAAGAACATTATTCTTTGTTGCAATTAAATTTTTATCATATTCCGTCAACGTCGTACACTTTTCATGGAATAGACCATTACAGAACCCATTGCACGGATATCCAACCTCATTTCTAATGTTTTTATTACACTTTTTACATAAAAGTCCCATCGTTTTTTTCAAATTTCTTCTAACGAATTTCTTTGTTTTTAGGTTAACCGACTTAAAATTGACTATCAGATTTTTTGGCGCATTTCTAATAATCACTGTGATATTTCCTTAGTCACACTTTATCCTAGTAATCACTTATTTATTTTTTATTAAATGCAAGTTCAAATTTATGATGAAATTTGTCAAAATTATAGAGCAAAAACCTATTGAAACTGATACCTTTGACAGCTATCACTCAACTTATGGTACAGCAAAAAGAAATAATCATGAAAGCTTTAATGAAATACTTTTAGTCGGACCACAAATACAACAGAGTTTAATTTCAATTCTCCTCAGATGGCAAAAACATATAGTAGTATTCACATCTGACATTGAAAAAATATACCGCCATGTAAACATTGATATTAGAGACCAGAATTATAAGAGAATCTTGTGTCGAAATTCTGAAAAGGAACCCATCAGGGAGTACAAATTAACTACAGTTACATATGGAACCACAAGTGCACCATTTTTAGCAATTCGAACACTTCAAGAAGTGGCCAAAGATACAGCTAAAGACTTTCCATTTGCAGAAAAAGTCATCATGCGAGAAACATACGTAGATAATATTGTATCTGGAGGGGATTCAGTAAAATAAGTCATGAATTAATGAACGCCCTTAACAGGGGACTGATCAACTTGAGAAAATGGAGCAGCAATAGCAAAAAACTCTTACAGAAACTACCATGGGAAGTGAGGGAATCAGCTACAGAAATGAATTTTGATCATGAAAAATCAATGAAAGCACATGGAGTTCATTGGAATTCGTCCACTGATTACTTCAAAATAAAAGTGCATATTTCAAACAATGCCGTTCCTTTGACTAAACGTGAGATGCTGTCCGAAGCCTCTAAAATATTCGATCCAATTGGACTATTTGCCCCAATAATTATTACTATCAAACTATTGTTTCAAGAAATTTGGGCTGAGAGCCTAGACTGGGACCAACCCCTACCTGGGAAAATTAAACAATAACGGGATCTTATCAAACAAGAATTATCAATGTTAAAAAAAATTAAAATAGCAAGATGGATTGGATACTCTTACGGCAATTACAAATACGAGTTGCACGGTTCGAATCATAAAAATAAAAAAAAAACGGTAGTAATAGAAAGGATAAAAACAGCAGCAAATCTCTAAAATTCAAATCAATATTAACGTTCTTTCTAATTGTGCACAACGTAGGACAATTTAAAGTGTTCCCATTGGCATCTTAATGGCAGCAATAAGTCCTGAAATTGACCATTAAAATTTAATTTTCTTTAATGATCCTGTTTTCATAGTCAGTTCATGACTTGCTACAAATTCGCAGGCTTTATTTTATACTTGGTATATAATAGAAAGAAAAAGGAGAAGAAAAAAAAACAAACAAAAAGCAAATAAACGACATAGGTATAAGGACCGTTTCAAGAATGAGAATTATTTTGTACCTCCTTTATTACACAAACGAAAATTTATCGACATTCGTATAATTATTGCAAGGATAAAGCGAATCTCCATTTAAGATTCCCAACGTTCTCTATTTGGTAACCATTATTTCCGCCATCAAACCATTTACGAGTTTCCACGACCGATGCTTATCTCCCTACTCTACCTATTTCTATGCGACCACGACCACGACGTGCTTGAAAATATTCATTCATTTAAGAGGCACGTGGCACGAGCCATGAGTCACGATTTCTATTCCTTTTCATGATTCCATAGCTTTAAGAAGCTTGTCGCGCTCCACAGTGCCTTAGGGTTCGTACCAGTTTCAATAATGTGGAGAAGAAAAGGCTCACATTAGTAGGTAACCCCTCATCCCAAGTGCGGAAACTTTTTGGCTCCATGATATTTAAGAAATTTCATCTCGATTCGGGCGCTCTTATATGAGTCTTTTGTTGACAGCAGCTTTTTAAAGGAATTCATATTTTCTTATGATTCTGTAACACACCACCATTATTTACTGTGTACGTGTTTCCGGTGTACTACGAAATTAAGCACAATTACAATTTCCGCCGGATGAGATTAAAGAAGAAATTGTGGTAGCACTTTGGTTTATACTGCTATTTTTAAGCCTTTTAATGAAGTGATTTTGATGCCTGGAAGCATAATAACTTGCTCCTTGTTCGTAATCTGAATGAAGTAAGGTTTATTGACAAAGAAGCAGTGAGAAGTAATTTCTGGGATTGATGTCATTTAGAAACGATGAACATATTTGGAAGCTTGTACAACTATATTAAATGCATATTTAGCGATAAAATATTTATGTAAGTGACCAACATATATACGCTTTCCCTGTCATGCAAAAAGGCAATATATGGTATTCCTGAATTTTACAACGAATATTTTAGCCGAGTATAGAATAAATTTAACGGATCTAGTGTGGCTACGACTTAGGTTAGTGTAAATTGTACTAAACTATTTAAAAAAAACTTAAAATTTTGTTAATTCTTTTCGTCAACTTATACACAGTTTCCTTCCTATCATAAGTTATGAAGGCTACGAATGTGTTTTGTGATGATCTTAACGCACAGCTTTTGTCTAACTACTTCGCAATTTCCCTCTCAATGGGGGTAGGCAGTAATTGTTTCAATTCCAAAGAAACCTCCTCGTTTCCTACATAGGTTTTCCGCCCAATTAGAGAATATCCTATGAAATGGGTGATTTTTTTGCTGTTTGATTTTTCAGCGCTCTGTTTTTGACAGCTCAAGCGTGATTCGTGACATGAGTCAAAGTCATCATGGAAAGATTTTCACCCGAACAACGCTTACAAATTATTGAATTTGATTATCAAAATTCGTGCTCTGTGAAAAATGTGTTTCGGCGACTTCGAAATTTTTATGGTCGTCATAATCTCCCTACTGTGTAGGCTGTTCAAGCCATAGTGACCAAATTTCGCACCAATTTCACGTTATTGGACAACAAGGCACCCACCCGTGTGCGTAGAGTACGTACAGAAGAAAATATTGCTTCTGTAGCCGCCAGTATTGTTGAAGATCGTGATGTGTCCATTCGTCGCCGTTCGTATCAACTGGGATTGTGTTATTCCATTACATGGAAGATTTTACGCAAGGATCTTTGGAGGAGTATAAACTTTAGCTCGTTCATAGCTGAAGCTGGGCGATCTGCCACAGCAGGAGGAAGATCCGCTTTTTTACCAATAAATTGCCTTCAGTGAAGAAGCACATTTCTGATTGAATGGATACGCAAAAAAAAAAAAATTGCCGTATTTGATCCGATGAGCAGCCACAAGTAATACTAGAGCTGCAAATGCGTTCTGATAAATGCACTGTTTGGTGTGGTTTATGGCTGGTGAGTCATTGGTCCGTAATTTTTCAAAGATGACGATGAAAACAATGGTGCTCGCTATCGTGCAATGATTTCCAACTTTTTATTATCCAAAATGCACGAGCTGAAGCTCGTTGTCATGTGATTTCGGCAAGACGGTGGCCACATGTCACACCGATCGTGAAGCGATGGACCTATTCCGAAATGAATTTGGTGAGCAATTCATCTCCCGATTTGGACCAGTGAATTGGCCACCTAGATCGTTTGATTTGACACCGTTGGACTACTTTTTGGCGGGAATGTGAAATCTCTTGTTTATGCCGATAAATCAGCATCGATTCAAGCACTAGAAGACGTTTATCGATGAGATACCAGCGGCTATGCTAAAAAAAAGTCACTCAAAATTGGAGTTCCAATATGAACCACCTGGAGCGTACTCGTAGCCAACATTTACATGAAATAATCTTTAAAAAGTTAATGGCAAAGACTAATTTTTAATCTCTAATAACAATTTTATACCTTTTTCCAATTTTTCTGTGGTTTTTTTTTTTGTAAATTAATAACCAAGCGTTTAAAAAATAACCCGTTATAATCGGTTTTGCAATCAGGATATCGCCGGGCCACAGTTGTTAATCGGCACTCTTAATGACATCTGATAACTATAAGGATCTTTACAATGATCATTTAACAGTAGTAGCCATTCTTAGTATCAGTAAGACCTTCGACTGCTTGAGTCACTCCAAATTGATCTTCACACTTCGCGATAGTCGCTTCGCTTTCCTTTCAAATCGCGAACAAGTTGTAAATATTCAGAATTCCATCTCTGCTCCGATATTCTTCTTCACCGGTATTACAAGGTTGCCATGTTTTTAATATTGAAAAGTCGTACGAACACAATATTTTCACCGTAGAGGCAGCATTTTGGTCGTACAATCCTAACAATAAATTTAATATTCATAATTACTCAGAGAAGATTCAGTACAGCCACTTTAAAGGTAAAAGTTGAGCATTCATGTTATTTTTCAATTAAAATAAATAAAGCATCAATATATTTGGCTGTTAAAATATTCGGTTTTACGACCACTTGAGGTGTAACAGAACTAGCTCAGCTGAGGGGTAGGTTCTTCTTTATTTGGAACTCTATAAAACGGAAAATTCCTGTTCACTTAAAAAATTCCAAAAAGAACATAAATATGTCGGGCGCCATGTGATTTTAAGAGTTCCTGAACTCAGACGAAATTAAATAATAGAAAAAAGAAAAAAATTAAAAGTAAACGTTACAATATTTATTAAATGATATGAAATGACAAGAGTTACACAAGCTCGACTCAAAAAAAGAAAACAAAGGGAAAATTATTTAACTATCAAATTACAAAAAGAGAAATTATTTTTTAGCAAAAGATCAATTTAGATCATCTAAAAAAACAAAATGCACATTGTTTAATCTTAAGTCGTTTTTCTCATGCTTAATCAAATCAACAAAAACAATTCATCAATTCATTTGCATGCATTGCACGAATCATTGACCTTCTTTTAGAAAGCATAAAGGCATTCGCTGACAACACATAAATTGGCTTGTAACAAGAAAATAAAAACGCGCAACCAGCACAGGTCATTCGCTTTAATAATTTGTAAATGCGCTAATTTTGTGTATGTCAGCAATGCGTTTATTGCTGTAATGATTATTGACCCTAGCTTTAAGTAACTCTAGTTTTTTTGTAAAGCTTGTATAAATATCGTGCAAATTAAATTAAATATATCAGTTTTCATTATCATATACAAGGTGTTGTTTTACCAGTGCTTTCACTTTGTGAGTCTCAATTAAGATTGTTTTGGTACAAGAACAGAAACCAATCAACAAGTAACTTACGATACAAGCATCGTAAGCATCATCATATCACCATCTTCATTGCGACGGACAATAAATTACTTACTGTGTCGGTACAAGAACCGGACACAGCTCCAACAAATTCGTTCACGATACAGGTATCGTGAGCTCATCTACATCCCATCAGAGTAAAAGAACTTTGATTTACATTTGGTGACCCCGACGTGATCATTTGATTTGATCATGAGTTTAGAAGACCGTATAACTTCGCAGAAGAAGATTGGAGGCGAAATACAAAAGATAATCGCCAACTATAAGACGGATCCCGCAGACAAGAAAACTTTAGATTATCTAAAGTCAAGATCGAATGCCCTAAATGCTTGCTGGAATGAATTTTCTTCAACGAACGCAGTCATTATGAAGCAATCGGGAGACATATCAGATCATCCATACCTCTCAACTGGTTATTATGAAGCGATAAAGAAGGTCTATGAGCAGATAATCCAAGATATGAATGAAAAGATTGAGGCAATTAAAAAATTCACTCAACCCTTAGAAGAGAAGCGTGAGCCAATCGATAAAGCGGATAAGGCATTGAAAGACACTAATAGTGAAGATAATCTAGCAACAACGCAATGCAACCATACAGAAAATAAGAATGAGAATTTAGGTGCAAGCATCTCCGGAATTTTACATAAACAACGATCTGTTTTAGCTGTATTGCGTAAAACAGTAGCAGGATTAGCTACAATCAAGGAAGATTATACAGAGCAATTCTGCCAGCTTAAGATCAAAACAATAGAACAATACTTACATGATGTTCAAAGGCTCCACTACAAAATCTGGGATAGTGTCGATGATCCCACAATAATAAGTTATGATGCAGAGGAATACTTCAGTTTAGTGGAAGAAGTTCAAAATACTTTGGCGCAACTATACAATTATGTGGGTAGTAAGAGCAATGACCACAAAGCAGATGTGAGTACAAACTCTGTGATGAAACTGCCTAAGATTGTTCTGCAACGTTTTGATGGCGATTACTTGAAATGGCGGCAATTTCATGATCTTTTCACTGAAGTAGTGCACAAGCAGACAATGTCGGAGTGCCAGAAGATGTGGTATCTCAAAAGCAGCTTATCAGGCGAGGCCGAGAAATTAGTGCGACATCTTACTATTTCGGATACAAATTACTCTGCTGCGTGGAAGATTATCACCGAAAGGTACGAGAACCCTAGGTTATTGGTAACTGCACTACTAAATAGACTGCTGTCGCAGACCAGTATAACCAACGAAAGTTCTTCTGCCATAAAGGCCCTGCATGACACAACCCAGGAATGCCTACTCGGCTTAGAAAACTTGGGAATAAACATCAACCATTGGGATCCACTGTTACATCATCTATTGATAAAGAGACTGGACCGCACTACACACACGCTTTACGAGCAATCTTTGCCCCAGCCCAGAGCACTGCAATCTATGAAGAGCTTCTTAGTGTTTTTAGAAACGCGCTTCCAATCATTAGAGACCTTAGGAAACAAAGGTAAACCCACTGAAGATTATAACCGAAGAATAGGTGTCTCAAGGGCTTTTGCTTCAACAGTGACCAACGGATCAGTTTGCACCATGTGCAAAGGTAATCATCAGCTGTTTGCATGTCGGAGATTTCAAGAATTAACTCCACTCAAGCGCATTGCTCATGTGAAAGGAGTCAATGTGTGCTTCAATTGTCTCAATGCAGGTCACCGGGTCGATACTTGTACAGCCCGAGCATGTACCAAGTGTTCAAAAAGACATAATACTTTATTGCATACTGATAACGCCTTTTCCAAATCCGGATCATCATATACGCAAAGCAAAAATCCTCAGAGTCAAGTTACTGCTGCACACCCAGCAAGTAACAAATTATCATCAACACATTTCAATCAGGCTCACGATCAATCAATATCGTTGACAACGAAAACAGCTCAGTCATTGAAGGGCTATGTTCTCCTCAGCACAGCAGTCGTTAATCTAATTAACAACAGAGGTAAAAAAGTGGAATGTAGAGCCATCTTAGACTCAGGCTCTCAGTTGAACTTCATGACCGAGAAGATTGCGAAACAATTAGAATTAACAGAAATTCCAGAGCAATTACACATTGAGGGCATTGGTCAGCGGAGACAACAATCCCATAGTCGAGTGAACGTACTGTTGCAATCTAGAATAAATAATTTTACTACAAGACTCGAAGCCCATGTGCTATCAAAAATCATTTCAGTTCAACCCACTAAGTCAATAGATACTTCAGCTTGGCCGCTACCTCAAAACATCGCGTTAGCTGATCCAACCTTCGATCGACCTGGGCCTATTGATCTGTTGATTGGTGCAGAGATTTACTATTCACTCTTGTCAATTGGCCAGATAAAGTTGGGTGAAATGTTACCAACACTTCAAAACACTGTTTTTGGTTGGACTGTGGCAGGGAAGATCAATAATATGTCTCAAGCTGACGCAATCTGTGGAATATGCAGCGACGATGAAAGATTAGACCAGCAAATTGAGCGTTTTTGGAAGCTGGAAGAGACTGAAGGGTCTTCCACGAATTTTACCACGGCAGAGAAACGGTGTGAGATACACTTCAATCAAAACACAAGAAGAAGTTTAAGTGGACGTTTTATCGTAAGTCTCCCATTTCTAGTTCAGCCTACTAGATTAGGGGAATCGAAAGACATTGCTTTGCAAAGATTTAGATCATTGGAACGAAAGTTAGCCAATAATGAGATCGTTAAAACACAATATGTGGAATTTATGGAGGAGTATCTTCGCTTGGGTCATATGCGGGAAGTCAACATCAACATCATCAAGGCACCATACTATTTCTTGCCTCATCATTGTGTCATGAAGCCGGATAGCAGCACCACAAAACTTAGAGTGGTATTCGACGCTTCAGCAAAAACATCGAAGAACATATCCTTAAATGACATACTATGCACGGGTCCAACTATACAGGATGACGTCTTTTCCATTCTTTTACGTTTTCGATTACCACGATTCGTATTTACTGCTGATATCGAGAAAATGTATCGGCAAATAGAAGTTGAAGAATCCGATAGTAAATATCAACTAATTTGGTGGAGGCCTGATCCAAGTGAATCGCTTAAGGTCTACCAGCTGTCAACGGTAACATATGGAACGACGTGTGCGCCATACCTAGCCACTAAATGTCTGCAAAGATTGGCAGAGGATCAAGCTCAGACTTATCCTGTGGGTTCGGAAGTACTCAAACGTGACTTCTACATGGATGATGTTCTCACCGGTGCAGACACCTTATCAGCAGCTCTTGACATCCAAACTCAGCTCCAATCGATACTTAGCACATCTGGCTTTAAATTAAGAAAATGGTGTGCAAATCACCAGCGCCTGCTGCAGAGCATACCTCCAACAGATCAAGAGCTCCAACTAGATTTCAACAATAAATTGGACGAGCATATTAAAACGGTCGGTCTGATCTGGCTTCCTAAGACTGACTCTTTCCGTGTAAAGACTGCACAAATTGAATCATGTAAGGTGACAAAGCGAACAACGTATTCGGATATTGCTCACCTATACGACCCATTAGGTATTATGGCTCCAGTTGTGGTGAATGCTAAATTATTTCTTCAAAGGCTGTGGACACTCAAACTTGATTGGGATGCAGCGTTACCCCAAGAATTACATACGTCATGGATTAAATTTCGATCAGGTCTAAAGTTATTGAGCAACATAAATTTTCCAAGGCATGTATTTTCTCATAGAATCCCCAAAGTAGTGCAAATTCATGTCTTCGCAGATGCTTCAGAGAAAGCATACGGTGCAGCTGCATATATAAGATCCATAGATAAGGACAACATTATTGTAGTGCGCCTATTATGCGCTAAATCTAGGATAGCTCCAATGAAACAAACCACATTACCTCGACTAGAGCTTTGTGCAGCTAAATTGGCAGCAGAACTGGCTAATCGCATCCAAAAGGACTTACGAATGAGGAAAGAGCTTATATTCCTATGGTCTGATTCCGAAATAGTCCTAGCATGGCTAAATTCTTCATCATCACACTTTCATACTTTCGTTGCAAATAGAGTCTCAAGTATCCAGGACGTAAGCGTTCCCACGCAATGGCGCCACGTGGGTTCTAAGGACAACCCTGCTGACATTCTTTCCCGAGGAATCGAGCCCGAAAAACTCGAAGGTTCCACACTTTGGTTTTACGGCCCCACCTTTCTACATGGCACTGAAGACCTTTGGCCACCACCATACTTGAAAACAGAAGAATGCAAGTTAGAGAAAAGGGGGTTCACGTTATCAGCCTCAGCAGCCGAAGATTCAACATCCATAATCGATAAAATCGATCATGGAAATTCGTTCAGGAAGTTATGTAATACGCTCGCTTATATTGCACGCTTTATAAATATCATGAGACATCGCAATCAACAACAAGCAAATAGTACGGGTAAATCACTCTCCATACACGAAATCAACGAAGCTCAAGTAGCTATAATAAGGCACATTCAAGAGCAAGAGTTCAAAGATGATCTCGACCATCTAAAACGCTTTGCAGAAGTTAACAAAAACAGCTCTCTTAGCAGTCTCACCCCATTCATAGACACTAGAGGACTCATCAGAGTTGGAGGCCGACTTGAAGCCTCAAACCTTTCATATGACGCCAAACATCAAATATTGTTGCCATACACACATCCTTTCACAAAATTACTGCTAAGCGAGCTACATAAAGATAACTATCATGTGGGACCTCAGGCGCTGTTGTCAATCGCGAGACAAAAATTTTGGCCAATAAAAGGCAAAACTCTGGTGCGATCCATAGTAAAGAATTGTGTACGATGTGCAAAGGCAGAGCCCAAGCTACTTTCACAGTTAATGGGAAATTTGCCTGCAGATAGAGTTCAGCCAGCAAGACCGTTCGTCAATTCAGGAGTAGATTTTTGCGGACCAGTATGGACCCACTACAAGATCAGAGGAAAAAGGCCACAGAAGTCTTACATAGCAGTATTCTGTTGTTTTGCTACCAAGGCAACTCATCTTGAACTAGTCACCGATTTAACAACACAAGGCTTCCTTGGGGCGCTTAAACGCTTTATGGGTAGACGAGGTCACTGCGCAAACATTTACTGTGATAATGCGACAAACTTTGTGGGTGCCAAAAACCAGTTAGAAGAAGTAAAGGACATGATTGGATCTGAAACTGCAATAGAAAAGATAACAAGAATATGTAGTACGAAGAACATCGATTTTCACTTCATTCCCCCTCGAGCACCGCATTTTGGAGGGCTCTGGGAAGCTGCGGTAAAGTCAGCTAAACATCTTCTCCAACGCACGTTAGCAGCCGCTTCACTAACATATGAAGAACTCGAAACAGCTATTGTCGAAATTGAGGCAGTCTTAAATTCCAGACCAATCACACCAATGTCCTCTGACCCTAACGATCTCAACGCCTTGACTCCAGGACACTTCCTCATCGGAGAACCCCTTGTTGGTATGATAGATTCCGACACCAAACCACTTAATGTAAACCTTATTACACGATGGAAACTCGTTACACATATCAAAAATGAGTTCTGGAGAAGATGGTCTGGCGAATATTTGAATCAGTTGCAACATCGATATAAATGGAAGGAGCGCTGCCAAAATGTTCAACCTGGCACTATGGCACTTATAAAAGAAGACAATATACCGGCATTAAAATGGCCGTTGGGTCGAATAATTAAAATCCACCATGGAAATGATGGCCTGGTTCGAGTAGCTGATATTAGAACTTCCAGTGGAGTGTTACGTCGTCCCATACATAAGCTGGCGCCATTACCTATCGAAAGGGACTACGATTTAGACGAAGCCACAGAACTGTTGTCCAACGTCAAAAACCAGCACAGTACTAAATTGAAGAATCTAGATCACTACAAATTGACAAGTACCCATAAACGACAACAAACTATATCTACTGCGAAGCATACCGATGGCAATTATCAGTCACCAGACACATACTCGTCCCCGAAGAAAAAGGCTCGCCGGTCACCAGGCTCAGCGGTAGTCACATTACTACTAACGTGCCTTTTGTTACCACTGACACATGGTAGTCCCGTTGAATTGAGTCCATTCCACTCACAGCCGGGAATATACTTTGAAAATTTGGGTGTTACAAACATTATCTCAAGTGAGTGGAATGTAATTGCTTACTACGACACCCAGCACTATTGGAATGAGTTCGAGATACTTGCAAATTCAACACGGACATTAAATTACATCTGTCATTTGATGACAGACAGGGACAGCTGTTTACGTACAGTCGACCACTTTCGAAACCTCATCGAAGATATATCAAAGACCAATGAGCTACTTCAACCCAAAGGTAATTCCACCACCAGAGTAAAAAGAGGAGCCTTGAATTTTGTGGGCAACATCGCAAGTGCACTTTTCGGAGTATTGGATTCGAACTACGCAGATAAAATGTCCGATACCATTGAAGATATAGAGCAAAATGAAGGGCACCTGATAGCTTTGATAAGGAACCAAACATCGCTGATAGATACCACATTAAATGTGATGAAAAAAAACCAGGACATAATAGATAAGCACTTTCAAGACCTAGGGGGGCATATCACTAGTCTCGCAAGAAAGGTCAACGGTCTAACAAAGGAACTTAAAGAAGAAAGGCTGTCACAAGCATTCATATCTTTGACAATGCAGGCTACCTTATCCGCCATACGCTTCCAGCAAATCCAAGCCTCGATTGTAGATGTACTCGTCGACACTCACCATGGAAAAATCAGCCCACAGCTCATCTCACCACCTCAATTAAGACGAGAGTTGACAACTATTAAGGAACACATGTCATCGTCGTTACGGCTTCCAGTAACCCAGGATGAAGTATTAAAATTCTACAACTTGATGACAATCGAAGCAAGAATAGCAACAAGGCACTTGATATTCCGCCTCAGAATACCATTACTGACCCTTGAGGACTTTGAATTATTCAAACTTGTCTCTGTACCAGTATTGGTCAACAACACCTTCTTCACCATTCATCCATCAACCCCATATTTGGTCATAAATATGCATCGGGATCAATATTATCCGATAACGGAATACGAACTTCAATCTTGCCCCATCATAGCTGAAGGCCAGCACCTCTGCCAACAAAAACACCCAATATATCGAAGAGGGTCAAACATCAGTTCCTGTGAAGTCGATCTAATTAACCACCTGCCGCAATCACCCTCCTGTCAAGTCTCAAGGGTTGGAGACGGACCCCACTGGATACAGTTGAATCAGCCAAATGAATGGATCTATGCTCTTAAGTCCAAAACCATACTTAACGTAGTTTGTGGAAATAACATCACGCAAACAATTCTGGAGAAAACAGGAATTTTGAAAATTCAAGGCGATTGCATAATCAAACAAGAACTGATAACAATACAGGGACATAGCATTTATCCATCAGTTTCAAGACTCTCCTATACGCCCACTGGAAATTTATCGGATGTTATAGCCACCCAACATTTGCTATCAGAAGATAACGAGACATATCACTATCATAGACATTGGGCAGGACTAGATGCCATACAGGAAAAGATTAAACAACTATACAACGAATTACCACCTAAGACCCATCTTCAAGCACATGATGTTCATCAATACACTATAGCATATGCCGCTTTGCTGCTCGTGGCTGCTTTAAGCACCATCATCATTTGGAAATTCAGAGCGACTATCTGCCAAAGAATCAAAAACCCACCAAAGCCATCGCCAAGAAAATCAATCAGACGATTCGAGAACGAGCCTAAAACAAATCATCCTGAGTTTAGCGTAACCTTCGATGCCTAACATTAGAATAGTATATATAATATTGAACTCAATGTTCAAGGCGGTGGAGGATGTTTAATCTTAAGTCGTTTTTCTCATGCTTAATCAAATCAACAAAAACAATTCATCAATTCATTTGCATGCATTGCACGAATCATTGACCTTCTTTTAGAAAGCATAAAGGCATTCGCTGACAACACATAAATTGGCTTGTAACAAGAAAATAAAAACGCGCAACCAGCACAGGTCATTCGCTTTAATAATTTGTAAATGCGCTAATTTTGTGTATGTCAGCAATGCGTTTATTGCTGTAATGATTATTGACCCTAGCTTTAAGTAACTCTAGTTTTTTTGTAAAGCTTGTATAAATATCGTGCAAATTAAATTAAATATATCAGTTTTCATTATCATATACAAGGTGTTGTTTTACCAGTGCTTTCACTTTGTGAGTCTCAATTAAGATTGTTTTGGTACAAGAACAGAAACCAATCAACAAGTAACTTACGATACAAGCATCGTAAGCATCATCATATCACCATCTTCATTGCGACGGACAATAAATTACTTACTGTGTCGGTACAAGAACCGGACACAGCTCCAACAAATTCGTTCACGATACAGGTATCGTGAGCTCATCTACATCCCATCAGAGTAAAAGAACTTTGATTTACACACATTAATTAAAATAATTTCCGCCGAGTTTGCCGATAAGGGTAAGCACACATAATTATTTAAAATGAAAGGATACCAAGAAAAAATAAGGAAAGAAAAGAAAACTTATCTTGTTTTTTTCCTCTGGGCTTTGTCCTAGGACTTATCCAAACTGTACCCACTTTCAGGATTTTAAAATAAATATAATATATTTTTTCGCTTTAAGCTTTCTGCTTTGATGCTACTCGCTTGTTTTCGGAAAAAGTGCCATTGACTATCTACCCCAGTCGTTTTATTTATACACTTTTACCCTCTATTGGAAATAAAGCTTCCAAAATTTCCAAGATTTCCTAATTTTCATTATGATGGTTTCCAATTAATATATTTTGAGAAAAATTATTTTGTGAACTTTTCTTTTTAAAACGTTCTTTTATATTTTAATTTCATTCTGGCTTAGCCAGAAAAATTATTAATTGCTTGGAAATTGCTTTTTTTTTACCAGTGAAAGATTCTTTGCCAACTACTTTCACATGGTTTGGAATTTCTTTTTCCAGGGCTTTGGGGCATTAATTATTTATTCAACCTTGACTTTGGGTTGCAGGTGTTCCCCCACTATAGCGCAAATCATCAACAGCAGGAAGTTTATTCGATAAATAGGATTTTTAGATACCTAAGCATAAGATGCTTACCATTTAAGCATATATATTGGATTTCAATCACCGATTGCCTAAATTTGGTTTCTTTAAAAACTTACCTTAACTTATTTTCAAAATTTAGTGCCATTATTTATAAGATTTTATCATAAAACATAGCACCTGCTGTTTTGACACTCTTAGGATTGATTTTTAAATATAAAGTTTTTTTATTGAATATGTTTTATTTGTAGATTAATTAGTTTTATTAAATAAGAATATTAAGAATGAGCAGAATCTTTGCAACTTTCAGATTTTCTAGGACTTCCACATACAATTTTCTGCACAAACTGATAATTTTTTGAAGAAATGGTCTACATATGAAGCCAAAGTTTTTGACATTCTTAAAGAATCGGGAGCAATCAGACATGAATTCAAAAGTATAATTATCACTTTATTAAAGAACATATGAGCCATAGTTACATGGATTTTATTTATTTAATAGAGTAGAATAAAAGTACGTTGGCCGTCCTTGCGTTTATTAAATTATTTCTAGTGGCAGCCTCCGGAAAGAAAAGTGAGGCGCGAAGTTCCCGCAAGAAAAGTCACCAGGTAGTTGGTGAGATTTTTTTTTCCTTTTGATTAACTTACTTTCGTCTGTTGAACTTCATCTGACTTTGAGATGTGTCCTTAAAGTATATTGATCATCCAGTATAGAGCCAAGCCACTCGATTGATTTGCATAACCGCCTAGCATACATTGAGTTTTCATTGGGGTAGTACCATCCTTGGTGTATGAAAAGTAACTTCCCAGCTCCATCTAATTAGTGAAGGATGGGGATACTCGATCTATTAGTTCATATATATGTTTCGCGTCGTCATATAGCTGACTGTGGCTCTCTACTATTTCAGTCACCTTTTTCTGTTCAATCAATATTCTGCACAAATTTGTTATAGGTATTGTATAATTTTCATATAATATTATTATTCTAATAATTCTACTGCTTCGCCCTATTACAAGTCATTATCCAATGTATGAAACATATCTACATATGACTTTTACTTCATTATCATGTTGGTGTTACTGTAGCTTCAGCTACAAAATTAGAAATTTGCCTAACATCACCTACAGCTTCATATAGCTTCATATAGCTAGAACAAGCGATCAACACGCTTCATTTTATATGAAAAATTGAGGAAAGCTTAGGTAAATTATTGTTGTAATTACCGAAGAATTGAAGGACCAACAAATAATTTTATTAATAAAAAAGAGTCCAACAAACGATTATGCATTGATTGACCTGGTTACAAATTAAAATAATAATTTTCCGCCTAACTTGATGACGACTTTTCTTTTTAGATTTTCGAAAAAGTATTATCCAACAAATGTTTAAATTCAGCCAACAATCACCAACAATCGACCAATAATCAATAAAGAAGTAAAACATGCCCGCTAACTTGATGGAGCTCTTGACTATACAACTGACAAGTCCAAATTGCTCTTCTTCTTCTTTGCATATGCTGAGTATCCTGATTGCTGCCTCTTTGTTTGCGCGAGTACGTCCTACGCCTAGGTTGCGGTTAAATACATGACACCACTGTCATGGCCATCTTTAGCCAAGTGGGGCCCTGGGCACTTTAAGATAAGCGGGCCCCCTAACAGAAATTATTTTCAAAAATACAGGATTACCCATAACTGTTCCATCTAATTGTTGATACACATTATTATTAAATTTAAACAAATTTAATAATAATAGCTGTGTTCTTTTGTGTCCGCATAATAGAACACAACAAAAGATACACAAAAGAATGCCTCATACATTTTCATATAAAGATTTGAAATGAAGCGAACAGTACAAATAGTTCGATTCAATTGACAGAACAATTTGTTCTCTCCAGTATATGCGAGTTCTAGAACAAGGTACTCAAAAGAACACAGGACTAATAATGTTAAAAGTATGTTAAGATCTATCGCGCACTGCAGAAGTGTCGTGACAGTAACGTGACTTTTTAGTTCCTCCGGCTAGCAACTTTTAAGGAATATTTTGAAAGCAATTTGGGGAGAAATATCCATGAAAGTGTTTATAGTCTCTCCAAGGGTTCGGATTCAATTCAATATCGCATAATGGTACTTTCATAAGCTATAGCCGGTCTCAAGATCTGTAGTAAATTATCAAAGTTTTCAAGCCTCATCCGGAAATATCCAAATAATTGTTCAGGATAGGATCGCAGTTCATCAAATTTTCCTTTAAGCTCCAATTTGGAAGAGCTCAATTGCGTTGACATTTGCGATCACAAATACACATATCACAACTGCATCGAAATTTGTATTGTTGAATGATGATATAAAACATGAAGTTTAGGGATGACAGTTTACTCACTGTATGCGTAGGTACTAACCTAGCCCATGGCGACAGGACGGCGACATTGACCAGTAAGTTGCGTGACAAACTCTCTCTAGTGCGCGTTAGGCCTAAAATGAAATAACAGTAAAACATTTTTCGCTGATTACCAAATAAATTGAGTTTGGCTACTGAAAATATACAATGAAAATAAACCGGAAATTTAAAAAATATTGGGACTGCAAACGCAGTCAGTACTTAGTCTTGCCATAAATTCTGTCACACAATTTCTAATGATCGCTTTCCAAGAAATCAGCGGGAAAGAAAATCGCATCGCTGTAATAGCACTCCATAAGTGTGGAAAAAGTGCTTCTGAAATTTTGAATTTGTTGAAATCCCTCAAAATAACGAAACGATTTATTTAACTTGCCATAGAACGATATAATGAAACCTCAAGCCAGGACCGGCCGTGCACGTAACGTTAGTACAGTCAGTGCCATCAAAGCTGTCCAAGAGCGCATCCGTAGAATCCACTGCGAAAACAAAAAATTGTGTCGAGGAATTGGAAATTTCCACAAGATCGATAAGTAGACTCATTCGAGATGATCTTCATATGAAGGCTTATAGTCGGTCAACAGCCCACATGTTGACTCCACGGTTAAAGGAAATAAGATTGGAAGGATACAACACTCCAGTTTTATGAAAATGGAATCAAAACCGGTGCAGCGATGTATCAAACCAACGTGCTAGAAGATGTTGTGAAACCTTTATCACACACTCTGTTCGGTGAGCAACATTGGGTTTTTCAGCAAGACTCTGCCCCTGCTCACAAAGCAAAGAGCACAGAGGAGCGGCTATGCAACAACATTCCCGCTTTTATTGCATAAGAAGATTGGCCATCCGGGAGCCCAGATTTAAATCAATTGGATTATGCTTTATGGACAGAGTTAGAGCACAAGGCCTGGAGAACTCCTCACCGTAATTTGGACAGCCTGAAAAAATCAATGGTGGAAAAAACAAATGAAATATCGTTGGATACTGTGCGTGATGCTATAAACCAGTGGCCAATAGGCTTAAAAGTTTGTATAAAAGCAAAGGAGGTCATTTCGAGTAAAGTTATTATTATTTCATAAACAATATCTTTCTAAAATAAATTTCGTTTAAATAAACACATTATCTTTTACTGTTTAGATTTCATGCTACTTTAAAGTTGTGACAGAACTTATGGCACGATTTAGTATACGTTACTTAGGGCCGGTTTCACAGTTCAAGTTTAAACTTAGGATGTGGTTTAAACAGTTTATCTCATCAATATAGTTTCACTGTGGCAGTTTAAACCACCAAAATTGAGCGTTTAAACCACCAAAATTGAGCGTTTAAACTCAGTTTATCTTTAAATGTGAATGAAGTGACATTTCATGCGTTTCAAAGAGTCTTTACTCCTTTTTGTAGGTTTAATTAATTTATTTTATTTTTTATTATTTTTTTTTCACTTTCGTAGGTTTAATTAATGAATTTTTTTGTCACAATGATTTGGCCGGCAATATTTTGACAGCAAATGACTCACAGTAGTTTGCTAGTTCACAATTTTACAGAAAATAGCTTGTTAGTTCACAATTCCATAGTGGTGCCATATTTAAAAAGGTCGAACACTGTGAAACTCATTTTGGTTTAAACTTTAGTCGGTACGACTACATCAACGTTTGGATGCGGGAAATTTATGGTAGTCTTCGAAAACTATCGATTTCCATCAGATGTTTGCCTGTGGTTTTACGCAGGAAATTTTTATTGTCCTCCATTTTAACTACATTAGGCTTGTTTTTATCCCACTAAATTCGATTTTTCACCAGATATATATACAGGCTCACTTGGAGCGCTTGTTTTGTCCCTAGTTGAAACTTTTATCGAGGTCTATTTGTCTCCGTCGTAGGCTTATGATGTATTGACAGCTCTACTTAGGATAATCAGCTCTACTTGGATGGTTTATTTCAAAATTTTCAATTGAAACCTCAAATTCCCCTTTTGTAAACGTTAAAATTCATTGCACGCGTCAGCTACCCCGCTTAAGCCCACCCAATCGAAACATAAATAAATCCGGAATATAAATGAATGAATGAAGCAATTCATAATGAAACTGTTCTGGATTATGTGCTTTTACAGCTGGGAACACGTTCATTCATAAATTATTCGAATTAGGCATTCTGTGGATTTTCCCATGAAATATTATAGCTCCCGTTGCGCGCAATACAAAATAAATAAAATAAATCTGTTCGTCGCTTCTGCTGTTTTCGTTTAAAATTCACTTTTTAATGGAAATTCTTGTAATGGAGGAAATATTTCATTTATAATGAATTTGATTTATTAAAAACATAACCACAATATGCGCGTAGTTAGACTGAGGTTTTTTTATTTAAATATAAAAAAAATAAAACAACAAAGAAATGGCAAAGCGGAGGCTCAATAAGGGATAAAAATATATTTTTTCTGCCGGTGCATTTTTGAAATTTATTGAGGTGGAACCACAAATGCTTTTGTGCATTTTTTAAGAAATTATATTAAAAAAAAATTGGAAAAAATACTGAAAATGTAAAGAAATAAAAAATATTGCGAAGCCAACAAATATTTCTGTGAATATATTTGATATAAATAATTGATTCATTTCGTTTCCCGTTATTTTCCACGTGTCAGGTGAACCTGAAATTGACTGATGCTTATTTGCACCACTAGCCAATTCAGTTCGTGTTTTCTTGTATTCAGGCTCGTTTTTATATTTCTTGAAGTGTTTCATCGGCAATTTTTTGCAGACAGTATCTAATATAAAAAATATGTAAAAATAAATGATACGTAGCAGGATATAAAAATATTGATGAAGGCGAATAAAATAAATCGATTCATTGACATTGAGGAAACTGACGATAATATTCATGTTGTTAAAAAATATCAGCTTTTGTGCCAAATGAAGTTGCTAGGGAAATGGTGTGCTGCTTGCATAAATGAACATTAAGTCGATGTCGATGATCTATCAACATCAATTAGATTTGTGTTTTTTAAGTGTCGATTGAAATATTATTATTTTTTTTTTGCAGAGGAAAAATCACAAATTGCAGTAATGTTTCTTAATGATGATGACATTATTGATTGATATATCGCGTGCATAATTATTACGCTATATTTGATGAAATATTGCAACATTTTCCATCGATTCAGATTTTTATTAGTAAGGTCATCTATATTTATATAGTTAAACGAATTCGTGCAAATACCAATCCGTGCTTTTTTCATGTGAAGTTCCTCAAGGTTCAGTCCTTGGATCTCTCCTCTTTAGTCTCTATATTAACAATTTAAGTTTTGTAGCACATAATATCCTGATGCATCTGTATGCAGATGACGTACAGTTGTACTTATGTAAACCCCGTGTTCTAATTGAGGACTGTATCCGCAGAATAATTAATGATGCTGGTACTTAACTCCAGTAAATCGGAATGCATATCCCTCTCTTATTCTTACCTTAATATTGAGGATTTTCCTCTAATTATGCTTAATGAAGTGAAACTACCTAATGTAAACTGTATAAACAATTTGATGGTGAAAATTAACAATCGTTTGAGATGCAATGATCATATAAAAGCTATGGTAGGTAAGATTTATAGTGGGCTAAGTAGACTATGGCTACCTGTCAATGTACTTCCTGCTGATTTGCATCTGAGACTAGTTAGGACACTTTTGGTGCCTTATTTTGGTTATGGTGGTTTATTCTACATGCAACTTGACTCGGTTTGCAATCGAAAGCTTGAGGTTGCTTTTAACGACTATACATGTTTTTTTCGGTTTTCGTCACTCTATTCATATTACGCCTTATAGATCATCGACTTAGGGTTGTACTATAGATTCGTACTTACAGGGTAAAGCTCTGATTTCCCTTATAATCTTATTCGTTGAGGTGAGCCAGAGTATTTATTTTGTAAGGTTAATTTTTTGCAGTCTCTGACGGGACGTACACTTCTGATTCCACTTTTCAATTCATCCATCTTTCAAGGATTTTATTTTGTCCAGATTTCATGGCTTTAAAATTCCTTATCTGTTTATGCACAGGATGTTACTTTTTTCAGTGAATTTAAACAACTTATTTTATGAAATTCGTGCTTTTTCCTTTATTTTTGTATCCAAAAATTCTTCCGTTCCAATATTAAGCCACGTGTAACCCTCTAATTCATAATCGTTACAAGAAAGTTCGAAGCCTCGTGACTCCACAATGCAATATTGACGTTGAGACCCCAAGTGAGTCTTTTACATCTTTCACTCCTATAGTCCCTAATAGTCATCATGTGGTGGATTATAGGTGTTTTGAGGGTTTTGCGTTTAATTGCACTGATGATACTGACGTCCTCTTTGCAATATCTGCTGTAAAATCTACTGCACTTGGGCATGATCTGCTCCCGGCGAGATTCATCAAGATGGTTGCTCCCACTACTGCTGATATTCTAGTACATATTAATAATTATTGTCTTGAAACTTCTCTTCTCAATTCACGTCTTTGTGGAAAAAAAACCCTTATTTTCCCTGTTGCCAAAAGGCCTCGTCCTAGTGGAATTAATGAATTTAGGCCAATAAGTTTGCTGTGTTTCTTCAGCAAAGTCTTTGAACAAGTCATGTACAATCAGATCACCAAATATCTTGACCAGAATCAGCTTCTATCATCTTACCAATCAGGTTTTCGGAGAGGACATAACTGCGAAACTGCCCTTCTGAAGGTTTCAACGGATATTATCAAATCCTTAGATGTAGACGATTTCACTAACCTTGTCTTATTGGATTTCAGTAAGGCTTTTGACTCAGTACATCACAATTGGCTCCTTTGTAAATTTTCGAATTACTTCAATTTTTCCTCTTCAGCGATTAATCTGATAAGAAATTTTCTTACCTGTAGACAACAAGCAGTCAATGTTCAAGGCTCTATATCAAACTTTCGAGACTTCACCTATGGAGTACCCCAAGGATCAATCCTAGGTCCTCTCCTATTCAGTCTCTATATCAATAATTTGCCTAAGGTAATTATAAGGACGTGAATATTTATTTATATGCTGATGACGTGCAGATTTACTTGAGCAGACAAATTCAGCCCTTGGACACTCTCTTGATATCCATCTTACTCATCGTGACTTGTATTATCTTCATAAACTAATTCTTAAAAAGAGACCACAATATCTTACAACAAGCAAAATTAATCGCTATTAAATTCTCGCTCCATTTTCCAAATTGTAAGGATCTACATTTGTTTCAAGTGATTTTCTCTGTGTGTAAAAAATCCAAAAAGAGGACCCGTCGTATTAAAATACATTTATTTTGTAAGTTCTTCATGACAAATAAAAATATATGTTGTCCAATTTTGGTCAGTTTTTGTGAACCATGATTACGAAAAATTGTTTTTTTTTTGCTGTGGTGAATCTGGCCTGGTTCTGGATGGTCGGTAGATATATATACGATTCACTAGTCAATTTGCCTTATTCTCTTCCGTTGTTCGTTTTTTATGGAATTTTAGCGCCTTTTCATAACTTCCATTGTTTTTTCTTGACTGATTGCTCATTATAGAAAATATTTGCCGGCCAGGGAGATGCAACATTTGGTGGATTCATGATTGGATGGTGATTATGTTAACGCAGAAGTTGTTGAGGCGGTGTATATTGAGCCGCCATCGGCATCTGTTTATCAGTCTTCAGGAGATTGTTGTGATGAATAACTGAAAGAACCGTGTGAGATGATTGCGAGAGGTGGACGAACTGAGACACAGGTACCAGATAATGAATTAGAAGCAATATGGAGTCCATCAAAAGAAATCAATATTGAAAACTCTTTTCCCAATTTGGAAGTCGACTTGATCAATTCAGTAGCAGCGCCGCTTCCATTAATTGATATTTCAGATTAGGACATTCATTCGGAAGATGGCACTCAGCCACTCCTGTTAACACAATCGAGTCCATCAAGGCTACTCGAAAAAACACCAGATTTTTCTTACGACAATGATCGAGTACTACGGACACCACCGGTGTAAGCAGTTTATTCGTGGCAAACCACTGCGATTTGGGTAACTACAAAATGTGTTGCCCAAATACACCTTACCATTTAAATTTGGAAATGTACCACGGACATAACCCTAGGGCAAGCCCAGACCACGTCGAAAAATATTGAAAACCTGCAGCACCACTCTGTTCAATGCTTGATGAATTTGACGAAACAATAAAATCACTTCCATTTTGCTTCCTACTATTTTGATAACCTTTTTACCACACCTGGCGTGTTAAGTGGTCTACTTGAAGGTATTCGAGGAAAAAATTTATTTTTTCCAATTTTTACATGGCTGATGGATGTTTCTGACCAAAATAAAGTATTATTGTTATTGAAGAGTTTATCTGTTGTGCTTTTCTAAAGTTTTAATTCCAAGGATTTATTTCTCCTGTCATCTAACCTAGAGCTCGTTCCGAATTCTTGCTCAGGAAACACATAAAAAAAAACTAATTATTTTTTACTATTTATACTTGATATCTTCATAGGTTCTATAAATTTTGTTTCGACATCTTCTATCGGATTGAAACTAGGTTTTCTTGAAAAATTTCTGTCGATAAGATTTTTGAGCCCAACGATATTTGTTTTCCGCCAAGACCGTGATAATTATTCTTTGAACGCATCTGTTGAATCCCATTTGGCATATGTTGATGAACTTTCTTAATGCCATACTATTATCGTTGTTTGATTTGTTGCCCACTGTCAGTTACGAATAGTCCTGTAATTATGAATACCTACTTATAATTTTTCTTTTATTTATGGAATCTTCTCGATTATCGTAATGCAGCCACAACAGTCAGAATTCTGGATTAAGTGTTTTCTCCATCTTGATGAAGAGATTTTTGGTCTAGAACTGAAAATTGGATCTGGATTTGCTAATATCCGGATATCCGGATCTGCGAACTATCCGATTCCTGAGATCCGGATCCGAACTATCCGGATCCGGATCCGAACTATCCAGATCCAGATCCGAACTATCCGGATCCGGACTAAGCAAAAAAGCTTCAAAATTGTGTTGTTTCATTGAGAAAATGAGAATATCATGAAATTTATATTTTCCCAATGAAACAATTCAATCTGAGGGAAATTTTGACCTTTTTTGCTTAGTCTGAATCCGGATAGTTCGGATCCGAATCCGGATAGTTTGAATCTGGATTCGGATAGTTGGGATCCGAATAATAGGATCCGGATTATCCGGATACCCGGATTTGAGGAATCGGATCCTAATTATCTCGGATAATCCGGATAGTAAATTATCTGGATATTTTCAGCTCTAGTTTGGTCCTTTTAGATAAAGACATCACCCTTCACTTGGTGTGGTTTATTTATTCAATTCGGATACTATTTTCCATCTCATATATTTTGTAGTTATTGTTATAGTAACCTGTAAAAGTGCTGTTTTTTTACAATTGAATCAAAAGCTGTTAACGTGCGACTAGACATATATTCATAAAGACGTGAGATTGATGCAGCCATAATCAGTGGCGCATCCAGCTAGCGGCACTGAAAAAAAAAATGCAATAGATCTGCTGAAGTTTTCCTAACAAAATCTATTCTACTACCCTTTTTGTAAAAAATATCAAAAGTTTTGGAAGCGTTCAAATTGATACGTTTAAGGAACGCAGTCCTTATGGCTAGCGGCTTGACATTCGCTCCACTTCAGGTCGTGGCTGTCGAAGCGTATAGAAAAACAAGTAGAAAAGCTAGAATTGGTCTAAGACCAATTCTTATGATACCCTAGCTGAATGCCCGTATTAAATTCCGTGTGGTCACCGATCTATTCAAGTTTGATTTTTGAAGTTGTTTTTCGCATATATTTCTAGAACGGTTTGTCGCACAGAAAAATGATAATAACCAATTTTATAGGATTTCGTATTCTGCAGAAGTTTTTGGTACAATAAAAATGTCTTGGACTGATCGTTTTCAAAGTATACGTAAAAAAATTAAATTTTTATATGGCAACACGGAGAAGGAGTTGCCCGATTTAGTCCATTTTGGACATTTTATTTGCTAATGTAGTAAAAACATCATGTACGAAATTTCAGCTCACTACGTCGACGTGTTCTCAGGCAGTGTCCAAATATATAGCGGAAAACAAAATTTTTATATGGCAATCCCACGAAGGAGTTGCCCGATTTGTCTCATTTTCGAACTTAATTTTACTTTTTTTTTTTTTTAAAGTCCGTGTACAAAATGTCAGCTCTCTAAGTATACGCGTTCTCGAGTTATCGTGCGCACAGACAGACGGACGGACGGACGGACATGCAAAAATCAAAATAACTTTTAATATTATGCGTGGGTGTCCAATCCATTTTGCTCTACCATCATTATTTCGAGGTGTTACAAACGGAATGACAAACTTAGTATACCCTATAGATTTCATCTAGGGTATAAACAGCAAATGCTGATACCTATCAAAATCCTGTACACGAGCGTGGCTTTTCTTTTGGATTTTGAAGCAGAATAGAGCCTATTTGGGTAAAAGAGATAGGAGGATTGTTTTAATTGAAAACAGGTGCCAAAGGGTCTTTGACCAATCTTCGATCTAAAGATGGCTTGTTAGAATATAATCGGTGAGTCAAAAAACACTCCAACAAACAATTATAGCTCGTAATTGAAGAAATTTAGCGAAACTACACAACAGGTAACAGATCATTGTATATTGGTGTTATTATACTTAAAGCAAAAAAATTATATTGGAACATTTTTTTCTTATTTCGAAAAATGCAATAGTTTTACTAGAATACTTAGCTTAAACGTTAAATAAAATGAAAAGATAACTGCTGATTGGGAAATTTCCATTCAGTATCTTAGAGAAATTCATTGATCCGTCTCTTTTGCTTCGAGCGATGTTGATAAACTTACATTAGAGTTTAGTGACATTCTAAGCCTTGGTATGCATGAATAGATTACTTATTCCTACAGCAGGTCTCAACAACAGCAAAATCGCTCTTAATAAGAACGAAAGAGTCCGCTTTTCGTGCCTATCAATTGCATTAGTATCCCCAGAATTGAAACAAGTCTACAAGACTGCACAGAACACCTGAAAATCTAAGATGAAAATTCCTTTTTTCCCAAAACTTTAGACTAAAAATCTTGGCAAGCCTCAAGTATAGCAAAGGCTTCAGGCCCCGGTCAAAGCCAACTTCACCAATTCCTCAATACCTTCACTACTTAACAATGATGAAGTGGTTGTTGACTCCCTAGATAAATCTAATATTTTGACTAGTAGATTTGCTTCAAATTGTCGTTTTCCATCACTTCACAGGCACCTATTTGGCATCTCCCATGTGGATGTATACCCAATACACATCCGTAGGAGAGATGTGTTCAAGGTCCTTAAGATGATTAGCGCCACTAAGGCCGTTGGTCCTGATGGACCACGCACGCTCATCTGGAGACTTGCTGACTTTTCTTACGGAACGTTGAAATCTTCTTCACAATTTTGGTGAGTCCAAAATAGTTGCTCTAGATATTTCAAAGGTCTTTGATATAGTCTGGCATCCAGTCCTTTTAGTTTTTATCTGATCGCCTAATACCGGTTGTACTAGTTGGCGTTGCACCAGAACCTCACCCTTTAAATTCCGATGTTCCCAGCTTGTTGGTTTTAATTGGAAGTGAAAACCCAAAGTGACTGAGTTCTTGGATCTTTTTATGAAACGTTGACTGTGTGCACTTTTATTACTAGGTAAAACAACACAGAAATTTACCAAGGTTGAATCAGCAACTAGTAGACTAATGACGAATTCACAATGCAAGGCTGGACAGAGTGAGCATTGAGTTCAGAACGAAGGTGTTCACAATGCAGGGCAGAGTGAAGTTCGAACTTTGAAATCAACATAACAAAACGCCATCACAACTCCAAATCGAGAAACAAGCAATTAACAGCTGTCATTGTCAAAATAAGGAATTTGAAAAGGAGACACCATCGAATTGCTTAAGAACTAGCTAAAAATTAATATTCTTTTTTGGTTTTTAAATCATTAAGTATCGAAAAAATAACTTTTGTTTTTTATTAACATTCATATAAAATATTAAATCAGGAGATAGCATAAAAATATGTTACTTATAATAAAAGGAAATTATGGAGCCTTTCCCACTCCGTCTACATGCTAGTAGTTCGAAACTCCACTTTGTAAGCTCTCGGAATTGCCGGCTGCTCTACTTAAAGCCATATAGAGATGGCCAAATTCCCTAACTGTGTGCGTAGATAAGGATGCTAGTTATCACTCTACTCTGCATTGTGAATTCGGCATATTAATCGAAGAATTCAAATAACACAACTTGGATTTTTTTCGAGTTTTAATTTTTTGGGACTAATTGTTCGTAGTTTTGAGGTAGGTATTATTTGCCTAAGGAATTTTCCTTTTATACTCCTTACAGATATTGGCAGTAAACACATCTACATATAAAGGATGTCATCCCCAATAATAGCAATAGCTCCAACTCCATATACACGTACAAGAATGCTCTCAACATCGTATCTCCAATTTCATACTATCACCACCAATACTTTCATAACATCCTGTCCAAACGATTTCACATCACGTTCAGGATCGATCTGAAAGCAAAAAAACAAAAAAAAAAAAAAACGAAAAAAAAACAAAACTTACCCTTTAGAGAGAAACGTTTAGATTTAGAAGGAAAATCAGAATCGTACGTGAGTAGACTGCATTCACAGAAGATGCAGTGCAGCAGCAGCAGCTCCTAATGGTATCAAAATCCGTTTAGCTTCTGCACAAAAGTGCACAAGGTGCAGCAAAGATTTCACAAGAAAAAGTTGAAAGATTTCAGCAAGTGAACTAAAGTTGAATGAAAATTTCGTGGAAATCATGAAAGAATTGTTTGTTACAAAACATTTCTGCGAAGTGGGATGAGGACGAGGACGAGGACGACCGACGGGTAGAAAAGATACATCACAAAGATAAATAAAAGCTTAGAAGATATTTCTTTTGTTATTAAGTGATGCTACACAGATTCCAACCAATTTCCAGATCTTTATGATTAATGAATAGGGAATTATCTACATTATCTACCGGAATTACATATATCCTGCTCATTTTAAACGAAAATTCGTTCAATCTGCTACAATCAATCACCATTCAGATTCTCTGACAATGAGGTCGTTTTTCAATGTCTCCAATGCTTGGTGTAATGTACTTAAAAGAGAAACCACAGTGGGAATGTTACCTCAAGGTTAGAAGCTATTTTTAGCTTAAGTCATGGAGAATTTTAACACGTAAATAATTGAATCATGGTGGTTGTGAATGGTTACGACTATTGGCAAGAATGTTCTTTTGTGTAGTTAATAATATACACTCATTGCCAAACAAAAAATAGCCGACCTAAAATTTATGACATTTTCCCTTTTGCTTAACTACTACGTATGTGAATTTATGATCATGGGATAACTTTTTGTTATTTTTTTTTTATAAATGTCATCTTCTGACGTGCAACTTAGAACAACTCTTTACGAGTTTTATATAGTTTAAGTATTTCCTAGAATTTCTCAAGGAGTTAGATTTTTTAATTAGTGATTAAGGCTGAATAAAAGAAGAAGATAAAGGTGGATATATCGAAAGTGCTTCAATCAGTGGTTTTTTCGGGGTGAGACTTTCGACAATTTGATATTATTTGTATTTTTTTGTTTTTGTTTTTACAAAAAAGAAATTGTTGACGAAAATGAAATTTTTTTTAATTTAAAAACTTAGCTACGTAGATTACTTTGAAATCATATCTAGTTATTTAGATTTAGATCCCCGCAATGAATATAGAAGTTGCACATCTTCGATGTAATGGGGAAAGCATGGCAGCACGTCTGAGTGAGGATCCAAAAACCCCAGAGGATGGCGACACTTTATTTAGTTATTTATTTCAAAAAGTTAAGAAGATATTACACAGACAGAATCCAATAACACAATACCTTAGAATAGTTAATAGAATAAATTATAATAATAAAAAAATAAAAAGAAGAAAAATAATAGAATAATCTAAGACTATAAAATGAGAACCAAAGCCATAATACATATAATAAACAAAAATTAAAAATTAAAGTAAAATAAAATACTATAGAATTGTAAAAACTAAAAAGGAAAATACAATATAATACTAAAATTCATATAAAAATAAATTATATACAAAAAAAAGAAAAAATAAATGTAAAAAAAAACAATGATAAACTACAATTTTAAAACTACTAAAAATTAATATATTACAAATTATAGAAGGAAATGAAATTAGAGATTGAAAGCAAAGCAAAGAAAGCCAAAGGAAACGACAAATATTAATTTGAAAAACCATTAATATGGTAAGAATCTGGAAATTGTTTTATCTCCATTATCACTGATCTTTTAAATGTCAGAAGGTCAGAACAAAAGACATCAGTTTTGCTTAAATTAGAATTAAAAATTTTCTGCATTCTTATCAAAGGTGATTTAAGTCGGAGGTTGGTTCTACAGAAGGCGACTCTAAACGGAACATGGAGTCTTGAGTATATCTCGTTGGGATATTTATGCCGACCTTGAAAGGTAAATCGGGACAAAGCACGTACCCATTTAGAAGTTTATACAAAAATAAGCAGTCAAGATACATACGACGGTGTTCTAAAGATGGCAGATTAAAAAAAGATAATCTCTGAGTATACGCCATCCCGTTGATGTTTAATACAAACAACAGGATCCTGGTAAACTTTATCTGGACAGATTCAACTTGACTATTGTCGCATGAATAGAAGGGGCTTCAAATTTGACAAGCATATTCAAGAGTGCTTCTCACCAATGAGGTAAAAAGACAGATGAAAGCAGCACTGCTTTTGAAGGATCTACACACGCCAAAAATGGAGCCCATCATGCGATAAGCTCCAAGTTTCGGTCTCGTCTATATACCACACTTTCCCCCAGCCGTAAAAGGAAGACCCGAAAAAGAAGTCCGGACAAGACCGTTTTAGGAACGATCACGAAGTATATTTCCTGTTGTCGAGACGTCAAGTTGACTGTGGTATTATAAGCGAATAGAAGCAGACAAAAAAGAGAAAAAGTTTTTAAACACTAAATAAAAAAAATAAAAAAATAATAATTATAATTAAAAACGAGACATCAACAAGTGAAGTTTCTTGTGTTATTTCATCCCACACAGAGGATCTTGAATAAAATTAGAGGAATTTGTGGATCCGCTAAAGAACGGGCGAGCTATCAAACGGGCTCCCTAGACCCGCTTGTTTTGGGTGGTAACAAAGAAAAAATAAGTAATTTTAATGTTTTCTCCTATTACAGTTGCAATCAACTTTAGATATAACATTAGCACTAATTTTTACAATCTCGTAAAAGAGGTATTCCCCCGACGGCAAATCTGCGTATGTGTTTACATATAGGAAAACACATCCTGTGAACCAACACGTCAAGGTGTAACTGGCCCACTAATCAGCTGAGTTAAAAGGTAGTCAGTTCGGAGAATCCCAGATCCCAACTTCCTCGTAGACCGGCTTGATTACTTCTGTAAAAGCAACGCTCCTCGTGTTAGCCTGTCACCCTCACTTAGTGTTACAAAACCGTAACACTTTCACTAATTAAGTTGAGAAATCCGACTTACTCCGCTTTTAAGGTAATTATTCCAGCCGTGGTATCATTACCCAAAGTTTTTACAATTTTCCATCCGATCGCGACTCAGTAAATAGCAAATGTAAATAAGACTGTAGGACATAGGTTTTGTTTTGACAATTGGCTATCCGGCGAAAGCAATACACGCGTTCAGTGCAACTGGTTGAATTTACATAAAGCTCTTCGTCAAGTTTTTAAACATATGACCATTGATTTGACTTTCGTTCAAGCAAGGGCTTTTGGCGGGTGCACAGAAGACGTCAACAAAACTGCCCAGCAAAACTTAGAGAGCTTCCAGGTCAACCTATTGGACGAAAAAGTTCCTACGGTATTCGAACTGAGTCAAGTAGACTATTTTATAAAAGCGAAAGCTCAAGTAGTACGACTATCTAGAGTTGGAGTAACCTAAGAGTAAAAAGATTCACTCCAAATATTGGAGTAGGATTACGTTACAATACCAATAAATATGTGGACTATGGACCCGCTCCAATAAGAATAAGTGGAAAGGTGTTGACATTTGAAACAAAAATTTCGATGGCGCTTGTCTTGATTCCTAGTCCGATCGGAGTAATATAGCCTCGAGTAGTATGGATTTTTTTTACGTTGAAAATTGATTTTGTTATTAGTTGGAGATGATAATAAAATATAAATAAAACACAATGATAAGGTATTTTCGGTTGTCATTTCCTTCATCGCATACTATAATATAACATGGTTTAGAAATAAGGCAGAGGCTGTAAATCCCGCATGCGTGGCGTATCCTAGATACCAAAAAATATATATTATATGAGCACAGGTACCTACAGTACGTCGTCCGGTTAGGCATGTACATAATGTTGAATTATGTTATTGTTATAATTATTAATTAATAAGTAACAATGGTACTTTCTTGCTTTTACAAGTCGTGACTGGACGCAACCACTTAAGAATCAAAAGCATCTTCATTAATGCCGTCTTCAGATAAATCCTCCAGTGCATATTCTCGGTATACCTCTATTGTGTATATTCGATTGTGTAATTGTTTGCTGCAGTAAGACCGCAACATCTTCATTTAGTATGTTCCCAAAACATTAGTTAGTAACGTGTTCTTCAGTGAATCTCGGAAAATCCAAATTGTTTGCTTCCAACCTTAAAAAATCAGCTCTTCTGATATTCAAATGTTTTCTTTCCACGTAAACATATAAAGCATTAGGAGTATCTATCTTCTCCATTATTTCGTGGACGAAGACTTCTGCGTATTGGCTATATGTGATGGTTGCATTGAAGTGGCTTAGGAATACGGAAACATATATGACAACGCATTATTGAAATATTTTTGGCGTAATAGTTTAAAGTCACGCTTGAATCTCCCGTTAACCACCTCCACTACCCAGCGACACATAGTGAGCAATCGAGATTGGTTTGCCTGATCAGTAGTCAGTTGGAATTCATATCTATCCTATGAGGGTGGAACATAGTATTCGTAACCAGAATCTTCAATATCGTTCAAGCTATCTCTGAACTCTCGATCCAAAATAAATGCATCGTTTGATTCAAGCAAATAATGGACTGGATTTTCACCATTATTCATAATATCACTCATTATGGTTGCATCTTCCTTTGTAGCAGTCTATGTTCCTTTTACATCAATTATATGACCATCAGGAGGTTTTTAAGCTGAAATAGGAAATTAGCACTTTTATGTACATAGATTTAAGTCCCGTCGCATATTACAATTGTTATCGTGTTTTCATCGTCTCCATATATATATTTTGGTAGAATCAGATTTCGATCTATAATATCATTTCTGTCTACATTGTCCAGTCTTACAAGAAGGACAACGTAGCCATTTTTTTTTTTATATTATTAAGCCAAGCTCAGCGGATACCCTATGATGCAAAGCACACACAGCATGGCAGGAAGGACATAGCGAAAGGATAAGGGGATATGAGAAGAGTGGCGGAGGTGCCGATGTATGTCGACCTTAAGCTTCCGCAGATTGTATGCCGGAGGAAAAACATAAGATGGTAAGCTGTTCCACATTCGCACTGTTCGGGATAAAAAAACCATCACGGAATTTTACTGTACGGTAATTTGAAGGGTTAAAGGATGTGAGCGTTTCGCAGCGCGAGTATTGCGTGCAAGCAGGGGCGGATTTCCCTATAGGCCGAGTAGGCCCGGGCCTAGGGCGGCAGATTTAGGAGGCGGCAAAACTTGTTTATTTTTGTGAAAAAAATGAATAATGATTATATTTATGTAATACATATGTTTGTAAAATCCGAAGAAATGTTGTTCCTATGTTCCCTGAGTTTTATTAACTTATTAATTTGAATGGAATTTTTTGCTGTTTGAATGATTTTTGATTTTTTCTTGTAGTTGTGGGTATTTCATTACATTTTTATACTTTTTCGTTTTTTTAAATAAAATAATTCGTTGGAAAGTGTTATTTTTAATTCCACTCCATTTTTTTTTCAAATCTACTCCGATTTATGAGGTAGCCTACTCCGCTAATTCTAGCCTGGGGTTCCTTCACTGGATATAGATCATTCAATTTTTCGTGTTTTACAGGGAGTAGGGGGGGGCGGCAATCTTCCATAGGCCTAGGGCGGCCAAGTGATCAAATCCGCCCCTGCGTGCAAGAATCATTTTCCAAGGGATTAGACTAGATATTTCATTAGAGCATAAAGAGTAAAGGAGCGAAAGGCATCCAACATTGCGGCGGTGCTCGAGTGAGTTGATATGACAAGTGATTGCCACATTGCCAGTGAGATTGAAGGCTCGCTTTTAGACAATATCCAATGAAGCTAAGGCTGTGAGATCCGCCATAGCCCATGTATGGGAATTGTATTCCATTCTAGGTCTAATGTAGGACTTGTAGAGGAGCACTAGATTTGAAGGGCTGAATTATTTCTTACACTTTTTCAGAAATCCAAGACATTTCGATGCTTCTTTGGCAACAGAGAAGATGTAATCTGTCCAGTTTAACTTACTGGAAATAGTAATGCCAAGAATGCTAAGTGACGGTGAATCATAAATTAATGCTCCATCAAAAGAAACGGGTGAGTTTAAGTTATGATCTTGTTTTAATGAGATGAGACAGCTTTGGGTCTTAGATGCATTGAATTCGACGCGATTCGCTTTGCCCCAAGCGACGATATTGTTAAGATCGTTATTCAATTATCTAATCATGCAATCTCGTTTAACACATGCGGTATTCCCCTTCGAGTCCGCATGAGTGTCAAAGGAGTAAGTGAAGTCAAGAGTACTATTATCTGCGAAACTATGGATGAGATTGAAAGTATGGGAAAGCAGATGATTAATGAAAATTAAAAAGATAGTTGGAGAGATAACAGAGCCTTGAGGCATACCGGCAATAATGGGATGCGGCTCAGATGTAAAGCCATCTAATACAACACGTATTTGGCGACTAGATAGAAAACTTTCAATCCATAATATAATAGGAGGAGAGAGAACAAGTGCTTTAAGTTTGACTAAAAGGGCTGGATACCAGACTCTATCAAAGGCCTTTGAAATGTCTAGGGCAACGGGATTTAGACTCACCAAAATTGTGAAGACTACGGTTCCAACGTTCCGTAAGAAAGATCAGCAAGTCTCCAGATGAGCGTCCAGCTCGGAAGCAATATTGGCGATCGTTGATGAGATGGTTAGTTTCTAGATACTTCATTAATTTTGAGTTAATGATAGATTTGAAAACCATTGAAAGAATCGAAGTGATCGCAATTGGTCGATAATTTGAGGGATCGCTACCCTCTCCTTTTTTGGAAATAGGCTGAACGTGAGCTACATAGTTGCCAAACAGTTATAAATTTTCCTGTCGAATAAGACATGTAGAATAGTTTGCGCAGAGGTTTAGCCAAGGATGAGGCACAGCTTTTAATTAACAGAGGCGAAAAACCATCAGGACCTGCGGCTTTGAAGACGTTGATCCCGTTAAGGACCTTGAATACATCCCTCGTACGGATATGTATTGGCTCTTGTACACATCCACAAGAGAAATGCAAATCAGATGTTTGTCAAGTGGGCGAAAGACGAGAATTTGAAGCGAATCTAGCAGCTAAAATATTAGCTTTATCCAGGGAGTCAACAATCACTTAACCATTATTAAGTAGTGAAGGTATAGAGAAACTGGTGATGTTGTTCCTGATGGTTTTGAGCACGGACCAGTAACCCTTGCTACCTTTGCGGCTTGCCAAGATTCTCTGTCTAATATTCTGGTCAAAAAGAATTTTTTCTCTCTGAATAATGGACTTGCAGGTGTTCCGTGCAGTCTTGTAGACTTGTTTCAGTTCCGGATATGGATGCGATTGATAGGCATGAAAAGCAGACTCTTTCGCTTTTATAGCTTGGTTGCACTTATCGTTAAACTAGGAGCGATCATGAGATCTGCTGTAAGAATACGGTATTATATTATATATAAGGCATTCACGTGCTATAGCAATCAACAGCTCAAGGTATGCATATTAAACATTGACGCAAGTCTCTCGATGGAATCACCAGCACGTATGCTCAACCGCTGGCGCAAGGTTATCGATTTACCTTTACTTATTTTCTCAAGTGATTAAGTAATTGGCGTAGGTCAGTAATGAGTGGAATTATACTGAACTGAAAATGATGTAGATATGTATATTCATGCCTGCTAAAATTTCTTTGATAATTGAAATGTAGGTATCTATGTTCGTAATAAATTTCAATTATTTCATTATTTAAATTAGGTATGTAGTAGTTCCGCCCAGTAATTATCCTCTAGGTGTTCTCGACACACTCTAACACCTACAGGAATGTACCTACAGCTTGTATTTAGAAAATATATGTATCTTTATAAATTGTGGTATCCGATGACGGGTCTGAATAGGAGAGTTGCTAAAAATACAATGCCTGGAAGTATTAGATGCTATCGCAACGTGAAGTTCTCCCACATTTTGTTCCTGTGGTTCCTAGTGTGTTTCTTGTATAGAAAGCGGTCTGATTGCATTTTCAATCCTTTACCAACACACTCTGCATGTTGTCAAATGAACAACCTGAAAAAAGAATAAGAATAAACAACCTGAAATAAGAATGAAGCATGTAGTAACCTCTGATATTTCATTTTCTTGAACATATGTTGCTAACTCTGTTCGCATTTTTGGGATATCATCAGTCGAAAACTGTCGCTGATATCTGCTGTGGTAGAACCCTCTAGGACACATGAGCCCGTGAGAATCAGAGTGGCGTAAATCAATTTTGCATAGTTTAGAGTAAATTGATGTTTCACACCTCGGGTCGTAAAAAGTATGGACATCGTTTTTTAAAAATTACAATGAAACACTGCCATTAGTGTCTGTAACTGTAAATTTTGACTTACTTCATGGTGGTGTTTTGGTGTTTATCGTTAAGAAGTAAGAATTTGGTCTTCAAAAGTATTGACTATGATTCTCACCGGCTCACATGTTACAGTTGCGGGAAACTTCCAGTGTGCTAAATTGTCCAATACCACTACAATAATCCACAGTTCACAGTCACAATATAAAGGAACTATTGCACTGACTGCTACCACGTACGCGCCTACCCATCCCATCCCATAACCGAGAGCGGAGGGAGAAGCGGGAGGATGGAGAGAGCTCAAGGCCGGCTTCTGGCTAGTATGTGACGTTGACTCATCCCTAATGATGCACAAAATGGCAATGGGTTATGAAATAACCAAAAATACGTTATTTGGCTATTCCTAAAACTGACATTTACACTAGAGTATAACTCTGAACGGACTGGAACTTGCAACTAGGCGCAATACTAACTTCTATTCATCTCAAAAAGAGCTATCCATCCAACAATGTATTACACATGGCTATTGGATGGAGGTACCAAAATTTGCATCATCCTTCCATAGTCTGAAATTTTCTTGATCGTTTGGAATTTCCGATTGTCGTGTGGCATGACACAATTCGTTTCTATATATTTTTATTAGAATCTAGGCCCAGTTATATTGAAACACATACACATGCAAACTTAAGAAGTGATTAAGCTATAGTGAGGCAAATCTTGATGGGATGTAGTTGTTTTCTTGCTGTACTAGTACACTTTCAACATTCTTAAAATTTGTAACTTTATTACTCCCCACAACACAGCACAAGTATCCGTGACGTATTACTGGGAAACCCTGTCAGGATATATAAATTCTTCATGAGAGATCCTGTCCGGTCCCAGTTCACAACTAAGGACATCCTTGGGAAGTGACGATTGTCCGGGGTTGAGGATGTCCCTGGTAGATATCATGCCTTTTCCACAGCATTTCCTGTGATTGTACTTAGGCACAGTTAACGCATTCAACAATGTGAAATTCCTGCTGCAAGCGTATCTAGGACGTGTTACGGATCTCATAGTTTTTTGGGAGGATGTACGGGGTAATATCTGAGGATATTGTTTGAGATTTTTTGGGATTGTAGAATTTTTGTTTTGATGGGTAGACATTTTTACAAAAAGTAAATAAATAAATAATGGTTCTGGAGGGTATATGCCACAGGCGTATGCATTTATACAAAAGATAAGCCCAATATTTCTAGCACAGGCAAATTGAATTCCTATGACAAAATTACCAAAAAATCATGTTCTTTGCAAAAAAAATAAATAAAAAATTGCAGAACCGAAAAAAATCTAATTTATAGTTTCGCGCATGTAGCTGGCTTACACAACACAGTTCCCATATGGGTTCTATCCATACAAATTTTGTTGTTATATTTTTGTTCTCCTAAAACAACAATTGGAACAAATTAGTGCTTTCAGAAGAGAACCACGCGAATCACGAGAAGCAGAGAGCATACCGAAATAAATTTTTGTTCCAAAATTGTCCTGTATGTATTTGTCTGTAAAATATTGAGAATGTTCCCATAGAGAGTAGTTGTGGGATATCCTGGGGAATAACTTGTGGGAAATATCTAATAACTCCTAGTAATAAGGTCCTAAGTACATACTGAATACTTCCAATTTATCCCGGGAAAGCTATGAGATCTGTGGGACAAGAATGGGATGTCCCTGTGTAATTTTATGATGTATGGATCACTCATAATGTAGATCTGACTGCATTTTTATTGAGTACCGAAAAACCGAAAAAGGTTCATTTTCCAATTTGTTTGAAAATTAATTCGGAACAAACCCATGCCAACAAAGTGGGGGAACATTACTCAAATAAACTTAATCATGACATATTCACTCCCTCCCCGCTGAAAAAAATTAATTAAAATAAAAGCTCCTTTGATGGGATCAATTTTAATTAAATGTTAAAAGCGGCAAATACAAAACAATGAAACCATCCAATTATTGCCCGGGTAAATAATTTATTTAAATGCGACTACAACAAAAATAAATTCCATTGAAATGAAAAATTCAACCCTGAAGCATTAAATGCAAACAGCAATTTCTATTTAGCTTTTCTGCCATATATTTGTTGCCTTCAGGGCATCCAATACCCACATCACTTGTTGCTTTTTCTCTGTACTTGACATAGGTATATCCCTTCCCATTCCAGTATAATACATATTGCTTTTACCAATATCATAGGTACCCGTCTACAACATATATTTATAAATTCTAAAAGGTCTCATCGAATTTCATAAGTTCAGAAATTTTGTTCAGTTTCCCATGAATATCCCACCTGCGGCCGAATTTTGTCCTTTTTAGGAGGTTATATATAATAATTTGTTAGATTCATGTAACATGTATGTATGTATAAGTTATGAAGCCAATTCTATCGAAGGTGCTCTCTCGAAGTAAGGTATTCTCACAAATTCTCTACAACACCGTAGTAGAAAAGATTTTCATTAAGTTTTGATTTTACGGGTGAACGGTTTTTATTAAATCACATGAACTTCAAGGCTTATACACTAAAGTAAAAAAGTAGACAATTTACGAGGCCTCCTTTAATCCTTGATGATAAACGAAAGCAAGACTGTGATGCTCTCTGACCCATAAATATATATCCATCATCATTTAAGGATATGGTTCATGAGTTGGGTCAGAACCTGTGTTCTCTGATAAAGGCAAGTACAGCAATACACAACTGATGATGGGGAGATTTTTGTAGGTTGGAGCACGTCTTCTCCATCCTTTCTGTTACATTCAGCACAACACATCTTCTGATTTATAAATTCCAGTCGTAGAGTAGGAAATGAAAAATTCCCGACCTAATGGTGAAACAAATATTTACCCCCAGGAACTGTGTTTTCTTGGTAGAGGATTTCTGGCTTTGTTATCTAGTGTCTGGTGCTGATATGTGTTATCAGTAGATGGCTGCCCATAATCTCTCCCTCTCTCATTTCGTTTGGGCCCAAGGCCAAGTACATTTTGTAAACTGTAAGGACTTTATTTAACAATGAAGCTGAAAGTAGGAATGAAATTGACGTATGGAGTGAGTGCACTTGTTCAAATGAAGATGGGGTAAAGGGCACGGAAACACTAACTGCAAGTTTTTAATTACATACTAAAACTTTTTTTTTGTACAACTGCAAACAGGTTTTAATAAATATGTATGAAAGCGAAATAAAATGGATTTTTTGTACGAACTTTAAAATAATATCGGAGGAGCAATATGTAATGTATTAATTTTTGGTTCCTCGAATAATTGGTATTCACCATTCATCTACTATAAATGTCGACTTGCCGAAAATACATCAAATTGAAGTTAAATATCCACAAATCAACGAAACCAGTTGTAATCTCATCGAAAACAGACGCATATCTAAAAGTTTTTCGCTGTGTACCTAACGCTTGGTGGTATGAAGGAATCAGTAAATGATGATGAGGTTTGATAACTACGCTGGATTTCAATAAATCCTTTCTTATTCATCAATATCAATTTTACTCCTTTCGTAGTAGTCACCATCGGAAATAATACACTTGGGCCAGTGCTTTTCCCAATCTTCGAAGCATTTCAGGAACGCAGTTTTCGGTATAGCGTTCAGTTCCTTAAGCGATTCTCTCTCTTATATTATCAATGTCGGCAAAATGTCGTCCATTGGGACAACTTATTCTTAGCTTAAACGTCATATTCACACACTCAAGTTACATCACCACCCAGTAACGGAAGCATCTGCAGTAACATGTCCGCAGTGTTTTTTAAATGAAATAATTGCAAAGAGTGCATATACGCAAGAAAGAGAAAACAAATTGTGGTAAGTCTTTAGTTGAGTCTACTGTGAATTTTCGGTACATTTTAAGGGAAATCACTGCAGTTGAGTTTTATATTTATGCGAAGAAAAGCATGAAGTCGTTTTGTAGAATTGTAGAAGAACTTCCTAAGAATGGATGATACACAATTTAAGTTGTTATTAAAGTTTGTATATATGTACATAATATGAGTAATCATGGGATTTGAATGAGAAATGTCATCTGTCAAAACCCTCGAGAATTCTTCCCAAGCCATGAAACAGAAATCTATAGCTGTGTGCTTGGAGTCTACATTCGATATCAACAGCCCAAGGCATCACATGACGGCACAACGACATTACAATGATTACTCAGCTGAGAGTTTTTGTTTGAGGAATCGTAGTCATTTGGTTCAGATAATTTTTTTTTTATAATTTTGTTAGGAAAGGTATAAAAATTGTATATCGGTTCGGAAGATAAGAAAGCAAGCTTAAGCTTATCAGAACATTATTTTTCTGCATAAATAGTAATTTAGGGCGGAGGAGCTATTGAAATCAAACTTATGCCAGTTTTAAATAAGAACACTGCAAATATTTTAGAATGTTAGGACTCCGTTGGGGCTATCATGTGGTAGTGTGGGAGTCTGTTTCATGGTTTGTGAAGTATTCTTAAGGTTTTTGCGTCTGTGCAAGAAGAGTATCTTTATTTTGCTATATTTAGCCACTGAAAAAGTTATGAGAATATAAAGGCCGAGGCATAGTGAGAGCGTACACGACTTCCACACAGCCGACATTTGATAGCTTCGGCGTAGTAAACTTTAGTTAGAATTCACTAAAACCAAATCAGTTGCTGGTTGTAAACAATGAAAATCATGTTACCAAATGGCAAAGTTGCATTGGAGTAGAAAGTAGAGCTAACCCCAGCTTACGATCGTTGCATGCTACGAATCGTTGAATTGGCCAACACATACCCCATACAGCGATTTTACGACAGCATGAGTTGGTGCAACAGTTGTACCGACAGATGTTTCGAAGCAGTTTTGAAATCTTTTGGAGATGAGTCTAAATTATTAAGGGGGTTACCACCTACATAAAACGTATAAAAATATACAATTTGAAATAAACCACTATATGTACATAGAAAGCTATAGTATGCTGTGATATTCGTGAGTATTGTACACACCTTGTATCATATGAAGCTATATAAAGCTTTCAGATGGCATTACACTCTTTGAACATGCAGGCTACAGCGCGGAGAACTTCCAACACGTCATTCCATCTGACGGTGATGAAATCAATTAAAAACGCCAAACTGTATGCAAAATATACAAAAACAAGAAATTTTTGCCGTTGGCATTTATTTCGTTTATCATTATGAACAATTGGCTTGCAGCACGAGTATTGCCTGTAGGAGTTAATCTGCAATGGATAAGACAATGACCGCATCCATGTAGCGATAAAGCAGCGAAAGCCATCCGACATTGCGGCGGTATGAGTGAGCCGATATGAAATCTTTGTTATTATAAGCTACATCCACATAACCAATGCTATCTTTTGGACAATATCTAATGAAGTAAAGACTTTGAGAACAGTCCAGGTCCAGGTGTGCGAATAATCGGATATAGAGGACTTGTAAAGGAGCGTTAGAGAGAGGACTTGTAAAGGAGCGTTAGATTTAACGGGCTGAAATATTTCTTAAACTTACCAAGGGTTTTCCAATAAGAGGTGTTATTTTAATTAGCCCGCTATTTCGGTAGATGTCTCTTTTGGAGCTGTTATTTTTTGACATTTGACAAGTAGAAACTACGCCATTAATAAAAATGGAACGATACACGATTCAACAACGCATTAAAATTATTAAAATTCACTATAAAAATGATGAAAATGTGGCAGAGACGGTTCGTAAAACTCGAACATTTTTCGGTCGTCGTGAAGCACCTTGTCGGACCGTAATACAGAAATTGGTAGAAAAATTCGAGCTCAAGAATAGCCGAGAATATTGCTGCTGTAGCCGAAAGTGTTGAAGAAAACCCAGGTTTGTCCATTCCTCGTCGTTCTTTGGAATTAGGCATTCCACAAACGTCATTACACCGTATTTTGCATAAAAATTTGGGTCTTAAGGCTTATAAAGTTCAGTTAACACAAGAACTCAAGCCGGTCGATCATCAACAACGTCCAGTCTTTGCTGATTGGGTCCTTGAAATGCATGAAAATGATCCGGAATTCCATTGACAACTCATCTTGAGTGATGAGAGCCATTTCCACCTCGATGGCTTCGTCAACAAGCAAAATTGTCGCATCTGGGGCTCAGAAAACCCAAGAGTTATTGTTGAAAAGCCTCTCTATCCTCAAAGTGTGACTGTTTGGTGCGGAGTATGGTCCCGCGGGGTCATTGGACCTTACTTTTTCGAAAATGAGGCTGAAGCAACAGTTACGGTGAATGGATTGCGCTATCGACAGATGATTAATGATTTTTTATGGCCGGAATTGGATGGTATTGATCTGGACAACGTTTACTTTCAACAAGACGGCGCTATGTGCCATACAAGCAACGAAACCATTGATCTTTTACGGGAAAAGTTTCCGGACCGTGTTATCTCTCGAAGAGGTGATCGCAATTGGCCACCGAGATCTTGTGACTTAACACTTTCCGACTTCTCAGGAATTCGTGAGGCTATCGAGGACATAGGGCAGCCACTTTGCGATTTGGTTATGGAAAATTTCATGAAAAGGATATGGTCCTGTAGGCGTGGTTGTGGTGGTCATTTGGCTGATGTTATTTTCCATTATTAACAGCATACCTTCCTCTTTATAATGAAATAAAGATCCGATCATTTGTATCAAAAAATGGCATTTTTCTTTGAATATCAAAATAACACGTCTTATTGGAAAACCTTTTATAAGACATTTCGCAGCTTTTTTGGCAACATAGTGTACCTGGGTACTGCAAGCTTGTTTGTGTAGAGAACAGTTCAGATGATTTTATTTTATAAACTGACATATATCTTTCATTAGTATCATCATATCTCACTTCTCGTATTAAGAGTTGATAGGTTCAAGAAACAAACATCTTACACGCTTTACGAAATCAAGGTTGCGGAATGCTTTAGAAATAACAAATTAAATATGTGAAACGGAAGACAGATTTAGATCAAATATTACTTTTTGTTCTTTAACTTCTGAAGGTCTAGGAATAAGAATATCGCTGATTGTGTGATCAAAGAGAAATATAAAGGATTTTCTGGTAGAGCTCCTAGTTTTGCAGTTACAAACATTCACTTCTAATTTGTTGACAGAACACCAAGGAAAGGTCATTTTGATTTTTGAAGCAATCGTTCAAGGAATCGATTTTTTCGTATATATATAGGTTAAAATCATCAGGAAACATTAAATATTTCGCAATGTAAAACTTCATAACTATCTTATTGATAAATAGCAAAAAAGTAAAGGTCTTTAATGACTGCCTTAACAAACATCGGAGGTATAACAGAAATGATTTTAGAAATAAGACCGTCCATTCTCATATATTGCCTAAGGTTGTTTAAATACGAGTCGGTCCTAACGATAACCCAAAATGCGCTTACTTAGAGAGCTGAAAGTTAGCTTATTGCTTAAAAAAATATACTAATTTAAGTTCGACAATGTGACGAATCAGGCAACTCCTTCTTAGGGTTCGGTTTTTACTGCATATTTGAATACTGGATGAGAATGCATCGATGTAGAGCGCTGAAATTTTGTTCACAGCGTTTTCATACAAACAGTAGAATACTGTCAAAAATGATCTAAATTGGGCAACTCCTGCTTGGTGTTGCCATATAAATCTTTGGTTTCCACTTTATTTTACTGTGATTTTCATCTGGGGTACAATATTATTGGTCTTAGCTGAATTTATAACTTTTTCTCTTATTATCTATTAAAAATAAAACGAAAAAATTGCAGGAATAGATTAAAGGATTCCTTGCTCATTCTCTAGAATCTTTGAATTTTCTTCTCCCATAGACATCTCAATAGCGATAATCCCTAAGCTAAAAATTTTGTTCGTAAAACGATTAACCGAATATCTGATAGCTTTCTGATAGCTTTGAAACACGCTTGTGGCATCTTAAAATCCACCATGATGCCACTACTTTCTATCCTGATAAGTCCAGTTTTTCTACTGACAACATTAATGTGGTAGATAATGCAGCTTTACTACGTACTTAGGACCACCACTTTTCTTTTGTTCTCAGACATGCATCCATCCACGTTGAGTTTTCGTTTAGTTTTTATGGAGAAGTTTCATTTAACTAACTTTAGTTCATTTAAAAGATTCTGGTAACTAATTTTTTTTTCAAACAGGGAACATTTACACTTTAGATTATGTAAGGTTAAGCGTATTCTGACTGGGACAATAGAACCTTGCCAGTACTGCACCCAAAATCTACATATTGTATCCTCCCTAGGGTGTTTAGGATAAATCTAGCCTTCTTACGAGCTCGGTTATTTCCTTCCGGGTTAGCTTGCACACCTTTTTACTTTACAACTTCTCCAGTGATTAACAACCCTAAAGCTGTAAGCGTGGGACACAAAATATTACAGAATTGGCTATGTCGCAATAAGCAATTGTCTACTATGACCAATTAGTTTGAGCATCTGGAGAGGAGTGAATCGGAGATTATGAATTCTTACACTTGCCTTATACCGGGCGGGCTACGCCACAGAAGATCCAGATTAGCCAGATTGTTATCTTTTTCATTTTCATTCACAGTTCGTGTCCCAGAACACAAAGTATGTTTACTTTATTATCTCTTGACATCAGCTGGAGTTTCCCGAGGCAGCTACTAGGTTCCACTCAAAGTTTTGAGAGGATAAAGCCAGAAGCGCAGCCTAGCTGTCTGAGAAAATATAGATGCTGAAGCTCTTGCAGCCCTCGTTTAGGGCTGACTTCTATCCTCTGCAGCGTAGAAAAAACTCTTTTACAAACGAAAAATCTTTAAAAGGAAATTTCTATGCACAAGCAGGCGTTTCGTGTCAGCACGAAGCTTATATACTCATCAATACGGTATGCACTTAAAATAATTTTTAAGTGTGAATTATATACGGGGTGGAATACTAAGTTTATACTTTAATGCCAAGCAAGATTAGCCCTATGCGTGACTAATATTTCACAGAGAGCTTTGCTATGAAATAAATTCATAGCGAATTAGTGAATATGAAATTGACCGAGTTTGCTGTCAACTCTGACGTAAATACTTAGTATTTCGCCTCGTATATAATCCACACTTAAAAATTATTTTAAATGGATATAGAAGGTCAGCTTGGTATTTCGCTTCAGCGTATACGGCAAGTAGGGACCAAGCCCTACTGATGAGTATACGGTTCTTTACACGAAACGCCTGCTTTTTCATAGAAATTTATTTTTTAAAGATTTTTCGTTTGTAAAAGAGTTCTTCCACTCAATTCTCGAGCTGCGGATTTGACAGGAAACTCGGTCAATTTCATATTAACTAAATTCGCTATGAATTTATTTCATAGCAAAACTCACTCTACAGCGTAGACCACAGCCTGAATAAAAAAAAATGAAGCACCAAGGCGGATGGACACCTTAACTACTAGACCCACAGCCCCATGCGGCTATTTCCTTATCCTTCCTGGATGATCCATCAGTATTTCAAACATGAGCTTGTTAGTCTTAGAATTAAAATGCCGGAAAATCATTTTCATATTTTAAATCCTCAGAAAAATAAATTCTGGAAAATGTCGACTTTTTTCATTTTACTGCTGTAACAGACGTCTAGGTATATGGTTGCACTGTTATAGGGTGGTCTGTACTCGTAAGCATATCAAGCGTCGCTTATATAAACATTTGAAGATGTGTAATTGAAAATGTCTACGACGGACTATTGAGACGGTGACATTTTGTATGAATCTCCATATCAAATTCACTACTCCCACTACTTACCATAAAGGGTTCAGAATTCTTTTATAAATTTTGAACCTTGAACCCCTATGAATTGGGTAAATAAATTTAACATATCAAAAGGACGAATATTTACATATCTTCTAAAAAAATTCTTGTAAATTTCAATAAGCAGAGAACTTCAAATCGCTTTGATCCCTTAATATTTTCGGATTCTCAAAAATCTGATCCTGTATGTATTTGCCCACCTACAACATTATACTCGAAATATTTATATTGAATTATGAAATATATATTTACAGAGGTATTTAAATATTGAAAATTATTTCGACAAAGTCTAGAGGTTGTCTTTAAAATTTCTCTTTAACCCAATTTCAAACTTCATTTATTTCACGGATAAGAATGCTTTTAAATTTTTTGTTAAAATTGATGTCATATTTCTGCTATTTTCAGCAGAATTATTTTCTATAGTGGTACATTCCTCATGGCATTTTTCAAGTCTTTCATTTCTCAACTTATATAGAAGATTGAGATGTGCAAGATATAACGTCCTACAAACAACGTACATATATTCGCTAGAGAAAAAAGCCAACAGTGAAAAATCAATAGACTCCAGCGATAAGTCGGAGAGTTATTTCCTAACCATGTGACCCATTAAAGATCCCATAATCTTTCGCCAAATAAATTAATTAAGATCTTATCATCCCTTGGTGAGCTTCAGACTATCTAAGTTTACTTATTTTTATTTTCTCTATTATGTCTTAAAACTACAATTTATGACTCTGAATATTCGCTGGGTGCGATATCTTTAAAGTCATGTATAAATTAAGTAAGCCTCCGAGCTCCTCTTGCAAAATAATTTGCTTGTGGCTCAGGTGTTACCTAGTTTTGTATTCTAGTGCAAATGCAAAATTTGAACAGGTACAAGAGCAACTAAGTAGAATAGCGACATAACAACTTGCCATTACGAAAGAAAACTTATGGATAATGATGATGTGACGTGAGCTCTAATAGAAGTCTTTTGTACGAAGAATTAAAATTAGACCTACCCCCCGTATAGACGCGAAACGGTGAAAAAAGGGGGAAAACAGGTAAATATTGTAGAAATGAAAATGGCAATAAGCTGCAAAGCATAATGAATTCACAGTGAAACGGCGTTATTAGGTTTAGCTAGGTTCGGTTAGACCTTTGTAGGGTAGAAATTATACGGCTATGAGAATTGTTGTGGCACCGAAAGGTAAGTTTCCATTTTTACTCGAATACTAAAATGGAAATGGAATGCGACAAGATAGGGAGATTTTCTCCGTTTATTTATTTCATTTTCGCAATTTTCCTTCCTTAGTGAATTAAGGTACAAGGATTAAACTAGGGTGAAAGTTTTGCAACAAGTTGCCGGCGAATGACAGGAAATGTAAAATCAATATACAGTATACCCCCTATTTCAGAAATTTGTTTATAGCTCAAATATAAGCCTTCAGGTAATTTTAATCAATTCAAATCATCTTTAAGGTATTTTTATTGTTTAAATAAATTCGTGTTGTAAATTGTTGTAATATTTGATAGGTATTAGGAGATCCCAACTAGCAATTTATAGTGTCAATTGGTAATTGTAATTTGATAAAGACATAATGTAGTCCCTCTATAGGGTTGTTAACTACCACTTTTGTTGTCATAACACACGTCCCAATCTTGGTCTACACACCATTTTGGGGCATGATTATGAGTGAATGAGACTTTCCAGTTTGATGACGCTAACTTTATTTATCTCCATGAAGTGATTAATTTTAGTTGATATCACCTTACAAAGATGTGCTTTTCACGTTTAAAGACAATGATTTTCATTTAAAAATGTGATGACTATACGTGTAATGTAAAGAGATATTAATACGCAAGTGATATTTACACGGAAATGTAATTCACTATAACGTACTAATCTAAATTAACATGACTTTGGCTTTAATATTCTGTAAAGTATGATTGTATAATATTATATTGCATTTAGGGAATTCTAATTTAATATTGGGCAATATTTACCCAAATGAAAATTATAAACGCTTCAAATTTTACTGGCGAAATCAAATGTTTTAAATCGAAAATTAACAAGGCGCCTCAATAATTATAAGTTTTTAGTAAATTTTTGGGAAATTCTTAAATTTTAAATTTTTAGCTCGACGGTTTTTCAGCCAAAGTAATTTTAGTATTAATTTAAAAGTACCTCCAAAACTTTTTCTTGGCTATTTTCAATGTTATAAACACCTAACATTATGAAATAAAAGAAATATTTTCGAACAAATTTTTGTATCCAATATGGTGACAATGATTTCAAGAAAAATATGGCCGATTTTTCAGGAATTTCACTATACACTAATCACCTAATCAAAAACTATTTTCCTGCTATAGTGAGAAGATGGTGATTTCTACTATGAATCATTCCCATATAGTGATTGACATGAATATTGATGGATATGGCATCAATAAAGTGACATATCTAGACTTCTTCTATCACCTTGTGGTTCCGAAATAATGAAATTGACACCATTAAGTGTCAGTTAATTTAGCAGATTATTGGTCATATAACAGATTGCGTTGAATGCAACTGATGCATGTATTATTCTTGTTAAAACCATATAAATAAATAAATAATAAAACGTCTTTTAAGGAGCGTTGACAATGGCAGAGTAGAGTGGAGTCACCAGATTGCATTGTCGTTCCTAATCTCAAGCTTGCACTTTAATATAATTTCTTTGCGCTTCCCACCAGAGTGGATTTCACAGAGTAACGTCAGATTTGAAAAATTCCTAATCTCACGTTGGTGAGATGATGAGAGGTGACTCCACTCTACTCTGTCATTGTAAACGCTCCTTAAGAGATGTCGCTTGAGAAGAATTAATGTGCAGTGTCGAGAGTGTGATCCAAGAAATAAAAATAAGTGCAAAATAAAAAAAGCAAAAATTAGTTAATAAAAATAAACGATAAATAATGAGAAATGAGAGAGAGAGAGTAAAAAGAGATATAGGCTAAAAATTGGGAAACACTCAGACTGCATGACTTTTAACAAATATTTGGAGATTTTTTAAGCTTTGCAAAAGTTCTGCCGACAGTCGTGCATTGAAGATCATACGACAAAAGATACATTTGTGAATACTTTGGCAAAAGTAAGAACTTTGTGCATCTCAGGACCTGCAACGAGGGATCAAGAGTTTCTTATGTCTAGTCGATTACAAAAAGTTCAGTTTCTCCAAAAGATACGATGGCTTCCCACAATAAATCAGTTTATAAAGAAATTTTAATCTGCGTTGGGTTAAGTAATTTTCTAGAGTGCATCCAAATAAGGTCGGTATATGGTAGGGTGATATGTAACTGGTCTGAGGCAGCTTGAATACATAGCGTAACGCATAATTGTATGCAACCAAGAGTCTTCTACGGCAAACTGAGTCCAGAAATGTGATTATTATACAACCATAAGTAAAATGAGGTATCACTAGGGCTTTAACCAGTTTTTTTTGCATATGAAGCGAATGCAACCCAAATCAATCATAAACATGCTGGAGAGCTTGATTTAGTCGGCATACGCAATTCTCCATTAAGCCAATTGGCCTACTTATATACATCTGCACGTCGTTGGCGTATAGATGTATTACAAAATTATGGATTACGTCGGTCAGGTAATTTATTTAAAGACTGAACAAAAGGGGACCAAGTATTGAGCCCTGCGAAACACCACAATGTAGATTCGTCAAGTCAGAGAGTGTATTCTGCACTTTTATAAATTGGCTACGTCCATTTATGAAGCTCTTGAAAAACTAAACAGCAGATGATGAGAAAAAAGCTCCCTGAGATAGCTTTTTTAGCAGCTTGCGATGATCAATAGAATCAAATGCTTTACTGAAATCGAGCAATACGAGAATAGTAAGACGGTCTATATCCAAAGTTTCGTGAACATCCGACGAAACTTTATGCATAGCAGTTTCACAGCTATGATTTGGATGAAATCCAGACTGTCAGGTAGTCAGTTAGCCGTTTTTATTAATCTAGTCAAGAGTCTGCATATACATAATCCTTTCCAATACTTTGCCTAAGAAGCAGAGAAGACTAATTGGGCGATAACCGCTTGTAGAAGAAGCAGACGAATTTTTTGGTAGCACTTGCTTCCACTTGGTGGAAAACTTAGATTTCGACAAACAGCAGTTATATGTATGGGTTAAAACTTCTATTATTTCCGGTGCAATCGCTGTAATGAACCGAGAAGGCAGTTCATCCGGCCCATTTGCCTTGGAATTAATTGCATAGCCAATAATACCTCCTTCTTGTCAACATTCCAAAAGGCAAAACCTTGGTACAAAGAGTAAGAAAGTACATATGCTCCACTTCAGTATGAGAGAAACAGTTTTTCTTTTTTCATTCCGTCATCCGTTGAAGAAATGTTGACACCTGTAAAGAAATCGTAAGCGAATAAATCGAGTTAAGTTTTTAAGTTCATATTTAATACAAGTTAATCAAAGGAAGTCTTTTCAAATGGTTAAAAATCCCATACATTTCCTTGCAAATCTTACAACGTTGTGCTCAGATGGAACATACCTGTTCTCCATACACCAGGATCAAAGCCATTAACTGAAAAATTTTACGGAGCAGAGCTGTAATTAGATGCCAGAGATACTCACATGGAATTCGTGGCAAAAACCTCATTGAGAATGGTAGGATCTTCACTTACCTTGGGAGGATCGCTTATAGCCTATACAAGTAATCGCGTTCAACCAGTATGTGGTATGTTTTTCTTTTGTTAGCCAAGGACACCCCTTAGTCTTTCTCAAAAATCAAAACTCAAGATCATATCAGCATCACCTTAATGGAAATTGTTCTTTTTCCAACGTGACTTTAAATGTATTAAATAAAACTTCTGAAGTACAGTCTACAGTATTAGCATCCAATTGTTTCAAATCAAAAACTCTTCACCAATATAACGCACTAATTTGCAAAGATTTTTTTTTACATAATTTCATCAATGAGCACAGAAAACATTTTCTTCTTTATCTCTCTTCTGCACCTTATCATTTCCTTTGCTTATTACATTTGTGATGCTAGCGGCTCGGTCGGAGGATTTTCTCAGGGATAATAGTTTCCACCGGTAGCAGAACGTGGAAATTTGACTCTGGATAGCTTCAGTGGAGTAAAGCGGGAAACACAATTGCACCGTTTCGATCCGATACGTAAAAATGTCAAATTTGCTTATATGAGACGTACGTGCAATTGGACACATTACACCGAAATGGAGTGAAACGGATCGAATCGAAACGGAGAAGTTGAGCAAATTTCAACTTTTACGGATGACATAACCTAGAAAAATTACTTGTTTAATATTTGTGTATAACTCAAGATGGATGAAGAAGTTTTTATCGAAGAAATTAAAAAATATGAAGAGCTTTATGACAAAGGAAACAAATTTTACATGGATGTAAAAAGGAAAGACAAAATCTGGAAAAATTTCAATGAGAAATTTAAAACTAATGGTAAGTTTGAATATTTTATTTTGATTTACAAGTGCTGTTTATGATGATTATTTCTATTGAATGTAGAAAAAAAGAAATGGACTGCAATCCGGGACCGCTACGTAAGAGAAAAAAAGAAGAATTCTCTCCCATTGGGATTAGCCTTCAACACCAGTTGGTACCAATTCCTTTTTTAACTTTTTTGGACAATTTCGTAAGGCCCAGGAGGTATGATTTTTTAGGATCTAATATTTGGTAAATATTGTTAACCGCCTTCCTATTTTAGAATGACAGAAAATACTTTCGATTGGAACAGCAATGAAATAGAAGATGAGAGCTCCAAGTCGGAGTCTTTTCAAGAAAATTTCGATGAATCCTCGGTGGCATCAATTTCCAATCAACAGAGACCATCATGCAAGAGGAAAATATCAGATGATGGTGAGGTGTAAAAGCTACGAGTTGCGTTGTTAGTACCTAAACGTGCTGAGTGCAAATTGGTATTTTCTTGTCTCCATTCACCATTGTGAATTACGTGTTCATTATCTTCCCAGTCTACAAAATTCGATGGGACATATATTTTCTCTTTGTCGTTCAGCTTAATAAAGTAATGCAGGGCTACGGCTGCTAATACAACTTTTTCAGCATTTTGTGGTAATAAATTTAAGGAATGCTTTAAAACTCTCCAACGGGTAACCAATATACCGAAATAATTTTCAATAATTCGTCTTGCTCTGGACAACCTATAATTGAATATAGTTTTGTCGTCCGGTAAATTTCTTCCTGGGTATGGCCGCAATAAGATTTTCTTCAAAGGGAAGGCGGCATCTCCGACAAAGTAGTACGGAAAAATGTGTGTGCTGTTTGGTAATCTGCATTCTTTCGGAATGGGAAGTACTTCTTGAAATAATTCTCGTCCAAATGTAGATTCTTTAAGAATACCTATTTGCATTTTTAACGATTAAGTAATTAAATCAATATTTTCAATTTCATACCTTTGTCACTTTTACTTCCGTAAGCACCAACGTATATGTCCGTGTAGTGTAGTTAGCATCACATGTTCCAAGCAGAAAAATGCTAAGTCACTTTTTATAATTAAAGAAACTTGAGACAGAATTTGGAGGAGCTTAAATTTCGATATGTTTGCCATTTACATCGCCAACACAATGAGGCATGTTCCATCTGTTTTCGAAATCATCAGCAATTCAAGCTCTGATGGTCAGGTATCCAAGATAATATTCCTGGCAGGAGATTTCCCCATTTTAAAACTCCATGCATGGAATCAATTGCAGGTCTCCTCGATTTTTTCCTTAGTTCATCCTTCATAAGATTTACAAATAAATCATATACAGGCTTTGACATTCTGGTGTGTAAGAAAAAATCTTGGGGATCTAACTCTTTGAGTTTTTGATATGTCGTTGCGAAGTATCCCTTTATCTCTCTATCCCTATTAACTGGTCGCACCCGCCACCTTCTCCGATTTAGTTTTCTGGATCTCTTATACACTATCCACAATAAATAAATGTGTAATAACATTTCAAAGAGTTCGGATAATTCACGCATTTTTTCACCTGTGTATCGTATAAACAACTTTAAACGTCAGGTTGAAACCGAACGGACCAATTGTGCTCATGCACGTAACGGATCGAATTGAATCGAATCGAATTGAATCGGAACGGCGGAATTGTGTTTGGCACTTAAGGGACTCAAATGACAATAGCAGGTTTGAGTTCTAATTCTTGCTTAATTGTTTACGTCCCTAATATAAATGCAAAATATTAGAATGACTAAAACTAGCTGAGGGGTACAATGGAATAGCTTTCCGTTGCACGCGTACTAACTAGTGGGTTCCGCGCTGTTCACGTACCACTATTAGGATAGGTGGGCACAGATAGTCTATGTTTCCCGGACAAGCCAGTTCAACTTGTAGAATATTTGGATCGGTTGAAGGTCGGTTGACTATGCTTAGTGAATCTTTTTTGCCCTACTTATAATATTGATTCAAGAAGTGTATAATCATATAAATCTAATCACACTTGTAATAATTATACTTCCTTGTTCCATAGCTAACCCGTTGCCGCGCGTCTTGTGCCGTCGCAAATCGCACGTTTTATGTGAAATCTACTCACTTACGAAGTGTCGGCCATTTTCCTCAAAGATTATCAACTGACTGCCTTTTGGTTCCTTTATCACCGTCACCGATAAAGAACAAAATAAAATTCATATTTTTGAGAGGGTTGCCATTATGCCATTTGCACAGTACCACCGTGACAGGCTGCCGAAGATATTTTGTAAGGGCTGTCTTCTGTTTTTTTGCGAGATTGTGGATTTTAATCAGTTTTCTGTTAAAAGAAGTAACTATGAATTATAAGCGAGGGAAAATTTCATATGGAAAAATTTCACAAACATTTCTACACATGTCTCGCTATATACAGATTCGTTAAACGATTGCAATAATTTTCGTACATTTTCCTCTAATCAAAGATATCTCCTTTATAATTTTTAAATCGAGTGAAATTTTCCTTTTCAAAAATGGTCGATTACATTTAACGTCAGATTATGTTCTGCAAAAAATACGGGCAGATGCATTTCGGCATTTTGCACATTGTGTGAGGAACTTTTAAAAATACTAGAAAGTTATGGTACATTGCGCATTGATTTCCATTTTCGCCTTCACTTTTACCATATAAAATATTCACATTAACATGCGGTACGCAGACACTTAATAGTATCGTCCTTTAACATCTTAAGCCAATATTTCCAGCCAAGTTTGCTGAAATACTTTTCATGGGAGGTTTTGAAGAAGCGAGGGGCTTTTCATTCTATTAAAGTTTGCAAAATTGTAAAGATTGTCAAAATATTCTTCCAAGATTCGAAAAAAAACACAATTACAAAAGCTAGGATTGGTCGAAGGCCAATATTTATGATACCACAAATGAATGCCCGCATACAATTTCGTCCATCTATCCAATTTTGATTTTTGAAGTGGATTTTCGTATATATTTCTAGAACAGTTCGTCCGACAGAAAAAATTATTATAACCAATTTTATAGGATTTCATATTCTCAAGAAGTTTTTAGTACAATAAAAATGTCTAGGACTGATCGTTTTCACAGTATACGTGAAAATCTTAAATTTTTATGTGGCAACATCAAGAAGTGGTTGCTCCATTTAGTCTATTTTCTAAATTTTATTTACTTTTGCTATGAAAACACACTGAGAAAAAACACGGGTAAAATCAAACATTTTCAATATACAGGGTGTCCCGTATGTGATCTGGCACCCGAAGGCTACGGATAGGTTATGCTTAGACAAACAAAAAGTTGTATGGGTGGGGGAGGGGAAATCGTAACGGTTTCCGAGATAATGGGACTTTAAGGTATTTTGGGTATGTTTTTATAGTTCACCCTGTAACTTTTGAATGTTCCACCCTATGATGATGATTTAAACTTTGGTAGATAGATAATCGTTGGATAAGTTGGTTCAATAAGTGCCAGAAAGTAGGCAATTATCTTTTGGAAATATCCTTTTTCAGCCATTTTCGCTGGAGATGGTTAAGAAAAAGTGCAAAAAACGCAGAAAAGGTTATATTTTGGCTACAGAGTGTGATAGATCATTTTAAAGCTAAGCTTTTGGGATTTTTAAATACAATATGAAAAATTGGTATTGATAACGTTTTTTTTTTTTGATAAAAATAGTAGTTAAAGAAAAAAAAACGAGTAAAAATTCCGAAATTTTAACTTTGTTGAGCCATAATTTCAAAACTGAAATGGTGAGGGAAAAAATTATGGACCATTGGAAAGGTTCAACGATTATCTATCTACCAAATTATAAATCATCATCATTGGGTGTAACATTCAGAAGTTACAGGGTGAATTATAAAAACATATCCAAATATCTTAAAGTCCCGGAAACCGTTACGATTTCCCCTCCTCCACCCATACAATTTTTTGTTTGTCTAAGCATAACCTATCCGTAGCCTTCGGGTGCCAGGCCACATACGGGACACCCTGTATAAACAAGCATTTTTACACTTAAATTTTAGCCAAAAGTGCAGTGCTTTTATTTTAAATTAAGAAAAATACTTGTTTTTACAGGGAAGATGAAATGTTAAATTAAAAACTTTCCCATTTTGATTTCATACTTTAATAGCGGAGTCAATAATGAATTACATTTCAATTCAAAAGGAACCCACTTTTAATGTAAAGAATTTAGTTTTTAAAACAAAATTAACTGGAGCTTATTTTAAAGTATTTGAAAATTTATTTTGATGTGTAAAAATGTAAAAACAAATACTTGTACGATTTCGAAACAAATTTTCAACGACTTTAATTCTAAAGGCTGTTATTTTGAAAACAAATGTTAATGCAATAATATGGAAATTTTTAAATCTTTGTTCCAAAAATTACAAACTTTTATTTCAAAAGTAATAATGGAGATTTTCAGAACTGCAAAATGAAGGTAATAATCATTCAAAATTTTACGTGGTCATAATATAAAGTTCCAAATAAAAAAATATTTACTTTCACTTACTCCTTTTTATTATTCTTCATATTTAATTTTATTATATTATTATAGTACATTTAGTTAAAGTTGTTACCGATTTTATCTGTTTCTAGAACAGTCATTAATTAAGTTCTTAATTATAGTATTTCTTCAACCTGACTATTTCTCTAGAATCTGTTAGACAAAACTTTTCAATAGGCAGACCATCAAAATCGCTTAAATTGACAATTTTTCTTAATACAGGCAATTTAATCTCATAAATGAGCTTCATATTTAGTTTCAAATTCTTGAGCAATAACAAAAAATTTACCATTGTTTAAAATCAATTCTAAAATTTCATACAAATGTATTGTTTCGTTCTCACTCTTATTTATTGTAATATAATTCTTTTTTCTACATATAGTGCCCCTAAAAGTTACACAATCCATATAAAAAATTTCACCTTGACGAAAATTTAAATAAGAATAGTTAAGATCTTTTTCTTGTGAGTCATTTGAAATGAGCTTTTTCCTGTGGCTAGTACAATAATCAATTGTCAAATTAACTATTTAATTCTCGTTGATTTTCATAAGTAAGTTTACAAGTGTTATTGTATTCATTTAATATTATTTGGCCTTTTATACTTTCCCTTAAAAGAGTTATCAAATCTTGTGTACTCACAAGTTTAAAGTTGTCCCCTGCACTTGAAGATGATGGACCACTAATAATGAAACGTTTTAATATTTTATGAATTCAGATAAGCGTTAAATTTTATTGATTACTAAAGGTTGGCGACAAAGACGATAAAGACAAGATGTAGTAGGTACACTTGTAAGAGATTTAATCCATTTCGTTACTGAACTGTTGAGTGAAAGTTTTGATGCTTCCTCAGAATTTAGTGGACTTCCCTAAAATGAAAAGTAATTGATAATACTTTACTTCCAAATAATTAAGTTACCATAAGTGTTCGACATTCGTTAAAATTCGCTATAAATATTATTTGCTGCCCAAAACTAATATTACCACTTGAAAAAAGTGCGGGTATATCGCTTAATTTCAACAAATGCAAGACTTTAAAAGTGATTTTTTGCTTGGATAGATCCCATGAGACGTGAATAGTTGATTTTCATTAAGTTCACTTTGAGTCACCTGATTTTGAGTTTCAGGTAAAATTTGAAAATTTCATTTTGATTGTCCTAAGTAATGTCAACTCTCTGATTATAACTTTGGAAACTTGAAACAGTTAATTCTTCTTGAGTTTCGTGATGTTGTTTTTTTGAGTAAGCAGACATCGTATCAAAAATAATTACACGATAAAATTGAAAAAAAAAATTAACAGGCGTTCAGTTAATATTTACAAGAGAAAGCACATTGATAACTGTTCGCATCCGGATGAATTGACAGAGGTTAAAAATTTTGCAGTTTTTGTGTAGGTACTTGGAACCAATATTGATATTACTAGAACACTTTTAATATTTCACTGCAAAATCATTAAATTACTCAGTAGACTAATTAATTCTTTTCCACAACAATTTTATCGGACAGAAAAAATGCTCACGTCCACCTATTTTCGATGAGATCACCACATTGAAGAATGCAAAATGCATAGGATGCCGGGAGTGTCACAAAATTAAAACGCATTTCATTTATTTTAAAACTTGGTACACTTTGAAACAAAACTTCAAAATTTTTGCTGAAACTGTTAAATCATTTTATTTCAAAATATATATTGTACACTTTCAATTAAATGATCAATTTTAAAATGAACATTTAACATTTTCTTATTAAGTTTGTTCACCTTTGCTTTTATTAATAAAAGACATAACTTTTTAATATAAAAATTGCACATTATTAAACTAAAAGTAATAAACCTTTTCAAGTAAGATTTCCTGAACTTTTATAACAAGGAATGAGTTATATGCAACAAATTTTAATATAAAGATGAAAATTCTTAAAACAAAATCTTTCATTTTCATATTAAAGTTTTTTCCCACCTTTAAAATAACTAAGATGACTTTTTAATTTAATTTAAATAAGTGACATTTTTCTCAGCGCACCATGAACCAAATTCAGCTCTCTACTTTAACGCATTCTCATATATTATTTTTTATTATTATTATTTTTATTCATTTGCTCTACATAATTAAGCCCAATGTAGCATATGTGTAAACACTGTAAAATAGCTTAATCTAACTTAGATATACTCTACAACTAATAGTATAATATAAAAACAACAAGTAAGTAAAATTATGAAAAGAAAATAAAAAATACATTTAAAGTTAACTACTAGGCGACGACATACAGAGTATCCCATAATTCGACGAAAAGCCGGAATAGGGTGATAGACCAAATCATAACAGTTACCAGAAAAATATAAAAAAATTCTAAGTCATGTATTTTTCAAATTATCGACATTTCTTTTGTTTTCGAGAAAATGTACACCTTGTGATGGTTTTTTAGCTCCTGTTGCTACAAATCTTTACTTTTTTCTATTTTATTTTGCTTATGTAATCCCGAATAGCGCTTATGTAACCTGTTGCTTTAAGTTCTAAGCCAACTGCTTCAGCTTGGAAGAAAATGTCACATTTTGCCGAACCAACAATATAAAATTAATAATTCGTTGAACTTTAACTGACTCTACTGAAAAAAAAATGTACTACGCCAGTCTGGCAAGTAACTTTAAAAGTTGACGCATTTAATAAGGATTCTAAAATGGTACAACACTTGCTACATTATTTCTTAGATTCTGGAAAAAAAAATATTTTTCTTCAAGAAACCCAGTTTCGAAAAATTTCCTTTCACCTACTAAAAATAATTTTAGTGTACCCAAAGCTTGCCGTAAGACCGTAACTTTAAGATCTAGTTTGAGTGAGAAGGAGAGACATTACATGAAGTGTGAGTGAGACATATAGTGACACTTTCAGGTTATAGATCCTAACTTTTTGTTAAAGTTAGGACAAATTTTCCTAAGTTTAAAATTAAACACCAATTTTTCGGATGCTAAGATTTATTATTTACAAAAGATGTTCAAACTGCCTTGCTTCAGCTGCAATACCAAGTTCGACATCTTCTTAAGAAGGATCGGGTTATCAGACGGGCAAATCTTCCATTGTTGACAAATTCAACTGCGTCCGTCATTCTGGAGCTCATGTTTTTGTAAAATTCGGTGATCTATACTTTTAGGCACTCCTGTGCTTTCCTGGATTGCACGTACCGAAGTTCTTGGGTCTACGTCCTCGTAAGGTAAGGAACTCATCATTCACCATGTACTTGGTTTGGAAGTCGGCTCTATGTACAGATTAGACGATGCACATTTGTAAAAACTCAATGATTTTACGAGCTAGCGTCACTATCTTGCTCACTGACATCTCATGCAATGACTCTCCGTCTCACTCAAGCTTTGAGTACACTAAAATCATTTTTAGTAGGTGAAAAGAAATTTTTCGAAACTGGGTTTCTTGTAGGAACAGGAGCTAAAAAACCATCACAAGGTGTACATTTTCTCGAAAACAAAAGAAATGCCTATAATTTTAAAAATGCATGATCTAGATTTTTTTTATATTTTTCTGGTAACTGTTACGATTTGGTCTATCACCTGGTTCCGGCTTGACGTCGAATTATGGGACACCCTGTATATGGCTACATTAAAAAGAAAATAAATTTTAAAAATAGAAAGAGAAAAGAAGAAAAAAAAATATAAAAAAAAAAAAAACTTATATTTAAGAGTAAAAGAAATAACAAATTTAAGAAGAAAAAAAACATAAACAATTAGCTAGTACGAAAATGTTCAAATAATACACTCTTGAGCCTCATACCAATGCCTCTTTCTCTTCGCAACATCAAAGGTAAGCTATTCCAACTTCTGACAGTCCGAGCAAAATACTGCTTCTCAGTGACCGAGAAGTTAGCACCAGATACAGATAGACTTACACTACGTGAATATTGGGAGAATCGCACTTTTTCAAATAAGTAAGATGGTCTGCCAGAAGAGATAATACCATTAAGAAAAAGCAAATCTTTAAACAGAAGATTTGATTGCAGGGGACATCCAAGGATAGTCTTAGCAAAATCAGAAACATGATCAAAACGCCTTAAATTATAAATATACCGAGGAACGGAGTTAAATGCAATATTTAACTTACGTAAGGAAACAGAATCACATTTGGACCAAATTTCGCTGGCATAAGTAAAAAGTGGTACTATTAGTGAATTAGCCAGCATCATCCTAGTGGAAAGTGGAGTATAGGAGGCCGAGACAGAGAGCTTACGTAGAGATCCATACACCTTAGAGATAACATTAGATACCTGATTAGACCAAGAAAGTGTATTGTTGATAATGATTCCCAGATTCAATACTTTTTCGCGATAAGGTAAGATGACAATATTGAGCACAATACGAGGCATTGACGAAGTATCCAGTCTATACCTACAGATTAAAATTGCATTAGATTTGATAGGATTCAAATGAAGCTTATTCGGTATACACCACTCGTGTATTGAGCAAAGGTCGTTGTTAAGGCGATCAACAGCATCTTCAATTAAGCCAACTGGCCTTGATATGTAAATTTGTAAATCATCAACATATAGGTGATATTGAGCATTGATAATAGCATTCGGCAAATCATTTATAAATAGCGAAAATAATAGTGGACCCAGCATCGAGCCTTGAGGTACCCCACAAGTGTTTGGTAAAAAGGTTGAGGAATTTCCATTATAAGTGACCTGCTGACTGCGACCAAAAAGAAAAACGAAAATTTGTTATTAATTTGTTGATAAGCAAAGAGTGATCTATAGAATCAAATGCCTTTGAAAAGTCCAATAGAACGAGAACAGTTATCATGTCACTATCTAATGCCAAACGAAAGTCATCAGTGATCTTCAGTAAAGCAGTTGTACAGCTGTGTTTGCACCGGAAACCAGACTGAAACTTATTCAAATAGTTATGACGTTCACAATAATCAACAATTTGCAAATTAAGGAGTTTTTCGAGAACCTTGGACAAAAACGGTAGTATCGCAATAGGTCGTTATGGGTTGGGATGGGAATAACCTTAGCCAACTTCCAGGAGGAGGGAAAATAGGAACGAAAAATAACGTTGTTTAGAATATGTGTTAAAGATGGCAAAATTATTGGTATAAGCAATTTTATAAACTTCGGATGTATGTCAGCAAAGCCTAATGAGTTTGATTTTATTGAGAAAACTGCGTTAAACACTTCCTCCTGCGTGACGCAAGCAAAAGAAAATGTATCATTGTTAGCTGCCGTGGGGCTATATCTCACGATGGAAGCTGCAGATGATGGAACCGAATTACAGGTGACAAAGTTTGAATTTAATTCATTAGGATCACCGTAAGTCTTACATTCCGAAGTTCGCCCAACTCCAATCGCTCTCAAATTGCTTCAAAGCTCCTTTGAAGGTAGCTTCGTGTTGAATTTCGATCGAAAGTAGTTCTTCTTAGATTTTCGTATTTCACTAGTCACAAAATTACGTAGATGACGAAAATTGTGCCAAGTTTCAGAAGTTCTAAATCGCTTCCATCTACGATACGCATTATTGCGCATTGAAATCAATGTATGAATCCGTGCGGTGAACCATTGGCTACCCGATGTTAGAATACTTTTTGTTCTAAGAGGAACATGTGTCTCAAAAAGATGTTGTAGTAAGTACATGAAGTAATTAATCTGTTCATCAACACTTCTCATAGAATAGATCATTTTCCAATCACAGGCATAAGCATCACCAAATAGGGCATCAATGTAAATAGCTTTAAAATCTCGGAAGCTAAAGGTAGAGATATGAGGATCGCGCGATAGTTCAAAGTCATACGTTAGGAATATAAGGTCATGTTTGGAAAATGCCGGAAAAGATATTTGATCATTAAAGAGAACCATTTCATTGTTTGCAGTCAAAAACATATCTATTAAGGTCGCGGAAGAATCTGTAAAATAAGTAGGGTAAAGCCTATTTACAATAGATAAGCCGAATGTATCAATTAAACTGAGGAATTGGCTAGATGAGCTATTATGTACAAGCAAATTTGATTTAAAATCTCCCGCAATCACCATATGCTGATAGGACTGACTAACGTCAAGCAGGTGAGGTTCAAGTGAATTAAAATTTGATATATGCGGCGGCTTGTAGACAACACCAACAAGACACTTCTCAGAGCCATTGCAGATTTCCACAAAAATAAACTCTACCTCAGCATTATTTGCTGATTGCGAAACGAGACGTGCATGGATAGAACTACGAATGTACAACGCTACACCCCCGCACGAGAAGCCCGATCATTTCTATACACAGTATAGTCAGGAAGAGATATTATTTGGTCGCTGACGCATGGCTTTAACCATATTTCCGATAAGCATATCACATCTAAAGATAGACCCCAGAAGATTTGTCGGAACTCATCGATCTTAGGCAAGATAATCTGGGCATTAAAATGACAAATTCTTAAACCATCATGTCTATTACAGAAGATATTAAGCATAACTCGGGAATTGTTCAAACTGTCAGATATACCGGAATTAGCAAAAAACGAAATTTTTGATAGACAACCCTACGAGGGGGTTGCTCGATTCGCTCCATTTTCGAATTAAATTTACGTTTTCTTTAAAATTCGCGTGTGCAAATTTATAACTCTCTAAATGAACGCGTTCTTGAGTAAGTTTGTCCTTTAGATTTCATCTAGTATATAAAGATCATTGCTCTACCGTAGATGCTCCGTAACCGATAAACTCACTCATAATTAATTACTACTTTCACTTCTTCTCAAAGAAAACGGTGTCCTGCGAATGAGTAATAAATTTCAAATCCCTGCACACTTTGCATAGAACGTAAGCACATTGCCCTATATACTTACTTAAAAACTTTATTTTGTTTACTTGTATGTATTTACCCAGAAACAAAATATTAGTTGGAAATTTCTGCGGAGCCCAAATATACATACATATAATACTAAGCATCCATAACTGGAAAAATCTGTCCACAAATCGGTAAAAAAATTTCTAAGAATTCCAAAAAATCCAGCCATCCACCAAACCAGACATTTATAAAGCTCTTCTGTCTCTATTTTTTTTTTTGTTTTTTATATTATTAAGCCAAGCTCAGGGGATACCCTATGATGCAAAGCACAGCGTGGCAGGAAGGAGATAGGGAAAGGATTAAGGGATATGAGGAGAGCGGCGGAGGTGCCGATGTATGTCGCCCTTAAACTTTCGCAGGTTGTATGCCGGAGGAAAGACAGAAGATGGTAAGCTGTTCCACATTCGCACTGTTCGGGATAAGAAAGCATCACGGAATTTTAGTGTACGGCCGAAGGTAATTTGAAGGGTAAAAGGATGAGCGCGGGATGCATCGCGAGTATTGCCTGCAGGAACTATTCTACAAAGGATCAGACTAGATATTTCATCAGAACATTGACCATGCATATAGCGATAAAGGAGCGAAAGGCATCCAACATTGCGACGGTGCTTGAGCGAGTCGATATGACGAGTAATTGCCACATCGCCAATGAGCTTGCAGGCTCTCTTTTGGACAATATCCAATGAAGCTAAGGCTGTGCGACCAGCCCCGGCCCAGATATGGGAATTGTATTCCATTCCAGGTCTGATGTAGGACTTGTAGAGGAGCGCTATATTTGATGGGCTGAAATATTTCTTACACCTTTTCAAAAAACCATATACCATACATCTATACCATAATTTCCGGAACACCATCTGAATTTATGTAAAACACTTAAGTTTATTCATGAAGTCGTGTTGTGATCATTAGAAAGGGGTTCCCAGCTCAAAAACATATTAATAAAAAAAAAAAAATATTTGCTCGTATCCTGACATTCCACGACCTTATTGTTCCTTCAAATCGTGCAATTAACTACACTCGCAAGAGCATATCCTGTATGTAGTTAATTCAATCTTAATTCTAATGTCCTTGCCGTGATTTCACCCTATTTAAGTAAGTACGCCTACCTAATGGTTTTCGCCGAGATGAAAACTCTTGATAGTTCACATGCAATTATAAGCCACCACACCTACATAAATAGTACACCCGCCACTATAGGGCAGTTAATTTTCTGACATTAATTGCCGAAGCATTCATCCTTAAGCACTTCAAATTAATTCTGCAGGATAATCAATAAATTTCTCCGAGAAAATAAATTACTATCAAGTGTGTTTCGAGAGTTGTTAATGGTGTGATTGTGTTCGGTATAATTGTTGCCTGGTAATTAACGCTGACTATAGCAGGCTAACAAGCGGAAGGCAAAATTGGTATTTTAAGGATATATGTAATTCCTGATGAAAAATTGGAAAACTTTTCAGGAAAAGTTGTTTATTTTCAGTTGGTAGACTTTTATTGCTTTTGAACTATATTAATAAATAAATAATAACAATGCCGAGTTTCTGATAAAATTGGTAATTTCGGTGAATATGAATTTGACCATGATCAATCCAATTATGATGCCGTATAGTTTGAGTAGTGGTGGGGAAGCAGTATGAGGCCATAAAATGTGTTAAACGAAAAGCTTTTTTTTGGACATTTTAATTGTGATAATTACAAACGCTTTATCGCGTCAATGAATAAAATACTTTTAAATCCTTGATATTTTGGGAATAATGATTATTTCTGCCCAAGCCTTTCCAATCTCGTCAATTTGTTTATTTATTTATTGCCTGCTTAGATCTTCTGAGTGCATGACCTATCCATTTCCATTTTCTTCATCTCTGGATAGCTATTGACTCTTGGCATGTGATTATCCAAAAAAGTTCTACGTTAGCATTTTGTTCATACTGGTTTTCTTGATAAGCTTTTCTTCACTTAGAGGTGAATATTGTACATGATTTGCGTAAAATTTGTATCGAGGGAGAGCAATGGTATATTGGCACTGCATGAAATACATACGAACCATGAAGTGGATCAATCATATCCTAACAGTCCTAATAATCCTGTTATTTGTTCACCTGATTTACCTTTTTCAATTCCTTCTGGTGCTCATATTGCCCAGGTGCACTGAAAAAATTTTAGGACGGTGGCTTATAATTTATATATTTGTTGAGCTATATATATCGTGAATTTTGGACTTGTAATATTTTATGGGATTTCAACACATAATCTATAGGAGGTTTATATATAAGATTGTGCATCATAATATATTGTTTTAAACGCTATATTCTAAATACGTATATAGCGCAGATTCCCATAGGAGATATAGTCTCTTGAACTATGAAAGTATAGCACTCTGAGCTATACAAACGAATCAAACTGACGTATATAACCGTAGCATGGTGGGTTATATAAAATAGTTCCGTGAGTCGTATAATTGTACCATCTGGACTTAAATAATTATAGCACCCTGAGCTATATAAGTATAATACCCTCAGCTATATATGCGGGTATATGTGCGAAGCGCACAACCCAAAATTAATCTAGTCAAAAATAGTTTGCATCTTTGTATCTTTGTATCTTTACCTGCCCTAAGTAATACACCCACGTAGGGTGTATTTGCCAAGCGCAAAGAAACTCATACACATGCAGGTAGGCACACACACACACTCATACAGGCAGGCAGGCCAACTCACACACACACAGGCAGCCTGCCTGTGTGTGTGTGTGTTGGCCTGCCTGTCTGGTCGTGTGTTTCTTTGCGCTTGGCGCGGAGCGTACTCCTCATATTGATATTAGTGGTTTAAAAAACTTAATTTAACTTACATAGATCAGGTAAAGATCATAGATCAGGTAAAGATACGTGCTATAACAATGCATTGACTTTAACCATAGCCGCGGGTTTCCAAAACAATGCGTAATCCCTTAACAATTGTGCGCTTCGCAAACTCCTGCTTGTGCGCTAGGAGAAGTGTTCTTTTATGGCTTGTGCGCTTCGCAAATACACCCATATATGCATAGCAGCCTCACATAAATAATTATAGCACCCTGTTATATGTAAAGCATAGTCCCCTGAGCTATGTAAGCATTGCACCATGTATTATACAGGGTGGGCCAAAAGTCACCATGGGGTTTAAAAATTTAATAACTTTTTCGTTTATATATTTTTTTTATTTTTTTTTTTAGATTATATAAATAACATCTGGAGAATAAATAATGGAGAGATTCACAACTGAACAAAGAACCAGAATAATAGAATTTTATTACTTAAATCAGCGATCAATTATTTTAACACAAAGAGCATATCGGCGCCATTTTAACGTCAGAATTTCGCCCTCTGAAGCCATGATTCGTTGCTTAGTTGATCGTCACCACCAACATGCCTCGAACCGGTAGACCGCGTATAATTCACACTGCGGAAAATATTGAACGTGTAGAGCAAAGTGTTAACGAAACACCAGAAACATCTACCAGAAGGCGTTCTGCTCAGCTAGGGATGTCTCGTACGTCACTACGGCGCATTTTAAAAAAAAGATTTACTGTTATTCCCATATAAGGTGCAATTGGTGCAAGAATTGAAACCCGCAGATCATCGGCAACGTCTAAATTTTGCATTTAAATTTCAACAGTTGGCCAGAAATGAAATCAACTTTATTGAAAATCTGATTATGAGTGATGAAGCTCATTTTCATCTGAATGGCTTTGTTAATAAGCATAACTGTAGGTTCTGGGGCTCTGAAAATCCAAGAGCCATTCATCAACGCCAATTGCACCCCATTAGGTGTACATTATGGTGTGGCATTACATCTGAAAATATCATTGGGCCTTACTTCTTCGAAAATGAAGATGGAAGTGCTGTAACCGTAAATGGAGAGCGGTATCGGTTTGTGATAGAAAATTTTGTACGTCCTGCTCTTGAAAACAGACCGGAGATGTGGTTTCAGCAGGATGGAGCCACTGCCCACACTGCCCACACTGCCCGAGACACAATGGCACTTTTACGGCAAATTTTTGGACAGCGAATAATTTCAAGAAATTCGGAAATTAATTGGCCAGCGCGTTCGCCAGATTTGTCAGCACCCGACTATTTTCTTTGGGGTTATTTGAAGGAGCGAGTATATGTGAACAAGCCCGAGACAATCCTTGAACTCAAGGCCAACATTGTTGCAAAAATTCGAGCGCTACAGCCACAAATGTTGAAAGATGTTATGGAAAATGCTCTAAAAAGAGCCCATCATTGCGAAGCTAATAACGGCGGTCATTTAAATGACATTATTTTCCATACTTAGCGTAAAAAAATTTCCATTTTGTATATTTTATAATCTAAAAAAAAAAAAAAATAAAAAAAATATATAAACGAAAAAGTTATTAAATTTTTAAACCCCATGCTGACTTTTGGCCCACCCTGTATAAGCATAATAACCTGACCTAAGTTTTGCCAGTAGATTATACTTCAGAGCTTACTAAAATAATAATTTTCAGCTATGCGGCACTATGTATTAGAACTAGTACTGATCATACAGTACACAGAGAATTTATAAACACTCTGCTTCTTTGTGCTATGGATTCCACAGAGAACATAGAATCTATTCCCGCCCAGAAATACACGTAACTCTTTTCTGTTATTATAATGAAGATATTCAGAATGAAAAATCGAATATTTATGGCCCAACCCGATAAAATTGCTGAGCAGCTACAGTGTCAAGCATAATATACTTACTAAATTTTACATTTGGTACATATGCATGGCGAATATTTGAAAGAAAAATTTTGTATTAGTATAAAGGAAATCGTGAATTTTATTATTTATTATTTTGCAAAACTGTGCAATGGGCAATTATACATATATGTACACTTTTTGAAACACAAAATTTAAAAGTTCTTACAAATTAACTGAAATCGATTATACTTTCTAAATTAAACTAAATAACAAACAATTCTGAATTCAGTTTTACAAGAGAATATACTTTGAAATATTCTTTACACATTTTATTAAAGCAAATACGTTTTGTCTTCCTAACAACATGAGCATGCCTGTGAATATCAAAAAATAGAGTTTCCAGAGCAAGATATACAAAAAACACCTCATGTTCAGCCATACATATCCCTTCAATTTGGCCAAATATGGGAAAATCACCACAGTTTCCCATTTGAACTACCGCTCCAATCTTACATTTTATATTATTTATTACAAGCCAGTTAAAAATTTGCAGTCGCGATTATTCCGTTTTATTTTGAATTCAATTTCCTTTAAATATGTACAAAGAAAAACTTGTTCACTTCCAAGCTGGAAATCGTTATCAAGGAAATTTCCTGTCTCAAGTTTTCGGCTTTCACTAAGTAAATATCTTTCAGTTATAGTGTATGTGTAATATTCTTCCGAGAAGTTGTTGAAGCAGCAATGTTTTTCAGTTCCCTGTGTTTCGATTCAAACCGCATCGACCACAGGTATTTTACAGGACCTACAGTTCTGGCTATCATTGGATAGTGTAACATAAAATGGTGTTTTGGCTTTAAATGTAATTGAAATTTTTGAAGAAATAGTGCGTGATGCGAAGTGATTAGATATTCCAAACGATCAATATTTTCTTTTGTAATTGCCTCCATTAATAAAATATCAACAATGTTAATAAGAGTTAAATATATTTCCCATACCCCGTCTTCTTCAGGCACCCAATCACCAGTTAGAAGTCCGAAAAACTTTGAAAACCACATCATCTCAGAAGCTGAATATTTCAGCTTGGCATTTTTCAAATGCTCCTAAAAAATTTCCTGAGGTCTATTCATGGAATCAATGTTTCCAAAATCGAAACAAGTAATCCATTGATTTAAAGATTTTAAGGAAAAGTAATGTTTATTATTAATAAAATAATTTAATAATATGCATAGTTCATAGTTAAAAACGCCTTCGAAGACATCATGCATGATGTCAACTGCAAAGTTTGCAAAGTTTTCAATGGCATTGAAATTTTTTAACTGATTAAAAATGCACATACTACTTATTCCTGTTGAAGTTATATCACCTTTCTTTACATCCTCTAGATAGGCATTTTTTGTTCTTAGAAGAGAAGGAACTTCTTTGCAAGTTATTTTGGCATCTTCTCTATGCACTTTACAGAAGCGACAATAGTAATTTGCAACGAAGGATTCTGTAAAACCCAACATAGAATTAATTTCATGGAAGAAGTACAAATTCAAAATCGATTTACTCCCCGTAAACCTTTGACATGTTGGAATTATCAATTACAGGGTCATGCTTTTTACGAATGTCGTGTTGAATTTCGAAATATGTTTTGCTACAAGTGTGGTAAATCTGGAGTGGTTACGCCAATGTGCCCTAATTGCTGTTCGGAAAACCAGTTGAGGAATGCGGGGCCTTTCGAGGAAACGCATCCTCACTAAAAAGTACTACTTCGGATGTCTCATCAGGTAGCTCGAACGAAGGTGACATCTCATTTTCAATACCTGATCTTAACGTAAATTTCCTTAACGAATGGGTGAAAAAGTCTTTCATTCATAGATGAAAAATTTTTGTGAGGGTGAGAGGAAAAATATTTTAAATTATTAAAAAAGTAATAAAGAATAGAATACCAAAAATTAGACTTCTAGTAAAGGAAAAGAAGCGGTTGGCTAGTACAGTTATCTCTTCTGTATTGAGTAATACATCAGATAATAGACCTTATGAGTGGCCTGCTAGATAGTAGTGCAAATATCAGTTGTCTGGGAAAGAATGCTCAACAATTCCTTAACGAGCATAAGTCTATTCGTCTTAAATCTTTACATACCTCAGTTCGGACTGCTGATGGTTCTTCCCATCAAATATTTAATAGAATTGGAAAATTGTTTACCTTATTCGTTATTCCCAACTTAAGTCAAGAACTATATTTGGGTGTTGACTTCTGGAGAGTATTTCAAATCGCTCCTCACATAATAAGTGAGACTGGTGGGGTGGTTCATCTTCATCAACTAACTCCAACATAATCGGCTCACCTCAATATAGTAAAAGCTCAACTTCCATCGTTTGATGTTTTGGGTTTGGGAAAAACTCATCTGGAGGAACACGTAATTGATATTGACGATGCAGTCTCAATCAAACAGCGTCATTACCCAGTGTCTCCTGCCATACAGAAGTTAATGTATGATGAGCTCGACCGAATGTTGGAGATGGGAGTTATTGAAGAGTCCAATAGTCCTTGAAATTCTCCAGTTGTCCTTGTACCAAAAACCTGGAAAGGTGCGCTAATGTATTGATTCACGGAAAGTAAATACTGTAACAGTAAGGGATGCATATCCACTTCCACATATTGATGATCTTCTTGGTCGATTACAGAATACTAGATACTTACATTTATAGTTTTGATCTGAAAAATGCCTTCTGGCAATTAACATTAGAAACAAAATCTCGTGAAAAAACAGCTTTCACAGTATCTGGCCGTCCTCTTTACCAATTTAAGGTCATGCTTTTTGGTTTATGCAATGCGCCTCAGGGCATGTGCAGATTTATGGACAAGGTAATTCCGGTAACCTGAGAGAAAATGTATTTGTGTATTTGGACTATTTATTAATTATGTTACCTGATTTTGACACACATTTGCGAATATTGGAACAAATCAGTGAATGTCTTCGGCGTTCAGGTCTGATGATTAATTTGAATAAGAGTAGATTTTGTGTTCGGGAAGTGAAGTATTTGCGTTTCATTATTGGTGATGGAACATTCAAAACTGATCCTAGTAAAGTTACTGCAATTAACGAATTTCCTTCTCCGAACACGGTCAAGCAAGTTTGGCGTTTGCTCGGTATGACTGGGTGGTATCAGCGTTTCATTCCGAATTATGCCAGTGTAGCTACCCCAATTACAGATTTCCTGAAGAACAAAAAGTTGTTGGAACTTGGATCCCCCTCGCAAGATGTAGGGAATTCCAAATTGCCCAAATTACAGAGGTAGTTGAATTCTGGCACTTTCTCCATTGTATTGTATTGTTGATGACGGATAGTATTTGTATTGTTGATTCTTATGTCATTCGTGTTTCTTTAGCTTATTCTCATGCCAACTTTTCGGTGATATGTCGCTAAACAGGAGGGGCATATAGGGCATCCAGGTTTAAACTTGGAAGGGGCACCATTGGTGTCTCACTGGTGTCTCAATGGGGGCAGAAAATAGAGCTTTAATGTCGCATCCCGTGCCCACTTAAGAACTGCTTCGTTTGAATGTCTTGAATTTCAAGTTTTGTCTGCTTAAATCTCGACAGGGATCATAAAGCCACTGTTGTCTTTATCTTCAATGAACAAAATTTTGCAAATTAAAAAAAAAAAATTAAAATCATACCAATTTACAATTGGTGGCGATTTCAAATGTCAACGTGTATTGTACGTCTTGAACTGATAAAAACTAATAAAAAATAATCTTCCTACCGGAATACCGTAAATTACTAATTTTAATGCAGTTTGAATGACCTGAATAAATAGTATATTATATTTTCAACATTTCTTATGTGACCCTTAAGTGGGACATCGGAAAATGCACTGTTTTTGTCTAATATTGAAATCTGAGCACTCGCAGATAGAAAAGTTTCGATTTTATTAAGCAAATATCGGGCATAACATATTTATGGGAAAATTTTATAAAATCATATTTTCGATACGTGCTAATTGTAACCATAAACTTGACTTAGCTTTCCGAAGTATTATTTCCAATGCCTTTCATTTATCCTAGTCGATAATAGCTTCGACAATTTCACCATTCAAGTTTTTCATTAATGTTTCGGGTCGTCCTTCACGAGGCTCAAAATTAAGGCTGAAGTGTTTTCTTTAGAATGTCAGGAATTAATTCGCTACAAATATAAGGATTGCAGCTGGATCCCATAATTTAACTCTGCATATATTTATTCTGATAGAAGTAGACATTAGCATACTTCAGAAACCATACCAAATCGCTGGAATTTTCATGTCATTGGTGACGGTAACTTGATTTAGTAGTTAAAAACAAATTCTTTCGCAGCAAAGAACAACAATGGGAATTTATTATTTGTCTCATCGATTTGCAATGGTACAGCCAGCTACTTTAGGTTAAGTTAGCTCAGAGTAACCACAATTAGGCCATTTATGGTTCATTGTGATGCAATTTTTTTGGGACCCTACCTCGAAAAGATTCCTGAGATTTAGGGTGTGCTCTGAAATAATACACAAGAGGTAATGAATCTTACCAGGTTCCCCAACTCCTTGTGTGTTAATTTCCTCAATTCGCAGAAAAAGTAGCTACCAAGCGTATTCTTCCCAATGCTTAGCAAGGTTAGGGCATTCCCATGGACGGTGCTGAACGCTCTCAACCTAGTCTTCCGTGATAACTGCAGTAAGATTTCGCTCCTCCTCAGCAGAGATTCACCCTTCTCAGGACATATCTCGGGACATAGCTGTCTTGAAATTGTGATTGTGGTCAGTTCTCCTCAACTGAGATTTTCCAGCTTATAGACCTGTATTCATTGCTGAACGCTTTCTGGCCAGAGCATCAGCTGTCTCATTTACATGTATGTCACAGTGACCAGACATCCAGTTTGCGCAGCTCACGGAGACACCGCTGCACTGCGCTATCTAATGGTGCTCGAGTCAAGATCCTTGATTGCAGATTGGCTGTAAATACAAATCCTGATAACTCGATCACTAGCTAGGTACATCACAAGTTGTTTCCAGCAGCCTTGTTGCTTTGCTACTAGTCAGGACCTCTGTATGGAACACACAACAAAATTTCGGTAGGCTATAAGATTCCTGTATTTGGGGGAATGCTGAATACATCTCGGCTCCCACTACCGCATCCATTCCTGAACCGTCTGTAAAGACACTTATATCACAGTGATTTGCCATGTGATCCCACTCCTCTATACTAGGAAATGCTAGCCGCTATCTCAAAGTCTAGTCTAGGGACAATATAGTCCGTCGCTCCCCGTATATATTCCCCAGGACAAATCTTCAGTATTATGCTGTGATCAAGGTCTACTGTTATCCAGCAAAATCCAGCATATATATATATAATCCGTAGCTCCCCGTATATATTCCCCAGGACAAATCTTCAGTATTCTGCTGTGATCAAGGTCTACTGTTATCCAGCAAAATCCAGCAGCCTGACTCTCTAAGGCTTAGTGCACATTTTGCACCTATGTATATGCTTTACAGCAGCAAGTGCCAGAGTATAACTTTCATTCCTCACGTTGGTGTTGTTCGAAGAGCAGCTGTAATATTTAGACAGGCAGCTCAGTATAGTTTAGTAAAACTTTTTAAGTGTGACGCTTTCTTCAAAGCATTCTACATTAGCAAGATTCCATAGGTGAGAATAGGCTCTACAATGGCGGTGAACATCCAGTGCCCGACGCGTGGGTGTGTAGTGTACCCCATCTTTTGTCAAAGATTTTCTTGCAGGCATATAGTACAAGAGTCGTTCCTTCTTTTAACGCGCTCATTCACATTTATCCTCCAATTTAATTTGGAGTCTAGTTATCACCTCAACTAGTTAAGAACTTAATCCAAACAATACAATCGATTTGCGCATTAAGTGAAATCTCTTTTTTTTTATGTGAACCTACGTTAATATACAGTCCCTGGCCAAAAAATTACAAACACTGAAAATTGGCCAAAAAATTACAAACACTTGTAAATTTCATCATTACCTGAAATTTTCTTCATCCTTTCTTCTCGGAAACCTGTTTAGGTTATTAATGGTTATTGATCGGGTTTTCCTAATTGGTTTACGGTAATAAAACGATGGTTTGATCCTTTTTCCAGGTTGTTTCTGTTAGAGGTGCCAATTGTTCAAGTGCTTGCTTCTGGTTGATTAACTGTGTTTTTAGTGGCTTAATTGAAAAATTTGTATTACTTCGGTTTTGATTATAAAGTTTTTTGGAATTAAACATTGAGCTGCTGCTGCTTTATTTTTAGACATTATTACAGTACAAAAAAGCAAGTTTAATGAAAATCTATCTTTGTGTACAGATTTCATAATGGGACAAAATGCAGATATCCCCATTGAAAAAAGAGTGCAATTTCTGCACTTCTTAGAACAGGGAACCATTCAATGAGAGAAATTTCTCGTCTCCAGGGAGTTTCACCCTATGTAGTGGTCCAAATTTCTAAAAAAATGAAGGAAAACTTTGTAAAATTTTCAAAGTGTTTGTAATTTTTTCAAAGTGTTTGTAATTTTTTGGCCATGGACTGTAAAACAAAAAATTACCGCGTCCAAATTATGTCAAACTTTTTTAAACAGGTTTTTTCATGAAATCATTAAAATTAGTTTCAATTTTACAAATAAAGAATTTTAGAGATTGTGTGGTTAAGTAAGACATAGCAACAAAAAGTAAAAAATGAAATTGGATTAGGGAACCACACTTTTACCGAATGTCCCTCGATAGAGTAATGAACAAGTGATATATCTAGACCAACCTACAATTACACATGTTCAATTACAGTATTTGTCATGAAACAAATTAGTTTCTCAATCTACCCAATACTACTCGAGATATTCGAAGTATGCAAGGGAGTTGAAAGAAAGAATTCCCCCACATATTTTTAAAATCATGATTAATTTTGTTGTTTTTCTATTTCAATTAAATAAAAAAAATCCCCCATTCCCCCTTCTATTATGAGTTCACCTTACTTAAATTGATTAGTTTCTGAACAATCCACACAAAAGTCTGCTTGAATTTTATAACATGAAGCAAACTTCAACTTTAGTCTTCAATCATTCATCAACTAGCAAATGAAAGACAAAAGAATTTCTCATGTTCGCTTCCATTGAAAAAACCAACTAAATTTAAATTTCTGTTTTAAAAGAGTTTTTAGATACTCTCAAAATTTAATTTAGGAAAACAATTTTCAACTATTTGCATTAAAATGCAGCCATCTGCAAATGAATTTCACTGCAAGGAATTTCCGCACTAGATGGTATCTTTGGTATTTGAAATGCATCGTTTTTATGTCGAGAGTAGAGTTGGGGATGAAAGAAGTGTTATACGCTAAAAGTATAAATTTTTTCCACCCCATGGCAGTAGCCATTAAGAATGCATGAATTTTTTATGGAAAAAAAAACCTCTGCTGCTCCCCTTTTCCGAGCACAATTTGTTCTTTGTGAATAAATTCACTTTGCTACTTGAAAGAGTACAGGAAAGAAATGAAAACGAACTTTTCCAACAATTTCGAAAATTTTGAGAAGACTGCAAAGAGTTGAGTTGAGAAGAATAAATTGCTCCTCAACTTTCATCGACAATTTTGTGCTTGACTGGTAAGAAAAAAGTAAATAAATACAGGACGGGGTTAATCCTAATTGATAGCTTCTTGAAAAAATCGGAATTCTTGACAGTTAAATATCTAAAGCGGTTGCGCAGAATTTTCATCGAATGCATAATTTCATAGAAAGGATTTTCTGTTGATGGAACGAGGTCTCTACAGATTTAGCCAATTGCGGGCAAGTTTAATGATTTACTTTAACACACGCCAATTTATCAGACATTTTAATTAATTTCATATTATTTACTTCATTAATTACTTTTAATTAATTACTTGCCTATAAATTTTCACTGAAGACTCTTGGTATAATAATGTTTGCCTGGCTGGTGGCTATTTTTTCGTTAGCTAGGCTATGGTTGCACATCATAATTATTGGAAGTCTTGGATTTAAGATCTAAGTAGGTTCGTAAAAAAAGCTATGCAGTTATTTCACTAGATGGCGTTTGTGAAGCAATTTTGTTTTTTATCGAAGTTAATTTTAAGTGCCAAGCAGGGCCGCATTTACACTTTAGGAGGCCCTAGGCGCAAAATTACTATTAGGTATGAGGCTCTATTTCAGTTAATAGAATACATATACAGGGTGTTCCGTAAATGTCTTTAATCCTTTAAGGGGATGAAAGTAGAGGTAACTTGGGTCAAAAAACGTCTAGATACTTTTATATCGAACTCCGCTTGGTTTTCGAGTAAATCGATAATATCGATTTTCGAGATTTTGCATACCTTTTCAGAGTAATTGCGTTATAAGTTCTGTTGTAAATAATGAATTGTGACGTTCAAACCTTTATTTAAAAGAACACATATTGGTCCTTCTAAGAATGCATAATTAGTTATAATTGTGCCTTCAGTTATTTAACAAAAAAACAGTTTTCTCTAGAATTTTTTATTTCACCAAAAATGTTTGTCGCGCTTCAGTGCACATTTATTCGAAATATCACCATTCCACGAACTTGGCAAAACTATGAAAAAATTTGCGCATTATGTCCCCTTTCCAAAATGACCTCCCTAAGTGCTATCAACAATAACAATCAAAAGTTATAAGCAAACATTTGGATGTGCCCATCGAGGTAATCTTCAGTTTTTTTGTAGGATTCTATCTCCTCCTACAGTTTTAACCTACGACAATCATTTATATGTCATTGTACGGGAATCTGAACTGGCTATTAGGGTACTTTTCGATTTCGAATTTCGAAAATGGAGGGGGTACTTTCGAAAAAAAAACACTTTTTTACCAAACTTGATATTTACGTAGATCTCGTTATTCTGCATCTTCATTTTTGCTGGAGGCGCAAGCTCTGGGAGGGGCGGGAGTTCAAAGTTTCAACTTTAAGCGGCTATATTTGAATAAAAACCACCAAAAATGTCTTTTCCATTTATGAATTTAGGACTTACTTGCTAGAACAATGTTTGCTTGAGAAAATATATTTTTTTTTCTGTATTTTCTATCCTTCGTTATGAGCTACCCTTCGAGATATTATTAGCGGTCTTTGACTTCACCTCAAATAGAGGCCAATTTTCACCGGCCTCCAGTTTTTATTGTATGATTTAAAAGTATTGTCGTGTCTAGTAGAAAAAACAACGCCAACTATTTTTTTAATTACGATTTTATTAAAAAACTGACATAACTCACTAATTAACTTATTCGTTGTAGCTTCGCATTCAGTTAACCTGTACACGGAAGCGAATCTGACCTTGCGAATATGTAAGAACTTACTTCCAGCATTGCAGTCACGATTTGTCAACAATAAATACATGCAAGTATTGACCGGCAAACGTGAGTTACTTAGCCATTATATATTGCGTCATCGGCGACCTCCAGCTGTAGTGTTTTTGTTATTACCCAGTGCGATTTGATAACAGTAGATAAAAGCAACAGCTCACTGTGCAAAGTGAAGTACCCAGCAGTAATCCATGAGTCATTGCTACTGCAGGTGTGGTGCTATCATTTCAGCAATAATGCAATAGCCAGTATCTCACTGTGCGAAAATGAACTAGTACTGGGCGATTACTCATTGCCAAATTTACCCAAAAGCTTCCGATTGCTTCCGCCTCCGGTACTAGGGTTCCGTTATTAGGGTTCCGAACCCAAAGGGTAACAACGGGAACTCTATTACTAAGACTTCGCTGTCTGTCCATCAGTCACCAGGTTGTATATCATGAACTATGGGTAGACAGTTGAAATTTTCACAGACTGTGTGTTCTCTATTGGCGATATAACAACAAATAATTAAAATAAAATAAAATTAAAGGGGCCCCCATACAAGAAATGCGCATTTTTTCCTCGTCTTATTCTCATTCATTATATTTATTATAAGTAGGCATAATTTGTTCAAATGAGGCCTACTCTCATTTGAAAAAAATAAATAAAAAGTACAGTGTTGAATTTTGTACGATGGTACGGAACCCTTCGTACGCGAGTCCGACTCGCACTTGGCCGGTAATTTTGTATTGTTGTTTATGAGGAGTGAGCTTTTAAAATGTGGCCCCATAGAGAGCGAGGCCCCAGCCTACGCCTAATGCTCCTAATGGAAATACGGCCCTGGTTCCAAGTGCGTGTTTTGTTTCACTATGGTTCGAAGCGTTTTGCTTTACTTATGAGCAGCAAAACACTAAAATATTAAAACGATATCGACTTCTGACGGAAATATTTCTAGAAAATCCGTAAAATTTTAGAAGTTTGAGAAAGGTTTTAAGATTTACGAAAGAATCGAATTCTAAATTGATGAAAAATGGAATTGTGTTTGTTTTTTAATGCAATTGTTTTTGTGGAAGAAGGAATTTGTTAGACTGTTATCAGATGTGGATGATAGTAGCGATGAAGCCCATGAGCTAGAACTAGAATAGAAGATGAGCTAGCGGCCTTAGGTTCAACCCTACTAGAAGGAGAACAAAATATAGAGGAGTACGAAGCTCAAGTGTTTCCAGTGGACGAAACTGAAGTGTTTCAAAATGACGATTTCAAGAAAGTGTGTTTAGGCTTCGGTGATCAATAGGTTACAGAAGAGGAGCAAAACGTTGACTACGATGTCTCAGAAAAATAATATTAAATGGAAACGGTTGGTTAAGCTTCTTCCTCCCACTAGATGCCAATTATCAATTTTGACAACAAAATTCAATTTAAATTTCAATTTGATTTCCAGGCAAAACGTACAATAAAATTTCAATTTAATTTTCATAGATCAAAAATCCAACTATAACGATAACAGAATTTTAACCAAATTGCATGTACATTGCACTACTCACGCATGTAGCAATTATGTTATCAATGTTCCTAATTCAAATTATAATAACACAATAAAATAATGAAATAAAAAAAAAATAACGAAAGTAACAATTGATTACAAAATTTCATGAAAAATTCTCATATCAAATAAATATGATAAAATAATAAACTAAAAATGAAATTAAAAATGGCATATAAAATAGCAATATCCCACCTAGAGCACATAGGGATTCCAATCACAATTCAAAGAAATACTTTGTTTATCAGTCGATCGACTACCTTTCTTCGCTGATAGCGAAAAACTAATACCGATTTCCATTGATCATGTTTTATAGCAGAAGTGTTACACTTTTCTTGCAGTGCCATAACACTGAGATCGCCGTGCTCCTGACCCTGGTGTTACACTCGAAAAAAATTGACAGCTACTGTGAAACTGACTGGGATACCTTTCTATTCAAAGACCGTTGAAATATCATCAACTAATAATATATTACGAGAATGTCAGATATTTTACCCCGCTGGGGCCCTGCCGGGCTCCTCTCCGGTATGGTTGAAAAGGGCTTGAAGGAAAGCTACAATAATAAATCCCAACAATCATTGACTCACTTTTCTTTCGATAACCTCGCGTCAATGATCAACAATCTGTCAGTTTTTACTACCGAAATCCAAGTAGCATATTTCAGAGAGTCACTAAACAACAAGATATCTTCAGGACCTGCAGCAATTTTTAAATTTATCTTATAACGTAAATGCCCTAAACCAATAGACATTAAATCAGAAACCCGTTCAACCACTGTACGAACAATAGCTACTTCCCTACTGAATGGAAAAGATGGAAATTAATTCCCATTGTGAAAATAAAAATTTCTAAGTACATACAGGATGTATATATATTCGACCATCAGGAAGCTCTTCAAACGAGCTATTGCCGATAAATTAAATGACTCCTGTAATGTGAATAATATTATACCCAACAACCAGTTCGGTTTCAGGAGATCCCAGATCAAAAGAATCACCCATTACTTTCAAAATATAAGACGTGTCCATTATCCCGTGATATTGGCATCAAAAACCCCTTCGACAAAGTATGGCATAAGGGTTTACCATTCAAACTGGTTGACATCAGTTGTTCAACAAGCCTGATTAGCTTACTGTTCAGCATTTTAGGCAGCAAATATATCCTAATATCCATTGATAAAATGTCTTCTGAACTAATTCCAGTGATGTCTGGAGTACCACAAGAGTCAATTTACGGTCCGAAACTATTTAAAATTTTCTCACATGACTTCCGACTCACTGAATCTGAAAGAAGTAATTCGGCGGCTGATGAAACAATTATCATGAGTGGACATGAAAGATCTCACCACGCCTAGACAACATTAAACAGGTTATCTCTAACCTCATAGAATACTACAATAAATGGGGACTCAGTATCAATGAACAGAAATGTGGGGTAGTCTGTTTCCGAAATGCAAGCGGGAAAGTCCATCATCTTGCTGTTAGAGAAAGTAAAACCCTCACCTTGAATATCAACACGAGCCAAATACAACTAAAAGAGGAAATCAAATACATTGGTGTACATTTCAATAATAAACTTCATTTCAATACTCACTCAAAAAAAAGCGTTAAAGAATGCCAAGGTAGCTGCAGTAATCCTTAAGCATCGTTTTATTTCTAGATATCTATCCTCCCCCAACCAAACTTACATATAATATACAAGACCTTTATCCGACCCATAGATACCTATGGACTCTCTTAAGGGTTGGCGATCTCACCCTCTGTAGCCGAGGAACTTGAATCCTTTGAAAAGAAAATCATTTGTCACTGCACTGGTAAATTCAGGAGACCTAGCAGCTATGGGTACCATTTAAAGCTTCTCTTTATAAGAAATATGATATCCCCCTATTAATTAATTCATTGAATCTTTCTAGAAAAATGTAACCTCTGATTATACAAGACAAATTATTGGACCGAAGGAATGACTCCATACTCAATAATTACTACCTATCCCCAATTAATATATTCCATGAGACCTCACTGTGGGCCTGAAATCATTCTGCAAGTCCCCTTCTATGAAAATGCATCTACCGAAAATTATCAAGTTGAGGTCCACTATTACCCCCATTCGCAATGTGTGAATATGAAAAATAATGAAAAATAAAAATCAGTTCCCAGTTTGGCCGACTATTCTGCAAAAATAAAAAAGACTGAATCTAGAAAAAATAGCATAACTAAAGAAAATATATAAATATGTTGCAGAGACACAGTGGATCCTCTAGTCCGTGTCAGAGTTAGATGATATTGAGATCTGGTTCTTGTTGTTAGTTATTACGTTTAGGTTAAGTGCCATAGAAGGCAACATTTATAGTACGCCGGGAGGAAGTGTACTCCTTGAATTGCAGTCTCGTATCGATGCTTTAAATGCAAACTGTATTTTCTTAATATTTTCAACATTAAAGTTTTTTACATTGTAGCTGGACCTATCTGTAAGTCATGAATGAATCCATGTACTTAGTTTTAAGTTAATTGGATTTATACTATGGTCAAAAAAGCCACTTTAACTTTTACACTCGAAAAATTGGCGGTGATACATTGAAAAACACACAATAATACCTGAAAATGTCACTGTTGACAGTTATGGAGCATCACATATCCGTCTTCAACTATTACTCCAAGAAATTCATCCACATTCACGTCAAAATCTTTGATAATATAATTTTCATCATTTTAATTATACCCTGATGAAATTTAAAGGGTATACAAAGTTTGTCATACCGTTTGTGACACCTGGAAATAATTATGGTGGAGCAAAATTGACAGGACACCCACACATAAAATTAAAAGTTATTTTCATTTTTGCATCCTTACGATAACTCGAGAACGCGTGTAGTTAGAGATCTGAAATTTTGGAAATGGACTTTAAAATAAAATAAGTAAAAAAACGAGTTTTCAAACAGAACTGAGGCCAAGCCGCATGAAAAAGTAGAAAATAAACTTTTCTTTACACACAGAGGTGGACTCAGATTTTTTGATTGGGACATTTCTCTTGAATATTCTTTCTCTTCATGAATCAAATCACTTATTACCTCTGATTGATCATACTGAAATATATCGGTGGTTGTCAGCGAATAAAATCTGAGTCCACCTCTGTGTGTGAAGAAAAGTTTATTTTCTACTTTTTCATGCGGCTTGGCCTCAGTTCTATTTGAAAACTCGTTTTATTACTTATTTTATTTTCTACCTTTTTCACGTTAACTAAATTGGAAAATTCTGCAATTCTCCTGAAACAGATTTATAACTAATCATATCGATGAAAAGTTTTCCGATGATTTTCCCGATTTTCCGGGTTTTCCATGGAGTTTTCCACAAAAGCAACTTTATGCAACACATTTCGCTCTACAACTTTGTCTTAGGTTGCAAAACGCTCAAACGCTTCCTTGGTCGGAAAAACTCCGGAAAAGAGTTTTACATGCATTTTCCTCGGTTTTTTCTGCAAGTTTTCAACATTGTCGGATAGAGAAGTGGATAGAGAACTTGATCCTGCATAATTTAGAAAACTTTTTTGACGGAAAATTTTCCGGAAAAGTCGGAAAATTCCGGAAAGTTTTCCGGAAAAGTCGGAAAATTCCGGAATATTTTTCGGAAAAATGATTTTTTCCGATTTTCCGGGTTTTAAATGGAAATTTCCGGTTCAAATTTTGATAGATTCAATTGTCACGCGACATGAACCTGTGTGCCAAATTTCAGTTCGCTGTGATGACGAAAAGTGGGTCTACGATAGTGTCGAAAATAGTAAAGAAATACACAAATTCGTGTACGAGTTAAAAAAAAAAGCAAAATTATGTTTCGAAAATGGGACAAATCAGGTAACTCCTTCGTAGGTTTTTAAGTTTTTTAAGTTGTGAGAAAATGAATTGCATTTTAGCACTAAGAACAGTGGCAGAATCGCGTTTTGCTAGCAGAACCAGACCAAATCGACATCTATTATTCGAAAATAGCTTTGATTGAACCGGCAGAATTTAAAGCTCTAATTAAATGCTAAGAAACCACTGCGATTTGTACGTGGAAATTTGTTTTTAGGGCTATTTAGTACAGTGGTGGTATTCTTTTACAAATTATCAACTCCAATATTCATGTCCTTTGAATGAGTTCTGTCGTATCTTAAACTAAAATTATTTATATGTCGGGATACATGCAGCCTTAAATTAGCCTTAAATTCCCATATACTATTTACATCAATAATAATATCAAGGTCGAATCGTAAGCAAACATATGTGGCTGCTTCGTCCACTGAGGTAGAGTACGTGGCAGCGTTTCCAGTTTCTAAAGAACTATTATGGTTGCGGCAGTTATCAACTGATATTGGAATACAGATAATCAAGCCGATAGTTATCTACGAAGACAATCAAGGGTGCATCAACCTCATTGAATCGGAGCGATCCGTCATCATCAAATTCGAGACTTACGAGAAAAAAATCGTGGATTTGCGGTATTGTTCATCGGAAAGGACGTTGGTGGAGATATTTACGAAACAATTGACTGGGGATCGTTTCGTGCAAATGGCTGGTCTTTTGGGACTTGTTATAGCGAGAAGGGGTGTTGGAGAAATACGCTAAAATCAAGTCATGCCTGTGAGGACCGACCATTAGTATTGAGCTGTCAAATATTTTTTTGGCACAACTACTACTGTCAAGTTGGCACTACCTTTTCTTGCTTCTATCTGACATGGTGTGCGCTAGGCTTGTCTAGTTTTATATTCAGTTTATAATCAATAAAGTACTTGTAGTAATGCATACCATCGTTTCACTCTGTATATTCCTACGTATCCACTTTTGATTTTATTTCACTTTAAAATGTTTTCATAAGTAAAAATATTTAATACCGCGATGGCAATACAGCTTGTTGTGAGGTGTCAAACTGTAAATACGGAAGAGATCGATGCCTTGCTACCACCCCCTTTATATAGCCCATCAGCAGCCATTCTTAATCAAAATGCATAACCATTATCGACATTTCTCACTGAATTTGTATTTTAACCCAGTTATTTCCAATTTGTTTGTCTTCATTTTGAATGTTCCAATAACATTTTTCGTTTAATTATTAATTTTTCAATATTTTCCACAACATGACGGTCCATGCATTCCACATCATAATTTTTTTAGAATTCTCTTGTGGAACGTAATGTTAATCTCTTTCACACGTTCCTCTCTTTTACTCTTATTATGGAAAATGGGAAATTATTAAAACCGCGAATTAGTCGCCCTGTGTTTTGTTTTCGTATTTTCTTGATTATTATGGTCAATAAAAAGTTATAAGTTTACATTTTTAGTGTATAATTGTGTCAAATTGTGCAGGTAATTTTTTTTTTGCTAATTTGCTGAACTTTGAAAGAGCAATAGCTGGTAAATGTAATTCATTAATTTCACCTGTATTGGATATAATTACAAACCAGGGGGACTATAATTATGTTCATTAACTTCTCTGGTTGGATTAAATGATTCAATTACGAAGAAACAACAAATTTCTTCCAAAATCAATAATTTGGTTTGTATGTAGGTATTGTTGCTCTGAATTCGCCAAGATAATCTATTTACAAGAAAACATGAGCGAATTTCTTGTGATATGTGTTCTTTATTTCATTGTTTTGTTTATATTATCATAATTCAAGTATAATTCATTTTTATACCCTCGATGAAATTGAAAGGGTATAATAAGTTTGTCATTCCATTTGTGATACCTCGAAATAATAAAGAAGATAATAATTATAATAAATAAGAAACCCACGCATAATATTAAAAGTTATTTTGATTTTTGCATAGAAAGCTGAAATTTTGTACACGGATAAGTAAAATTGAGTTCGACAATGAGGCAAGTCGGCCAACTTGTTCATGGGCTTGCCATACAAAAATTTCGTTTTCCCCCTATATATTTGAGCACTGCCTGAGAACGCGATAACATAGCTCAAATTTGGTAAATGGTGTTTTTATAGTAATAGTAAGAAAAATCAAAAATGGACTAAATCAGGCAAGCTCTTCATGGTGTTGCCATATAAAAATTTAGGTTTTTTACGTTTATGCAAAAACGATAAGACCTATAAGGTTTTAATGTACCGAAAAGTTCTTTAGAATATGAAACTTATGACATACGTAGTAATCATTTTTACTGTCCAACGAACCGTTCTAGAAATATGCGAAAAGCCACTCCAAAAAACAAAATTGTACAGATATGGGTGACCATACAAAATTTCATACACGTATTCATCATAGGAATTGGTCTTATTGTTAGACCAATTCTAGCTTTTTACTTCTTTTAATTATGATTTTCCCTCATTTCAGGTAGACTTCAGCAAATTCATTTGTACCTGAAAAAGTCCCAGGTTCACAGATAAGTTTGGTGTCAATATAATTCAATTTAATCCACATTTAATTAATTTTAATTTTTTTTTATCAATAATCTTTTTCATGTACGTCTTCAAGTATTTCTGTATCTCTATTTGAACAGTTTTGATGAAGAGCCAGAAGACTACGTCGAATACTCGAGCATCCCTTGGAATTTGAGAGTTTTATTGATGAACAAGAAGGACAACCACAATGCAAAAGACCTAAAATTCATTAGAATTTTATAATTTTCCATACATTTTTTATTTTTATAAAATATATCAATGAGTTAATTGTTTTACTTAATTATTCTGTATTCACATTATTTTATTCAAATCTACCTAGTGAAAACATAGTAAAATATAAGTTAATACAAATGCACAATGGGTCAGCGAGTCTTAACTCTAGCTTACGACTTTCAGTCCGGTACGCTGCATTGCCATGAAAAATTTAGTTTCAGGATGGTTTCTGTCGCTTTAACTTTTAATTACTATAAAACTTTTTAATATTACATTAAAGTAAACTGTCATTGCTATTTAATCCATTATTAAGAATAATAAAAAAATGGAAGATCATAAAAAAAATTGAGAAATTTGTGATTCGAAAAATAATTTTTATCTTTTCTCAATTTTAAGCGGTTTCATGAAAATATATCATCAACACATACAGACTATTTTAAAGTAGATATCTTAACGGGTAACCGGAGCCCCTAATAGAATTTTAAAACCAAAAAAGAAACACCAATAAAGCTTTCCCCGGAAAATGTTGTTTGTTTTTTTTTCGAAAAATGTAAATATCTGGGAAATTATTTGTTTCCCAGATTCCAAAAAAATCAATTTTATTCAATGTAAAAAAAGGGTATGCTTTCACTAAATTTCATGTAAATTGAATTTTTTTTACGAGAGAAAACAATAAAAAACCGACCGATATTTTCTAGGAAAATTTAAGGTTATGTTGAAAAATACGTTTATGAAAGCTTTAGATTTTTTTGATATCTACAACTTTTATAAAGTACATTTTTCGTTAGAAAGTCACGTTTTACACACACAATTTCACTTTATCTCGTGTACATTTTCGTTTTTTCTCTTAATTATAACCTTAACTAAATTTTCCAACTGGTCCTGGCAGTTAAAATTTTTATTTTTTTTCAAAATTCGCTTCGACACCAGCTTAAATGTCTTATTGCATTCATCAAAGAAGTATTCCAAGGTAAGGTAAGATATGATTAGTGGAACATAATATGCCGATTCATTGTCATTTTAGAGTTAGCCTTCTCATACTTCAAATGTATACAGGTTGTTTAATCTGATTATATTTTCTCAAATGATTCCTCTCATCAGGACAATTGAAACATTTTAGGAAGGAGTGGTGGGGAGGGGGGGGGGGGGGTTTTACAGGTTGATTAGACAAAAATAACATTTTTTCATTAAACAACCTATATCTTAAAAATTACAGGGATGCCTTTATTTAAGACGACGTCGTTGTATGCAGAGCCTTAAAGTCTTTCCTATGAATGTTAAACCAATCCGCACCCCTCCCTACTCCAGAGTTATGACACTTCGGATTTAATATTTTGGTTTTTGCATTTTTTTTCCTTCCAATTTTTTTTCAAAATACCCCCACTAACATACATTTTTGTTACAAAATTTCGATAGCTCAAAGCTTATGTTCTATCTGTGACGGTCAAAGCGTTTTTGCTTTTAAGTTGATTTCCCCTTTGTAAATTCACAAAACTGAACTCAATAAAACTATACACTTCAAAATTCCGAAACAAGATAATTTCAAATTCAAATTTCACTAAACTCTCGGAATTCTGAAATATTTACTTTCAGAAACGTCGGAGCAAGTTCCAAGTTCAATCTGACTGGCATTGAATGGCTTACTCACATACACAGTATTATTATTAGTTATTTATTCAATGAAAAAAATTACCAGTGACACAGCTGCCATCAATATTCCAGTGACGTTTGCATATGAGGAAGAGCTGGCATGCTGTCTTCTTCTTCCGCATCGGTGTATACCTCCACTATACACAACTAAAGCAGTGCAGTGCCTCTACTATTTATGCAATATATTTCTCGACTATAAATAGAGCGCTTTAACTAAAGGCCGTGACACATTAAAAGCAGAAAACAGTGAAAAAGAAGCAGAAAACAGTCACTTGTCAACGAAAAATGTCAAGTGTTATAATTTTCAAGAAGTTGATGTTAATTATGAATTAAATTGTTATTTTTATCAAATGTAATTAATTTTTCCTCCATAAACATTTTGCTTTTCTCGCATCAATCTGTTTGACACTTTTAAAAGAAACATTGACATAAAAATTTTGGCTCTCTTTATATTGGCAGTACTGAGCAGAAGCAGAATTTTGAGATTTGATCAACTTTCAAGTTCTGCTTCTGCAGCTGCCACTGCCCTCTGCTTTCAATGTGTTAGTGCTCGAACAGTGCATGCTTTCAGAAAAGTAGATTCGCAAGAATTTTGCGCTAGGTGGATTTGGATGCTAAGTGGTTATTGAAATATCAGATAGATGAAATTTGAGAGCAAATTTTTATAAAGAAATTAATAAAATTATTTAACTCATCGAGAACAGTAGAATTATTCAAATTTATATATTATGAAAATAAAGTATTAACTTTTAATATAATAAATATCGAACAAAGACAAGTTTTTATGTTTAAATTTTCTAGAGAATAGAGAAAAGTAGCTCGAATATATGTAGGTCCAGTTTTTCATAATTTTATTTTCAGTTTAATTTGAGGAATATAGTTAATAATACTAACAATTTTCATAATAAACTTGATATAACATAAATGTCTGAAATTTGAGGTTATGTTTTACTCTTGACGACACAAACTTGCGTTCCACTCGGAAAGTACTGGCGAGTACTTTAAACATCCCAATGGAACACGGCCTTAATAGTCAGTCACTTATGATTTGAGCACTCAACAAGACAGATCGGCAGCATTAAACCAAACTTAAGTCTAGCAGCAGAAGAATTGAACCCAATTAATTGCCAATCGCACAAAAAATCGGCTAGACTCAAATGGTAATAATGCTTATATAGAGCTCGCAGAAATCGTATGGTAGCTTTTTTGTTGAGCACGAATCAGCGTAATAAATTTGGTTTAAAATAAAACTAGAAATTGGTTGCAAACAAAAACAATTAACGCAGTCATAACAGTTACAGTGGGTTTGAAGCGTTTGGAAATATGTTGCCATAATATAATATTGAAATAAGTCTCCTTCTATGGTTGAAGCTATTCAATCTTTAAAAATTTACCCAGATGAAAAAATAGTTAACGATGAATCTAAGGCGTTCGAAATCATGAGAAATTATATGTTCGTTTCAAACAATTTTTATATACTCGTATATATGTGTACGTACATGCATACTTAGAGCCACATTTTCTTTCCATAACGAATGCAAAAAAATAATGTCATTTTGCGAATTAAGAAAATAGTAAATTTTCCAAGTTTTTATATGAGAGTGAATACGGGATGAGTTCACAAAGTTGTTTTGTTTTGAATATCGTTTTATTTTATTATGACTCTTGAACTCAGTTTATGTGTTTCTTAGGAAACAAATGAATTTTTACGTAAAATAAATTTATTTAAAAGTTGAAGCTTGTGTTTTTAATATTATTTCAACAATTAACAGGGCACTTCTTCACTTCTGATTGTTACTTGGAATTCGCCGATTTTTAGACAATATCAAAAATTTTAGCCGATTTTCAAGATCCATTTAGCCGTTATTAAAAAAATTGATTGACCACACAGATTTACTAACCTTTCTATTAAATTTCATTTTTTATTTTCAGCTGTCCTTAGCAGGTAGAATTGAACCCTGCATAATCCCATTTGAGCAGATAAGTGAAGCTTATTCTATTTCCATAAGAAAAGTTGGATCGCTTTCTAATTACGATTTCATTTTACCAGGGTAAATTTCCAGAGATAGAGATGGAGATGTGTTCGACGAGTTGAGCAGGTGTTCAGTTTATTAAATTATTAGTATTATTTTTTTATTTTTATTTTTATTATCTTATTGGAATTGAATTTTTTAAATTATTACGAACGTAAATTTTTAAGTACATATTAGATTTTTAGTAGATTTAAGCCAAATTTTATGATAGAATAAATTTCAATATTTGATATTTCATCAACAAATTCCAGGAGGGTGATTCTGATCTTTTGCCATACTATTTAGTCGTGAATTTTAACATATTTTGCCGTACTTTTTCTTTTAACACAGTTCATATTGTGTCTTCACTATTATCTAGCACAAAATGAACTATAATGAATTTTCGGTGAACAAATATCAAAAAACACGCTAAATGTACGACAAATTACTCAACTGTTCCCAGAGATTGTGTCAAAAAATTTGCACTGATAAATGGAAATTCTACACCTAATTAGAGCATCACAAGTACTTAAATTCGAAATATTATTTGGAATTTGTAATGTAAAGGGTTGCTGACCTGAATATAAACACGAAAAAATCAGTAGAAAAGTTTATTTCATTTAGTGGTATATTTTGACATTGAAGTACGACAAAAGATCAGAATCACCCTCCAGTCATATCATTTCTACCGGCACCTTCCTTGTTTTTATGATTAAGCCCATGTTGGGACTAAATAATGTTTCTGTTAGAATTTATTATTTTATACTTGTTTATATCTTACTAAAATTTAAAATAAATAAAAAAATAAATAAAAAAAATGATTGCAGAAAACTTAATAAATTCTTAATGAATCATTTTATACATGAATGTGCACACTTTAAAAACTACTCTTATTAACAAAATGTTTAAATGAAACTTGGTAAACAAATTCTGGAAGGGTCAGGAACCAATGAAGAACATTTTAAGTAAAGGTTTACGAAAAAAAAATTAATAACGTAAACTAAATAAAAACAGTAAATATTCCACAATTCTATATTGGACCGCAGTAATTTTGTTTGTTGCAGTAATATCAATTGTGTCATTTCTTGAGACAAACTTCTCTAATTCAACAATACAATCCTTTTTATCGATGGTTGCAAGACGGAATACAGTGCAGGTATCTTTTTTGAGCACCCCAACCCAGCAAAATCTATTCCCAGACCACAAACAGAATCTGGTTGCGCTTCTAAAGTTATGTTGATTGTATGCAGAAGCGGCATATCGCCATTTTATGAATTAGTCTGATGATATTATGGCGTTTGACTCAATCACTAAGAGGTTCACCATTCACTGAATACTTTGAAGAATAAGATAATAGCACTAGCAGCACATCCAACCATATATAACTCAAGTAAAAAAAAAGCGAGTAGCTGTTGAATACAATCTGTACTAAGATTGCTAGAATGGCATCTGTCAGTTCAGGTCACACATAATATCACAGTATATTAATACAGTAGAACAGCTCTGTCAAACCTGTCACATGAATAGGATGCTTCTATAATGTGACTATACTTTCTCTTTCCAAAATTTTTAACTAAAACACTAGTCAATTTTTAATACAAAGATTCCTATGTAAATCTACAGTGAAAGAAAGAGAACTTACAGCATGCAGCAACTTGTACTAGAGGAAAAGGGGCGAAATGATAAGCAAAAATTCCACTAACAAGTTGTTTCACTTCCCATGCCATTCGGCTTGGTAGAGCTGTCAAACTGTCACAAACATTATTACTGCCATTTTGTCTATTACACCACCCTAGTCACGATTGCTGTAGGGTGATATAATGTTAGAGTGACACAATTGACATGTTTAGGAATAACTGGACAGTAAAACATCATCACATCAGAGCCACTGACATGTATGTAAATGGACTGCTTGTTGAACCAAAAATGCATGAAAGCAAATGGCACCACTTTCATATTCCTGTCTCTTTCCGTGAGAGCATACTTTCCCACTGAACTGTAACTATCGGAACGAGAACTTGCTTGTAAAAATCCTTGTAAAAAACACTTTCTTCGACTCATAATTAAAATTTAACAATACAAATAGTCCCAAATACTTTTGTGGTAAATTCGGTAAATTCCACGGACATGCATATAAGTAAATTCGTAAATAATTTAAATATAGCGCAAATTTACGACAGTTGGTAGCATTGACAGTGAGAGCATATGTTCTGAAATCAAAATTGGTACCACATGAAACAGGAGATCAGTCGGTCCATTTATATAGTATATGTCAGTGAACAGAACACTTTAGCATTTTTTTAGAGTTCAGAAATGTCAATTTTTGACAGTTGTTTCATAGTAGGTAGCGAAGTATTAAATATTTAATAAAAATGCGACCAAGTGCGAGTCGGATACGCGCACGTAGGTTTCCGTACCATCGTACAAAATTTAACGCTATGTAATTTTTATTTATTTTTTCAAATGAGAGTAGGCTTCATGTGAAAAAAATAATGCTGTCATTTGCAAAAATTATCACAACTTATGATAATAATAATGAATGAAAATAAAACGAGGAAAAAAACGCCGAAAAAATCACGTCTATTGAATAGAAATACACACTCTGTGTAATTTTCAACTTTCTATCTATCACGGTCCATGAGATACAGCCCGGTGACAGGCAGATGAACAGTCATCGGATGCTTAGTAATATGATTCCCATGTTTATCCTTTGGGTACGCATGTGAACCCTAAAAGGTATCTTATTTTCCTATATTAAGTTTGAAAAAACATTATAAAAGTGCTTGACATATTTACCATACTGGTTAAGCTATAAGGTAACTCTAATGACTGTGCATTGCGTTCACCCTATTTTTCTTCTATAACAATGTATCTCTAGTTGCATTGTTAAACTAACTTAGCGAGACTTATAAACAATTAAATGGGCTCAAGATATATATTATAATTGGAGTGCATAATATAAACTAAGCGTGAAGCTGACAGAATAGACTAGACAAATTAGAACGGCAGTCGTAACAAACAGATTAGCATACTTTCTCCAAACAAGTAGAAGAATAGCCCTATTTTCACCACCAAAGCTTATTCATACCACTTCTGTAAGTAATTGGGCACACACAGTTTAGCTAATAAACTCCGAAAATTTCCAACCTGTAATATTATGATAGGCACCGATAAGCTTTTTGTTTTCTCTAAATACTTCTGAATATTATGGTAACTCACAAAACGACCTACAAATTTCTCCGTCAGAAGTATGCCCAAAAACCAGAGGAGCTTAACAACAAGATTCTTTAAAAGTGATTTGCATAATTTCATAAAAAAAGGACTACTTCTTTGTACTTTGACGTCAGTCCCTTAAAACAAAAAAGAAATCCAATTTTCATTTTATAACTCCCAAATGATGATACCTTGTTCTTGTTCGCAACAGTCTTTTTAAGTGTGGTGCGGATAATTTTCATTTCTTTCATGATAGGCCCACCTGTTCTACTTTTTGAAATTAAAATTAAAAACGAATCCCGAAAAATGCAAAAGCTTAAACCAGACAAGCATTGCGAATGTTATGATTAGCCATTTTAATTATCTCCTCCCTACCATTTGCAAAGAGGGAAAAATGCTTTTAAGTAAATTTGTGTGGAAGCGAAAGATCTGTTGACTTTTGCCATAAAACCAGAGCAACAAAGGCAAACTCTCAGGGAAATTGTTCTAAGGAAAAAATATCATAAAGAACTCGGAAAGTAATCAAACAGCATTTCACTTTAAAGCCACAAAAAAGACCCTAATTGAAGTGAATGTGATCATAACCAGACTTGGGTTTGCATTTTGAGCAAAAAAGGACGTTCAAAGGTTTTCCCCTTATTTTTAATGGAATCACTAATTCATTCAGAGTCGCCCAGAGCTTATTATGTATTCTGTTTTGTGTGACTCTGTAATGGATTTGAGCTACATACATAAATAAGAGAGTTTCAAAGGACTAAACAGAAAAATCCCTGAAGCATTTGTGGCCTAATTGTGAAGACTTCAGTTGCACTCATTAGGACAAGATAAAAATTGAAAAGAAACTTTTCAGAACTTTTTTCTGCAAGTGTTGAATTGAAATTGATAAAAAAAAAAAAAATTGAAACTTCGTTGATTAACAAAAAAGAAATTTTCAAGAAAGTATCCTTAACTTTGACAGCATTTTTTACAAATTTTACTTACGTTAGATTCTTAGACTCCCACTCTTGAAAGCATTTCCGAATTGGGATGCAGCTGCTGCACAAAACGTTTTTCAAACTTTTTTAATACGTTTTAAGTCTGCTGGAGTCCTAAAATCGTACTAAGTATATAAAGAAAACTGACAAATGATTCACAGTTTTTCTCTGCACCTGTTTTTGTTGCCCGAAATAGATTGAACTATGTCAAGATTTCCCTAAGACTTTTTCCTTTCGCTTAGAGTTCAATATAAATAAGAAAAGTTCATCAAGGACTTTGTGTAGAAGAAAAAAGGAAACCGATGAAAGGGCTCTTCGAAAAGGTCGTCACAAATAATGACCTTTTGAAAACTTAACGAAGAGCTTGAGAAACGTCGAATTCCAATGTACAAAAACTTCTAAGGATTTTCTCATGCAAAAACTTCATCTGGTTGTTCTTTTTTTTGCTGGAAAGAGGGTGTGGGGTACGGATATAACCCAAATATCCAAAATTACTTGGGATAATATTGCGATTTACTTATGCTAAGAGAAAGACGTGCAGCGAATTGGAATGAACTCAAGATTCCATAAGTTCATAACTGGATAGCTATGATAAAAAATTATCTGGAAATGAAAATGTAATTTTAGACAATCCGATTGTGGAAATTGCGGATTTAATTATGGGAAAGTTTTTCAGGCCAAGTAATTATATAGATTAATTGGCGTTGATGGGAAATTATCGGAGGCAATTCAACTGTGTTAATAATGGGTTTCGACAGAAAAATTCATATAATAGGCACAATATTCAAATTTGATGACGTGTAGTGAATGTGCGATTATGTACTTATAAGGATGTAATTTCTGGCGATCTAATCAATGGTTTCAACTCCAATTCTATCGTGATACATTATTATAACCCTTGTACCTAATGTAATGGATAATCTCCATCTAGTTGTCAGAGATAGTAGTGGTCGGTTAAAAATATTGTTATTATTTCGATAAATACACTTTCCATATAAAACAAATACAAGTAATTATTATAAAATTTATAAAAAAATTGCTTAAGTATAAAAACGAGGAATAGTTTTCGGGTATAGATTTTATGAGGATGTTGTACACTTTCAAATATTTCTTTTAGGTTTTAAATTCTGTTACAGTTACATATAAAGAGGTTGTATTACGTTGATACTTTAAATTAATAAAAATATACGTATTTGAATAGTTTTTTAAAATTGTACAATAATGTTTTTTTTACTACTTTTAATTAAATTTAACCCGAAATCTTTTTTTAATATTTATTTCGTATCGTAAACTTTCGGTTCGTCAGACCAAAGTAACGATTAAATTTTGCATAGGATCACTACTGGCGGGTTAAGATCGCACACAAAATTATTTTGGGTCCATAACAGGCATCCAGTTTGGACAATACAAGTTAACGAATCATTTATTCAGTAATAAATATGAAACATATCGGAAATAATCGGAGAACTTCTCTGAGCTGCTGATCTCTTGTTGATTTTTTTTTGCTTATTTGGAAACGGAGAAAAAAAAGTTTTGGGAAAGAAAAAAGAAAGGTCGCAAAACGATTGTACCAAGTCTTTTATTTTAAAGAAAATAAGAAGTTTGGGAAAAACGCCGACAAGTTTTGGGAAGCATGGAAAATATGGGGATTTACAGGTCTGTAATTGTTATTTATTATTTTTAAGAATGTAGAAAGGTTGATAAAAAGTAAAATATGTTATTATTGTAATAAAAAATAAAGAAGCTCATTCTTTGTCAATAAGCAACTGAATGCTCCCTAATTAATGGAGATATGGTAACCAACTTGAGTTTGTGGCCATCCGTCCGTCTCATTTATTGAAGCAATTATAGTCTATAGTTAATTGGGGTACAGTCAGTAAGAATGGGAGACGGAGGGAGCTCCCCTCCGGAAATACTGTACGTGGATATATTCAAAAATACTAAAGTATCGATACTGTACTAATTTCTATAGTATCGTAAAAAATGTATCGGTTCTATTGTTAGTATCGACAAAGAAGTATCGAATCCATAAGTAAATAAATTATGAACTCGATACTTTTTATTCGATAATTGTGTCCATAATAAAAATCGAGTCCATTTTCTAATTCTCAGTAAAAGCCTAGTACTAAAGTCCGCGCTAAACTAAATTTTAGCGGGTCTCCAATATCGGGCCATTCTTTAGTAGATAAAATATGACAGCGGAGAATCAGAGAAAAGATATATTAAAAACAAGAAGAAGAATTTTGCAATATTTTCACGGAAATACAACGCGCGGTCATAATATTTTTAAAAACAGGTAGTTAAAGTTAATTGGAAATATTAGAAATATAAAAATAATATGCATTTTGTAGGTATACAAAAAAAAAATTAACAAAGATATTGAAAATAGGGCCCCGAGAAGTAATCCAATTCATCCGTACTTACAGCAAAAACGTACAAAACTACGTTAACTATATCAAATGGGCGGCCCGACATTGGCTAACTTGGTACTACGGGGTTAGAGGAGACCTGGATAACAAGGATTTATACACCTCAACTTCGGATGGCCTCTTTATGGAAGCATCGTAGTGGCTGTGGTGAATGGTGCCGTGACCCTAGATCGGCAGAGATTGTATATGTAAGTCTCGCTTCTACCAGTAAGTTGATGTCATGTCATGCTCTTTTGGCATACTGGTACTCATTGTTACTACATGAGGCCGTTGATTGTCGATAACAATCCGAGCATGAAGAATGCCGTGAGATTAAGCCATACTTGGCATGTGCCCACGTAAAACCACAAGGAACTTTCTGTACGTAGTGGGGACGCGAATAGAAATTGCGCAACTCTACTGACGCCGCAAACATGAATGGAAGTAATGTTGAAACAGCAGAACTAAATAGTATATGCGACGAGAGCAGACCTATTCATTATTTCGTTCTACGGTTAAGATGAGAATACCAAACAAAGTAAAGAGTTTTAAAAATGAAATGGACTAATACTAAAAACGCATCACTTTTATAAACGGAGTTCCGGAGTACAAGTACTCCGATTAGAATATAAACAACATCACTGGATGGGACTTCCACCCTGTGGCGGATCCAGAGTTCTTATAAGTGGGGGGGGGCAACTGTGGTTTAAAAATGTTTTGATTTAAATAATATAATGCGGTGGAGATCTTTGATGCGGTGTCGAACGCACAGCTGCAATTTGGGATGTTGTAGTCTGCGGAGATATGAATGTTAATGCAATATGCTACAGTCCTACAGTAAATAATTTTCTGTATCTTTTACAGACCTTAGACTTGAAGTTTGTTAACAACTTGCCGACATATTTTAATTGTTCCTCGCCTTCTCAGCTAGATTATCTGCTTACTACCAACATTAGTAAAATTATCTTTCATACTCAAATTTCACCACCAAGCAACTTTCAGGAATACTACTCTCATGAGGGTTTCATGGTGTGGATGGCCCCGAGGTTCTTTCGACCCTGTAGTCCATTAGGTCTAATTCTATTGGACCTGATGCTTTACCACCCATATTTATAACTTGTGTCTTACCACTTCGCAATTTCCCTCTCAATGGAAGCAACCAATAGTTGTTCCCATTCCAAAGAAATCTCGTCCCTCCGTACCTAGTGATCTCTGACCTATTAGTGTACTAAATTTTCTTGCTAAAACACTCGAAAAAATTATGTACACGCAAATCATGGAGTATGTGGGGGCAGAGAATATATTGTCAGGCTGGCAATCAGGATTTCGCTCAGGTTAGAGTTGGGAGTCTGCTATCTTAAAGGTCACATTTGATATTCATAAGGCTCTTGATAATGATCATTTAGCAGTATTGGTCCTTCTCGATTTCAGTAAGGCCTTCGATTCGGTGAGTCACGTCAAGTTAATCTGCAAAATTGGCGCAAAATATGGATTCTCCTCATCGGACGTTGGGTTAATTTCTGCTTTCCTTTCGAATCGTGCACAAGTTGTAAAAGTACAGAATTCTATCTCTGCTACATTGTCCCTTTACGCTGGTATTCCTCAAGGTTCGGTTCTAGGACCTATTCTCTCCTCTCTCTATATAAATGACGTCCCCTCTGTTGTGAATAGTGCTTGTGTGCATTTGTATGCCGATGACGTTCAGTTGTACCTTAGCAGACCCATAGGCCTGGTCGAGGACTGTATTGCTCGAATCAATGATGATCTACAGCACGTACACGGCATTGGGTAAGAGGTCGCCATTAACCCAAACAAGTCTTACTGTCTGCCGGTATATAGAACCGTTTTCCCTATATCTGATTTGCCTTCAGTTCGGTTTAATAATTCCACGCTTGAATATGTTGAGTCAGTTAAGAAATTGGGCATTCAACTCAATTCAAAATTTAGTTGTTGCGACTACATCAGCGCTTTGATGGGGAAAATTTATGGCAGTCTTCGTCAACTTTCTATTTCCTCCAGTTGCCTGTCTGTGGATTTTCGCAGAAAATTGGCGATGACTCGTATTCGTCCCCATTTTAACTATGGGAGCCTTATTTTTAGCAGACTAGACTCAATTTGTCAAAGAAGAGTTACTGTAGGCTTTAACGACGTCATCCGTTATATTTATAAACTTCCTCGGAGCGCTCGTGTATCTGCTCTTGCTACGTCCCTACTCGGTAGTTCTGCAGAGGCCTATTTGACTCGTCGGAGGCTTATCTTCCTTCATAGGCTAATTTACACTAAATCCCCTGCATATCTCCCCGAAAGCCTACAGTTCTTGCACTCGAATACAGGTCTTCAACTTCTTGTCCCGAGATGTACATCTATGTACAGTGAGCGCTCTTACTTCGTCCAAGCTGCCCGAAAATGGAACTCTCTTCCAAATTTAATTCAGCGCACAGGTTCCGTCCTGACCTTTGCTAACCTAGTCAAAGATTACCTTAACTAGTTATTAGATTGTGATTGATATTTATTCTCAGATCTTAAAATTCTTGTTGCATTGTTTTAATTAATTCTTAATTTTATTTATTTTATTTTGTCTTCTCCTTTGTTTTTAATTTGTTGTATTTTTATTTTTGTTCTTGACTTTGGTTCTTTATCTCTAAGTTCTCTTTTTCTTTTACATGTTTGAATTTTTTTTCTATTTTTTCATTTATTTATTTATTATTATATTTATTTTTATTATAATCTTTTTTTTGCTTTAATTCTAATGTTACTTATGTTTTCTTTTCCACCTAATTATACGTCATAAGATTTTGTAATCTTCTGTACAAGGCCGAATAAATGTATTGTATTGTATCTGCTATGGCTACCACTTGCAATGAAGAAAGTGGCTGAAGGTTCTTCGCCACTCCGAAAAGTCAAAGGGGATGTTAGATTACTCATTTTGTTTTGGTTTGTATTTGGTGGAAGTGTAAAGCTTCCAACCATCCGTTTTAGTTAGTAAAACTAGGGAAATATATTTTATTCAAATTCACGAATCATCATAAATTGTATCTTTGTAAAATACAGGAATTAATAATTTACATTTATTTAAAATAGCATCACAGAACAGATACAATACATACCTCGTGCGTATAGAATTCGTCGGCAAGCTAGGAAAGTGTGACTTCTTTTGTTTTTTATATTATTAAGCCAAGCTCAGGAGATATCCTATGAACTCTGATGCAAAGCACAGCATGGCAAGATGGTGACAAAGAAAGGAATTAGGGAACGTGAGGAGAGTGGCAAAGCTACCGATGTATGTCATCCTTAAACTTTCGTAGATGGCATGCCGGAGGAAAGACAGAAGATGGTAGAAAGGATTTTGAAGGGTAAAAGGATGTGCCCGGCTTGCAGTGCGAATTTTACATGCAGGAATCAGGGACCACACTAGACTATTCATCAAAATATTGACCATGCATGTAGAAATATAGGAGCGAAACGCAACCAACATTGCGGCGGTACTCGAGTGTGTCCATATGACAAGTTTTTGTCACATCGACAATGAGCTGAAGGCTCTCTTTAGGACAATATTCTATGAAACTATAGCTCTGCGACTAGCCCCGGCCTACATATGGATATTGCATTCCATTCTAGGTGTGATGTAGGACTTGTAGATGAGCACTAGAATCGCTGGGCTGAAATATTCAGAAATCCAAGATATTTCGATGCTTATTTCGCAACAGAGAAATTGTGATGTGTTCAGCTTAACGTACTGCAAATATTAATGTCAAGAATGCATGAAGATGGTGTATCGTCAAGAAGTTCTTCATCAAAATAAATGGGAGTGGAAAAATTATGATCTTGTTTTAAAGAGATGGGACAGCTTTGAAACTTATATGTATTGAATTCGATGAGATTCGGTTTCCTCCAAGCGGTTTGACAGATGTGACATTTTCTCTCTAGTGCGCAAGAGTGTCAAAGGAGTAAGCGAAACCAAAGATACTGTAATCGGCAAAACAATGGATGGGATTGAAAGTAAGGGAAAGCAGATAATTAATGAAAATTGAGAAGAGAGATGAAGAGATAACACAGCCCTGAGGCACCTCGGCATTTATTGGCTGAGATTGAGATGTAACGCCATTTATTATAATCCGTATCAAGTGACCAGATAAAACACCTTACAACCATAATACAACAGGACGGGAGAGGCCAAGTGCTTTTAGTTTGGCTAAATAGGCTGAATGCAAAACACTATCAAAGGCCTTTGAAATATCTAGGGCAACGCTTTTGAGCTCACCAAGTTTCGAAGCAGTTGGAAATTTTCCTGTCGAATAAGACAAGCAGAATAGTTTTCGCATAGCTTTAGCCAATAATTAGGCACAGAAATTATTTAACGGGGGCTTTAAAATATGAGGACCTGCAGCTATGGAGACGCTGATCTCCTTAACATATCTGTCGTATGGATGTGTATTGGCTCTCGTACACATTTACAAGGCAGATGTAAAGTGAGAGAAATGGGAGAATTTGAAGTGAATCTAACAGTCTAAATATAAGTTTTATTCAGGGAGTCAACAATTACTTCATTGTAAACTAGTGAAGAAATAGAGGAACTGCTGAAGTTGCTCCTGATAGTTTTGACCTGGGACCAGAAACTTATGCTGCCTTTGCGTCTTGCCAATATTCTAACTTCCTGCTCAAAAAAAAAAATTTCTCTTTGGATAGTGTTTCAGTTCTGGACGTGGATACAATTGGTAGGTGCGAAAAGCAGACTATTTCGCTTTTATTGCTTGGTTGCACTTATCGTTAAACCAAAAGCGATTTTGCTATTATTAAGATCTGCTGTATAAATACCGAATGTCTTCACGCATGCCCAACACTTAGAATTATTCTAAATTCAAATGTGGTTTCATCAACATCCCTTTGAGGCAAAACAGACCGACCAATCAAATTCTTTAGGATACTCATTGAGACTTTCCCAATCTGCAGATTTATTTTGTTTTTATTTAAAGTTTGGGCTAAGTATTCTATAAAACCTATTACATTTTACGAAATAATAAAAATAGATTATTTAAAAATTAATCTCTTGCTTTAAGTGGAATAACACTCACTACAACTACAACAATGCAATTATGACTTGTTCACCGTTGTGTAATTTCGCTGAATTTCTCCAGTTACGAGTTATAATTCTTTCTCTAAATTTTTTTTTGCTACGCCAACCGATAATATTATAAGAAGCCGTCTTTACATGGAAGGCTTATCATAGACCCTTTGGCACTTGTTTTCAAATAAAGCAAACCTTCCACCGCGATAACATGAATAGGCCCTGTCCTGCTTCAAACAACCCGAGCAAAGCAACAGGCATCCGCGCTTCCTATTTCTCTATAGGCTTCAACAACAATGAACGCTTCCAGAAATTATTACGGTTTTCAAAAAAGGTGCAGAAAGTTTCTTGTGGTTTTACATGAGCACCTGCCAAGTATGGCTTAATCTCACGGCATTCTTCATGCTCGGATTGTATTGGACAATCAAGTTCCTCATGTCGTAACAATGAGTACCAGTATACCTAAAAAAGAGCATGACATGACATCAACTTACTGGTAGAAGTGAGACCTATCCAATCTCTGCCGAACTAGGGTCACGGCATTCTTTACCACAGCCACTGCGATGCTCGCATAAAGGGGCCATCCCAAGTTGAGGTGGATAAAACCTTGTTATTCAGGGCTCCTCTAACCCCGTAGTACCAACTTAGCCAATGGCGGACCGCCCATTTGGTATACTTTCGTAAAGCATGATCAACGGACCATGAATACTCCCAGTTTCATACCTTCATGCAAGATATTCTTCTTTAAACGGTACTGATAACTCCGTTCGGGCCTAGATCTTATTAGCAACGTCTAAAAGAATTGTACTTGGCCTATACAGGTAATGCAACCCTTATGGGCGCTGTTAGAGGGGACCACGTGAAGGTTAAGATATGCCCAATTCAGTGTGGATAGGCTTCGAGATTCACCATTTGGATTTTATACCTGACCATGCATACTAACCATATAAGCACTACTAACATACATACCTGATTTCCGTCATTTGTCAACTTATTCATCAACAAGACATCCTTTCGCCCCCTGCCCAAGAGGGTAATGTCTGTCTTTCTCATCTCTCTCCCTCTCTCTCTCTCTCCCTTTCTCTGTGCCTCTTTCACAAAAGGTGCAGAAAGTCCTTGGGTTTTTAACGTGAGCACCTGCTTTCATGGCTTAATCCCACGGTGTTCTTCACACTCGGATTGATTTTGTGACGTCAATCATCGCCCATCAGATGCATTTCTGCTTCTGGAGTATCAGTCGACGCCAAGTGCATGCTTGGCGCCTTCACGGATGGGAGCGAGACCTATCTAACATCTCTTCCGACCTATGTGTGACGGCTCCCGGTTGATTAAGCGCAACTTTACGCCCTCTATACCGTAGTTCAGCGAGAAGATGTCAGCAATCATTCACTTACATGAATGATCACTGAATCCTCCCACAGTTACCAGGGCACTCACTTTGCCCGCGATATGGGCGACCACAACCACCACGTTACTCCCCGAAGGGCCTCACCAATGTCGTCATGGAAGAGAGTTCCATGCGCAACCGACCCCGTGGTACCAGATAACCTCTGGTCAGGTTTTCATAGCCAAGGCTCTTCGTTAGCCAAGGCTACTTCAGTTGGACTTCATGCAAGCCCGGGACTGATGGCCCTCTCCTTCTTTTTCTTTCTTTTCTACACAGCATCCATTCCTCCTAGTTTGTAGTCCGATCAGACACTTCTTACCTTGCATACGTCGTCCTTCTCATTCCAAATACCTCCTTTGCGTATGGAGCAATGCATTGATGCCTTTCTCTACTACCCAGTACATTGCTGAAGTCATACCTTCGCTCTACTCTTGCTATACCCATACTGCTTATATCCCTAAAACTTTCATACAAAGGACATTCACATAACACATGCACCCACTCCTCACAAGCAGCACCACACATACATTCTTGGCTTTCACTCAGCCCCCCTTTGTGCAGGAAAGCATTCAGGGCGCCATATCCAGTCAGCAGGAAACCTAGGCAAAGATCGAACTCAAAGCCCGGGTGCTCTTCTACGAAGGCCACCCGTCCTATGAACTCAAACGTTGCCCTTCCCTTTTCATTTTCGCTCCACCTATGCTGCCATCTGTCTGCCTTAGTGTATTTTCCCTCTCCTTTCTGCTCAGGCCTTCCATGGCTTCATTCGACACCCAGTCATGCTCTCTCAGGGCAATCCTCTTCTTCATCCTGTAGGACAGGCTCTTGCCTATCGCTACAAGATCAAGGGGGGGGGGGCTGCGCCCTTTAAGACCTGAAGGGCTTCTGTCGAAACCGTGCGGCACGCCAAGAGCATAATCCTCTGACACGAGAGAATTTTTGCCCTTCCTACAATATTCTTAACACTATCGCCCCAGACAGGTGCTCCATATGTTGCACAAGCAACAAATATGCCCTGGTATATTATTCGCGTTGCTTTTCTGCTTAGTCCCCATTCAGTCCTCATTACCCTTCTGAGCTGACCAACTAATCCCAGCATACGCTTTTCCACTTCCACTAAGTGGCAGTCAAACTTCATCCTCTCAGTCATACTTATCCCTAAGTATATGACTTCAGTTGAATATTTGAGGCTGCCACCATTTACCCTCACCATCACAAAAGGTACAGTAAGAAAAATTCAGAAGATCTACCGTAAGTTTTTTCAGTGTTCTTCAGGGGGAGGGGAGCATTTTAGTAAGTTCTGAGCGGAAGAGTACTATTAAGTAAAGGATCGATATTAGTGAAGTATCGATATCAATAGTAAGCGAGTATAAAATATACTCGGTATCGTAATCACAGTTCGATGCTAGTGCGGTATCGATACTTTTTACGTACCACTAACTAACTGTACGTATCAAACTTAGTCCCACACTGCGAATTTTGTAATTATTTTTATTACAAAAAATATATAGACGCTGTAGAATAGCAAAATCTACCTCCTTACATCCTTTATAAGGTAAAAAATGTCAAGGACTATGTATGGTATGGCAATAATATTTCTAGGTTTATAAGTCAGAGGATTTCTGTGAAGTTGTGTGTGTGTCACTAGCCAGCAAGCTTAATCTCTATTGACATACTCGATATATTTACGTGAATATAAATTGTCCTATAAATGAGTAGACTTAATTGATTAATCCTTTTTTCCCCCACCATCGAAACATCGAGTTTATTAATTAAAAACAAAAACATTATTCGACTACATATACGTCAGCTCTGCAACTGAATAGCATTAAGTGAGGAAACCAGATCCAGTACCAAATATACATAAGTATGTACATATACATATATCTATATAGTTTCGGTTAGCTTTTGCTTGACATATGAAAGGAATCTCTAATATTGCACTAGAAGAGAAAAGTTAATTAGTTCTAAGCTATGAACAATAACACCTTCAACAAATCTCTGCCAACAAAGAAATGATTAGAACCACACGGCATGATTCCTCCCAATATAAAGTCTGTTAACTGCTATTAACTGTACGAATAAACCCAATCTTCCTAATCTTTCCACATGGGGGTGGGATGAGAATGTGATATATGTACGTGACGCCAAATCCCAAAAGTGCTTTGGTTTTTCTATGCATGTGTGTAGATTATTTTCCATTCGTGCCTAGTTATATAATGCTACACAAATGGGAAATATTTAGTACAGTGAAGTAAAAATAGAGAAATATTAATTACTTGATGTGGTTGTAAGCTCCCCAGACTATGTCCAGATATGGAATTTATTTCCTCGTTTTCCATGCATTTTTGTTTCAGTAATTCATGTGAAATGGGACATCATTCGTATTTATGAAAGATTTTTTTTTTAATTAAATTGAAATTTTTAATTTATATGCACATTTTGTTGCATATGTCATGTTAATATGTTTTTCAAGTCAATGAATATGGCCATTATATAGGTAGGCGTGTAAATGACCAAACCATCAAAATTACATATAATAAGCAGAAAAACAAACAAAGAATAGAGAACAGATCGCCTATAGTTCAACTTGAAAGGAATGCGAGAATCGTTTAAGAGATTAACACCATTAAAAGTCTTCCATCAAAATGTCTAAGGAAGATGAAGCACGTAAATAATCGACGCCATCAATCACTGGGTTAATGTGAGAAAACCGTTTTTATACAAAAAGAAAATAGGATTATATCCTTTTGTTGCGAAAATGACCACCACCACAGGATTATCCAAATCATATTGTGGTAAACCGCTGCAATGTATTTTAGAATCATGTTTCTAGACAAGAGAGAAAATAATTTTGAGAATTTAATTTAAATCAAATCTTGAAAATGGTACGGAATAATATTGAAGGATTTCAGATCAATAAATTTGCGTATTTATTTCAAAATAAAAGGATAATTTAAAAACAAAGTCGAAATCAAAGTCAAGTCCTATGGAACTTAACCTAAGATTTAGATAGTTTTGACTAGTGTAAGTGGTTTTACTGTGGCCACTATCGATGGAGTTATTTCGACAAACTCCAGTATTTTCTTGAATGAGTAGGACACTACTTTTGATGCCGTCAGGATAATAAGTTTGAGTCTTCTATGTTCTTCTTCACAGTTACAAAGAAGGTGCTCTGCAGTTTCCTGTTCATCTTCAAATAATCTGCACTCCCTTCAGTGAAGTTTGGCATGAGTTGTTAGCCACTCCGATAATCTGGCTGCCGTGGTCAGGATACCGAAGAAAAGTATCCGATTCGTGAAGCGCTTATCCCTTTGTCCGATGGTCTGCTTTGTCGTTACCTGTAATGTTACTATACTATGCCCAGACATGCAAATTAAAGTAGCTATTTTTAAGAGCGTTAATGTTATTAGCTCTTGCAGACAATCCCATGTCAGTTTTGAAACCGAACGGTTCAATATTGGGGATCTTCTGGCTGATGAGAGTATATAGATGCTTGATTTGATGACAAGCTTATATTTGACAAGCACATCAATAATATCACTAATAAGGCTTTTAAATCCCTTGGTGTTATTTTACGATATACAAAATCTTTGAAACAAGTTCAATCGTTCAAATATAAGATTGAAGTCGCCTATCATTAAAATTAAAAGATCTCATAATGATTATTTCAGTGATCTTGACCTTTTCCATTCTGGTTCTGCAACTTATAAACCCACTGGCCGAAAATATACGTCACTCTCTTGCCACAAACAAAATCCTTTTGGTATGGTGCTCACCTCACGTGGGGATCCATGGTAATGAAATTGCGGACCAACTGGGAAAACAGACAGCAGGCTCAAGCGAACTAGACATTGTCCCTCCGGGCTACAAAGCTGCAAGGTTCCAAGCCAAGAGGTTGTCTGAAGCAAGACGACTGGTATGTTGGCTTGATTCCAACACCTTCCTGGAAACGCTCCACAGAACAATTGAAAAACTGATAATGCCGGACCTTCCGAGGCAAAAAAAGATCTCCATGGCCAGAATTAGACTGGGACGCTTCCAAGTGGTCAAAAGCAGTTTCTTCGAAAGGAGCACATGTCCCACATGCACATATTGCCCAAACTCCTCTCTCACAGCTCGTCACATCTTATTACAGTGAGGTGAACTACAAAGACGACTACACGTACTAGGGACCACCAAAAGACTTAGGGACCTCTTTAATTACAACAAGGAGGACTCCAACGTACTCCTCACCGCGCTAAGACAATACTTACAGGACAATAATGGCAACACAAAGATATAATACGGAAATATATATAATAAATATGAGCAATAATATTAAAAATATTTATTCATTAGGATTCACTAGTCTTTAGTTTTTAGGCTTAAGTAATTAACAGTTAGATTTAAGTTAGATGCGGAAATAGTTTCTAAGCCACAATGAATTCCTAGATTTAAGTCATGAGCAAAAGACAAATTGTAGAGATATCTGAAAATTATTAAGTGAAACAAACTACATTCGTAAAACTATGAACTAAATTAAGGATACTGTAAATATGTGATAGCAGACAAGGAATTAAATTGTAAAATTAGCATATGAGAAGCACTAAACTAAAAGGGAAGCTACAGAATTATTGTAAGAATAAAAATTACAATACAACTGAGGAGCCCAGATGGCCTTGTAGCCGTAGGTATTGAACATTTATTGTATTAGGCTTAGCTAGACTTCAAGCAATAATTTTTTTTTTAATTTGAAATTTGAAAATGTTTCCTTTTTCATATCTATACTTTTATTTTTGTCACTATTATTTTTTTCCTGTTCTCAATATATCTTCCTTCTTTCATTCCTTCATTTTCTCTTTATATGTTTTTTTCTTTTTCCTCTTGATATTAATAGTCCAGCAGCCACCGCATGTTTTTTTTAGTGAGTAATAACAGGCTGAATCTTCGTGAGTAAGTTCCGTTCGACGAGACGCAAAGTTTTTCCTCTGTGAAAATTCTCGATAGAGGTAGCTACTATGTATAGTGCGCAGGTCCAAAAGATGTCGATTCGGTGGGGTGTTGAAATTGTCTGAATAACAATAAGTTTTTTATTTGAATATTGAGATAATTGGATAATAAACTCGGAAAAACATTTGTCCTACAAAATGGATGGTATGACTGGCTCGTCCTCCACTTCGAATATGTCTAAATAACGACGTCATAAAAAAAATTATTATTACCAGCTGATTTTTTTTATGCAGCTTAGTAGATAGTTGTACAATGAAATGGCCACATAGTCCTACAAATTTAGTGGTACGTTTTCCCAGTCCTACGCTTACATGATGTCCATTCCACGGTAACACTTTTTTCATTAATAACTGTAGGACAAAGATAGCACGTGTTAAGTTAATGTATTCTTTGCCTAAATCAAGCAGTGTCCTACAAAAAAATGGGTATGTATCGCTAGTCCTACAAGAATATTGAAAACAACATTATTTCGTTTTATTAAAATATATTTTCATTCGGATTCCGATGTCGATGCTTCATCAGTGTCGTCTTGAACATCATCATCATCATCGTCGCAATCGTCAGAATATATGACATCTGATTCTGTAACAAAATAATTGTGAAAATTTACAAATTGCAGGAAAATCATCAATACGTAAGAAAAGTAAAATAATAGAGAACCTTGAGCATCTGAAGACAATTCTCCATAAAACCAATAATAATGGTATTTGGCATCAATTAATGCCCATCCGCAATTTTCTGGATTTTTTTCGGCGGGGCTGCGCATGTGTACATTACACCATATACGTTTCGTTTAATCTGCTGCAATGGTTCTTGTTTGGTTGGCGGTAGAACTGAGGGATCGTATCCAACATCTTTTTTTTTTACAATCTCTCGTCTTGATTGTTGCATTTGTAGCCTTTTTCAAACAATTCGTATCGTCCTTTGTTGACGTCATTTTTGATTTTTAATGAATACAATCTACACACGTACTCTTCAAGAACCTGGAATACCTCACCCGATCTTGCTAAGTCGGCACGCTCGCTGTGCAGTTGTACAAAAGCCTCTTGAAATTTCGTATTTTTTTTAAGAATGTCAATAGGCCTCTTCTTTCCTTTCCGGTAGAAAGCAGGGTTGTAATCGTTCCCAGTAAAAATGTGGCATATAGCAAGCGACCGCGATAAGTGTTCTCCAAGCTTGGCATGAATTTCGTTGATGTCGAGGTACAATTTTTTCTTTCCCGTGCTTAGATCAACTATTATCTGAATCTTTTAGAGTTTTTGAAATTTGCCAACATTATCACAGGTATATCTGAATTCGTACAATGTACCTGCAGACGATAATTTCTATTCAACTGACAAATGTGGAAAACAATTTTAGTGTCGTTGTCAACGACTTTTTTTGATTTTCCTTTCATCGGACACCTCATAGACGTAGCACTTGTCATAATTCAGTTTAACAGTTTTTCCTGTAATTAAATCAACCATTTCATCTCTCGCCCAATCTTCAATTCAACGAATTTTTCTTTGAAATTTCTACTTCTCAACAATTTAGTGAACTCAGCGGGACGTTTATTTTCTTTGCGCACGTCATACGGTACGTTCTCTTCACCTCTTACGTCATGCTCATAATCTTTAATGCTGGGTGTTTCATACTTGTCGAATATAAAATGAACTTCTTTTCGATTATAAGTAATTATTTTTAATATATGTTTCGAGATTTTACCATATCTTTCTGGAAGGTTCTTCAACGTATGTAAGAAATAGAATCCATCAACAAAGTGAATGTCTGCTTCCGGAGGATCTACGAATTCAGCCTGATGTTTAACCAATTCGTTAAAAATCACAGATTTTGGGGTCTTGCAAATAGTTCCATCGGTATGACAAAAAGAAAATGTAATGGGGGCCAGAGGATAACTCAGTGCTTTTTCTATGTCAATTTTGTTTTTTAATGACGCGTACAGTAGACGACCAAAAACATCTCTCTGGATCTTAACATCTTTAGTTTTTCCAGTAATTTTGACTTTTTGGGTATTTTTGCATTCAAAATTAATTATTTTATTTCTCTTGATAGCTTTATCAAACCTTTCTAGTTTTTCTCGAGTCTCAGTAATGAAGTTAGTACGTTGTTTTTCGCCCGCGATTTCAACTTACGCCAAGATCTCATATACTTCATTTTTCACCAATTGACCTTTTGAGATGTTATAAAGATGGCCTTCTGACAATTCTAAACCAAAAGGGTTCGTGAACCGCTTTATTGATTGTAATAAAAGTTCCAAGTTCTTAGCAGATTTAGTGATTGCTGACTTTTTTAAGTCCTTCGTAATATCATCTGGTGACTTCAGATCGCAAAACTCCATAACTTTTGATATAACACTCGTACGCAATGAATTAGTTATTGCCCATTTTTATCTGGCGGAGAACGAGTTTGTGATGCTGATGATGCCGGAAACTGTAGAAGCGACATCGGCGTTAATTGTTTGGTCTAGTGTTAAATCAATCGAGATTCTCGAAAAGGGTTTCGATGTTTTTCGGATACCCAAGAAACTGCTTCTACAATCGTCAAGCAATCTGGGATGTGTAATTTCGATCTTTATCAGTTTATCACAATTACAAATTACAAGAAATGCGTTGAATCAGTATTGAACAAAATATATCTCTTCCGGGAAATAAATACCATTTTTTGTGTAGGACAGTGATAAACTTGTGTTCTAGACCTTAATCGCGATAGGAAAAAATTAAAATTCAGTTCTTATTAATGAAAAAAGTGTTACCGTGGAATGGACAACTTGTAAGCGTAGGACTGGGAAAACGTACCACTAAATTTGTAGGACTATGTGGCCATTTCATTGTACAAATATTTACTAAGCTGCATACAAAAAATCAGCTGATTATTAATAATTTTTATGATGTCGTTATTTGGACATATTCGGAGTAGAGGACGCGCCAGTCATACCATCCACTTTGTAGGACAAATGTTTTTCCGAGTTTATTATCCAATTATCTCAATATCACCCCACCGAATCGACATCTTTTGGACCTGCGCACTACAGTAGCTACCTCCATCAAGAATTTTCACAGAGAAAATCTTGGCGTCTCGTCGAACGGAACTTACTCACGAAGATTCAGCCTGTTATAACTCACTAAAAAAACAGGCGGTGGCTGCTGGACTATAATTATTAGTAGCTAATTTTAAATTTTTGACTCAAACTTTTTTCCGTTTTTGAATCTGAATTAAAGTTATATTTATTTTGTACTTAATTTTCTATTTCCTTAGTATTTTTCAAATTATTATTCATACCATTTTTTACGTTTGTTTCTTAATTTTGAATTCATTTGATTACTTCTAGTATAAATTTTTATTTTTATAATTTTTTATTATTGAGTTTTCTAATGTTTATTTTTACTTCTTTTATTTTTCCTAATTTTATTTCTTTTTTATTAATTACATTGCCTTAGTTTTAGTTGTAGTTTTGTAATTCTGTTTTACTCTTTGTTTTAATTTAAGTTTCGTAGCTTTTTCTAGTAATTAGATGTAGATCTTTTTCTTCAATTTAAGTCGGTAATTAGATGTAGATCTTTTTTTTCAATTTAAGTCGGTAGAAAGAAATTTGTGTAAGCTCTTTACTATCGGATGAACTGCCTAATAAAAGTAAAAAAATGAAAATAACAAATTATCTGAATGAATACGTTCAGAAAAACAGGATCTTTACTGTCGACATACAAAGATATAAAGGTCATAATTTCTAACAGTTATCAACAAAATTTAGGTACTGCGTCTATTAACCTTACTATATCCATTTAGCATAAATTTCTTGAATGATTAGGGTTATGCATATTCACTGAGCATTAACTATACTCACACTTATATCATGCATAAAATTTCTGAATATAAATACCCAAGGTGACGTCACTTTTAGTTTCATGTATGATAACTATACGTTGAAGTAGAATAGATACACCACCGACGGAACCCTATTAGAAATCTAAATGTGTAGACTAGGTAAATCAAAACGCATTTTCTAATGATACCTAAGATGTCTTGCTTTTTACTATAAAACAACAAGAGAAAATAAATAAAGGAAAAATAAACTAATTTGTGGTCTAATTCGTTTTCCGACCAACCTTTGTTTTCTTTAATTCAATTAGAATTTCAAAGTTAACAAGTTCGCATAGACACATACACGCTTCTGTATTCACTGCAATATAGAACCCATAAATCTACACAGGAATTTTCAAATTAATTTAAATTCCCTATTCCAAGTGAAAAGCAAACGAATCTCTCTTCCGCTTCCTACTATATCAAATAAACCCACTTATAAGTATTTCTAGAGGCAGTAGCCGGAACCAGGAAATAATTAAATTAAAATTCCTTTGAGGAGAGTAGCACATGTGCACCGATCCGTCACATCTAACACCATTAAAAAAATCTGTATGAATTTATGAGTATTGAAACCAAGTGAATAGAAAAAACCTATCACATCACTTGTAGTAGTTTATATTGGGCCACCTTTTGATAAAAAAAAATAAAAACCTCTATTGGAAAGCTACTGAATCACATCGATTTCCGGTTTAATTCCTATTTTATCCTGCTAAAATTGTGTACGGAACATTAAATTGGAGCGTCTCATCGGATGAAATGTCTTGTGACAGGTAATTACTTCCAACATACATATAAGGGTCTGAAATTGATTTTTTTTTCTGCTCGGTATACTCTGAAAATTCTAAAGGACCTGAAAAACATTTGTTTGACTTGTTTTGGGTTCTAATATTTGTTTTTTTTTGGCGTAAGGGAATGTTTTCTTTTCCAATCGAGTTGTTTTCGGGATATTTGACAGAAGATAACTTGAGAGAATTATGTCCTTGTCCATGTTCTAACAAAGTATCTATATTGTATATACCCTCTTACATCATTGGGGGTAGGGGAGACTGGTGCTTGTTGAGACATTTTTTTTTCATATTTTTATATCAAATGCTCAGTAGATTTATGGTAAGAGAAAAGTTTGGATGTTCGAACAATTTTTGTCTATTTGTTTTTACACAAAGTAATTTAAGAAAATATGAGAATTTATTAAGAACCAAATGGAAATAAAATTATATTCGTCTCAGGCAAATTCACAAAAACCCTTAAAAGTGGAATTAAAGTTCTGCTAAAGTAGGTACGTCAATCGTTAAGTGAAAAAATCGTTCACAAAGTGGCAGATAGAGGTACGCAGACTTTTTTGTAGCGTTGTAAAATCAGAAGAGAAGATACTCTGATTTAAAGACATGCTGAAAGGAATTCTAATAAATTGCATATGACCAGAGTCCGCTGCGTCATCATTAATTGAAAAGCATCATCAAGTTTCGCCATTTTTTGATTTCAAAAATCTTTGTTTCGTCTAAGCTGAAATGAAGATAGAAAAATTCCTTAAAAGGCAAACACAGGGTGTTTAAGTTAATTATTGCTAAGGTTCGAAGTACTTAACTACCATACCTGATTCCATTGCAAAGTTATAAATAATTAAATTTAAAAATCAGAATATTTCCATACTTTTGTTTTTAAATATATAACAGTTAATTTCAAGAAGACGTTTTGGGCACCGTTATTTTGGTTATTTTATAATCCTCCGGAGGTATCAGTCATATTATCTTAAATCTTACAATTTTCAAGATAATCAGGATCCAATTAGTGAGAATACGCGTAAATTTGGTCATGAAAGTAATTAAAAACATAACAATAAGAATTGAAATTACTTTCCAGTGAATTCGAAGCTAATAGGAGTACTAGTCCACACTTTGCTCACCTAGAATTTTTTTCAGGTGCACTCCAACTCACCAACTCTACAATTCTCATTATATTCCCATTTTCTTTAAACTTCAATCTTTGTCTATACATATTTGGCGAGCCACCATTTATGCTGGAAAACATAAGCTTAATGAATGTTGCATATGATTTTACCTAGAGCATAAAAACTCAGTAATTAAAAAATTTCAAAAGCACGACCCGAGACGGAACTCAGGTTTTTTCCACTGCAAAGCTTTCATTCTGTTTGCATAGCCCGAGTAAAGTTTGTTTGAAGGGTACTTTCAAATCCTAAAGTGCTTCAGTTAAGGATTAAATGTAATTCTTTATTCGTTTTCAAATTTGAGTGGTTTCATGCTTACTCTAAAGTAGATTGCATAAATGTTTTAAAAAAAATTCCCATACCTACCAGAGAGAAGTTTTGAAAGTAAATTCATTCATGCGTTACAGTTAGGAAAAATATCGGGCATCAGTTGTGCATGTTTGCACACTTAATTCATATCCAGTTGAAAATCTCCTTCACTCTATGATCTTCGTATCCTTCACCTTTTATTTACGACAAAAAAAAAAGACAAGTTGAAACACCTCCTCTATAGTCAATTTACTGAAATCAGCTACTTTCGAGTGGATGTTTATCAAAAAGTTTCCATGAATACAAGAAAATAAAAGTTAGGAACGTTTCGAATTTCAATCACGATAATAAATATTGCTGAAAGCACTTGGCGAATAGGACGAATTTATTCGTGAGGACTTCGCAAATGTTTTATTCTGCCACAACCGCAACCTTTCTATCTGTCTTTACAAGTTGGTATAGCTGAGTTATAGCTAGGGAGCGTATTCCTTCGAAGGATAAATAGATTGGAGGCGAGTGTTATCGAGAAATTTTGATTGATGAAGTGCGATGCTATATTTTCTGTTCGCTCCATTGAATTGGAGATGAGGGAGTGTTGAAAGAGAATGAATTCCGTAGATTACGGGAAGAAAGTCTTGCAATCATCAATCATTGTAACGAAAGTTTTAAGTGAATTGGTGTGTTAATGCTTTGTTTGATAAAGAGACCTCTTATAAAGGGATATAATCTCATGGGAAAATTATATTCCCATTCGATGGAAGTTGAAAACAAAATGCCATAAAGTTACATACATAAATAAAAACATCCCTAGCATGTATCCTATTAGAGTGAAACATTAGATAACGATGATATTGTGAGGATTGAGTATTTTCAATTCAATTGAAAAAATTCCGATGAGATGAAATTTTTATTTGCTTTGGTGTGGTCGGTTTGTACTGGTGCACTTATGCACCAATGCACTAGGATAATATTGAATGCTAAATAAAATGTATTTCATCCAAATTTTAATTTGAAAATCTACTGAAAAATACATTAGAAAAATAGGAGGATAAATGAAAGCTCCCAGCAGGGCTATCACTAATATGAATTTTAAGTCCCGCGATGGGAAAGCGGCAGAATCTACGGTGATGTCGAAATCGCGATTTTTTCCACCATACATATTTTTTTATCTAGTCGCCAAATACGTGTTGTATTAGATGTCGTTATATCTGAACCTCATCCTATTAATGCCGGTGTCCCCCAGGGCTCCGTTATTTCTCCGACTCTATTTCTAATCTTCATTAATGATCTGCTTTCCCTTACTTTTAATCCTATCCATAGCTTTGCTGATGACAGTACCCTTGATTTCGCATACTCCTTTGACACCCTTGCGGATTCCGGAGGGAACGCCACATGTGTTAAACGAGACTGCATGATTAGATCATTGAATAACGATCTTGACAATATTCTCGCTTGGGGCAAAGTGAATCGCGTCGAATTCAATGCATCTAAGACCCAAAGCTGTCTCATCTCATTAAAACAAGACCATCACTTAACCACTCCCGTTTCGTTTGATGGAGCACTAATTTCTGATTCACCGTCACTAAGAATTCTTGGCATTAATATTTCCAGTAAGTTAAGCTGGACAGATCACATCTTCTCGGTTGCCAAAGAAGCATCAAAATGTCTTGGTTTTTTGAAAAGGTGTAAGAAATATTTCAGCCCATCAAATATAGCGCTGCTCTACAAGTCCTACATCAGACCTAGAATGGAATACAATTCCCATATCTGGGCCGGGGCTGGTCGCACAGCCTTAGCTTCATTGGATGTTGTCCAAAAGAGAGCCTGCAAGCTCATTGGCGATGTGGCAATTACTCGTCATATCGACTCGCTCGAGCACCGTCGCAATGTTGGATGCCTTTCGCTCCTTTATCGCTATATGCAATGGTCAATGTTCTGATGAAATATCTAGTCTGATCCCTTGTAGAATGTTCCTGCACGCAATACTCGCGCTGCATCCCGCGCTCATCCTTTTACCCTTCAAATTACCTTCGGCGGTACACTAAAATTTCCGTGATGCTTTCTTATCCCGAACTGTGCGAATGTGGAACAGTCTACCATCTTCTGTCTTTCCTCCGGCATACAACCTGCGAAAGTTTAAGGGCGACATACATCGGCACCTCCGCCGCTCTCCTCATATCCCTTAATCCTTTCCCTATCTCATTCCTGCCACGCTGTGCTTTGCATCATAGGGTATCCCCTGAGCTTGGCTTAATAATATAAAAAAAAAAAAAAAAACGGAAACCCTGAAGCTCCCACAAAAAGCAACTGATTTAATTTTTCTGAAAAACGGCCGTTTTTTGAGTGAAAATGTTGAGTTTTCTTCCATTCGTGATTGTGAAGAATTGATGCGTCAGGGAAGAAAACTTCGCATGAAAAGAATGTTCAGAGCAGTGCACTAATGCCGCTAAAAGAATGAACTGATGAAATATATGCGAAATGTAGGAACTTGTGGCAAGGAGATCCAGCTGTATGAAAATGGGCTCTTCGGGGAAAAACATCTCGATGAAGTTCCTATAATCGGGTAAAAAATAGACCCATTCGATAGTACTCAGTGCGACCTTTCATTTGATATGCGATATGCCAAATTGGAAGAACCTCCCATCGGGGGTACCTACCCCGCACCTTTAAATTACCCCCTGTAAAAAAAATCTTCTACGAATTGTAGTTGCCACGAAGTTGAGATGAACAGTGGAATCGATATTTCAATCTGACTTAACCCTACCGGATTAGAGGTGATTTAACGTGCACAAATCTAGTACCTATTTTAGAAAAAAAAAGTAACGCACTAAAAAAAGTGGGTATGAAGATCGAAAGGGAAGTGAAAACAAAGAATTATAACGGTTTTAGAAAAAGTTTAGAAAATATACTGCGCTCCCTGCAGAGGGGTGAACAGTTATTCTAGTACGTTTTCGGAATATCTAGTACAAATTCGAATATGGTTTTTTAAATGGATTTTGAGAACCCACACCAATATGGTCCGAGGTGAAATGGCTGAGTTATAAGCGAAATACTAAATACCCCCACTGTTTCCCTTCCCTCCGAAAAAATCGAAAAACATAGTACCCTACTTGTCCTTCTAGGCGATTATCTTAAAACCGAAATCAAGTCAATCAGATGGGTATCTTTCGAAGATTACCCCTGCAAGCTTTTCTGCACATGTATAATTCGAAAAATTGGGATTTAGGCTGCCTCCATTCCGCCCTCTCGCCCACCAGCGACCCCACGCTACCACCTCAGCCCACCCTTAACCCCTCACCCTACACCCACCACCTCCCAGCGATCCGCAGGATGCGAACCTCTCCTAAAGAAATTTCTAAGTATTCCCCGTAGTCGCATTTATATTTCTTGTGATCGTTTTGATCCATTATTTCTCCACTCCGCCCAAATTCATGTTGTATTTTTTTCCGGTTTCTTACATTAGCCAGTTACGGTCATAGCATTAAGCTTACTAGACGGCTTAGTTTTGTTGAGCATATTATTCAAACTAATTTCGTAAATTTTTTTTAAGACAGTTTTTTCTAATTATAATTTTAATGATGTTAATTTCGAGTCGTTTTTATTACAATATTCTAGAACACGTCTACTAGCGTATGGGTGTATGTCATTCTCATTTTAGTGTCATGAAACAATTGCTCATACATCGTCTGGATTTTCTTGTATAATATATCCACTGATTATTTTAATTATGAAGGTTCTTGTTTCTCGCAATTTCTCTGTCTCATTTTTCATGATTTTCCTCCACCAAAAGTAACTGATATATGTAGTTCAATAACAGCATTGATGGCATTGATATTTTCATAGTCATAATTGCATCAAAACCTTTAGATCTTGCACATATAGAATATCTGATGCAGCGTCTCTGAGAAGTTCCTATGTCATTTAATTCATCGGCTATTAGTGACGGAAACTCAAGAATATATATTGTTGTCTTATGTTTCATCAATACTTTGTCCACCCGATCATAATTTCCCAACAAATGAACCTCAATTTCAAAAATCGATTGGTACTTTGTTTTTTTTTTCACAGAGATCACTTCAAAATAGAGAGGAACACATAATATATGAGAAACATTACTGACGCTCACTAAAAGCAAATTGAAACTCTACAGGGGTATATTAAGTTTGTCATTCCGTTTGTAACACCTCGAAATAATGATGGTAGAGCAAAATGAATTGGACACCCATTCATAATATTAAAAGTTATTTTGATTTTTGCATGTCCGTCCGTCCGTCCGTCTGTTTGTGCGCACGATAACTCCGAGAACGCGTTCACCTAGAAAGCTGAAATTTTGTACACAGACATTAAAAAAAAAAGTAAAATTAAGTTCGAAAATGAGACAAATCGGGCAACTCCTTCCTGGGGTTGCCATACAAAAATTTCGTTTTCCACGATATATTTGGACAGTATCTGAGAACACGTCGACATAGAAAGCTGAAATTTGGTACACTGTCTTTTCATATTAATACCAAATAAAATTTCAAAAATGAGCTAAATCGGGCAACCCCTTCTTGGTGTTGCCATATAATAATTTTGGTTTTTTACATATACTTTGAAAACGATCAGTCCTAGACAATTTTATTGTACCAAAAACTTCTTCAGAATAAGAAATCCTATAAAATTGGTTATAATCATTTGTTCTGTCCGACGGGCCGTTCTAGAAATATATGCGAGAAACCAATGCAAAAAATCAAAATTGCTCAAATGGGTGACCATACGAAATTTCATACGTGCATTCATCTAGGGTACCATAAGAATTGGTCTTAGACCAATTCTAGCTTTTTGACTTGTTTAAAATTGGTTCTAGTTTTCGAAATATTCAATAAATTCATTATTTTACTATTTTTGACTATTAACGGCCATTTATTGAATTGAAAAGTATAAATCAGAAATGAACAGAGGTTGAACTGAGTGTTTTATACTGCTTGGGATCTGTTTCACGCATGAGGGTCCAACAGTAGTCGCTCATCATGCCTTCGTCCCAAAATCCTTGGTCGTCCCTCGTGTCGCCCAAGTTTTGTGGGAAAAAATCAATATGTGAATGCAGAGAATTTTTTTTTTAGAGACATTCGAGCTCCAATCTTGTGGTAATTTTGCAAAAAAAAAATCGATTACTTCTTTGTAATCCGGTGATTTGTGGTTACCGAGAAAGTTGTGAAAAACACTTTTAAACGATGCTCATGCTGCTGCATCATCAGGAGCTAAATATTTTGTGAAGTTTGCATCAACAATTAGTTTTCGAATATCAGGTCCGACAAATATTCCTTCTTTGATTTTTGCGTATGATAGTTTTGGAAATAACTTGATTAAGTACTGGAAAGCCGGTCCTTCGCGATTGAGCGCTTTGACAAAGTTCTTAATAAGGCCATATTTAATATGAAGAGGTGGCAATAAAACATCCTGTGAGCTCACGAGTGGTATAGAGGACACGTTTTGTTGCCCTGGCTCATAATGGGTACGACTCGGCCACACCTTTCTCACATAATGATTATCAACTGCACGGCTGTCCCACAGACACCAAAAACAACAAAATTTCGTGAATGCAGATTGCATCCCAACCAATAGACCAATAACCTGTCATGAATATGTAAATCAATTAATATCTATTTAGAAATTAAGTACAATTAATTTGTTTATCAACCTTTTGATCGCCACAAATTTTCCATTGATGCTCATTGTATTTGATCTTGGCCAAAATTGCATTGTGTCGTAGCCTTCCTTAGATTGTACTGCGTGAGCAATCGGCATCGATGGTTTTTTATTTCCAATGTGGAGTAGAGCCGCCTTCAAACTGTACTTAGAACCATCTATGAACAAACACCATTCATTTGGATCATATGCTGTATTCATCACATCAAATAAACCTTTGATGTCATTGCTGAAACCCATGTCACTTTCTTTTTTGAAGAAACGTAAAATCGCGTGATTTCTATTTCTGTATACAGTGACTTCTGTTTCAGGGTCAAGATGTTTCAATTCTTGCAACCGTGATGCAAGCAACTCTGCTTTTTGTTTCGATAAATTCAAATCGCAAATCAAATCACTCAGTTCACTTTGCGAAATTAAATGCTTTTCTTCCATAACGAAATCGCTTTCATTGCTCGCCAGTGATGAAAACGAAGTTCTGAGGGCATTTTTTGCACTTATACCTGGACAAATTGGCAATGGATCACTGTCCGTACGTGGAACTGGCTTCGACACTGATGATACGTCAGGATATTCATACCGTGCTAGTTTTTTTGCATTTATATCGACGACATTCATTGAGCAAAAGTAGCAATCATATACATGATTTTTCTGTTCTCTTCATAACGTTGGCACAGAAAATGAAAAGTACATATTTCACCAAGTAACCACTTATACAGCTTTGTTCGCACGCGTTACAAAACAATTTCGGTACCCATGGCTTGTCAGTGTTTACTACAGCAAAACCAAAGTACTGCAAATACGTATCTTTGAGTGTATTTGTCATGATTTTTCCACGTTTTTCGAGCATATAACATCCACAAACGTAACAAAAACACTTTGAATCGACTCTGCAACGTTTTCTCTGCATTTTCACATGTTCCGAAGCACAATCACAGTACAAAAACAAGTTCCAAAAGATGTTCGATGCAACGTGGTCAGCTGATAGCCGTTCTCAGAGCGCAGTACTGCCACCTAGCGCGAACTCGAAAACTAGAACCAATCTTGACACACGGATTGACGATCTGAGTTCAGGGCATCAAATAACGTTAAAAATCGTTCTCATCTGCTCGGGTCCAAAAGTTGACCCGAATTTGTAAACTTGTGATTTGAATTCGCAATATCTCATATGAAGTCAGTTTTTAATTTCCGCAAATTTGAATATGTTATTCAATCGGTGCATAAATGCACCAAGACTTTTGATGAACCAAATATATTACTAAATGTTATCTGATTCTATTGACTTATCGCATTTACTTAAATATTAGTTCACGGCAACTTTCATTCGAAATTTGAAACATTTTTACCGTTATTTAGTGTTTTGAATTATTTTTCGAAAATTATTGGACAAGAAATTGTCATCATGGATAGCAAGGTTATAAAAAATTATGAGAGCTGAAATTTAATTTCGACAAAATGAGCTATACTAATGGCTCAACAGATCGAAAATATATTTTTTTTATATTTTTTAATAATCGAGCAAAGGACTGATGCAAAAATGCATGAATAAATATTTGCAATTTAATAGCTACCCGAATAAGAAAAAAACATAATTTCTTAGCCAATTCAATACAGCTGTAATTACTTTAAATTTAAGCAGTATATTTTACCAGCCTGATTTATCCTGGAAAAAATAGGGCTCGTATTAAGTAATGTGTTACATACATAGTTTTTAAAATAAAAAATCACTCATATATCTTTCTGTTTTAAAAATCATTACCACAATTCAGTACAACTACGTTTAATTTGAGCCTATGGGCATGACATTTTATGAAAATAATATTAATTGTTTTTTTTTTCAATTAAGCATGTGCATGCTGCCACATCTACTTAAATATGCTTGGCAGATGAAAAAGTGTTTTATTATTGCACAATACCTGCCATTGCTACTGCTACCGACTGTAGAATAAAAAGTGTCCGAAAAGTCACTGAATTTAAATTTTCAATTAATCTGATTATTTGGTACGATATATTATCTAAGGTCAAAAATGTTAGTAAAGTTGTGCAGAACCAAAGAAATGTGGCCAATTTAATTAATTAAATTAAATTCAATAAATTAAATTAAATTAATGAATTTTTTCGAAAAATATAGAAATGAAGGATTTGTAAATACAATTTCCAATGCATAAGAAACTTTAAAAGAATTATGTAAATGTAACATAAGGTAAATATAATATTAAGTGTACGTACAGAGGTAAAGAAAAAAAAACAAAATCCTCCTTTTCGCAGGATGAGTCGTCAACACTCAGCGATTTCCGACTGAACTATTTTTTGACGATAATAGATAATGTATATTAGTATCATTTCAAATGTAATATGTATTTTGTACTGAAAATTACTACTGAAAAGAAAACTCGTCTTCTTTTTTATCCTACGTCATCCTATGCGCTCCCAATTTTCTTTCTTGCCCTTTTTCATTAATCATTGTCTGGCGATAGGGTTGTGTACCTACGACTCGTCGGAGTTTCATCTCTTCTTGGTACTTTAATATCTTTGTCATATTGCGGCTTTTACTAGTCTCATTTACACAAAATAAATTTGAATTATATGAAATCCATGAAAATATTTTGGTTTTTTTTATATACGACTCAAATTGCAAATATGAAAAGAATTATTTATTCAAATGTTGTCAAGATTTGCATCTCTATCTAGATTAAGATATAAGTACTAGACAAGCAGATGTGAACATATGTATGTATATGATAAAATCCAGATGTTCATTTTCAAGTCTTGGCACAATGAAATTATTATTACAAAAAAAAAGCGATCTTTCAGAAGAACACCCAAATTTATGAATTGCCTTGTAAAAAATGTTGACAACTCCACTAAGCACAGTTTCAATCAACAAGCGCAATTTTTCGCGATAAGAATTACATTCGATCTGTAGTAACCCAAGAATGTTCTACATCTATGGCTATTTTTTTGTCTATAAAAACCGAGATAGGGAATTCCGTAAATTTTGATGACACAATTAAAAACTTTGAAACGACACAGGCCAGCAAATTTTTAATAATACTCAATTTCTGAACCCAACCTCACAAAACCGCAACCGCTCCAAGTTACAAGGTGATTAAGAAAACACTGTAGCTTTTTCACGCAATACCCATGATATCCTTGATATAAAACTTATAAGCTATATATTATTATTACGAGCGTGGCCTTAGTTCGTTATTTAAAACACAATATTTCAATAATCATTCAAAAATTCTTTCTTTATTTAACTTTACTGTTTACTCTCACAAATTCACAAATAGTTATCAAATCAACTCTTTATAGTTATCGCTAGTACTATACTTCTAATTATCGCAATCCAAATAGTTTACTTCGTTCACTTCACTATCTGAAATAAGACTCGCCTCCTGGATGTGAGAAGCGCCGTATTTATACTCTACGAGTTATCCTAGAACCTTCCTGAATATTCTGTTGTCCAAACCCAAAGTTTACTAAGATGTCACTAACCCAAAGTTGTTTCTATTTCCAACAGATGTCGCGTGTGTCGCTTTGTAGCGCGTAACAATATATATAACAATACCGGCAAGGTGGGGGGGGGGGGGTTCAAAAATGTTAAATGTTTGAGGGACGGGTGGAAGTTGAAAGAAGTCTTTTATAAGGTTCCCTACCCAAAGAGTAAAAACGGGAGCCCTATTAGTAAGCCTCCGATGTTCATCCGTCTGTTTGTCACCGGGCTGTATCTCTAGAATCGTAATAGGTTGACAGTTGAAATTTTCAGAGAGTGTGTATTTCTATTGCCGCTATAATAACAAATAATAAAAATTAAATGGAGCCCCATACAAGAAACGTGGTTGATTTTTTTTAGGCGTTTTTTGCTCGTCTTATTCTCATTCATTATTATTATCATAAGTGCATACTAATTTTTTTGAAATGACAGGAATATTTTTTTCAAATCACGCCTACTTTCATTTGAAAAAATAAATAAAAAGAACTCATTGTTAAATTTTGCACAATGGTACCGAACCCTTCGTGTGCGAGTCCGACTAGCACTTGGCCGCACTTTTTTAAACTTATTTAAGTTATATCACAAAATCCAATTATGAGATTGATTCGGAAAACCTATTGATAAAATTATCCACATCAATGTCGATCTCAGGGTGCAATTAAGAAGAGCGAGCCCCGATAACCGTTCTTAATCCATGCTACTCCTGAGCCACGTTTTTAGGTGGCGAAGGGTTTAAAAACTTCTTTCTGCCGTGGATACTCTTACTGGCCAAGTCATCAAAAGAGCATGTATAGTTGGGTACGTGTCCTGGTCGCAAAATTCTAGTACTTCCACTACTGATTTAAGAAGTATGATACCCTTACTTAATTTACGTTTCCATTTGGTGACCCACAGAGATGGTTCGCTCTTTCTTAACTCTCTCCTCAGGAAAGCTAAACATCTACTCATCTAATATCTGGATGCGATAGAATCTACAATATCTATATTCTTCTCTTCGATGTCTTCTGCATATGTTTTTGTTAGCAAAAATACTTTTAGATTAGATCTGTGACAATATTGTCCAAAAGGGGTATATAAGTTGCCCTACGAAAGTACTCTTCAGGGTTATTAGTGAATTAGTTATTCATCAAAATTCTGAAGAAAAATTTGAAAAGAAATTTCTAGGAAAAATTCTCGTAAAAATTTTGAACAACTCAGGCTTGAATCAGTTTTGCTATGAGGAATCAATGGCTGACTATAAGTTGATTGATTGCATGGAACTAGGGCTCTACTTGAAGTACCCTAAAATAAAATTTGTCAAGTCAGTTTTGTTGCTCCTGTTCCCACCAAGTTGTCCTTCAGATTGGTTCTGTTGACGCAGTAGCACTAAAGTTAAAAATTGAGAAAAGTGCAGCCCCACGTTGTGTTTCCCACTTTAATTCCGTGCGGGTTTTGAGGCGCTTGCGGATAGAGGGGAGGGTAATTACCCCGTGACCCTCCCTTTTTATACGCGCCTGTGACAAACCGTTCATGCTACTAATTATAAGACGTCAAAGTAAAAAAATGGAAAAAAATTTCCTAATTATTTTAAAATTTAACAATTTTACCCCCAAAATAACTGATAACCGTTAAATTTTCTCACAAGATTTGGAAACCTCAGAATGTTACTTTCGAACCATTGATTATTTATTTACATATATGCCCAAAATCATTGACATCTTAGAAAGAAGATGTAGTTACTAGTCTTTCGCTTCGCTTGTTATTTCCAGCTTTAAAACTTTTACTAAAAGAATTTTCATATAAGTTGAATATAATTTTTTTATATATTTTTTAACCATTTTTACTTTATATGGTGGAAAAATTTTATTTGTACCATTCAATAAAAGTTTCTATCACTTTCATGCAAGTAGCGACATCTCCTTTCTAAGACGTCAATTATTCTGGGCACATCTCATTAAATTTTGCTAATTTTGCGCAGGATTGCATAAAATTAGGCGTTCCAGTATCAAAATTAACGTAGTAATCTATATAAATAGAAATGAAATGCTGTTCATTGGTAATCGCATACCTTGAGAACGGATGTACTAATTTGGCTAATTTTGTTGTTTTTTAAAAATTATTCACAATTGTCCGAATAAGATTTTTAGGGAAAGAAAAATTGGAATTGGCAACCCATTCTTGTTGTTGCCTTACAAAACATTGTTTTTTCACTATAGGTCGACGTGGAGAGCTCAAATTTTGTAAACGGGGTTTTTAAAAAAGCATGTAAATTAAAGTTCAAAAATGGGAACACTCGGGCAACTCCTTCGTAGGGTTGCCATATAAAAATTTTGTTTTAACTGTTTTATTTTTTTTTTTTTTTTTAATGATAAATAAAACTTCATAAATGAACTAAATCGGGTTACCCTTTCTTAGTGCTACCATACAAGCCATTGGTTTTTCTCTATATACTTGTAAGCTATCTGAAAAGTCGTCGACGTGGAGAGTTCATATTTTGTACACGGCGTTTTCATAAAAATTGCAAATACAGGTGCACAAGTGCGGCAAATCGGGAAACCCTTTCTCGGCGTTGCCTTACAAAACTTTAGTTTTCAATATATACTTGGACAATCGACCTCAGACGTAGACGCAGCGAGCAGAAATTTTGTACATGGGCCTATTTATAAAAAGAAAAATAATTTAAGTTCGAAACTACGATCAATCCGGCAACTTCTTCGTAGGGTTGCTATTCCAAAATTTTGTTTTTCATTATATATTTGGGCACAGCCACAGAATGCGTCGACGAAGAGGGCTGCGCTCTCCCTCCCACACATAGAAAAGTTTCCAATTCTAATGGTTATCAGACATTTTGACAGGAAAATTGCTACAATTTAAAAAACAAATAGGAATTTTTTCCCAGTTTGAAAGTGGATTATGAAGTCGGCGCATTTATATCAATTTAATTAAAATAAGTAGTTTTTGCTAGTCTTCTTTATTCATATTTTAGAACTTTAAAAAAATCAATCTTGAATAATGGATTGCTTTTTACTCATTGCGGCGCCATGTTCAAAGTGTCTCCCATTGGCAATTGAATTATTATAGATTTTAATGTCTGTACTTTCAGCCGTGTCAAAAAAAGGACTTCACACTGAATTTTTTACTTCTTCATTTAATGGACGGATAACTGCTAAACTTTCTCATCATCACCGACGTTATTTTCATCTTGACCGATCTTAGTTTCTTTGTTTCTTTGTGATTAAGGAAACTTTCATCAGTAGAAACAAAAGTTACTTCGATGTAATCGTTTATATTTAAGTCCAGAAAACCTGGTCCTCAAGCATATACTGAATCAAATTATTGAGAACTTTGTTGATATTGTCATCTAATTTTTAGGCTATATCCGCTAGTTGCATTAGCAGTATGTTGTGCTCATAATTTCCGAGTGAAAATTGCAAAAACTAGCATGTTTGAAGCAATTTTTGATTGGAGGTTCTTTCTTCAAGAGTCCAGAATACAGAATGCACAGTACATATTGTATCAAGTAAAGAAACAGAAACATATTTATTTATTCCATAGAACCGAATATCAGGCTTAAGCGGCGACTTTGGAAAACATAATAAATATGTGGACAGAAAAATCGGTTGAGTTAAGGTGTGATTCGACTTAAAGAGTTATGAAGTATTCTGAATTCTCAAAAACAATTACAAGTTATAAAAACAATCGACTTTTAGAAGTTCGATTTATAGAGGTGGCACTTAGTAGTATATCAGTCAAACCGATCCTTTTTTAGGTTAATCTTATCAACAGTAAAAAGTGAAATTAATTCTGTGTAGAAATAGCAGCGCTTTTCAGAAAATCGATTTAAACAAAGAAACTTACAAAGGTTATTTCTTCTTACTTGAAAGCAAAATCTGGCCACTGGAAAAAAATTAATTAGTGAATTAATTTTGGTTGATGCCATTTTATTTAAACAATTCTTCGCAAAACAGACACAATCCATCATTAAAATTTTGTTAATTTTGGCTCTAATTAAGTCTACAAATGGGGCCTTGGTAGCCCTGTTGGTAAGCACTCTGATATACAATCCCTACTTAGCAGGTTATCATAACGGGCCATCTTGTCCTCCATGCTTGGGATATAAAATAAATAAATAAATAAAAATAATGAGCACTAACACAAATTATTTAATTCATTGATGGTCAACATCTTCAGCTTTTTAAAGTAAATTAATGGTAAACAGATACCAATTAGGTAACTTATGACAGACGCCTAATAAACTATCACGTAAAATACTCAAATAAATTATAAACTCTAGGAAAAAATTAATTAAACTGATTCACTTACATAGAGAAACATAGTATCGGAAATAGTATGCAAATTAGCTGCTCTAAGTATAAATTATTAGGTAAACAAGTTTCATAAAAACAAACACCTTTCTCTGATAATATATAAACCTTCATCATTTCACGGGAAGTCCGAATTTTAAAATTTTTGCTAAGCTTTAGATTTTACATAATTATCGGAAAGTTTGCGCAAATTAACATATTTTATTTCAACACATGTGCAAATTAGCAATCGGCTCATTTCTGTTATTAAAAATAAAAAATAAGTATGAACAACAAAGAAAAAATGAAATTATAAGGCAAAACAAATATATTGTTGAGATTATCAGCAGTCGAATTTTCTTTAGATTTAAGCACGGCTAAACATTTATCCCGCCGCCAAACAGAAGCGCTCATAAATATGAAACTTCTTCTTTGAAGTTTTCTTCTTATGGGAAAATAGTTCAAAATCTTATTATGTTCTAGTATACGTAATTTAATACATAATTGTATATATTTCACAAATTATTATAATGATCGATCGTATAAAAAATAGAAAAAAAAATACATTTTCGTGTCCCCGCGTTCAGAAATTCTTTTGACAACTAATTGAAGCCTTTCATGTTGGCGGTTTACATATCAATACATTGGAAAATCAAAATTTGTTAAGAGAATATTTAATTTTTTTTTAAATAACAAAGACTTACAATTGACAGCTTAATTATCACATCTATTCTTAAGTAAAAATAAGCGGAGCTCGTAATAAATCTAAAATTTTCCGCGGCATCAGGATCTTTTACTTGCGGAGAAGTTTTCGAAGCTAGTAATAACGGGATATGAGCTGAGTAAATGTCTTTTAAGAGGAAATACCGTAGTGAGCAGAACAATCAAATTTTTAGCCTATCCACGGTTATAATGGTTTAAGCATGAGAAAAAAAATTATCTATGCTTTATGCTTTTAAGTTCTATATCCTTTGCTCAGGTAAGACAGATCCTACAGCGCTGACTATATACAAATGGATAATTGGGAAGAATTACTTTTCTGCTCAGCTCACATAGCCAGTCTGCAGCAACATCCCATGCACACAACGTAACCGTGATAGAATCAGAGCCAGCCACAGCCGCAGTCATCAAGCAGGACGAACTCTGCCAAAACCCTTGAGAATACTTATCAAGCCATGAAACAGAAATCTATATGTGTGCGTGCTTAGTCCGTTTTCTAAAAATGTTCTATATTAATACTTATGGAAAAGTGCTACACATTGGCTTTATATATGCCATATGCCCTAGACACACAGCGCTCATAATGAAGAAATAACTAACGATTCATTAGTCTATAATGATTCATTATAAACTGCGGACACACAGCCATTTCTTTAATTAAGTTGTGCTGTCAAGCTGGTTTTGATGAACTTATCACATTAAAGAAGCAATATGGATGGAATTAACGCGATAAACTTTGTTTTCATTTATTTTATTTTCGAATTTAACAATTAACAAATGAGAAAAACATTATATTAAAAAAAATATTAATAATATAAATTGTGATTTGCATTTCTTCTTCTTATTTTTCAAATCAGCAGATGCACAGCGGAGCTCCAGATTTACATTATATGCCAAATCTAGCACATTTTTCCTCATTATAGCTATAATGAAGGAGGAAAACACTTCATTAGTGTACTTCATTATCATCTGATTTTCGAGGTATAATGACATATACTATTTGACACACGGCATTTTAATGAATAGTTAGTACAAATGATTCATTAGTTCGTGCTGTGTGTCTAAGGTAATAAAGGCTAAACTACTATCCATAAAGGAAAATAGTCTGGTATTAATTTAAAGCTTGATTTCTTACCTTCCCAAAGGCTACACTTACTATATACCTTATTTAGCAAAATAATAAAATAGTTTTGATTACAAAGTAACCTTACCATTTTACGCTCAATTTTTGATTGAGGAACCGTAGTCATTTGGTTAAGTAAATTTTTTTAAATAATTTTGTTAGGAAAGGTACAAAGATTTTATTTCGGTTCGGAAGATATGAAAGCAAGCTTAAGATTATCAGAACATTATTTTTCTGTATGAATAGTAGTTTAACACAGAGGAGCTATTCAAATCAAAATTTTTTCAGTTTTACATAATAACACTGCAAATATTTTAGAATGTTAGGACTCCGTTGGAGCTGTCATGTGGTAGTAAAGGAGTCTGTTTCATGGCTTGTGAAGTATTCTTAAGGCTTTTGGCTCTGCTTATGTGTCGTGCATGCATGCATACATCGTATGGGAAGCAGATCCTGTCACACAGTACGTTTACATGAAAACTTGAGTACTTGACTTGAAATGCACTTGAAGCTCAAGTAGGGTTTTTGGTTAAATTAATTCCAATTACTTGACTTGAAAGTTACTTGAATTGACATTTTACCTTTGACAACTCTGCATTAAGTTCAATACATAATTGTGGATTTTTAGATAAATATCTTGAGAAAAGTGCTAAAATCCCAGCCTGAATTATCAACAATAATCTTCTTCTTGTTTCTTTTTGACGTTTTCATATCTCGCACAAATGAAAAATTTTCAAGTACTGAAGTTACGTTTACATGAATTTTTTCAAGTAAGTAGAAAAATTTTTTCTGATTTACTTGACTAAAGTATACTTGAAGTCAGTGCGCGTTTACATGATATGTTGATTATTTGATATCTATTTGAAGTATACTTCAAGTATTCATGTCAAAGTACTGACAGTCAAGGATGAATTACAATGAACGCAACGCAAACGGAACGGAGAGAAATGTCAAACTGGTTTTCTTTGTATGTTTCTCAAATGGAGCTACGTACAGTGGCCGGAGGAAGTCGCAACAAGTTTGATAAAATCTGAAATATGCGTAATAAATTGGATTAACCTAACCTCAAATTTGCGTTAATGGATTGTTTATCTCCAAGGTATATAGAAGACAAGATATTCCCATTAAAATTTTGACACATTGCAGCTGATAGCCTGTGACCTAATTCTGTGACTAATGTATATATACATTTTTATAGGAAAGACAGAGAGAGGAGAGAGAGTATGGTCTGCTCTCTGTACCGTACTTTCCTATACATTTCACGTCACCTAATAGTGGAACATGGTTCGTAATGGGAATATCTTGTATTCTACAAACCTTGGTTTATCTCGCTCCTGTGATAGATAAATATGCAGATTTAAGTATGTAATAAAAAAAAACAGAGAAAAATGAAGAAATTTGAGTAGCGGTGTTAATAGCTACTGTATGGGAAAATAAACCCCTTCAATAATTTCTGAAGTGGTTTTTCGCATATATTTCTAGAACCGTTCGTCGGACAAAAAAAAATAATTATAACTAATTTTATAGGATTTCGTATTCTGAAGAAGTTTGTAGTGCAATGAAAATGTCTAGGACTGGTCTTTTTCACAGTATATGTAAAAAACCTAAATTTTTATATGGCAACATCACGACGGAGTTGCCCGATTTATCTCATTTTCGAACTTAATTTTACTTTTTTTTTTTAAAGTCCGTGTACAAAATTTCAGCTCTCTATGTGTACGCGTTCTCGAGTTATCGTGCGCACAGACGGACGGACGGACATACAAAAATCAAAATAACTTTTAATATTATGCGTGGGTAGGTGTCCAATCCATTTTGCTCTACCATTATTATTTCAAGATGTTATAAACGGAATGACAAACTTAGTATACACGTTAGATTTCATCTAGGGTATAAAAAGCTAAGTCTAAATTTTCACTATTTTTTTGTACTGCAGATTACAATTATAAAATAATTTTGACTTACATCATTACTTTCCAAACGTGGTTTTTTACAAAAAAATTGACGGATATCCATATGGAAATTGGCACCAACGAGAATTTTCCCCAGGCTTGGATTTACAACAGAGTTCGTATAATGTAACATGAAACGCTCTACAACTGAATCCACATTGTTTACATTGTCCGTTGATAAGTTTCTAGGTTAAATAGGTGCGTTTGCTTGGAAATAATTCGCAAGAGCTGCTGCGTCAATACACTGTAAAAAAATGTGCACAATTGTTGCCACAAAGCATAGGTATTTTTCCTTATAAAGTATAGAATTTTAGACAATGTTCCCTACATTTTAGGGAATATTCCCTATATTTTAGGGAAAAATACCATAGCTTTGTGGCAAGAATTGTGCACATTTTTACAGTGTACGTAATATGTGGCCGTAAATCTCGTTGCGTTACAATGCGAGCAAATTCAATTAAAATTAAATTTGTTTCCTGCGTTCCATAGGAGGGGTGTCTATAGTATATGGATGTCGCGAATTTTTCAGTTTCAATTTGGAAACCACTCGATATAACTTTTAAAATAATTTTTAGTCTGGTAATAATCCAAATATCTATGCCTATTATTTCAGCAGTAAGCTTTGCATCATTAATAAATCTTCGACTAGTGTGAGATCTGTGCTCAAGCTAAGGGGGGTGCTGGTTGTGGAAGGATAACTCAACCTTTATAAATTCAAATATAAAATTTTAATTCGATATATTGCTTACAAACTATTATCACAAACTCAATTTTCTTATAACTAACCAAACTTACTACTATACTTCTAAGAATTCAAAAACTTATACTATCTTAAGCTAACAATTCAACATAAATTCATTAATTTCAGAACAATACTGCCAGAAAGATTTGCTGCCCCTATCTCTGAAAAAAGAGAGAGAAAATCCACTATTAATACAATAGAAGTTTTGTGCTACACGTATAAGCACGGTAGCAGTAATGCAAAAATAGTTATAATGGCAGAAGTAAATTTCTGCAGCAAGAGTAGATTCCTGCTTAGATGAAATAAGTAGGAGTAAATTCCTACTGAGATGTCTGATAGAGATTAATGCAGAACTAATTTTCTGCAGTAGGAGTAAATTCCTACTCAGGTGGGAGATGGAAACAAGATTTGGTTTGGATTATGTGGAAAATCAGAGTAAATTCGATGTTTTCAGATCAAATTCTGAATTGGGAATGGGTGCTTCTGCTGCAGCTCGTCGCTTTTTATAGCCGCAGCGAACCGCTACGTTTTGGCTTCATGATGGGTTGCCTTGGCAACGTTCGTTTTCAAGGTTTGTTAAACTTTGATGGCGGCGGCGTCACACATTGACGTCATTGTGGGACCATTAACGCTGCACTGAACTCTGACTGCGGCGAAGGCGAGAACATATGGTGATATGTTGACATTTTTGATATGTCAATGTGTAAATATACTGCGGTAGGAGTTTTTTGGTAAATTTGTTATATTTATTCTATTTATTATATATTTATAAGAGTTTTCGTTTATTTTCAGGTGAAAAAATAGTAGAGGAAGTTTTAGGATGGCGTTGAATTGAAGGGGGGAAGTTCCCTAGCCTCAGATAAGTATTTTTTGTTTAGATTATTTTAAGATAAGATTCTTTGTGTTTTGTTTTTTTTTATCTTTTTAGGTATATATCTGGGGATGAACCAAGGACTCATCGCGGGATTATATATGTGGACTGAACAACTAGCATTGCCGTCATTGGTATTTCCAATGCCAGCTTTCGGAAAATCTACATAAGACTCAGCTTATTTTTGAATATTTTTTGAATTAGTTTCTTCCTTTCCTTATCAGTCTGCGTACTAAGTGGTCACTTTTTAACAGGGAGTTTATATGCTAAATGAAGTATGTTCTCAAGGAATCGAATACGTACATGTAAAATCAATAGTTCAAAATGTAAAGTGCTTTCATTTTGCTTCATTCGGTTCTACTAAATCGTTAAAATCTTTTAAAGTGGCACCACAAAGCATTTCATGGTTGATTTTGTATCAGTTTCAGCATTGCATATTCTTTGTGTTTTAGCAAAAAATATATTACATTTAGGATTAAAAAAATAAAAACTAAGAAACGTTATATTTTTTTTTAATATAGTTTATTAACGAATATTTTTATAGGTTACACGTCCACAGTGAAAACATGAAAATTTGAGCCAAGACAAGTCAGCAGGCTAAACAAAAAAATAAGGGTCCAATATTTATTAATATTAGTTAGGTATTCTTTACTCATTCTCATATAGGTACTCGAAGAATCTATGAGGATCAGTATGTAAATTTTCATATATATGTGGATAAGTGACTTCCCCAAAATCTAATCGCTTGCTATTGTGACCCCACACAAAAGAAAAGGGCTGGAAAAACAGAAAATGCTTAATTTTATCTCATTAGAATGGAAATTTTGGCAGTTTTTTTAGTTTATATTGAAATCTTTTTTCTATACTCCTTCTCATATAACGCCTTATTGTGAACGCTACACCTCGAGATCTATCTTAGTTGGAGTCCAATGTTCGGCATGCATTCCGTTCCAGTAAAATAAAAGTTATATATGTATTAGTGCTGCTTTTAAAAATTAGCTTTGGCCATGTTTATACAATAAATACTCCTATGTATGTCGTCTTGTTTTCAAAGTATATTCTTTAAATTTATCTGAGTCAATATTACATAAATTCCGACGACAAAGCCTGTAAGATTAATAAGAACAATCTATCAAATTTTGTCTTTTCTTACATTAAAGATTATTAAACCAATTAGAAACATATAAAAATTTGTGTGTTAATATTGTAACAGGTATTCAAATGCTTGGCACGGTTTTACTTTCGGTAACGTATGCTATTAATTCCCCATTTCCATTTCAAGCCTATAATTCCACAATGAAAATTGCTTCGAATATGGGATACAATATTGGTACGGCCCGTAGCCACAGTATATTGGCCTTAATTGTGTCAAGCTGTGCTACTTGGGTTCATAAATAATCGAGTTCTGAGAATTCACTAAGCCAAAAATATCTTGCAGATGAATCACGTTGATAATGGCGATTGCAACGAGACGATGCGTTCATTTCCGAGGTCAAAAAGTAAATAATAAATAAAACAAACAGGTGAAATATTTACATTTTCGAGTAGCTCCTATGGTGACACTACAGTGCGCTAGTACCAAAACATTTATTCTCAAGAGAAAAGAAAGAGAAAATTAACAAAATTTCCTATATAAGATAGGAACACAAAAAAAGGAATTAAGAGCAAATGGACATTGAAAGACATATCTTAAAAGTAACATTCTGAAGACGACAGGTGTACCCCGAGCCAATGGACAAGTCGAAAGGCTTAACCAAATCATAATCAGCGTACTAGCCGAGCAGTGCAAACAGGACCCCAAGAAATGCTATCATCATCTCCCAACAGTACATACCAGCGCTCTATAAATCGAACACCGTTCGGAGTTCTATTCGGCATACCAATGAAACGGACGGAAGACTTAAAAATGTTAGAATCTCTGAACGAAGAACTACTGGATAACCTGAACGAACAAACACAGCAAATTCATCTTGACGCAGAAAACCATATATACCAGATACAACATGAGAATCGAACTAACTACAATAAGAAAGCTAAAGTACCATATCGTTACCGAATCGCCGATCTAGTCATGATAAGGCGTACCCAGTTTAGCACGACCTCAAGTTGGAAGGACATTTTCTCGGAACCTACAAAATAGTAGGTACAAATTCGAATGACAGTTATAAAGTACAAAAGCAGACAGATGGAGAAGGACCTTGGAGAGCATCTTCTTCAGCCGACAATATGAAAATATGGATACCGTGCTCATCCGGGTCGGATGAATTGAAGGATGGCCGAAATGTGGGATGGCAATACTCACGCATATCTATCGAACACACATATTCCCCAAGCCAGCGCGTAGAGGAGGAAAGAGCAGTCTGCGAGAGTTAGCCGGGAGAAACAGATGCAGAATAGAGCCATGCGCGTTTTCTATACCAATTCGATTATTTAATTTAACCCATATTAGGTAATCCTTTTTTAAGTTTAGTTGATTCATGTTTTGATTAGTTTTTCATTAAATGAACTATCTTTGTGCAAATCCTGAAGCGTGTTATTTGTCGAAGCACCCTTACCCACATATATAATAGGAAAAAAAGCTAGAATTGATCTAAAATCAATTTTATGATACATTAGATGAATGCCCATATGAAATTTCGTATGGTCACCCCTCTTTGAAATTTTGATTGTTTTCACAGTATATGTGAAAAGCTAAATTTCTGTATGGCAATACCTGGAAGGAGTAAACAGATTTAATCCATGTAAATTAAAATTGAATATAATATTTCTAAGAAATACCTGTGTACAAAAGTTCAGATCTCGACGCTGAGGCCTTCTCAGGTTGTGTCTAAATATATAGTGAATTTCGAAATTTTTGACTGGAAGCCCCATGAACGCGTTAGCCGGGTTATCCTATTTCCGGACTTAGGTTTACAATTTTTTTACAATAAAAAAACAAATTTGAACTTTCTAAGCAAATGCTTTCTCGAGTTATCGAGAAGACGGCAGACACACGGACAGACGGTTGTTGAGTTATCGAGAAGACGGATAGACAGACAGACGGACAGGCAAACGGACGGACGGACAAACAGATATGAAAAATAAAAAAAAAACCTTTAATACTATGTGCGGTTGTCCAATCCATTTTGTTCTACCATAAGTATATCTGTGGGTTACAAACGGAATGATAAACGCAGTAGGAAAGGTAGAAGAAGAAGAAGGTAGAAAGAGCAAGTTGGAAAATCTGAATGAATTCTGTAAATTCTGAAACCACACCCATTTAGTACTGCCCCACATGGGCATTTAATTGAAGTTAAAACAGAAAGTTTAAAAGGATGGGAAAATACAATAAAAAATTACAATATAGTTTCAAAAAAATGGTAATCCAGTTGTTGCAGTTTAATGCAACATAAAAGGTACTTATGAATGGGAAATATGATTTATTTACACTACAATATATTTTTATATATTTTTCCACCATCTCGGAGTCATGCGGTATAGATGCTGATAAGAAAAGAAAACAAACGAAATTACACAAAGTAAAATTCTAATTGTTAATACATAAAAAGTAATTATAAATTAAATATTAATAAAAATATTTATCTGACAGATCTTCTGCACCAAGGTATATAGAAGACAAGTACTTCCATTAAAATTTTGACATATTGCCTGTGACGTAATTCTGTCTGTAATTCGCGGCAGTATCCAAAATCAATCATGCATCTTCTACATATATGCGAAATTTTGCCTATAAACTCTCTAAGGAATGAACAAAACAAATAAAAAAAATCATTCTTTAGGAATTGTTTGTGGATTTTGTTTAATTTTTTATGGGGAAGATTTAATTTTTTCTTTGTGGAAAAGGTTTAATTCTTTTGGGAATGGTTTAATTCTTTGTGGAAAAGGTTTAATTCTTTTGGGAAAGGTTTAATTCTTTCTAGAAAAGGTTCTATTAAATCTGAAGACGTAATATTTAGATTTGTATCCATTATTTTTAATAACCTTATTACATCTCTTCGGGAGAGAACTAATAAGTTTATAAAGTTTTCTTTTCAAGAAATCAGATACTACACTTTTGACTGCTTCGTATATTTTATCAGTATTTCTGAATTTTCCATAACTCAAACCATCTGATTTGTATTATCATAGAGCTTTTCGATCGAGTTTAAGTCTAAAGATTGGGCTAGCCACTGTATGATATCAATCTTCGTGTTATGGATATATGGTATGTTGAGCGATTGGCTTGGACGTGAAGTCCAGACTACCAGCATAAGCTGTCAGATCACTCGGTAGAGAGCGTTGAAGTGCAAGGCGGCACGCTAGCTCGCCTCGGCTACTGGTGGAGATTATCGGGGGGTTCCACGAACACCTGCCGCTGTCACCTGCCATTTACAAAAAAATGTTCGATCCAAAACGAAAAAGCCGCAACACACCCGGTCCACCACCATTACCTCCTCTGAAGGCGCAGGTGTTCTGCCTTCTTGCTGCTTACCCCATACACCCAACGACACTGAGGGCAGAGTATTTTCAGGGTCCTTATTTATGATCTGAAAAAGAGAATATAGCGGACCTAATCAACCATCGCAGTTGAGAGAGAGCTCCAGGAATGTGATTGAGAGAGATTAAAAGATCGTAAAACTTGATTATAAACATTTTAATCAGTGCTTGACTCGTTGCTATAAGCTCATAGAATCCCGGACAATATATTGCAAAAATTCTTAATTCCACATTAAACGCATTTAGAGGCTATATAACCTGTCTTCTTACTTATAATTATTTCGTCACACTTTGGTTTACAATCTTATTTTTTTTATACAACCTACTCTTGCTACTTGCTACTCACGTTTCGCCTTTCCTTTCGCGTTTGCTCGGATGCTCCTTGGCCACTTATTTGAAGAAGCGAGCTTTGGTTTTCTTATATTCTCTTCTTAGTTTGAACAAACCAGGGTACTTACGTGAATTATTTCAATTTACAACGTCACAACGTAACAGGAACATATTGATTCCACGATTTCATAAATCCTGCATGGAAGGTTCCTATATTGTTCAAGCTGCTCGTTTATGGAATAATCTTCCGTTGAATGTTCAAAGTGTTAAGCACTGTCAGCGCGTTTAAGAGATGCATTGATACACACATAATTTAACACTATTATTTTATTTATTTTCTAGTAGTCTCGTAGTACAATTTTTTTTAACTGAATTTAACTTCCTCTTTAATTAATAAGAATTTGCTTGAACTTCCTTTAAATTTTTAATTCTTATTTTAAGTAGTTACTTTTCTAGCACCGCTTTATATAATGTACAAGAAAATATGTGAACTCTTGTGTACAATAACCTCAAATAAATATATTATTATTATTATTACTCTTCCGCTTCTTTATCATGAGAGTGTTTTCTTTCTAATAGGACTAACCTTTACAAACATTTTCTTTACTTTTCTTTAGATGAGGCACGAAATGAACAACGACGAAAGATAGAAGTCGTCGAGGTAAAAATTATAATCGCGCCCTTCTCGACACTTTTACAAAGTTCTGAACTTAAATTCAAATAGAAACTTCAATTGCGAAAGGTGTGCTACTCCCATCGGGGGGAAACAAAACGAGATTAAGAAAGGAAAGGTTCACCGCACATTTTATATTCATTAGTTAAATGATCAAAAGAGAGCACGTTTATGCCGCACTTCATTGGTCTCTCTTTCGTGTGAGCGCTTCCAGACTTCCATTTCAATACTTTTCATTTATGAGTAGATTTAGTTGTTTCTTTATATAAATTTAGTAAATATGTATAATTGAAAAATAAAAATTTAAAAATACTTACTATTGTTATCACCTTCCTGAAAGGAGCTCCTTGGAGTGTAATTGCATTTCGAAGATCTATATGGATTTAAAGTTATTTCATGTACAAAACTATACCACTTATATACGGTTTACTGTGTTAAATTACTGCAAGTGGTGAGACTAATTTCACTGTACCAGCCTTCCTTTTAATACTTAAAATCAAAATACTATTTATGACACAACCGTCTTCAATCTGTCGCTTATATTCCTCTCATGCTGACTCCTCGTAGAGTCCAAACTGTTTCCTTGTACCTAACTACAAATTTCCTATTGTACGCAATCTTTTATACAGTAACTGTAAGTCTTTACAACAGCGTTGTACCTACACTCTAAAAAATGAGGGTGTCACTCGAGTAAAATTATTAAAAATGAAGCCACACTTCTTTAACTTAAGTAAAACATCATATTTTTACTTATTAATGTAGTAATTACATACTATGTATATGTGAATGTAATATTGCCATGATTTTAATAAAATTACTTACTTAAATTCAGCCTGTCACTATACTTTGCAGTAAATTTACTATGCAGCAAGTTCTGGTATACTTGGGTGAGAGCAAACTTAATCTTTAATGAGTAAAATTTTACCCCTCTTAAAGTAAATCTGCTCTGTACTAAACAGCAGATCATTCTGCTTATGTGATTACTACTAGTTAGGGTGTATACATTTGTTACGTACTTAGGAAATTTACTATTCTTTAAAGTAACACAATACTTTATGGAAAAGTAAATATCTACTTAGAGTATAATAATTACTCTGAAAATTATAGTAGCCGTTAGGTACGCACAAAGGCAAAGTAAGTGAGTTCATTTGATGTGGTGATTCAGATCAGTGAACACAGTCCACACGTCTCGTTAATAAAATATTTGTGTAATAGAATTTCTTTGTGCAACTACTCGTAAATAAACAAATAGATTTATTGTGTATTAGCAATTGTTATCATGCATATTTGCGCGATCTGTAAATTTAAAGCTGGTGAAGTGTTTTCATACAATAATCATCTGTATTCTCACAGGCATCTGAAAACGGCTCTTTTTCCTTGTATGATGTGTGCGCAAAAGTTTTCCAAATATAATACATTTAAAAGTCATGAACAGGATTTTCTGCGAGGATGATTTTGTAATTAAAGACTGTGACGAATTTGGTAACATTGAAATTTTACACATCATTATTATTTTATTGGACAAAGAATATGAGAAGTTAGTATTCTATGGAAAAGTTTTAAAAATGTTCGATAATGAAGAGTCTTTGCTTTATGAGAGTTACAGATCGGCAACATTATTTGGTTTAACTGAAAGTATACCTACTACTTCATCATCCTATAAATGATTTAGAATTCAATGATAAAAGGTTTTTTAATTTTTGATATCAATGTGTAATACATCTATAGTTTTTACTATTAATGTTGAGAATGTTAAAATTATTTCAAGTAAAGATGAGGTTTTATCTCTAGTTACAAATCTTGCAAAATTATTAAAAACATCGCAATTAAGTCATGGACGGATGCAAGAAGTATTTGTTTCAAGTATGGAACTCGGACCGATCATTAAAAGCGAGTTGTGTTTCGCCACCAAATATTCAGTCACTCCTAAAACAAAGGTAAATTTAATTTTTTTCATGTAGTAAGTTCAATTTAGGCCGTTGGCACAATTCCACGAAAACATGGAAAAGTTCTTCTCTCGAGAATCAGTGCAAACAATTAAAGAATTTTTCGGATAAATGAAAGAATGAGAAATTTTTAATCTTTAGGTATATATGTATAAGTTTATTAGGAAATATTAACTGTTTCAGGTTTAAAAGGTGAGTTTTTTTGTTCACCGTTTTTGTCTTTCGATGTCCCAACCGCCTTAGTAACAATATTTTCTTGTGATTTCTTCAGTATTTCTATTATATATATCTTTTCTTCTAGCTCAATCAATTGGTATCACGGGAGAATGTATTTGTCTAGAAAAAAATGGAACACATATTTTGGGCGATGAAGCGCTGGAAATGTTAGCCCAAAGAGATGAAATTTTTATGATTTTAAAAACCGTAGAAAAATGGACTAAAAATTTTATTATACACTTCAGTTTATTGAATGAACATTTTGAGCCACCAAATATAATACTCCTTCCTGTTGAAAATCTATAAAGCCATAGCATCACAGATATAGAGTCCACAATTAGTAACAGTTCGTGTAACATTTTTGAAAAATTTATTAAATATAAAATTATGTAAGAAAAAATGCCGGAACATGTAATGGAACGTTTAAATAATAAGGAATAGCTTCTGAATATCTTTGTACAAATAAAAGCGGACGATTTAAGAATGATATCACCACATGTGCCAATGAGTGTTATTCGAGATGTTGCTAAAAGTGATGCAGAATCTTATCCTGAAAGTTTTATTGAAAAAGATTTAAATGGACGAATAATATGACTAAATCCGTCAGCACATATTACCAAATTTAAAATAGAATTAATTATCTAAATAAGCCACACAATAAAGCAATAACAGATGTGTCCAAAATACCATTTAAGAAGAGAAGAAAGGCAAGTGAACTGGCGAAGTCGTGCGCGAACTGGCATTCTACCAAAACTATTGAATTTGAAATTGAAAATTATTATTATTTTAAAAGAGTAGCTAAGGTAACTATAATTTTTATAGTAATACCGTATTGCTATTTTAAAGAGAGGCATCAAAATTAGCTATATTTAAATGAGTAAACACTTTTTAGAGTGTACCCTAGATGTAGCGCTGTGGCCAGGATTGAAAATAAACAAATTTTCTGTTCTATTAAAAAAAACGCATCCTAATTCTCTGAATCCTACATCTACTATTTCCACTGTAGTGTAAAATGTCCTAAGTAACTAAACCAAAAGTATGTAAACAGTTTTTCCGTTATCTAAAAACTAACATAATTACTACAAATTTTACCTTCCTTTTACAGGGAAATAGTTTAACGCTGTAAAAACTTCATGATAAATTTTGCTGTCGTAATAATGCTGGGGGTCCAGTCTCCTTTTAATTTTAAAGATTTTTTTTTCAGGACACAAGAGTACCTTTTGAGTAGTATCAGTCTAAACCAGTACATTACTTGTCGTCTCAGATCCCAAAATTTTATAAACTTAGACACTGTGTTCTTTTTCCTTATTCTTTTACTTAATTGCCTATTTCTTATGTCATTGGCGGATTATTTTGTTGCTATTTAAGAACATACCGCTTAATTTACCCGGGCGTTTTACAAACCCTTTCTGGAAGTGAAGATGCTGATCGCTATGAATTGTAAATGGTGACCTTTCAAGGGCAAGCAATGGTACGCTCATTCCCGATGTATTCTATGTCCCCTTTCAGGGTTGTGTAGGGCCTCCTCTATGCTTCACGGATGATTGACAGAAGAGATTGGGATTTGATGGAGTGCTTTACCTTCGGATACGGCTATAGTATCGTAAGCTTTCCCAGGGTTTCTATAATTTCCATCTCTCCCTTAATTCCAATCAACATAAGAGGCTCAAATAGTTCTCCTTTCAATAGTTATACTGCCGATGGCTAGATATTTTCCGATTTTCTTCTCTTCAATAAAATTGGCAGGCTATATTACACAGCTCAATTTTTACAGAGTTCCCTTCTCTTTCTTGTCACCAAACTGCTATATGTTAGTGCTGCTCTGTGTCATTAGCCCGAGGATTACACGAGATAGTACAGCTTGCATGCAAGCCTCCCCAATAAGCAAATCGCACGGAATTCCGGTCGTTTTCCTTGTCATTTTTGACGAGTTTACCTGGAAATCCGTACTATTTGCGCACGGAATTCCACTTCTTTGGCCGAAAGGAACTGCGCCGAGATTCCAAGTCTTTGATTGTATTGGTAGATGGAACTGAACGTGGAAATCTGCCGGATTTCCATGTTATTTCCTTGTTATTTTCGCATGGAATTCCCACACATTTCCATGCCATTTCCATATGGAATTCCTAGGGATTTAAAGCTTTTTCTAAATTTTTAAATTAAACAGTGGAACATAAATAATTTGTAAGATATGCAAAGCAATAGAAAAAGTTTCGAAAGTATAGAGAAAATAGTCAAACTGCCATGACTTGAATCCTTGCAAAATGCCAAAGTAGAGTTTGATAAATTCGGAGCAAAGTTTGACAGCTTTAGATGTTTTGTAAGAATTAAAGTCATGGCACCTTGATTATTTTCACTATACTTTCAAAACATTTTCTACTGTTATGCACTCTACAAATCAATTCAATTTGCAATCGCTTGTGTTTTGCAGAACACTACACGGAACCAAAAGAACACAGCTAATATAAGCCATTAACAATTTTTCGTATACCTCCAACACATCTGTAAAGCTGAAAATGGCGTTCGCTGTAGCGTGTAAAAACAGCTGTGTGTGTGAGAATGCCGTCACTTTTTCCACTGGAATTCCGTGCGAAAATTCCACATCTGGAATTTTGGCTTATTGGGTCCCTTCTAATGTGATTTTTAACTTGACAGCAGAAGGCAGTTCGGTTGATATCTTATCATCTTGCATGCAAGTTCATTTAAACAAGTAAAAAAGCTAATAATGGTCTAAGACCAATTCTTATGATACCCTCGATGAATGCCCGTATGAAATTTCATATGGGCACTCATTTGAGCAATTTTGAATTTGCAGTGGTTTTTCGCATATATTTCTAGAACGGTTCATCGGACAGAAAAAATGATTTATTACGGTCCTCAAGGAAGCTTGGCTTTGTATGTGTTGTGTCGTTAGTCTACATGTGGCTAAAATTCTGTGTGTTGCTTTTCGAGCTAGCGATACTGTTGATCCTCTCTCTTTTTAGGCAATCTTTCATACTTCTTCTTATGAGTCCTATATGTGCTACATCAAAAGACTTAGCAGAAAATACTTTATTGTGGGTCAACCAAGGATATGCTATCATAAAGAATGATAAATCTCAGTGGAGAGGGAAGTCAAATTCGATCGGACGTCTACAGCTAAAATGCAGAAAACAATTATAAAAAAAAATGATTAGAGAACAGCTGGAAGGGCTCATTGAGCAAAAATATATGAGACGAGATGACGATGATATCAACACTTTCATTAATATGGTATAAGGCAGCTTTAACTTCTTCTGTCGTAAGTCGGCTTATAATGATTTGTAGCCTTACCAGCTTAAGTTGCAGTGAAAACGTTTCGTACAGGACTGAACAAATGAAAATAATTATGATGTTGAATATTATTAGTTGATTATTAGTAAAAGATAAAATATGTTCTGGTAGCAATAGTACTAACAGTAGTACTAGGAGTAGTTATACTAACTATAGAAATACATGTAGAAGTAAGGTAATAACCAACATTATTTTCATAAATTTTGCGAAGACATTCAGTCACCAGTTCATTACATTCAAGTAATAGTCACTCACTTTCCTGCTCTCTTTCCTGTCGGGGGAACAGCTCCATGAAACATGAATTATTTAGTAGAAAAAAAAATAAATATCCTGGGCTCTTAATAGAAAACAAAAAATAAAGTAAATAAAGTATATAATAAAACAAGTTCTCTATAAAGGAAGCCACATCAATATAATAAAAAGGAAAAAATAATAATAATAATAATGTGTAACGAAGGTAATATTAATTTTGATAAGAAAATAACAATCAACAGTGACAATGCTAATTTAATTTGCAAAAGTAAACCTAAATATTTATTGCCTAGACTGGAAACATAAATATGCATTTTATAGTATAGCGATAACTAAAACAAAATTCATAAAACAAAAACAAAAAGCAAGTGCTAAAAGATTAAATAACACATATGGGCTATAGACAGCCCTAATGGGAACTAATAATTAAAGTGTCGTAATAAACGAATGCATTTTCGACGGATGTGCTCAAATGAAAGAAAGAGAAAAAAAAAAAAGGAGAAGAAGAGAGGGACAGGTGAAAAAGAAAAAGGGTTGCTTCCGGTATATCCCTGATAGTGTGCAGAAGCATTTAGGAATGAAAAGTTTAAATTTAAAAAGAAAAGTTTCAAGTTAGAGAAAAGAAATGACCAAGTCAAAACTAAACGATCTGGAGGAGCAAAAAAAATAAATATATAAAAGACTGGTCGTGGAAAAGGGTCTCTGGATTTAGAATTTTGAATTAGCGGGGCACGAAGGGCAGAGAGCAAGTTAAGTAACTTTTTTTCCTTTTTCTTTTTTTTTCTTTGTTTTACATAAAATCATAAAATAATATTTTGTACGTTCAAAGTCGTGGCTTGGCTGACTGACATGGCAAAGTTAGTTCCTTCTCTTTTGTGAGAGATTTCATATAATTATTTGTACATATAGATATTACATTTTTTTTTAATATATGAATAAATTGTTAAATTGAACTCGTATTAGCCTGTTCTTCTACAAGATCGGTTTCGTAGTTTATCCGCCCACAGGGAAAAATCCGAGGCGCCCAACATTTGCACCTGTGTGATATCAATACCTATTTTTGTTTCTAACGAATCACCCCGTCTCATGAGCGAGCTCTTGCATATAATGGAGTACGTAACAGATTATAACCAATTTTATAGGACTTCATATTCTGAAGAAGTTTTTAGTACAATAGAAATGTTTAGGACTGATCGTTTTCACACTATCCGTAAAAAAAACCAAACTTTTATATGGCAACACCAAGAATGGCTAGCCCGATTTATTCCATTTTTTAACTTTTTTTTGCCATTACTGTGAAAACACTATGTAACAAATTTCAGCTCTCAATGCCAACGCGTTCTCAGGCAGTGTCCAAATATATAGTGGAAAACGAAATTTTTGTATGGCAACTCCACGAAAATCCCAGAAAATCTCATTTTCCCAGAATAAATTTATCAAATTGTCTTAAGCATTTCTTTTCCGCCATCTTGAAAACTGTATAATGTCAAATTACTATCACCTCAGCTGCCATGTTTTTTCATCATGCAAGTGCGCTGGAAGCTGAGCTGCCAGTACGGCAGTAGAGGTTACACGTGCAGGAAGTATGGCAGTTCGGCTTGTATGCAAGCTTCACTATTACGTATAACCCTCGGGTTAGGGGCCGAATCAGTCGCACCGTCCACATAGGCAATAGCTTACACGTAGCAGGCAGTTGCTAGCTTCAGTGCAGTTTACTGCTGCATACAGTATGCTACGACCATATAACATTCTTTTAATTTTGCGTGTATATCTGCGAGCAAACTTTTCGTAAAAGTGTTAGACTCAGAAAAACTTTACATCGCACGTATGAATTTATTGCTAGGGAGATTAAACGTGTTCCTTTTATATCACTTACCCAACTTGATGCGATTTGGAATTTAATGTGAATAAAAATACCATGAACAGAAAAAGTAGACAGGTCAAACTTAATAGTAATAGGGCTCCACAAATCTAAACATTCATTTCTGCACGGAACAGACGAGGAAGTTTGGGCTTCGATATCCTGAATGGACCCTGCACCGTTGAAAATATTTTCTCTTCTCTAATGAATTAAAGTAAAAAGTACAACATTCAGATGGGATTATACAACTTTGCAGACAGGCAGGTGAGCGGTTGAATCCAAAATATTGTATTCCAATGAAAATGTGTGATGGTTTGGTGATGCGTTTCCGATCAAGGAGTAGGACCTCTACATCGAAGCATCATTACAGATTCCAGTATAAAAATATATCGGAAAGTTTTACGTTTCCAGACGCGCGCCGATATTATGCTATAGAAAAAGAGGATCCAATAAGACAATGACTTGAAATTCACTTCCAAATTTGTAAAAACATGGCTGAATGAAAAGAAGATTGATGTAATACTAAATAATAATAAAATGATCAGCCCAAACTCCACAGACTTAAACCAGAGAGAGAATCCCTAGGATATTACAAAACTGAGGGGTAAAGCCTATGAAAAATTCAGAAATTCTGATCAACTATACGAAGCAGTCATAAGTGTACATATGTTGTACTTGATTTTTTAAATTTATATTCTTATAAGTTTTATGTTGAAGAGATGTAATGAGGTTATTGAAAACAATGGATACAAATCTAAATATTTTTGCAATAAAATGAGTTTACTTTTAAGTTCTCATACCAGTTCTCTTTTGTTTTGAACTAACGAAATATGCAGTTGTTATCATTTTTTTCGAAAACTTATATTAGGAATAATAAGGAGCAGTAAATTAATTAATAATAATAATCTTTTATTTTTATATTAACCGTTTGTAATACAGATATATTAAACAAATTGGGTTTTATTACTTTCAGTTTCCTTTATTTTGACCGGCGTTATACGAGTATGTAACGTGAAGCCTTATCCACTTCCAAGAGAAACCCCAATAATTTTTTTCTAGTTAGTATGTCAATCAATAGTATACCTTTCGCTTGCGCGAGTTATATTCCCAGCGAACTCAGCATTTTTCTAAATATATTCACAAAATATGCATTATGTAATTATTTCCGTTCTTATTAAAAATAAGCTTCCCACGATTTCATTCGCGAAATCGTGAAAAACAAATATCTCGAGTTACAAACTCAACGTCGCGTCGGCACGTTTAGCTGAATTAGCTAGCGTAAATAAAGATTTCTAAATTAAAAATTAGGAAAGATATTTTTTAAGGTAGTTAGTTCTTAATCGTGTTTTAATCGAATTAGTCGAAATAAAATAAAATTCCTGAAATTAAATAAAGATTTCTTTTATTTGTTTGATTCCATGAAAAAATAAAGTGAAAAGCGGCGAAGTCGGTAGGATTGCTAACGGTATTCAATTAATTATTTTCTTATTATCTTGATTTACAAGAAATGGTGATAACTAACTAATCATTTTCTTGATTTACGAGAAGTTGTGAATACTTTTGTGAATACATTTCTTTTTAAAGAAAAAAGTCGGCAAACCTTTAATCAGGATCTTGATAACGATAAGTCGAACCTAATAAATAAAAAGTGCTCGATCAATTATCGTGGATTAATGAACTTAGACAAAGCATATCAACCAATCAGTGTTGAGGAATTATGTAACATACAGGAAAACTACAATATGGCATTAGCATCTGTGACGGTCAAAGATGTGATGAATGAAGCTAGAGGAGTGCCACTCTTCAGAGGCGATGGAACATATGAACTGACACATTTCATCTACGAAGTCGAAACTCTCTTGAGTATGGTGACGGATAATGCAACCAAACAATACATCTTCCGGATTCTGACCACGAAGATTCAGGACAAGGCAGCCATGTCAGTGAGAAGAGTGCTATACCAAGGCCCAACATGGGATGTTATAAAGAAGCAACTCATAAAATCATTTAGAGTACAGGAAACCTACCTGAACTTAAGGAGCAAGCAAATTCAATAAAGTTTACCAGTGTAATAATACTGACGTTAATGCTGTTAATCAACCCAACTAATGCGCTGATTAACAAGGAAAAGTTAGAAACAAATGGAGGATTCACACTACTACAACAGAACTATATACAAATAATCGAAGGGTACGACAAAGCTTTACATATAACCGATGTAGATATGCTAAGACAGACTTTAGAACAAATCAAGACCGGCATAGATAGTATATTTGACATACGGGAGGATGAAACCATTCTTAACCAATTAAACTTACAAATTAGGAAATCAGTCATAACATAGAGACAATAATACCACACTACCACACAGACAAAAGAGGGGCCTGATAAATCTGGGGGAGAAAATTCTCAAATGGGTTTTTGGTACACTAGACGATGACGATAAACAGGAGATAGAAGAACATTTAAAATTAACCGAAATAAATAATTACAATTCCATAGACACATTAAACAAACAGATTAAAGTTAACAACGATCTACAAGAAAACCTACAGATACTTACCGACAGATTTAACGAAAATCAGAAATTGACATTTAGCCTATTAAATAACTATTAAAATTAATAAGGAAAAGATAAAGCAATTACATTTCATTCAAGTTCTTACTAATATAAATCTATTAAATGAAGAAATAGACACAATCCAACAAAATATAATTTTTGCAAAGCATAACATAATGAGCCGACAAATTCTCACCCCAGAAGAAATAGATTTTTATGAAATAGATATTTTTAAAATGCAAGATATTAAAAGCTCTTTACTGTAATTAGAAAATAAACTAATATTTGTAATTGCTATCCCAAAGTTCTATAAAGAAAAGGCGAAAAAATACAAACTCCTTCCTATTCCAAATGGCGATCAAGAGGAGCTGGTCATTGAAGAAACAGATATACTTTTTAAAAATAAAGCTTACCTGGACGATGGTCAATATTATTTAAAAAATTTAAAATTAGCAAACGAATGTACCAAGAATTTAGTGAATAACAAACTAGAAAAATGCAAAAAGATAAAAAACATTCAATTTGAGGTAAGAGAACTAAAGCAAAATTTAATTTTGATCATAAATGCAAATAATGTAAAAATGCAAAATACCTGTAATGACTTAGAATATAAATTAAATTAAAATTATATAATAATCATTCATAATTGCAGTATAGAAATAGATAATATGAAATTTCAGAACCTAGAGTAAATTCCTTCTCTAGGTTCTGAAATTTCAACATATAATACTACCCAATTACTTAGAAATAGGAAATATCAGCGAAGCGGTAAATATGAAGCAATTGCATTTAAAACAAATTAAAAATATCAATGAGATAAACGAAATAAAAAATGTAACAAGGAATAATAAAATCACATTTTATGTAAGTACCACATTTATTGTAATATTAATAGCAATTGTAGTACTATATATTGTAAAAACAAAATCCAATCATGTTAACGTTGAGTTGGTAACGAGATCGATAAAGGATAGAAGTGCAGGAGGACAACAAGCTTAACGAGGGGGAGTTATATTCCCGGCGAACTCAGCATTTTTCACAAAATATGCATTATGTAATTATTTCCATTCTTAGTAAAAATAAGCTTCCCACGATTTCATTCGCCAAATCGTGAAAAACAAATATCTCGAGTTACAAATTCAACGTCGGCACGTTTAGCTGAATTAGCGTAAGTAAAAATTTCTATGTTAAAAATTAGGAAAGATATATTTTAAGGTAGTTAGTTCTTAATCGTGTTTTAATCGAATTAGTCGAAATAAAATAAAGTTCCTGAAATTAAATAAAGATTTCTTTTATATTTTTGATTTTATTTAAAATAATTAAAATAACAAAAAGATATATCTTCTTGAGTTACTTCACATTTCATAACTCTTATTCACTTTCTTAGTATCATTATACATAGTTTCTTCTAAATTGTAAAATCTGCAGAGGTAATAAATTTAAAAAATAATAAATTATAATAAATATTTAAGTATCTTTTACATTGGTTTTTCTTCTTTAAAATATACAACTGAAAATAAACATAAAAATCATTTTTTTTACAGCTCAGGAATTAATAAGCATAACAAAAACAAGAAGAAAAAAACAAAAGTTCAACGTCATTTCACGACAATAAATAAAAACCCAAAGTCATTTCAGACGCACTGCACCAAGTTTATTTTAAGCCAAGCAGTTCTCAATCAACTGGAGTAAACTGGACGGATCCAATTAAGTAATTATAGTCTCCTGTTAACACAGAAAAAAACCAACTAAAGTCGAAAAGGTGGAAAAACCAATTTCCTTTCCAACAAATTGTCCCTTCCACCATAGTAATGGAAGAATCAGGTAAGTTACATCACAAAGTTCGCAAGCTAAAAGCCATCCACTTCACTCACCAAACCACAGCGCAGTATGTCGTGCCCTGAATTGTGTAACTGTGGTACAAATATTTGACAAATAATTTCCTAATTGATTCCCGGTAAATTATTTAATTTCACCGGCATTGCACTAAATATGCTGGCGGCTGGGACTGATACTTTCTCTATGGAATTACACACATAAAAGCTGTTGCCTAAGAACTTGAGTCTAGCACTATTGGCCTTAAGTACTTGGAGAAAATCTTCCCCACTTACCTAGCTGCTGCCATATCATTTCCAGCTTCGAATCTTTCCAACTGAAGTAACAATGGTACTACCCCACCTGAACCTTACCTAAGTAAGTTTGGCTTAAGTCATAAGTGGAGGTGCAGGTGACTTAAAAAGAGCTAACGTGAAACGACGACGAAGTCTTGTAAATCGCGATCAATACACGAACGTTGTGCATACTTTTGCTCCGCATCCATAAGAGAGAATCTTTTCGCGTACCAATTACGTTTTTAAGTGCATAATGTAAGTGATTTTGTGATTTTTTTTTCTTGTGATTAATTTTTATTTTATTTCTTAATTTTTTTATATTCTGCTAAACAAATTTGTTTTTTTGAAGTTCCTGTACTGCCCATTAACCACAATTTCTTGGGTATGGTAGTTTTTTTTTTCGCGCCGAAACTTTCTTCTGAAAGTAAATGCAAGTAAAAGTGCTCGGGGTTTTTTTTCGAAACCGAAAGTAATAAATCTTTTTTAATTAAAGTTTTTACGATTATATTTATTGAAAATGGAAACGCTGCATTTCTTTTGTTGTCTATGCAAAAGTTATCTCAAGGCCTTAAAGAGGCCTTAAAAATCATAGTCACAATGTATCGTCTCCAAATCAATGAATATTAAACGGTCGTTGTAACAATGAAAATCACCGCTGCGTTGTCACATGCTGCTGGCTATATCGTGGAATCGTTATGAAATTAACATTTTCATTTTGTAATTAGTACCTGTACATGTGCATGATACATGCTGGAATATGCGTCTCAGCTAGCGTCTAGGAAACGTATATTTAAGTGTGTGTACGCGTGCGGGTATTATTAACTTAATTCCGAGCATTTTGAACAAGTTCCTCTACTTTTGGTTATAGGCGTTTTCCGATTTTGTAACTCGATGCATGATATTGAGACTCGACATCTAGAGATTTTTAACATGGATCTAGGTAACGATGTTAGCTAAATTGGCTTGGCATAGCTAGTTTATGTCGTAATCGTTATATCCACGTTTTTTTTTCTTCAATTTACATATTTTATGTAATTAGTGTTATTGTTTATTTTCTGATCTATTAAAGAGCATTTCTTTTTTGTGCGTTAGCTTAATATGATTAATTGAATGGTGCGAATAAAGGTTCACATAACCAAAGACCAAAGGTTCACCAAAGACTTGGTATTATGATAATAAAAAAAATATTTTATTACAGAGATATATATATTTTGATCTGATACTACGAGTAATTCGGATATGCATATCTGTATAGATTTCAAGTAGTTTTAGTGTAGACTAACTAGTTAACTTACTAAAATGATTTTAGTTTCTCTGAAATGGACTAACTAATTATATATCCTTATTTCTTAGTACCCACATTATTTGTAGGACTTTTTTTTTAATTTGTTTGATTTATTATAAAATTTAAATAATGATTGTGTCGCCCTAAATAGTTTATCCTAGAAGCTTATTAGTGAACAAAAATTGTTCAAATTTTTTTATATACATGAATCTGTTATAAAACCACTTAAAATATAAGTTTCAATAATCGACACATCTCCTCATACTTTTATATCCTATATTCTGATATTCTGTATGAAGCAAAATTGTTGTAATGTAGTATAATTATGTCACTGGAAGCAAGGGCGGATACAGCGGGGAGCTCTAATAAATCAAAATTTATACTCTAATCAAATCTTTTTAAATCTTCTAAATACGCATTAAAAATTTGAAAATAATTTCTACCTTCACTTAATGAATACATCACAAAATTCATTTTCATTTTGCATTTAATTAAATATTAAAATTATATTACATTTTGTGTATAAATCTTAAAATTTTCAAGGTACACAAAGAAAGCAAGGTATGAGTCCAGATTTCGCAACTATGAGTTTACGCGTGCACACAAAATTTTGTGTACACCACCTTGTTTCGATTCCGCAAAAATGGAAATGAGTTTTTCTGTCAAAATTTTGTACACTTTAACTGATATTTTCTCCCCGCCATTTTAGTTGTGAATTTTGAAGTGGTACCTGCGAGTTTTTGTCAAGCGTTGTTTTCAAAATTATTTGTTATGTTATTTATTTTACCTTTTTCTAAGCCGTATCCGCCTTAATACTAGTGAATTCATGTAATTAATTTCTTATAACCGAACTTAACTTCTTCAAAAATACTATTTTCTCACTCAAACAACATTCAGCATTTAAGTGTATACTTTCCCTCACAGTGAGTTTTCTAAATTGTGTGCACTGTCAAATTTTTCAGACTTGCAGAATCTAGCCCCTGGGCAGATTTAGTTTTAACACTACAGTGAATAACAATGAAATTGGAACTCCTTGTTTATCAAAATACTTAATTAAATTACTTTGCTATAACCTTGTTTTCTTTTTCTGTACCATGAAAATTTAAAAAATTTTACACAAATGAAATATAATTTTAATATTAATTAAATGGAAAACTCTAAATAGTTTTTTAAAAATTTATCTGTTATACTTATTATTTTTTTTTTTGTTTTTAGTCATAAATTATTCTCAAAAAAGTTAAAATTATACCACTAAGGAATTATCAGTACAAGCAAAATTTTTGCACTTTTTTGTGATCGAAAGCTTACAAAAGTCGGGTATTTTGATAAAAAGTAGTATGTTGGGCAAATTATCATAGCCGGGGTAATTAATCTCGAATTCTGTTTTCCTGCAAATATTTAATTTAATTTTAAACATATAATTAGCATTTCCCGAAAATTTGTTTAACCATTTGATTTGCAAGAATTTGCTGTCCAACCCAGGAAATTATGGTGTTTGAACGAAGTGCAAACGACCTTTATATGAAAAACACCATTAGTAAAACAAGCAAGATGTACATAATGTTTATTGTATGTAAGACTACATTTTACTATGCTTACGGGATCAAAAACATATATTACATAAATAAACGAACTCCAGTGATATCTGAATGCAAATGAAATTTTCATGCTGAAATAAAAAAAAGAAGGCTATACAGTGCCGTCCACAACTGATGGCAAGTGCGGTTATAGGCGGCGATGGTGGCGATCACTTTTGAGAGTTTCAAAGTGATGGAGGTGATAGTACTTTTACGAACACCCTGTGTATTAAAAAATACAAGTTTTACGATCACCGTTAAAGCCTAGTATCGAGTTCGAGTAAAGTGTGACATTTCCATATAAATTTTAAAGCTGGTAAAATCGCAAGCAAAAATTTTACTGATGATTTTACTAGTCCAGTACGGAGTTTACTGGTAAAAAGAGAATATTTTTCTATTTTCAAATAGGTAGCGCTTTGTATGTCTCCATTTTACTGAGCATTTTAATGCGCGGAGCATTAAAAAGCTGGTAAAATTTTGACATTGCCTGTTTCTATGACAATTTCAGATTGTTTAGTTTTAATTTATTCAGATTGGGTTTGTTAATTTATTGAAGGTTTTAATTTTTCTTGATAATTTTCAGATTAATTAAGTCCATGTTTAATTGTTAATTGTAAAAATGTTTATCTAAACTTCATAAATAATTTGAAGCATTTCAGGAATAAAATTTTTAAACATCCGGCACTTTCTTTTCTCCAAATTAACACGTCAAAATTTTACCAGCGATTTTAATGTGAAAAATTTGGAGACCGCGTTAAATTTTACTTTGCCCGAACTCGATACTAGGCTTAAGACCTTATTCTATGTAGAACCTAAGGCTTATAAAACTTCTTAACATAACTGTTTTTTTTTTACAAATAATTTAAGCTGTCAGGAGGTCCTGTTTAATTTGACCGGTTACACCAAAATTTGTACACTGTAAGAAATGTGCACAATTGGTGCCACAAAGATTAGGTATTTTAACCTAAAATGTGGAGAATATTCCCTAAAATGTAGGGAATATTCACTACATTTTAGGGAATATTACCTACATTTTAGGGCAAAACACATGTCAATTTTTTACAGTGTATGTCTATTTATACAGCACAAATTTGTCCGCGCTATGTTAATGAGAAATCTTGTTAGGATATATAAATAATTGTCCGTGGCAAATCTGATCTCAATTAACAGCTTAAGACATCCCTGTGGGAGTGAGGCCTGAATTACAATTTCGATTGATTTGTCGACTGCGACCTGATTTTAAGTCGAAGTCGACGCTGAGGAGAAATTTGTAATTAAATTAAAGCTTCAACTGCTGGAACAAATTAAAAGTCCCGACTTCTGTGATTGAACTGAAGTTGGCCGCAGTCAACACCAACTATGCGCTTTAAGCAAAGTTTAAATTCAGTCGAAGTCGCAGTCGAAGTTGCAATTCAATCTTGCCACATGTATTTACCATTTGGGCAAAGTCGTGGTCGACTGATCAGTCGTAATTGTAATTCAGGCCTGACGAATGTCCAGGGTTCGGATGTCCCCCACTGTAAAAAACTTGTCCCTAAAGAGAGTGCTAACAATTTGTGCCACAATGCTTAGGTATTTTTCAATTATATTAGGGAAAGTTCCACGTTGGAAAACGTAGCTTAGGTTTTTATCCCTAAACTACAGGTAGATTTTTTCCCTAAAATGTAGGGAATTTTCATTTTTTTTTCAATATAGGGAATAGATAACAGTTTTAAAAACTGTAATTACTGGTCTGGTTAGTAAACATTCAAAAAACATAGGAATGAACTGAATAACTCGTTTCTTAAGTGGCATGCTATTATATATGTTTTTTTTTTTTTCATTAAAAGCTTGTTTTTTTTCATTAAAAGCTATAGTTAGAGTGTGGAAGTTAGTGCTGGCGCTGAGGGTATAAAAAGTATTAAAATATACAACTTCGGTTCTGTACTGGAATAGGATTTCTATCCTGTTTTCATTAGTAGGTCAGCATTTATCAAATATAGATTCGAATACTAAATATTGTACTCTAGTTATTGCAATACTTAACTTCAAAATTTATATTTGGACTTGTTCCAGTATTGAACTAGACGATCGATGTACGTCTTGTTTTCAAAACTAATATGTGAATTATATTAACAGAAATGTATTTCTAAGTGTTCCATAAAAAATGTAGAATAATACTAAATTTATTAAATGATCTCTTCCTTATATTCGAGAAAGGTTAACATTTTTGGAATTTTACGTACTATATAGGTTTTCTGGTGCCAAATACCTAAATTCATTTAATGATTTGGGGAAATTAAACTGATTTTCATTTTCTATCAGAGAAAATGACATTTTTATTTAGGAAAAACCGTGCCTTAAATTTAGGGAAATGTCCTACTTTTTTTACAGTGCTGGTAGATTACAGCCCTTCCCACTGGATCTCCTGTGGTTGTACAAAGACACAATTAACGCATTCAGTAATATAAAATTCCTGCTGCTAGAGTACATAGAACTTCTTACGGATCTCCTAGTTTAATTTTTTGATTTCAGGATGTGCGGAGAATATTTGAGGATTTTGTTTTAGATTTTCAATATTCTAGAAATGTTTTTTGATGGGTAGATATTTAAAAAAAAAAAAAAAACACAAATATTGGCTGGAACGTATATACCAGAGCTGTACTTGCATAAAACATAATTGCATAATTTTTAACACCTGTATATACAATTTCTACCACAAAATCACCAAAAAATCATGATCTAAAATGTAACAAACTTTACCAAAACAAGAAGAAATGGAAGAAGCGAATAGACTTCTAACATCCTGAAAGAAATTCACATTTTAAGGAACAACTGGAAGGAAGAAAGCCGACTTTCCTATATTTGCCCCAAAATTGGCCTGCATTGTATTTGCCTGTAAAATACCGAGAATGTTCCCATATAGAGTAGTTGTGGAATATTCCAGGGAATAAGTTGTGGGATCTTTCTAATAACTCCTAAAAATAAACTTCTAAATACATACTCAAAATCAACACTTCCTGTTTATCCTGAGAAAGTTATGGGATCTGTTGGAAAAGAATGGGATGTCCCTGGACAATTTTGTGCTGTATGAGTAACTGTAGCCATTGAAGCATTATTAGCTCTTAACCTACTCAAATCAAAACGAAATTAACATTTTTTTTTTAATTGCGTGTTTTCAGTTCCCTTATTAGTTCCTTGTCCTGAATAGGTTAAGAGCTAATAATTCTTTAATGCCTCCAGTTAGAGCATATGTAGGTGCAATAGGTCAAATTAAAGAGGAGAATCTGTGTCGTCTATTCTTACAGGTGTAAGCTTCCGTTCTGCTTAATTACAGGATACAGACCCACTTGCTTGTAGATACGGCCGGCTGATATACTGAGCTGGCTGACTTTGAAGTTGTTATTGATGATGGACTATCGTATGGTAGGATGCAGACCCTACTCGATTGTAGGTTACGGATCCTACTGAACTGACTGTCTAGAAGGTTATTGTTGAGTATGTGGAATTCCAATTGCAGGATACAGTTCCTACTTGATTGTAGGATACGGTTCCTGCTGAGTTGCTGTGGTTGTTGCTGTGGTTCTTCTTTTTATGGGGGGGGGGAGCCTAATTGAAATCCCTATGCTTTATTTGACTTCGGTATGGAAGTCTTAATTGAAGCTTCTAATATTGATTCAACTTCTGACTCTTCGGTACTGCGCACCTATTTAATCGTGTGACTGATTGTAGTGAAGACCTCTTAGCTTGACGTCTGTCCTCAGAGCTGCGGTAGAAATGTTTAGGATTAGACCAGCAATAATAAAAGAGAATAATATTAAGGAGCAGGAGCCAAGTTGGATGAAGTTAAACACAACTTCTTAATATTCGTATGCATATATTTCTCCTGTAGAGCAAATTACATGGAGATATAGAACTGGCGTTACAATAATATTTTAAATAATTTTACTATTCATAACACACTTGGTATAGCAATCTAAAACTGAATGACTTAGAAAAAATTAAGACAAAAACAGTTTTCCTTACAAGACTACTACGTATTATGCAATACTTACCTCGCCCACAACACGCAAAGTAGCCGCTCAACTGGTTCCACAAACCTACAAATGTTCCTGCAATGATTTCCTGAATTGCCAATCGTGAGCGAACTCAGAGCTCGTCGAAGTTGCGTTACAGATAAGCGTCAAAGCGGGACCGACGCCGCCACAAATCCACAGGTTACAGTTTTTGTAAAATAAAAATTATGATAACAAGTTTCTTTAAAAAAAAAAAAGATGCCAAAGAAAAAAATTAGGTTTTACATACCTTGAGGTCTTAATCATAGGGATCATTAGGATATAGGGTGTTCCGTGAAAACTAGGATATTTTGTTGATCAGCCCTTAACTTCGAAACTACTGAAATAAGCACCCCATGCCACCCGATTTGTTGTTTGGCTATGTGAGTGCAATCACCCCCTTCCTTTTGGATCTCTCACCAGGAAAGATTCTTATCGGGTAGCAATTGGTAGCTTAATGGATAGTGGGTTTCCACAAATTCGATAATTTTCTGAAACGCACGAAGCTTTTCAACAAAGTTACGAAATACGGTGAATGAAGGCCGGCGAGGACGGCGAGTTCGTATATAGAGATAAAAGTATGAATAGGCGACATGTATATAGCCTTGCTAGGATTATCTAGATTGCAAAAGTGCGCAGACTGTTTGATTTTGGATTTATTATTTTAAAATATATTTGTACACATAAAGCTGTTTTAAAAAGTAATTGAATTACCTTGAATTACTTTTTTATTTCCATTACAGTTTGATATAATATTTCTGAGTATTTGATACTTGAACAGAAAACAATGTTTTTTTGCTATATTAAATTCTTCGAAATAATTGAAACACACGCGATACATATTTTATGAATTAAAACCTTTCCTTTTATTATAATTTATAAATAAAGAAAATTTATGAATAAATTTTTGTGAAATTTCTTTGAAATTATTATTTATATAAGTACTCAAAAATTCTTACCTACGGCCAGTGCTGACAATTAGCGAATGGCTACTTTGGACAAAATTTGGCTAGAAATACCCCCACCCCCGGGGGTCCAGATATAAGAAACGTGATTTTCGGCGTTTTTTTTTCTCGTTTTATTCTAATTCTTTATTATTATCATAAGTAAGCATTTTTTTTGTTTTTTCAAACCACAGCATTATTTTTTTTTTAAATGACGCCTACTTTTATTTAAAAAAATAAATAAAAAGTACATAGTGTTAAATTTTGTACAATGGTACGGAACCCTTCGTACGCGAGTCCGACTCGCACTTGGCCGGTTATTATTTATTTGAATTCCTAGCACTGCAGGGCTTCTTAAACTGTGGGTCGCGACCCCAAATGGGGTCTCTTAGCGAAATCTTTTTTAATTTTATATTTTTACAAATTCTAAAACTATATTTTGTCATATTGTTAGCTAAATAATAAATCGTCACAAAATATTTATAATATCTTTATTTTATATTTTTTGGGTTGTAAAAATAATCACAATCATAAATGAGGTAGTAAATGAAAGTCACCATCATAAATGGGGTCGTGAATGAAAACAGTTTAAGAAGACCTGCTGTAGTGTGTAGTACTGTAGTATCATATCATTATATATGTTGACTGAACCCACTGATAGCGATGTACAAGTCGCTTATATTTCTGAGATTAGTTATAAAATAAAAAAAAAGTTTAAGTGACGGCATTTTATAACCATAAAGTTGCTAAAATAGCTCCAAGCCTTTTTTGTTTTTTTAATCAAGACGTCGTTCAAACTACTTAGTATGTACCTAAGAGTTACAGCCAAGAAAATAATTAATTATATAAATCACATTTCTAGTCAAAAAAACATCGGAATAGTATCCTAGTCATATTTATAATCAAAATCCCATGCAAATTACTTTTTAGTCACACCTATAATCTTATATCACTCAAGTGATATTGGTCATAGAATTGAACCGAAGCTGTATCCAGATAGGATAAAAGAATCTTTTATTTGAAAGAATCTTTATAAAGAATGAAATATCCGTCCATGTTTCCATAATCCATTTGGTCTCTATGGAGGGCTTTCCCTTAGTAGATTTTCAATATTCACAGGAGGAAGAGCTAGATTGAAACCAGAAAAAGAATGCACACAAATATAATATCCCCAAACCAGATGGTAAGGTAACTTTTGATTTGCTTTCATCTGTGGCCTTAACAGGAACAAATCATGAGGGTGATCAGTAGTCACCACATCTTACTCTGATGGATGATGCTGTGCCTGTTAAAAATAATTTAGCTATATATGAGGATCCATAATCAAGATTTCGTCCAGCTGGTTTATACCAATTTGTGGTAAATGATGATGGTGGAAATATGAAATTGCAAATTAACGCACAGAACTGCGCATCCACTGTAAGAACTGTGATATCAAAAAGCCTACGCAAAGCATTAATTGGGTCATTCCTGAGGGAGGCGATGTAAGAAAATTTCGCCTCACATTTCTGCAGAATCATTGTGAATTTTGTTTTTGTAAAACAGATCAATGTTTTTCGAATCATTTGTAATTTAATAAACAAAGGGCGTAAACTTAACTTTAACCTTAAAAATGTCATATATAATAGTTATAATTGCAAACGGTTCAAATTCTGACCACCATTGAAATATGAGTATGAGAAGTTCTTATGTAGATGGCTGATGAGTTGGCCAAAAAGGGTTCTAAAATGGATAGCTCGGCAGTTTATGTGAGGATCCCGATAGGAGCCCTAAAAGAGGAGGTCATCAGGGTGCTTATCAAAAGGCAAACTTTCAGTGGATCAACAGGGAAATCTGCCGTATCGAATATATACCAGGTATCTAATATAGAGGTCATTGGGTCATAGGAGACCACGACTGGATATAGCGGTGAACGATTTTTGCAGGAGCTGTAAGGATTCGGAGGAAATCGTATCCGTCCAACATGTACTTTGTGAGTACACCGTTCTGATGAAAAAAGAAGGTGGCTCTACTTCTTTTTAAATTTGAAGGAGCTGCAAAAAAAGAGCTCAGATGCATCCAGAGTTTCCTAATTGAAGCAGGATGTATCTAGAGTGATTTGTAAAGGTTATCCCATTAGGACAACGCAAGGGGTACAATGCATCCCCTATGGTCTAAGTGAAGCAGGTTAGGCACTTCTAGCGGCACCTAATCTAAGCCAACCTTGACCAAGGCCAGAGAAAAAAACCTAACATTTCAGAAAGATATTGGAGAAACCTTAATTTCATTGTGAAGAAAAGCTGCATTCTCAATTCTGTCGAAATTCCATTCGAAGAGTAGATCAACAAAGAACACAGTTTCAATTTAGATACCAGCGAGCCTGTAGGCAAGAAAATGTACTATACATTGGTTTGTGTCCTAAAAATGAGAAAATTCATATAAAATATAAAATTAGCTTAGACCTAGACCACAGACCACATTAGAGACATCTAGCGTAAAAGACAGCAGCCCAACAAGCGACAATTTAAGACGAAAAATTAATATTTGCAGTTGAAATAAATTGAAAATTTTTAACGAGAATTTAATCTCCTAAACTTGTTTTGCTCATAATTGTTAAATATAATATTTTGCTTTATATTTCAACAACTTTCAATGAAATATTGCAATTTCTCGTCGGTAAATTATCGGTAGAAAAAACAAGTACTAGTAGAGTCAAATAATTAAAAAAGAGCCACTAAAATGAAAAAAACTCAACATTATTATTTGTTAGATCTAGGCTTTATCTTTCTAAAATAGTCACAATCTAAGGAAATGAGAAGCCTGCTAACAGGGATTCGATTTAAAAAACCTCAATTTTTACCATTTCTTAGAAATTTCCGAGCTATTATCTCCATTCCCATATATTTATTTTTTATTTTACCTGACGTTATTCACTAGACATCTTCGTTATCTTTGATTTAAAATATAAATCATTATTCTCCTACAAATCGTTTGTCAGAAATTCGCATTGAAAAATGTATGAATGTTCCAAATCTGACTCCTCTTAATTAATTTAATTAATTTTTGAAAATTTTATCCGTAACCAAAAAGTTGAAATTTAATTTTAACAAAACTTAGCTATGACTTCTAAGTAGAATATCGTGCCGACGTCGTTGTCCCAACTTTACATTTAGCAAACTAGACTTATATTTAACATAAAAAAGATATATACATGTGGTTTTATAACATCTCCCTTCGAACCGATAAGACAGCAATTTTGATTTGTTATTGTAACTGAAAAGTTATTCCATGTTAGTTTGGGGATCCTAAAATTATAAAAATAATCTCTGGAAAGTTTTGGATATTGACAGAATTTCTGGTAGAATAATTTTCTAATGTTAATCCTAACATAAAATCATGCACAATTTAATCGATTGTTGGTTTTACAAAAAATCATGTCATATCATGTAATACGCCCAATAACATTTGAGGTCTGATGAGTAAGCGAAAACCCTCTATTTCGTGGTATGTGAGAGTTAGGGCTAGTTTATAGCTACATATATAAAGCTCTTGCTCCTTAGGTGGCACTTTTCTGATGAGGGAACATCTCTCATGCAGCTCTTTCCTAAACGAAAGCATTTTATATCTATAACTTTCCACTTAATCAGTTAATCGAAAGAGCATAGAAAAAAAATTATTTTATAAAGTTTCTTATGCATTACAAATTAAAGAACATAATTACAAAATTTTTTTTTCCAGATCACAGATATAAATTTCAAATAAAATCAACAAAATGCACGCAACCGTAGCATTCTGCATGCTTGTATGTCTGACAGGTGTATTGGAAGCTTTGCCGCAACAACCACCTCAATTCGACAGTGTCGACGTTGATAGTGTGCTGTCGAATAATCGCATCCTGAATAATTACATCAAATGCCTTCTGGAAAAGGGACCATGTACAGCAGAAGGACGAGAATTGAAGAGTGAGTAGTAAAAATTTAAAATTTATATGCAAACACATGAGTATGAGACGATCCGAGTACAAAACCCAAAGGTCGATACTCGTTTCCATTATGAATTTGTAATGCCATTTCCCGTCGTTGCCGTTGTCATCGGTGTGTCGGGTATTATTATTATTACAATACCTGCCAGGTCGTTAGAGAGAGAATTTCAGGTGACACAACATGACTACCAATTCCTTCGGCATATTATAATGTTATTCTATAGAATGGAAATGGACATTATATGTAAACTGTAGTGATGCATACTAATGACAGGAAAATTAAACTGACTTGGGTCTAATATGCTTGGGGTTATTCAATTTTGTAATTTTTTTTTTCAACTATCGTAGGCACTTTATTTAAGTTCTTTAATGTTTGCTTAAAAAGGTAAGGTTATCCCAACGAAAATGATTATGATAAAACTTGCAATCATAGATTGATTTCGATATCCTAAACGAGGTGAGCTTTCAGCTATACTTACATATAATAAAATTTTATGGATATGATGATAAGAAATTAGATGCTTTTGTAATATGCTCACGTAAGTAGTTATTTTCTCAGCCGAGGTCGCCTTGACTTTGTTTCTAAATTACCAACCAATAATGATTGCAACTTAATTTATTTCAAGTTGTTTGCATATCAAATCGAAATTGTACAATTTGAACTACATTAGATATCATTTTGTAACTCATAAGTACAATTTATTAGGAAAGCAATAATTCGTGTATTAACTAGGCAATTTGATGTGCCAGTGTTTATTTTCGTGAGCTTCACCAATGTCTCAACGCAATGATTTGATTACTCACATGGAAGGCTCACCATTGTGTTATAGACTGAGGTCTTCGCCATTGCAATGGCAGCGAAATTAGTCCACGAAAATTAAAGGAAAGGACATTGCTATCTTTTCAAATAGCTAGACAGTCTTGATGGCTCTGATAACATCTAAGTTGCTGGCGGACTATAGGACGTCTATAGATAAATACTCAAAATACGGTGTCTATAGTGGTTACGTGCATACACAAGAATTTTGAGGAATGATAGGATGAACTCCCTAGTAAGGATTGGCTCAAGTTCTCATTTTTTAAACCTGGTCACTTGTAGGTATATGAAACTTTTTTTTTGATAGACCAAATAAGGAGTTCACGGATTTTATTTTGGGGCTCGGAAGAAGACAATATTGAATTGTGATAGGTATAATTACTGTCCACAGTTGGCTTCACACACATCTGATACGAGTGGGAGTTCATAAACTCATAAATTATTTATTAAGAGGTTCAACTGCACAAAGATTACAATATCTTGTTGACGTACAGAAAATATATATAGGTAAACCAATACGAAAAATAAAATAAAATAAATAGTGCAGATATGTAAGTAAGTACTACTAATTAGGAGAGTAGAAAAAGAAACTTAGCAGATAGACAAAAAAAAATTAAATACTGCTGTGTATGTACTTTTAACCCAAATTTTGAGAATTTAATAAATTAATAAAAGCCCTGCTGGAGCTTGTGTTTTGATATCCAGTTGTTAGCGAATTCCACTTGCGGGGAATTTGGACAAAGTAAGAACGTACACCATATTGTGACCTGCAGCGAGAAAGAAGCAAGTTTAGGTTTCTATGCGATCGTAAAATTGCAGTTTGGTATAAAGATATTCAGGGCATTTGTTGTAGATTAACTTGTGAAGAAAAAATAGGTCACAATGAGCAAGATGCGTATCTAAGGGGTCTCCCAGAATTGAGTTTCGATACATAGACACATGTGCATTACGGGGCAGTTGGTATATAAAATGAACAGAATCATTAAAAGCGACACTGAGTTTTCGACTGCAACTTGAATCCACCTTCGAGAAAAGTATGGTTCCATAGGTGAAGAATGGTATGATAAGCATTCGCACCAATTTAAGGTGCATCTCAACCGATAACAGATATGCACTGCTCCGTAGTTGTCGAAGGCAGCTGTATACTTTTCCTATTATATTAGTTATATGACTGCAGCAGGTAAACTTGGAGCTCATTACAAGGCCTAGGTTTTTCAAGGAGCTGAGATAGGGTAAAGTAGCGTTGTTAAGTGAGACAGCAGGCAATTCAGTTGAGTCAATACTTTTTCTATAAATGGGCATATAGATTGACTTCTTAGGATTTAGTAGGAGCTTATTTTCAAGAGACCACTCATGTAGTCGTTGTAGATCTTCATTGATCCGAAATATACAATCTTCTTGTAATCCTATAGGTCTACTTAGGTAAATCTGTACATCGTCTGCATAGAGATGAATGGAGGATTTCACAACAATAGAGGGAAGATCATTGAAGTACAGACTGAAGAAAAAAGGTCCGAGAATTGAGCCTTGGGGTACACCACAACTTATGTCTAAGAATGTGGATAATAAGTCTTGAGCCCTAACTGACTGCTTTCTCACAGAGAGAAAACTTTTGAAAAGATTAATAGCTGTAGAGGAAAACTTGAAACATGTTTGGAACTTTAATAATAGACGGCTATGGTTAACTGAATAAAAGGCTTTGCCGAAATCAAGCAAAACCATGACAGACAACTCATCAGAGTCCAGAGACTCGTTCATATCTGAGCAAACCTTTAACAGAGCGGTCTCACAGCTGTGCCGTCGCCGAAAGCCCGACTACCATGGCAATAAGAGATTGTTTTGTTCGATAAATCCGTTTGCTTGGGTATATATAACCTTCTCAAAGACTTTACTAAAGAAGCACAGAAGATTGATTTGTCGGTAGTCGTTAACACCGTTAGGATTACGTTGTTTAGGAATGGGGACAATGAGGGCTTTCTTCCATGAAGTGGGAAACTGGGAAACCATAATACAATAATTAAATATATGAGCAAGAATATGAGCTATACGAAGGGTGCAATTATTTGGAGTTGTTGATAGCCATGAATCTGTCCTACCTGAAAGGAGAGTTTGGACAACCGAACACTCTCTGTATGCTTAGCCGACCTTTGTCTGAAGCAGGCTGATAGTACTCGGGGTTTGCTCTGCTATGGAGATGAGCTGAAATGTTTACCTCATCTGGATCTGATGCACTTCATTAAGACGACAAGAAGACCTCGGCTTTACTTTCCAGCAGGTTAGCTTTTGCCAACGCCGTATGAGATCTTCCGTTTCTCTGCGCCTTTTAATTTATAAAAACTAAAAAACAAAACAAAAAAACAAGCCGCAAGCAAACATAAGTCCGGATTCGGAGATGCTGTTTCATTTTTAGACAGCAAAACAGCAGTCTCATTACCTTCATTCCCTCATTTTTTGGTTCGCACCTACTGGTTACTTTATTTGCCTTTAATAGTAGATTCTGGACATATCTACAATCCGAAAACACTTATATATATATATATATATATATATCCTCTTGGTAGTTTGATTCCAATAGTACGTTTCTATTCCGTTAATTGCTGCTTGAAAGACTGTTGGGTAAAATCCCAGGGCCTTATACAAGTGTAACCCCATAGACTATCACACCCACCATTCTTTCTTTCTCAAACCCACCTGTGTACGATCCACTATTCTTCCAGCTTGGTAGTCTTCTATGACCACTTTAAATCGGCATTCAAATCCTAAAGTCTTAGGCATTATGTCTATAAAGATAGAGGCTATTGAGTCATTTTAATAATAAACTTCCTATTAGGAATCTTATTCATTCAATTTTAAAATTTTCAAAGTAACACGTGAACATATGGAATCGACAAAGGATCTAAAATGGATAAAACTACAGGCTATTGCTTATAAAAACTGGTAAGCATCTTCCAATATTTATTCTGTTTGCACATTAGAAATTAAGGATCATAAATTCCTGAACTCCTGATCCTATAGGATTGTCTCTCAAATTAAAAAATAAAATGTAACAAAATCTGAAAAGCACACCCACACATATATACATTAGATTTAATTAAGATGAAAATTGTGTGTAACCCTTCAAGTCTCATTTCTAAGTTCTGTACATTCCCTCTATTAATTTTCAACACTTTCTACTTCCCTGTCCCAATTTTCTTTCCTATTCCTGTCAGTATAGAATGAAAGGCGAAAGCTTTTCAAATCCAAAGGAAGAAAAAATTAGCTCTATTTCTTAGTAAACTTAGTAAAGGACATCCACCTCACCTACCCTGATGTAATGCTCACCCTCAAACTTTTACTAATTGTGCGAAATTCAATCTCATTTTGCTCCTAATTAAGGTAATTATTGCACCATTACTGTAAAGTTGCTCGGGTGTCTGGCGTCTCTGAATTATTGAAGTGATGAAGCTCACAGTTGACCTCTATTACGAGGGATGCTCGTAACATTAATACCAAGCACCTTTGTAATTAATTTTCAAGAGAGTTTCTTTTGATGTAAAGAAAATTAATTTTCAGCAAGAAATTTTTATTGATCTGTAGTGAAATAGGAAGTTCGTCAAATAAGAAGTTTTTCCTTTAATGATGCAGTCTGATGCAACTGGAGAGTTGTTGTGGTCTTTTTTTTTATAAAATAATTTTCCAGTTTTCCAGTTTTACTTTGTGTTACCTAACTCTACTCTCTTTGCTCTGTCGTTGAGTAGTTAATAACGTCAAAGCATCTATAAATAATAAAACCGATAAAGGTACGATGCTTACGACACAGGCTGAAAACTTGAGTTACGAAACTCAAATCCGAGCTAAACTTGAAAGCCTTTTTATTACGTTTATGAAAATCAATACTTTCAATGAAATCGCCTTTCAAGGAAAATTACGTGACTTAATTGGTAATTGGTATGCAAGAGTAATATGATAATCTTTTCTTGCATTTTTCAGTATTAGATTGAATAGTTTTTCAGATACACACACAAACATTTTGCATTCAATATATATATCCCACAGGATACGGATATACATATCTAGTGTAAAAATATCATCTGAGCTGACTACATTAGATTAGATTAGATTTGTGAAGGGGTGAATAGGCGTTAGCCTCGCAATCACTGCGACCTGAAAGATCTATTGTGAGTCCCCGTAGAATTTGCTCCATTTATAGGTTGAGACTGTTAATAAAGTCTAGAACGATTCTGGGCTTCAGGTTCCATACGTAACTTGGTGGAGGAAAAGCATGTTCAAGGTGGAGTAATCTCCGCCTGGCCAATGCTTCGCAGTTGCAGAGCAAGTGCTCCGAGGTTTCGTGACCATCCTGACAGAAGCGGCAGGATGAAATCTCAGCCAAACCCAGCTTGTTTAGGTGATACCTCAAGGGGCAATGGCCTGAGAAGAGCTCAGTGATCATTTTGAGCTCTGTTCTTCTAAGGAGTATTAGTTCTTTTGTTTTTCCGCCAGAGGTGTCGATAAACCTTTTTGCCTGACGAAGTCCTTGTAGCCTTTCCCAGTACAGTGATTTTTGTTTATTCTCCCAGTTATTTAAGGTAGCTCTGAGGTAACACTTTGAAGTACCACAAAATGGCTCTGGTCCGACAAGCTGAGTCTCCGCTCCTCTTTTGGCTAGGCCATCCGCAATTTCATTGCCTTTGTGGCCCTCATGTCCAGGTACCCACATAAGGAAAACCTTGTTTCTCCTTGATAGATTTTTGAGGGTTTGTAGACATTCCCAGACTATCCCTGACTTGACAGTGTAGGACTTTAAGGCCTTGAGGGCAGCTTGACTATGATATATGGCATCTGGGGCCGTATATACCCAATCCGACCCCACTGTTTGTTTTTGAGCCGTCTGTATACCACACCATCGATCCTTGTTGGAAGGACGGTTTAGTGGAGCGCCATTGCTGTCGGTCTCCAAGAACCACTTGGAATGGTCTTACAAAATCCACTCTGGGTGTGATTATATCAGATATTGTCGTCACTTGCTCGAAGCATATCTGTTTTAAGATACTTAAATGACCAACCCGATCGCCTGGCTTTAACTGTTTCTCCGTTTGTACTCTAATAGCACTTGAGATCGCTTCCTTTTTCACCTGCAAATGCAGGGGTGCAAGGTTTAATAAGGCTTCCATGGCTGCTGTAGGACAGGTTCTCATGGCACCAGTTATTCCTAGACAGGCAAGTCGCTGGGTTTTTTGAAGCAGAGCCTCAGCCGTCTTTTGATTAGTTTTTGGCAACCATGCGAGGGCCGCATAGGTGACCATGGGTCTAACAGCCGTGGCGTACGTTCAGTACATCATTTTTGGCTTCAGACCCCATGTTCTGCCAAAGAAGCGACGACACGTGTAGAGAGATCGCATCGCTCTATCCGTCACTCTGGGCAGATGCGATGTGAAAGCTTCGATCTTCTTGTGAACGGAACGATAACCGTTTTGAGCTGGCTAAGATATAAATAGACGAGATAAAAAGATATTCCAAGGAATAGTATCAAATTTTCATTGAACGAGATTTGATGACTGACGTCAATATGGACTGCATTATATGGGTAGCAAATTTTTTTCAAAACAAGGTTTCATTAAACGAATTAAGTCGTGAAGGGATCACGAATCGAAGTTTATTGGTCCTGAGTGAGTTTTTTTATGGTCCTGCAAAACGCAAAAGTCGGACTTTTGGGGGCCACAATTAAGTAATTGCATTGGGAATATGTTCTAAGGCTGAGACTACGGCGGAGACTGATGAAGAAATATATACGATTATTATTATGGGAGACAAAAGTATACCGAAGTAAAGGGTTACATCGAGATTATTCATTGGGAATTGCGTTTTCGAGATACAATCTTAAAAAGATAAAATAGATAATGGAATCTGAGGTCTTTACCTGGAGGATGGCAAATGAGCCGAACATCATTTCCTCTACGTTTGAAAAGCTATAAGGCTAAAGTATCTAGATACGGTGTGCATATCACAAAAAAAAAATTTACCTCAAAAAGATTGCCCCTAGGAACACTATAGGTTTTATTAAATAACCCCAGGCTTGAGTGAACAAAGTTAATATCACAAAAGATTCTAGTGATATTAGTTACTAGATGAGAGGCAAAATCCCTATTTCACGATCCGCTAATAGCAATTTTGATTACATAAAAGCCAAATTACGAAATTGCCAAGTTTCCAAAGCAACAGCTGACATGTTTATTTGCCGAAAAGTTGACACACTAAAAGTATAAAAATTCATACCTCGTGAAAAGCAATGGCTGGGTACGCAGATTATGAACTACTCTCCTTATAGGTGCAGTTCTGTGATCGAAAGCAGTAAATTTTCCAGAATTGAAGAAATGACATAGAATTCGCTGAGGAGAACTGTAAAATCGAGAAACTTTTGAAGGTTAGTTAGCCTCCAATGTATTCCATCTGACAAAAAAGAAAAGAATACCGAAATCTCAACACTTGCCACGGCCCTGATTCTGACAAAATTAAAATGACATCATGACTAGATGTAATCATAGGGTATACACTAACATTGTCATTCCGTTTGTAACATACGGAAATAATGACGGTAGAACAAAATGGATTGGACACCCACGCATAAAATTAAAAGTTATTTTGATTTTTGCATGTCCGTCCGTTCGTGCGCACGATAGCTTGAGAACACGTGTACTTAGAGAGCTGAAATTTTGTAGGTGAACCTTAAAAAAAAGTGAAATTAGGTTCGAAAATGAGAAAAATCGGGCAACTCTTTCGTGGGGTTGCCATACAAAAATATCGTTTTCCACTATATTTTGGACACTACCTTAGAACGCATTGACTTAGAGAGCTGACTTTGGTACATGGTGTTTTCATAGTAGTAGGAAATAAAATGTCAAAAATGAAATAAATCGGGAAACCCCCTCTTGGTGTTGGCATATAAAACATTGGGTTTTTTACGAATACAGTCCTAGACATTTTTATCGTACTAAAAACTTTTTCAGAATATGAAATCCTATAAAATACGTTATAATCAGTTTTTCTGTCCGACGAACCGTTCTTGAAATATATGTGAAAAACCACTGCAAAAGTCAAAATTTTTCAAATACGAAATGTCATTCATTTAGGGTATCACAAGAATTGATCTTAGACCAATTTTAGCTCTTTTACTTGTTATTTTATATACTCTTTACCAAAGAACATATAACTTAACAAGAAGTTTCATCTAGCGTCTAAAATGTTGTATGGTTATTTGAGGATGCGGTTGGGAGGTAACAGAAGGGTAGAAGCAAAGATTTGAGACTGAGAGAATATTGCTCTGTTCTCTCTGTAGTCCACCACCTCACAGCTATACACTCGCCGACGCCAGCAGGCATGAACTGTTTTAAGTTTCACGATGCTGCCTAGATGAAGAGACGAGCCGGTTTGTCTATTAATTTAGGTACTTGAAAATTTTTCACAAGAACTTTTGCACAGATATTTGGGGCTACCTACATACATTCATGAAAATGTTTAGCCGAAGCACACGAATTAGTGCAACTGACTGTAATTGTGACTAGACTCCTTGTCGGGCACCAATTCCTATACCAACCACTATATTTCCTCTGTTTTACTGCAATGCAATGTAAATGAAAATTCTCTCAAACAAAGTATTGTTGATGAAACTGGTTTCTTAGAGAAGAGGTGAAAGAAGCAAGAGAACACGCAAGCAATACATGGGCATCACGCGGACTGCAGCTGCAAGCTCTGGCCTCTGGTTCTGGTGCTGTGCTGGTTCTGGATGACGACCCGCCACTGGTGACTGGAAGCGGACCGTCATTTAAAGCATAATTTTCCTAAAATTTATGAAAGCGGGTCGTAATATTACCACCGGTGAGTAGCGGATCGCTAACAAGCAGGGAGTTTTCATATAATTTGTGAGAGCGGGTCGTAATCTTACGACCCGCATATAAAACTTTTCAATATACGAGATGCATATTCCTTCGGTTTTACCAAAGACCATATATCTTACAATATAATTCTGTCGGGAAGTAACAGACGAGAAGAAGTAAAGATTTGAGACTGACATGGCTGTACAAGTACATACGTCGATGCCCACGCCAGCCATGCACATATTTTCATGTTCCACTTTCCTACCTGACTGCTTGTCGGCTAGCAATTCCTATCCCATCCGCTGAATTTATTATTCTCCCGGCTTTCAACTGCACTTCAATGCAATGCAATGTAAATGAAAATTCTCTCTCAATGCAATGCATGGGCATGACGCAGAGTGCGGGCACTAGTTCTGGTGCTGGTGCTTTGACGACCCGCCACTCGCCATCGTGGTGAGCCGTAACCCCCGGAATATAATACAAGCCATGAAGTCGCGGAAGGCACCGACACATTAAAAGGCCTTAACGTGCCGGGTACGGCATGCAGTAAGAGCTCACTCTCACTGCTTTTTGTATACTCATCATGGAGGAAAAACTAAAATTTCATTTTGAACAGGTCCTAAAGCCCAAAACTGTCGCTGCCACAGCAAAATGCAGTTAAAACAAATTGCAGCCAAATATGTTTTCTTTCTAATAGTTTTATAAAAATATAGCAAGTAGAACAAATTTATGGCAATTATAGCGTCTGAACAAAATGCAAGCAACTTTTATATGAAAAACTCCTTCAGTAAGACAAGGCAAGAAGACTGTGGATGTCGCCTGCTGACCGGCCCGCTGCTCTCTTTTTTCGACTTTGTTCATGGCTTGTATCTTGCATGGGACAACGGGTGAGCGGATGGTAATATCACCACAGGTGCCTGAGTGGTGAGTGGCACGTCGTCAAAAAGCAGAGAGTTTTCGTAAAATTTGTGAGAGCGGGTGGTAATAATACGACCCGCCATATAAAACTTTTCAATATAAGAGATGCGTATTCTTTCTGCTAGATGTTCTTTAGTTTTACTCTTTCGAGACCCATATAGAGTCTACAGACATTTCTTCAATTACAACACAATTGTCAAATTGTCATTGCCATAATTTTAGATACAAATAAAGAAAATAAATCGTCTTCTTCTTGACAAATACTATAAATGGACCTCCAAGATTGGGAGCTTCCGTACCACCTATTGAAAAAAATATCACATATTATATCATTCCGTTTGCTTTTATTATGAAAATCCTTCTGTCGTCAGAATGATACGAGAATTTATGAGCACTATTCGGTCTTGACCATAGACTAATAGAATCTTGAACTATGTATAATGTGGTATGTATGACATCAACAATGTCGATTGAAAGAAGAGAAATATTTTACTTCTGGAGCAATCTAATAACACTTTTCACACCTTTAAATTTTCGATGCCTTCTAAGTCCTGACACTCTATGATACATAAAACTTTTACTGTAAAACAGAAGTAGAACACTAAGATAAACTATTGGTACCACAAGTAAAATCTGATATACGTTCATATTTTATTATCAATTCTGTACAACATTCAGATCGGTATAAGAATTTATCTCAAAATTCTTTAAATATTTGTAGCACCTCCTTTATATAAATTGAGAATTGGAAATATTTTCAGTAACAAACAAAAGGTGTAAAAGTTCAACCATACTCAAGAAAAATAAATTGCTTTTTCTCCCAATTCATACTTCCGAAATCCCCAACAGCTCAGGTGTCCAATTGATACATTTACCAGAGACCACAAATTTATTCCGAATGTATGCAAAACGTATATTTTTCGAATGTAAACAAAGTTTGCTTTTCTTTTATGCTTCGATGAAATCCGCAGCTGAAAATATTCCCTGGCGTCTGCAATTGTGTGTATATTTGGTAAGAAATTCTAGGATAACTTTGCTTGATTTCCATTTATAAGTAAATCACATAGCCACATGCAAATTATTTCGTTTTGTGTAAATTTTTGCAAACATTGTTTGTGTACATAAATTTAAAGTTGTCCATCAAAAGGACAATGAAAATATGAAAATTTTTAATAAGGAAATCTGTAACAATAAATCACGGCTACAAAAGTAACAACTGAAAGAGATTTACTTCTTCCTTTTTTTTTTTGCTTTTCTTTCTTATATAGTACCAGCCTAAGCACTTCGGTATACTTTACAGATTGTATCATAAAAAAAATTTAAATGATGGACGACTATAAATCTAGGATTTTGCCGTATTACTGTGTCCCATTCATCAAGTCGGAACAAAGAATCTTATTGGCGTTTTATTATCCCCCCTTTTTCTGTCTATTGTAGTCTTATTGAATTATACGCCAGAGAATTTGTAGGTTCTCCCAAAAAAATACGAAATCCTTGAACATTAAACTTTAGTACTTCAGCCAGTTCTCTTGACCATAATTTTACGCTTTTTTATAACATTTTTATTAACCTTCCGTTGAATGTATTACATTCGAACCTTGTAATCGTTTATAACCGCCCAGCGGGAAATATGTCAAGCGCTTGTAAACAGAAGCACTTCCACACCATAGCCACACTCATATCATAGATGAAATAAGAACTAGATGTTGCATGGTCTACTAGAGCAGAGTATACAGATTGTAAAATGGGTAGTGCATTCTGGAATGGACCATAACGTGTTTTGGAGCGTGCCGAAAGCAAATGTCTTTATAATAGCATTTTTGTTTACATTTGATCGACTTCCTCAACACTTTAGATATGAAAAAATATACCATATAAGTTTTGTACACTTTTTTGGTACTGCATGCAACATCTAGTTCTTGTGCTATCTATGCTCATATACATATGAAAGCGCAGCAAAAGTTTGAATCTTTTCCGAAGAGCTCTCTTACCGTAGCCAAAGGAAGCTGTGCGTAACAAGATCTCTTTTCTGAATTTAGGGTTATTCATAACCTATCTGTTTTTTGCTGTGAAAAGATGACTCATATGCATCTGAAAGCACAGCAGAATTTTCATTCTGTAGTAGAATAGATAGCACAAGAACTAGATGTCGCATGCAGTACCAAAAAAGTATACAAAATTTATATTGCTGGGTGGTCCATTCCGGAATGGACCACAACATTTTAAATGATGTATTCGTTGAGTTAATCATATTTTTTCGTATCTGAAGTGTTAAGGAAATCAAATGTATACAAAACTGCTATTATAAAAACATTTGCTTTCGGCACGCTCCAAAACACGTTATGGTCCATTCCAGAATGCACTACCCATTTCACAATCTGTAGACCATGCTCTAGTATGCCATGCGACATCTAGTTCTTGTGCCATATATGGTGGTAGTCAGTTGAAGTGTGCGGTTAATTGAAATTTAATTTAATTTAAAATAAAATGGAGCGTATCCAGAATAAAACTGGAATAATTCATAAAGCCCTTATCCTGACTACCACTGACCACCAAAAGCGCTCCAAGACTACTACGGCTATCATAAATGCGCTCCAATAATTATACGGCTATCATAAATGCGCTCCAATAATGCCACCTTCAACCGCTCCAAGAGTGCCACCCTACAAGCGCTCCAAGTGCGCTTTCCAATAATCTACAACTGAACGCTTAGTTTTACGGACATGTTCACGTTAAAATGATATCAATAAGGATACGGTGGGGAAGCGCTGCAAGCTTCCAAAGGCATAGAAAATCCTAGCTAACTTAAACGTATTAAAGAGTTAGCATCCTTTGAAGGCATATCAATATGTTGAGGCAATGTTGCGCAATATTACGTCAGTCGTTGGCAAGCCACAGTGGTGCAAAATGGATGATTTGACGAAAAAACTTCATGTTTTGTATTTTTTTCGTGATTGATACCAATTTCTTTATATTTTATCATCCTGAATCGACTGATATAACTTATTGTTTTGGAGATGTGACCGAAACTACTACAAATCCTACCTGACATCTAATATCACAAATAAGTAAATATACAGATCAAAAATAGAATAGGAAAACTGAACACCAAAAGTCAGATGCATGTTGCAAGTTAAATAAAAAAATTTGCAACGTCTCGCTCGAATATAAAATCGACGATGTCTCGAACTGACGTAGGAAGGCGTCAATTCTTTCTTAGAAATTTACTGGAAATTTTTCCTTAGAAATTTACTGGAAATTTTTCCTTAGAAATTTACAGGAAACATAGTCCTTAGAAGTTTTATGCATTATTGGGGGCTGACAACGTCAGAACAAATGAATGCTTATTGGCAATTGGAGGCCGACAAGGGCAAAACTGAAAGTATTGTTACGTGCAACAAAGTGAAACAAGCGACATCTGTTGGAAATGGAAACAACTTTAGGTTAATGGCATCGTAGTTAACTTTGGGTTCGGAGAATAGAATATTCAGGAAGGTTCCAGTATAATTTGTAGAGTATAAATACGGCGCTACTCACAGGAGGCGAGTCTTATTTCAGACAGTGAAGTGAACGAAGTAAACTATTAGGATTGTGCTAATAAGAAGTACAGTACTAGCATTATTGCATTGCTCTGGTAAAAGATAGAAACTTGGGTGTGTGTCAGAACATTAGAAACATTTTCTGTTAATAACAACATTTTTTAGCTTCAATTTTCGTCGTAGCTTGGTTCACAGAAATGTTTATAAGATTTTCATTTTTACACCCTAGCTGAAATTTATAGGGTATACTAATTAGTTGTGTTCTTTTGTGTACCTTGTTCTAGAACTCCAATATACTAGAGAGAACAAATTGTTCTGTCAATTGAAGTGAACTATTTGTACTGTTTCCTTCATTTAAATCTTTCTATGGAAATGTATGAGGCGGTTCTTTTGTGTATATTTTGTTCTCATCTGTTCTGCGGACACAAAAGAACCCATCTTAACTTTGTCAATCCGTTTGAAACGCACAGAAATAATGATGGTAGAATAAAATGGATTGGACACCGACGAATAATATTAAAAATTATTTTGATTTTTGCAAGTCCGTCCGTCCATCCGTCCGTCTGTCTGTGCGCACAATACTCGAGAACGCGTTCACTTAGATAGCTGAGATTTTCTACACGGACTTTGAAAAAAAAGGAAAATTAATTTCGAAAATGAGACCAATCGGGCAACTCCTTCGTGGGGTTTCCATACAAAGGTTTAGTTTTCGTCTGTATTTGGATGCTGCCTGAAATGTCGTACATGGTGTTTTTATAGCAACGGCAAATACAATTTCAAAAATTGACTATATCGGGCGGTAATCCCTTCTTGGTGTTGGCATACAAAAATTTAGGTTTTTTACATACACTGTGAAAACGATCAGTCCTAGACATTTTTATTGTACTAAAAACTTCTTCAGAATATGAAATCCTATGAAATTTGTTCTGTCCGACGAACCGTGCTAGCAATATATGCAAAAAACCACTTCACAAATCAAACTTACATAGATCGGTGACGATACGAAATTTTATACGGGCATTCATCTAGGGAATTGGTCTTAAACCAATTCTAGCTTTTTTTCTTGTTCTGAAATGCATCTTCATCTGTATATTTACTTATTTCTGCTAATATTCCTGCATTCGGTGTGACCTTTTAGAACTAATGATTATAAAATGCTCAATATGTACGTGGTGTCCAAATATCAAGTATTTATACCACGGATAACCTTTGTTATGAGCAGCGAGGGAAGGGGAGGTGAGATGGAGGATAGAATACATGCGTTTTCAGTTTTAGGTTATGCGTTCCTGGACACCCCGTATAGCCCATAACCTGTGGGAGACAGAGCACAGTCGAATATGAATCGCAAAAAAATTGCAGTAGTCATCCTTCAGATCTCCAGTGAATTGCCAAAGTAGTTCCCCATGTCCGTAAGCCGAACGCTCTACCAACTCTTGACGAACACTCTTCTCTGGCATCTTATTATCTTCCTCTGGGGGCTAGATTTAAGATCACCCAGAAAAACAAACCTAGGTCTATCCATAATCAAAGCACGATCGCAACTGACGTTATATTGGTCAGTATTATTGCATAGTACGAGGAGTGGTATTGACAGATTCATGCCCTCCAGAACCTCATATTGTCAGAAAATCCGAAAGCAAAAATATATTAGTAGCATCTTGAGGTTGAAGATTTAATTGAAATCAGTACAAGATCAGTTCGCTATAATTTTGAGACCAATTTCTATCGAACCGACTTTCTGAAAACTTTTGACGACAGTACAATATTCGGATATTAAAGTAAGTGAAGCGGGAAATATGGGATTGACTGAAAAATTGACCCATTTCTAGGCCATTTTAAAGGAAACTATTTAACTTAAAATGCTTTTTATTTAAAAAACTAAGTTAATTCCTAATTTATATATAGGCCTTAGTCAAGAGTTTTGTAGATCTAACTCTACGCTTGTGCGTGTAACGTGCGAGGAGTAAATGGCATGGTGGTGATTAGAAATCATCATGTTGCATAGTTTCATATAACCCCAGATTTAACTAAACCCCTTATACCCTCCATGGGATCATGTATGATCTCAGGAAGGACTTATTCATCGAAGCTGAGCCAAGGAATTTATCATCGAAATCAATTTTTTCATAGACTGATGCAAATGTATGCACTTGAACATCCGTCAGCCCGAATAGATTTCAAGGCAGAGATTGTCGAAGAATGCTCTTATTGATCCTACTCTAGACATCATCTTAGTCACAAGACTTTTCTTAATCTTGTGAGTTGACCATGCGGGAGTCTCTTAAGGATAGGAGCTCTTCGCAGATAATCAAAAGGCGTCGGTCGCTATCTATAGAGTAAGATCCATCTATGATTGATAGAAGCTCATCAGAAAGAAACCTTGCAATACCGATTAGTGATTATACACCTGACTACTGATTATAGTCCACACACTTCTAATCAGCGAGCTCGTTTTATGCGATGGAAATTTAATATTATGTACACAAGACCATGCAGATACCGTGACCATAGTTGACCTATTGTACCTTCCCTTAAGGTAGTTAGGCAAAATCAAGTCTTTTGATGAGCTCAATTATTGCTCTTGGGGTTAGATTACAAACTTTATTTGGAGAGATAAATGTTCCTTCAGTGATTGCAACCTTAGACCTGCAAGTGCTGGGCACTCACATATAACGTGCATCAAGGCTTCATCTTCTTCTTCGCAAAGGCGACACAATTAACTGTCGGATTTTCCTATCTTCTTCAAGGAGTGACGGGCCATTACCAGTGACTGCGTTAGCAAACAGTCTGAGTGACTGTCTGCCAAGTTCAATAAGTTGGCGCGTCTGGAGAGGAGAGGTGCTGAAGACTTTCTTCGCCTGCTTCATATTGGGCGCGCTACGCCAGAAGAGATCCAGTTGTCTGTATTCCCATTTAAGCAGTTTCCCCTAAAGTGACTTTCTGGTAGGCCAAATGTCGGATATGGACCAGTATAGGGACATTCAGCTGCTATTTTTGCCAGTTTGTCAGCTTTTTCAATACCGTCCAATCCATCGTGTTCAAGAACCCAGACCAAGGTTACTTGGATATCCCTATACATAGTTGGAGTTTCGAGTAGCAGCTCCAAACTAGTTTCAACTCAAAAACTTCAGAGGAAAGAGCTAGGAGCGCCTGTTTTGCCATCCTTCCGGGCTCCATCTATATACCAGACTGGGGCCCATTGCGGGAACTGGAGCCCTCCGTCTAGTATTTGGTTTCTTCATTAGTGGTTAACTGGTAACCTCTTTCTAAGGAAAGTTTTTTGGCCATAGCATTAGTTGGAACATCTAGATCGTTAATGTTGACCTACTCGAAGATATTGATCTGCCCCACACTGGAGGAAGTGCGATCTACTGGCCTTTCTTTTCGGAGAATTCAAGCCGCTGCTTTCCTCTGAATAAAGAGGTACAATGGCTGTAACACAAAAAGTGTTTCAAGTGTTCGTTGAGGACACGATGTGAAGGCACCAGTGGTGCATAAACATGCCATCCTTTGCACCTTATGAAGGGTTCTCCTGGTGGTTACCTGCAATGTTTTAGGCCACCGGACGTTTGCCCCGTAAGAAATGTATCAGTTAAAGAGGACAAACACATTCCTCATGCTTAACAACAAAGACCTAAGGCTCACAATGGGCCGGATCTACTTACTGGACATTTCCATCTTAAATGCCATCTTAAGAAGATGTGTAATGTCAATAACGAGATCTGCGGCTCTGTATAGGGGATGATGAATCTTCTGCTCATGTCCTTTGCTACTATGAAGCTTTTGACCACACAACACTAAGACATCTAGTAAAGGAATTGCAATTGCTGGAGGATATTACAAAGATGTCCCAAGAGCATTCTTTGTTTTTTCAAAGACTTCTGTTTTGAATGAGCACCTTAGAGCACTTAAGAGTAGTCAGAGGTCGCTTTAATTACAAAATGAACAAAACAGATTTCTTAAAAATGTTTTCCATAATATAGAAAATAACGGTAATATGATATAATATAAAATATTTTGAGAAGAAAATAAATTTTCTACATTTTGCGATAAAAGCGTATTTTTTTTTATATATTATTTTTTATGATATTTTTACTCCATATATTATCATTCACTATTATTATGTTGTTGCATTTGGTTAGTTATTTCGCTGAATTTGATACACACAGATATGTAGTAACCTTTTATTATTTACTTTCAGAGCTTCTCCCCAATGCTATTGCCTCTGATTGCACCAAATGTACACCAGTTCAAAGGAAAAATTCAAATAAAGTCATCACATTCTTGAGAACACACAAGGCAGCAGAATGGAAAAAACTTATGGAAAAGTACGATCCAAAGGGAGAATACACAGCCAGATTAAACAAGCAAGCCGCCGCCTCTGAAGATTAAGATGTTTTTTGCTTTACAGTATATTTTATGTAAATAGATTTTAATTTATATGTATACGCCTGATGTGATGTCATTAATTAATAAAGAAAGAAAAAAATGCGGTTTATTTTCGAAAAATTTTATTATTTATATAAGGAGTAGCATGAAATCTTAAGAAGAAGTCCTTCAGTGTTTCTTTCTTTTTAGGCCAGCTCGTCCCTTTAACTCGTACACGAATTGGTCTGTCTGTGTATTTATTTACATATGTATTTCCTTTTTACTATTTTCGACACTCTCGTCGACCCACTTTTCGTCATCACAGTGAGCTGAAATTTTGCACACAGGTTTATGTCGCGTGACAATTGAATCTATCAAAATTTGAACCGGAAATTTCCATGGAAAACCCGGGAAATCGGGACAAATCATTTGAAAATTTGGTAAAAATTTGATTAGTGATAAATCCGTTTCAGGAAAAATGCAGTTTTCCGATTTTTCCAAAAAAAAAATTTCCGGAATTTTCCGACTTTTCCGGAATATTTTCCGGTAAAAGAGTTTTCTAAATTATGCAGGATCAAGTTCCCTAGCAACTGGCATCATGGTGAAAACTTGCAGAAAAATCGAGGAAAATTCATGTAAAACGATTTTCCGGAGTTTTCCCGACCAAGGAACCGTTTGAGCATTTTGCAAACTAAGAGAAAGTTGTAGAGAGAAATGAGTCGCATAAATGGCTTTTGTGGAAACTCCACGGAAAACCCGGAAAAGCGGGAAAATCGTCGGAAAAATTTTCATCGATATGATTAGTGATAAATCTGTTTCAGGAAAATGCAGAATTTTCCAATTTTACTGGAAAAATTTCCGCAAAAATCCGGAATTTTCCGACTTTACCGGAAAATTTTCTGACAAAAAAGATTTAAAAGCTTATGCGGAATCATTTTTTCCGTCCTACTGGCATCAATACTCTCCCTTCAACAATCATGAAAACTTGCATGAAAAATCGAGGAAAATTCATGTAAATTTAAAAGAAAAATTCATAGTAATAGGAAAAGTCTGTGGAAAATATGGAAAATCGGAAAAATTCATGTTATATGGGATCAAGTTGGAATACAGCTAAACAGCGCTGTTTAAAACATAATTCGAATTTCAGAAAGCCGTTGCAGTACAAAAACTTCCAGGCAACCATGACTTCCACTCATCTCATCGTAACTGCCTCCAAAATCTTCAAATTTTTCGAAACCTCGGTAAACCGTAGTCCGAGTTCTGGAAACTGTTCGGATTGTGTTCGAAGTGCTGTCAGTCGATTGGAAACTCTCGAGTCGTATGGACGCAAAAAAATGTCATTGCCAATATTTAAAAATTGACTCAAAATAAAGAAGAAAGAAAGGAATATAAGGATAAATATAAGAAAAATAAAAGGGAAACGCAAAATTAAAAGGAAAACGGAAAATTAAAAAGAAAGTAAGAAACTAAAATTAAATTAGAATTAAGTAAAAATATAATTAAGTTCGGTTAAATTGATATTACAAAAATTTAAAGTAAAGTTACACAAATAAAGAAATTCTAAAATGGCTCGAAAAGAAACACCAACGCAAGGTGAGTGACGTTTAAATAAATACAAGAAAAGCAACCAGAAAAGAAAAATTGCTGAAACTCCTGAGCGAAAAGAGGAACGCTTGAAAAAGCAACGAGAAGTTAATAAACAAAAAAGTTCTGTAATTAAAAACAATTTTTACTGGAATAAATTTTTTGAAAAACTGGTAAATCAGTGTCTTTTCAGCCGTCAAAAAATTGTTTTAAAATATCACCATGCAACACGTAATAACAATTTAGTTAACGTGAAAAAGGCAGAAAATAAAATAAGTAAAAACCGAGTTTTCAAACAAAATTGAGGCCAAGCCGCATGAAAAAGTAGAAAATAAACTTTTCTTCACACGCAGAGGTGAACTCAGATTTTTTGATTGGGACATTTCTCTTGAATATTCTTTCTCTTCATGAATCAAATCACTTATTACCTGTGATTGATCATACTGAAATATATCGGTGATTGTCAGCGAATAAAATCTGAGTCCACCTCTGTGTGTGAAGAAAAGTTTATTTTCTACTTTTTCATACGGCTTGGCCTCAGTTTTGTTTGAAAACTCGGTTTTTACTTATTTTTTAAATTTACAGTTCTTACCGAAACGAAAAAATATATTGATAAGTTTCAAATATTATCCGGAAAACCTTATTAGGTAGGATTATCCTTCGAGCAAAGCCTTAAAATAAAGAAAGATTTTTTTTCAAGGAGGTACATCAACAGGAACTTCAGTGAAATAATTCTCAGGTTATTATCAGAAAATATGGACGATAAAATAATAATCTTGAATCTTGATTTGTAAAATTGGTTGGATGATTGAACTAAAAATGTGAACTACTTGATTCGTCGAAATAAGTACAGCATTAACGTCTAACATTGGAATCAAAATTTCCTTTAAGGACGCTACATTTAACTTTGAGATCAATCAAAAATATGTCCAGTAAGACTTCAAATACGAAGTGGTTGTTCCAAACGAAACAGAATTTATCCGACTCCGATTGCCAGATCATGCTCAAAGTTCATAATAATCCGAGCATAGAATAGCTCAGCGTACCTAAGAGGAAGTGATGGAAACAGAACCCGTAAACCAGTTTTCTATTTTCATAAAGAAATTCAGAAATAAATAACAAAGTCAAATTTGCAACAAAGATCAACGACAAAAATTTCTTGTTTTTATATATAATATTTTGCATACAATTTGGCGCTTTTAATTCATTTCATCACAGACATATGAAATAATGTGTTCTTGGAAGCTCTGGAAATGTGCCCAGAATCATTTACGGCTTAGAAAGAAGATGTCGCTACTTGTAAAAAAAATGTGATAGAAACTTTTATTTAATGGTACAAATACAATCTTTCCAGCATATAAAGTAAAAATGGTTAAAAACCAAATAAAAAAATAATACCCAGTCATTGAAAAATCTTTTATTAAAAGTTTTAAAGCTGGAAATAATAACCAAAAGAAAAGTCACGACATCTCGTCTGTAATTCTGGGTGCATCTGTATATAAATGATCAATGTCTGGGGGCTGTAGCCTGCATGTTCATAAGTCTACTGTCATCTGAAAAGCTATTATAGTTCTATATATGATATAAGTGTGTTGTATGGTTATGAGGGCGGTATACAGGGTAACATGATATGATCGTCCGGGCTGTCAGGAGCATGTGACGTCATGCTAATCTACTCTCAAAAAGGGAAAAATAAAGTGTTAATATTTATGTAAATTTATTCAACTGGATTCGTCTAAAATATTTAAATAAGTGCAATTTTAGTTTCTTACCATAATTACAAATTGAATTTGTTAGTTTTATAGTTCCTTTTACGGAAATCAGTATCAAAGTGCCATGAAAGTTTTATCGATATAAAATGCAAAATAAGACTGAAATATCTATATTTGGCACCCTTAATTGCTTACTTGAGATCCTTTTATTATTTCTATGGTGAAATTGTTTGGGGACAATGGTAATTTTCTCAAAAAGAAGACCAAATTTGGATTGCATCGTGTAGAGTTAGTGGCAAATTAAAACGAGCAATACAATTCTAATAATATTCCTCCAATATGTATTTCATATGGGAACGAAAAAATTTAAAAAAATCAAATCGAATATCCACGGGGAAACTTCCATCATCTAATCCCACTTTTCCTAATAACCTTGAAAATGGTATTACATGTATGAATCCATTACTTTAATTTAACTAATATGAAAGAAATGTCAAAATTGTACCTATTTTAACATTTTAAATTGATCAAGTAGAATAAATTTACAAACAAATTGAAGCCTTATTGTTCATTCGATTCGCATGACCCACAAAATGGCGTATCTATGGCGCCGAACAGTTCTACTTTTTAGTCTGTATACCGTGGTTAGGAGTACGACTACTCATAATATTTATAAGAATGTTTTAATTTATTTTCTGTATTAAGTATATGTATGTAGATTTCGTGGAATATTTTAATTTTGATCAGTAATTAGTGCATATATTTCTCGGAAGGTTAGAAATTTTTTCCACAGTTCTTTTCTGGTTATAAGTAACTAAATTGCGACTACTAAGTATAAGTTAATCACCTATGTGTAAGTAATTCAATACAATAATTATGGAATAAAGAAAAGAGAACAATATTGCTAGGAATGTAAATGTGTAATCCATTATATCCATTAGTGAAATCCAAGGCCGGATATATGGGGGGGGGCAGGCCGGGGTACTTACCCCGGGCGCTAGTTTTAAGTGGGCGGCAATACGACGGACTACTGAAACCATAACTAAACGAGAAAAAATCTAATTAAAAGAATTGGAAATTTTTTTCAGACCATACTTAACACTTCAGTCTTCTCAGCTCGTTATACGCTCGGTATACACTCAGTATATAGTATATTGGAACTCAATACTGAAATTGCGAAAAACGTACGTGGTATACGAGTTTATTGCAATATGACCCTAGTTATAAACCATAATCATTTAATTCACGAACCATTTAGAACCGAATTTAATACTGCAATGTTGGCTATAACTTTTTCTGACATTTAATATTTGACACTTGTCAAATTGAAGTGTCTATTTCGATTTTATTTTTCATATAGACAAGTAATTCCACAATATTTGGTCGTGTTTTGTACGTGCGCGGAACTTCCTTAAGTCAAATGACAAATCAAATGTAAGTTCTCTAATTAAATTCTTAGTGTCGTAAACAACAAGTGTGTCTCTGAAATTTAATATTGCAAGTGACAATATATCAATATATCAATATTGAAATTGCAAGTCTGTCTCTGGTAGAAAATAAACTGTAGGTTTGTAATGATTCAAACTTCATTGAAGATCTATAATGGATCTTAATTTTTGTTTGAATTTCAAATTCTTTTTATTTAACAATCATTTCTTTCAAATTCAAATTGTTTTTAAAAATTCTGGATCTAGTTTCAGGCTATGCAGTATAAATATGTCATCTGTCATATACATATGATGCCTAGTATACCCTGCAACTGTAATGAAATTTGACCCAAATAAAGACATTGTTAGAGGGGATGGTAACTAACGTCTTTGCCCCCCTTCAAAACTTTCCTAGATCCGGCACTGAATTCTAAAGCGAATGCATGATAATCGTATTAGGTTATATATTATATGAATATAATGCCACAATTTTTTTATGGGATTATTCCAATATGAAAACAAAATAATCCTATATACCTACTTGAAAATATGGAATTATTTCCTGCACCGGATTTCATGCTATGCTTCCTCCGAAAGACGAATAATTTTCAAACGTGAATTTGTAATTATACCAAGTAATCCAGTTGCACAACTAATGTATATATCAATAACGCTATTCAATCACAGTGCGCGTTGGCTGCATAATTTTATTATGATGTACGAAATGTAATAATATCCATAAAAAGCAATAAAGTGAAGTAGTTTGCCTGTCAGCACAAATTAAATTAATTCAGCCTAACTGAATACACTAGTCCAGAAAGCAATCATGTGAAAAATCGATGCTAAAAAAAAATTCTATGAAAAATCCGACAGACAAATCTAGAATCTCACCACGCCCATGCAACCCAACTGACCTGAAAATGTCTGTGGCGAAATGCGACATCTTCTTTCTAATACGTAAATGATTCTTAGCGCATCTAATATAAATAATCAATGGTTCCATTGAGCTTTTGAAAACAGAAATCGTGAGGCTTTTTTTTTATGATAATTCCCTTAAGTGGATATTTATACTTATAAAGCTCAAAAAAATGCCTACCAATAGGAGTTTACTGGAACTTATCGCTTGTGTGCAAACCAGAGTGAGTGGAGATCATTGATGTTATGTATGGATAAAATTTATTTTAGCTTGTCAAGCAGTTAGTAAGAATTTTTATTATTAATGTTGTTTAAAAGATGACAAGCCGGGGAACAGATTCGACAGTTTTGGATTAATCCTCTTATCCGGAGGAATTTCAAACAATGCAATAGAGAAAAAGTGCCGAAGCATCTATGATCCAGTTTAGACGGATCTGTATGCTATCTCTGCCGCACGAAATCTTATCGGTAAGATGATGGTTGGATGCAGGAATGAAGCATTATCCTACTTACAGATTTCGTGCGGCATTTTGACCTGTCTGAATAGGGTCTAAGGAAATTGAGGAAATCCTATCGAATGAACAGAGAATCTTTCATGATTCTGCTTCATCTAATTGAAAATAATATGAGAAAATCCGATATAAACTTCCGAAAATCTAGCCCTCCGGAGGAAAGGTTTTTATAATATTTGTGTAAGAATAAAATTATGAATTTTATAAATTTTCAACAAAATGCTATCGTTTGATTCTGATTTATTATAACAAGAAACAACTCCTAAATAGAAGTAAGACCGATTATGTATTAAGATTTTGTAGACGTTCCTCGCATCACGTTGTAAGCTGTCATATCAAAGCAAACGGCTCTAGTCGAGTATCAACTTTCCTCGTCATGACGTTAGTTTAAATCATTTATAAACTGCACTACATTTCTTTTGAACTCGCAATGCGTTTCGCTTGGCTACTCCCTTATGTCCGGTAGGTTAAGTTAGGTAATAGGGGTACCGCCAGACGACTGGCCTGAATCACTTATACCTCTAATGGGTCGATTGTGCCCCTAGACCTCATGGGATAACCTTTGAAGCTCCAGATCCATCCTGCTTTCCTTAGGAAACACAGGATATACATAAGACTTTTAACCTAGATCCATTCTGCTTCTCTCAGAAAACTCAGGATATATCTAAATTCCACACTTTGCAGCTCCCCCAGACTTGAAAAGAAGTAACTACCTAATAGGCTACCTCTTTTATTCATCTCAGCGGGCCGCTCGCAAAGCACGTATTGGACGGATTCGATTTCCGCCGAGAAATCGGTGGCCGCTATACCCAGTCTTCTAGCATGGTCCCTACGGCCCAGTGACGGCCACACTGGCCTTCTTCACGCGTTCTTCTAGATTAACCTTCCAGCTCAGCTCGGAATCGAGGACAATTCCCAAATACTTCGCTTAGCTGGAGAGAGTAAGCTCCTGTCCACACAGCCTTGGATGTCTCCTCCTTGTAAAGAGAACCAGCTTCGTCTTCGAGGGGTTTACCCTAAATCCACTCTTATTGGCCCAGCTATCCAGCTGTAGCAGCGCATACTCGAGCCTTTCACTAATGGTAGAGAGAAATCTGCCAGTTACCGGGATGCATATGTCATCCGCGTAGGCAAGTGCCTTAAAGGCCTCTCTCTCTAACTTGATAAGGATTTCATCCATTACCAGTAGCCACAGGAATGGTGATAGCACCCCCCCCCCCCCCCCTCCAGCGGTGTACCTATATAGACTGCCCTTCTCAGCATTGAGTTGATCCAGTCACATCCTTATCAACTCCCACCCTTCTCAGTTGATTATATATAACCTCCATCTTCACGTTGTTGAAAGCCCCCTCAATATCCGGGAAAGCACTTAGAGTGTACTCGTCATATTCCAGGGATTTCTCAACAACGGGCACCACTGCATTTAGTGCCGACTTTACCGATTTCCCTTTTGTATTGCATGCTGGCCACCCCTGCCACCTTGCCATACACTTCTTATGTGTACCTCTATTAGTTTCTCCAAGATCTTCAGCATGAAGGAGGAGTCACTGACAGGTCTAAAGTCTTTTCTCTCGATGTGGCCAGTTCTGCCTGCCTTCAGAATGAAGATTATCTTCACTTCATAACAGGCCATGAGCAAGAGGCAGAGCCTCAGGCAGCTTTTATAAATCGTCACTTGTCATGGTATGATATACCTTAGTGCCCTCTGAAGCGTAATGGGTCCCTCAACCCTCGACGTCTTAAGGAGGTTAAAAGAACGGACCGACCATTTTATCGCTTTTTCGGTAACTATGGAGCTGATCACCTCCTCCTTTCCAACGTGTAGGTGCCGTTTTGAAGAACTCGAGACGGAACTATCTCCCCCACTACCCGGGAAGTAGATTTAGCAGCTCCTCGTTTGTAGTAGTCCAGACTGCGTTCTCCCCTTTTATGATACTATGGTCTTTAGCAAGCACCTTCCGAAGTCCGGACGTTTCTGTATTAGACTCTATTTACTCGCCAACCTTAAGGCCTTCTCAAATGCTCTTAGACCGTCCTTATAGCGGGAACAGTCTCCCTGATCACCACTGCACTTGGCTGCATTAAACAACCTTCTATCCGGTAACAACCGTTTCAGGTGAAACAATACTACAACACACTAGTTCATTATTGCCTTATCTTATCTTATGTCCTCTTCTTTCGCCTCGTATACCTGTACCCACTGGGTATATATTTATGTAGGTTTTGGAGAATGCGACCCGAATGTTTGTGCATTTATCGTTTTAAAATGATTCTGAAAACAGATAATTTTTGATTCTAATATACATGTGAAACTAATTGGTATAAAATCATGTGGAATTAATTGGTATAAAATAATTTTATCATCTTACAGGCAACTAGCTATTGGAGCTCACACAGAACTCTTTAAAAAACATTTCAATTGCGTTTTATGCCAGTGTCTACCACTGAAATGTGGTTGGAAAATGCTGAGCGATTTTATGCAGAACAATGTGGGTTTCTGGGGCTGTGGATGAAAATCACGTTCGAATAAGGAAATTAGAAAATATTGGATCCCGGTACTATGTATACAATTATAACAATACAATGTTGCAAACGCGCACAATTTATTTGTGGCTATTGATTTAAAAGATGCAGAAAGAACCATTCATAGAGGTGTTTTTAGAGAATCGGCAGCAATATAGGACGGAAGTCTAACTTTTCCTAAATGATTGTTAAATAACACGAAGAGGATTTTTAATTACAGGCGCCTAAGCTAGTCCGCAAAATCTACCTTTTGGAGGTAAAGTCTAAAATAGTATAATGCCTGTGTCATCATTGTTGAGGCATTTGCTAATATCAGTAATTATCCTTAAAAAATCCGTTTTCCAATTATGATGATTTGAAAATCCGGATTGATACTTATAGAGCAGTACATGACTATTAAGATATTCGACAAAGTTCAAGAAGCTCTGATACAGTAATTGAAAATGTAAAGTATAACGCTTAAAAAGTAATAAATAAACATTTTCAAAAACATCGGCGATAAGCTATCGGCGCCCGAGGCATTGGACTGCATCCACATTCACACAATGAAAGTTAAAGCCATCAGAAACCGAGACAACATCTTCGTTACCTTGATTGGAAGATTACGTAACTAAGTACTTGAAGTGAAAAATTTGGGTATAGATTAGAGCTGAAAGTAAGTAGATAATTTACTAAAAATTGAGATTCGATTCCTGAAGTTCGAATCTGAATTATCCAGACCCGGTTCCAAGCTAGCCGAATCCGGGACCAAATTATTCGAATCCATACTAAACAAACAAATTTGAATTTTTACCCAGTTTGGACTGTTTCATTCGGAAATTGGAAATGCCAAAAAAATTAATTTTCCCGAAGAAATAATTCAATCTGGAGTAAATTTGCAACATTGTTTGCATCGCACGGATTAGTTCAGGTAGTTCGGATCCGGATTTCAGGAATCGAATAGTTCGCAGATACGGGTATCTGGATATTAGCAAATGCAAATCCAATTTGTAGCTCTAGTCTAGATCACAGTAGATTGGATCTTTGCCATAGACACCCGAGATTCGTAAGTTGCGATAGAACTGCCTACGTTGATGGTTGGGACTTAGCCCTCCGTATTTTCAGGGTTAGGATATTCCGTTCTGATTTGTACTGAGCCCTGTTTAATTGCTTGTGCCTGGAAAATAAATGCAATTAAAATCTTAATTTCTGACGAAAATCAGGGAGACTTATGAGTTTTTATATGCTTAGTTTTGAAACGGGTGTGTTTATCCATGATGTAGTTCAGGAAGATTTTTAAGAGACGCACTTTATTTGCTCCTGAGGTTGTAGTTGTAAATATCATTTGCGGGAAGACTGGAATAGTCAAAAAATATTTATTCATGATCGATTTGTCTGTAGTTATGGAAAGTTGTTATTGTATCTGAGATGTCGCTGCTTAAATTAAAATCGTATATCAGAAGAAATATGTCGTTATCCAAGAAACTGAATGGATCAAGTTAATTATGGAAAACGATTGGCTCGAGATTGGAAACAAATAGAATATCTAGATATTTTAGAATTTCTAGACAATATAGTAGGCTCACAACCAAACACTTTTAATACTATCTTAACATAGAGAAACTCAAAATTTCCTCTAAGCGAATGTTTGATAAGGACTCATTTCAAGTAATCATGAACATATATCTGTAACTGTATCGTAGATACTTACGTCTGAGGACTACGGATAGTCACAATCGCTTTAGGTATTACAACTCGAAGGTTGACTGTAATCTGTCCTCCCGAAGAGGCTAGTAACCTAAAAAATGCAGGTGTTTTTGGTAAAGAAAAACTGAGATGTGATTTTACTTCGGAGGCATTAAATACTCATTTCACCTCTACCGCATTATGCAAACCCGGCGTCCGAGATGTTAGTTGCAGACATTGGAAGGTCGGCAGACCAGAGTGGATGATTCAGTTTTCGCTGCATATCTGCTGAAAGAATCATCTATCCATAATGCGGCCGGTCCATACATAATTTCCTATACATTTTTTAAACTTATTCTTCCGTGCATTTTCACTGCCATTTTTAACATTTTCAAAACTTGTCTCACTACCTCCGAGTTGCGTGCATCATTTAAAATTGTGAATGTGTTATCTATACCTAAATTAAAGTCCCCCGAAAGCCCAACTATCTATAGACTAATAAGCATTTTATTGTTTCTGTTCAAGACTTTCGAGAAGTTGCTATACTCCCAGATCCTGGAACACTTAGCTACCAACAGTCTCTTAACCAGATGTCAGTCAGGTTTTCGAACTTTCCACTGCTGTGTGATTGCTCTTTTGAAAGTGACTGCCGATATCCGTAAATGGCAAAAGGGTTGACTGCCTTATCTTTATTGCATTTTTGATACCGTACAATTTCCTATGCTTTTATCAAAACTTTGCACTCATTTCAACTTTGCTTTCTCGGCCGTACTTTTAATTTCCAACTTTCTTACTGAGACATCTCAACAAGGAAGTGTCGTTGACCATCTGTCAAGCTTACTTCTATTGTCTTCGGGGGGTACCGTAGGGTTCCATACTTGGTCCCCTTCTTTTCAGTCTCTCTGAAAACATTAAGTATTGCAATATACATCTTTACGCCAATGATGTTCAATTATACTTCAGTCGGCCTATAGGTGCGATGGAAGATTGTGTCGATAGCATAAACTCCGATCTGCATAGAGTTGGTAGGTGGGCAGAAGATAATCTCTTACTATGAAATCCCAATAAATCACATGCAATAGCAATATATAGGTAGAGCTTGGACACAACCGACATCCTTCCAATTGCTCTGAACTCTGTCAATTTGACGTATGTCAATACAGTTAAAAGCCTTGGAGTTTTCCTTAACACTTCAATGAGTTTCTGAGACCAATTTTATAGTACCGTTGCTAAAATTTATACGAGACTGCATCGACTTCGGTTCTCTGCTGATGTGCTGCACAGATCTATGCGTATGAAGCTTGCAAAAATTTCCCGCCAACCTTATTAAACAGCGGACTATTTAGTATTCACGCATTAAATTCTACATGCGCTCGAATATTAAATGCAACTGTTACAGCTCCTATGGCTGTCCATAAAAACATTAATAAAAATGAAAGTGGAAGTAATAAAATAGGTAAATTGCTGATTGAAAGAGCTTTTAATACGTTTATTGCGTATGCTTACAAACTAACAATAATTCTACAAATAAATAATAATTAAATTCAAAAACAATAAAATTAGCAAAATAAAGAAAAAAAAATAATCCAAAAAAATCTTAACTATTAAATTCTCTTAAATTCTACTTATTACCTAAGATAAGAGAGAAATATTAATAAAGCAAAAAATAGCTACCAATTCCAATTTTGTTAGAAAATTCAATATAAAACAGAGTTAATTAATATCTTCTTGAGAAAAAAAGGTTAGTAAGTTTTATACGTATTTACTCCCTTTAGTATACTCAATCCTGAATGGTTGTTGCAGCTACTCCATGTGCCCGTATCTAACCTAAATCTGGACTATGGATTGAGCCCCTGGAAATCTCCCAAAGGGTTCAATGCCAAGATATGGTCCCTTTCCTGAATCCAAAACCAAATCAGCAGAAAAACCCCTGAAAATATCCCAAAAGGTTTTGCCGCTGATCTAGCCTACATAGATGTTAACCGGGATATCTATTTTGTATGGAAATCGCCCAATACTATTGATTTCGCGATTGACTGGAGTTTCCTGCCACACTTCACTTAGATATGTCCCGAAATGAAATGTTTTGTGAAACCCTTACGCTAACTTTAGTTAATTGGATATTTCCCAAATTAACTTTGTTGAATAGTTAGTAACAAAAAGAGGAGACAAAAAAAAATTGAGATGATAGAATTTTATTCTTAGCTTGGTGATATCACAAAACTGCGAATTAATTCTCCAATCTCAATATATAGAAAAGTTGAATGTGGAATTTTCTGGTAATATCCCAGAAATTTTCCCTTTTTTTATGTGAAGAACGAAGATCTGAAATCATAGAAGTTTATTCTCAATTTGGTAATATCCCAAAATCTTGAATTTATTCTATACTTTCAGTGGTATTTTTTTTAATAGAAAATTTCTGCTAATATCCCAAAAAAAAATCTATTTTTATTATCTGTGTGTGAGGAAGACTTGTTTGTGGAAATAACCCTACAATAATTTTGAGAACAAAGTGGAAAAAAATTCTAGTGGAGAATATCCGACTAGAGACCTTTACTGGTGAAATACCGAGTAACAAGTGATTTTTCTTCTGAAATTGCCCCCTTTTTATATGGGTGGGGCCAGCTGCCGTCTATTGTTCTGTGGCTTCGATTAGTTGCTAGCTATTGTTCTCTACTTTGCGTAAGTTCACCACGGCGCTGTACATTTTACGTTTTTTGAGATGACGGGGGCGCCACTATTCACATGATGTGATTTGACATTTGTCATTAAATGACAAATTTGTTTCAATTTGTGTTGTGGTTTTGTTTTGTTTTGTGAATAAAAATTTATTTTTATTTTAAAAAATATAAATAAATTAAAAAATAAACTTGTGCAACATAGTGATTATTTATTTGTGAGGACATATACGTCCTGCAACAAAAAACCCTGCACTGGATATTACAAATAATAAGATAAGTGGCTTAAAAGTTTTTATCAAAACTGTTGTGATTGTGTTTATTTTTAGCTGCATTTGCTGGTTTTTACAGCATGTTCTGGTTATTGCGAGAACCGAACTGGATATATTCGAGTTGGATGAATACATTCAATTTCACCAAGGTGTTCCTTCAAAGGTCATCTTTTTGAAATCTTGCATTAGATTTCAAAAACCAGTGCCTTTATGCATGCTACTATATTAAAAAGTATAGTAAGACCTGGAACACCTTACATCTTTATGGTGAATGTTGTGAATTTGAAGCAACTTGGCTGCAGTAACATCTTCATGGTATTTTTTTATTTTTTACTTTCAAGTAGAAAAATGGAAAAGTGGCACAGATTTCCGTCGACTTGAAGGTATGTATATGTTACCTAGTATTTATTATATACCCTTTTTTTAAATTTATATATATATGTATATTTTTTTTAATTATATATATTTCTCATTTTTATATTTACAAACTATATTGTTTGAATTTATTTTTATTAAAATATAATTTCGGTTGCTAATTGCAACAGCAACTTTTAATGACTGCATGAGATTTATAATTGGAATGAGACATTTTGAACACATCTCACCTGTTCGATACGCTTTGTTTGACTGCTCCTTAGAAAGATGCTCATCCGCAAACATATTATCTGAATACACAAGCTAATTTACAACAAAAAGCCATCATTACTTCGTGACTGACCTTCATGTATTTTCTTCAAGGAACTTCAACATCTCTATTCATCCGCGTCATGGATATTATCTCAATGAAAACTCCTATTTTGTTCAATCTGTGCATATTTGGAACATGATTCCAGCGGTTATTCAGAAGACGAAGCATTTACCACTTGTTGATTGATTTTAAGGTTTTTCGGGCCTGGTTTCCAGCAGTCTTGCTATTTATGTAAATGCGATTTCATTTCTTTTTAAAAATTTATTTTACTTCCATTTAATTATTTAATTTTAATTATTTTTTGTATTTGTATTTTTTCTTTTAATTTAGAACTCTAACGTTGAATTTTAAATTTTAAATTATTTATAGCTATTTGATTGCATTATCTTGTTGTAAAACTTTCTAATAAAATTAATTGAATTAAATTGAATATATAACCACACCGCCTCCTTGAGTGTGCCTACTTAGCTTACTTTTGTTTCTATTAATATTTTTATCTGTAACGAATTATTCTCGGTAGATAAATAAATAAATAAAAAACAAATCCCTAATCTCTAAGTCTCAGTTTTCGTTGTGACGACTATATTGAAAATATCAGTGATAATAGAGCCGACTTCAATGACTCAACTACTACAAATAATAATAACTGTTTTCTTATTTTTTTACAAGTACATTCATAACTGATAATGAAAACAAAAACGATTATTACAAAACTTTTATTGAAATTTAATTGCCACTTTTGTACAAAATATGTAGATTTACGTATAAAATAATTTAAAAAAGTAATAAAAACATTGGATTTTTTTTTTAACAATACTCATAATACTATAGTTAATGATTATTTTATAGGTATGTGTGTATGTTTATCAACCAAATTGCATTCGGTTAATCTTAATACAATTTTGTGGAAGAGATTTCATACAATTACTTATCCATTTGTTTGTATGTTGTATAATAATATTATGTAAAATGAATATTTCATGAACGAAATGTGTATTGTTTGCATCCTTAACGAATTCAAAAATTCTATTTATGTATGTCCATATTTATGGGTCAAATCTCTTGTATCTTAACCATGATGTAATATCAACACTTAAAGCTAACGTAATCCTAAAACGATGATGTTTTATAATCTCTGAAAAGAAAATTTAGAAAAAAATGTAAAATTATTTTAACAGAATTGAAAGATATTTTTGTAAAGATGAAATTGATTCCAAATAATTCGATTAATTCGATATTTCAATTTGGAACAAAAATCAAACAATAATTTTAAAGCCGTTGTTCTATTTGGATATATAAAATGAGTAGAGAAAAATGGAATTCGTAGATAGATTTGACTGAGCAGGGAAAAGCAAAAACAAAAAAAAATGTATATATATTTCTAAATGTGTCTATTCCTATCACCCATCTATAAAAGTAAATATGTCAAAAATATGAAAAAGATGAATTGCCATTTTCTAGTTTTTTGGATGTCCTTCAATTTCATCAGTTTGAAAGCTTAGCAAATCCAAAATGTTCTTTTTTTTCTGTTAAAATGGTTCCAAAATTGCTCGGCTACTTACATACATACAAACTGGCATAAATCCATTCTCTAATGAAATTCAATTTTTAGAATATATTCAGTATAGTCAGATCTGGAGCTACGACCACCTCGACTTACGACAATTCGCAAAAAAAATTACAAAGTTTATCAATTTTCTATAGTTTTCGCCAAATATATATCCTTGCACGCTTCTGGTGTTTGATGTAGTAAAAAATTAAAATTCAGAAATAAAATTAATAACACTTACGTACATACATACATACATACATGTCTATTACATTATTTGGTGGGCTATTTTTGTATGAAATTCGCTTTACGACGATTTCGACTTATGAAAATACAATGAAAAAAAAAATTGCAGCTACTAGCAAGTGAAAAAGCTTATTTTTACTACTGTGATGTGCATACAGGAAGGAAAAGGTTAAAATGTTATAGGATTGCAAAGTTTGCGAACCTTATTAAACTAGTTGTGAAGATATTCATCGAGAACCTGCAACTGATCCAGCTTCATTATTATCGTTCTAAAAATACAAAAAAAAACAATATCTGTCAAGTAAAGTACAGCGAACCGCTATCCAACTCAGAACCGACTAGTTCAATAAATTGGTAATTGGTTATTTATACATTTTAACCCATATAACCTTTTTATACAAATTAGCTACCTGGTGGCTAATATATATATATAACAAAATTTACATATTATTCCACAATATGTGCGACATATTTTTCTATAATAAAAATGGAGAAAGTCGCCCAAATAACTTTTCTATTATAATTGATATAACCAAAAAACCGTCCAAATAACATTTCTCTTAGAAATATGACCAAAATATCATATTTATAACCAGGACATCTTTCAAATAACTATTTGGTCATATTTATAACTAAATTTTTGATAATAGTGCGCGAAGGTGCTGTGAAATTATTAAAACTATTAAAAACGGGTCGTTTATATTAATTACTATATCCAAAGTTTGGGAGTTGAAGGGTTTATTGTTTTCTAATGGTTTCTATACATACAATCAACTTTTCAATTGTAGGGTCATTCCATGTCAAATAGGCAATAGGTGTGACATGAGTATCACCAATTTTGTTAAAGTTTTACATACTTAGAGGTTTTCTGAAAAAAAAAATACATTCTCAAAATTTCGCTAAAATGCTGTCCTGGTCTTTTTTAAAAATTTATATATATTTTTTTATTTATGTTAGGACAGTGAAATGTGGCTCATTTGAATGATAGTACTTCAGGCTATCTAAAAAACAATAGTATCTTAAAACTATATGTGAAAAAGGACATTAAGGATAAGAATTTTATCCTTCATCCTTGAATATCCTGGAAGGCGTAATTTTGATTTATAGGGTGTCCCGTTTGTCTTGCACCTGAAAGCTATGGATAGGCCATGCTTAGACAATAAAAAAATTGGATGGCAGATGAGGGAAAATCCTTACGAATTTCGAGATAACGGGATTTAAAAATATTTGGGTATGTTTTAATATATCACCCTATAACTTCTTAACATTGCAGCGCTTAATGATGATTGAAAATTTTGTAGATTAAAAATCGTTGGACCTTTCTAATGGTGTACAAATTTTACCCGTCCTCTTCTCCGTTTTGAAATTATGGATCAACAAATTTGAAATTTCGGAGTTTTAACTCTGTTTTTTAACTACTATATTTATCAAAAAACATGTCATCAACACCAATTTTTCATATGCGATTTATGAAACCCACACGTTTCCCTTTATTATCATAGTCTGTACCTAAAACGTAGCCCTTTCTGCGTTTTTTGCACTTTTTCTTAAGCATACCAAGCGAAAAAATTCAATAAATGCCAGAAAGTAGGCAATTGAAGTACTATCATTCGAATAAGCCACATTTCACAATAATTATATAGGTATGAATTTTTAAAAAAGACCAGTACAGCATTTTTGTGAAATTTTTAAAATGCCATAACTCCCGAAATACGTAGGTACTATAGAAGAAAAAATAATTTTAATTTGTTTCATCAACCCTATAAGTATGCAAAATTTCAAAAAAATTGGTGATGTCACACTTTTCGTGATTTTTGGTCAATTTGCTATGACGTCGACAATTCATAAAATTTCTTTAAACTTTTTGCGATATTAAAATTCATTTTCTTTCCTTTAAAAATCACACACATGTTCTAGCACAACAAATGATTTGTGGCAGTCACGCCAAAGAAAAATAATGTATCATTGACTTGAAGTTATTTTTATAACTAGAAAGTTATTACATAATACAGAAATTAATTATTTAATGACCAACAGTTATTTATGGTCAATTGAAGGTTTTATTTACCAAAAGTCACACTTGAGTTATAACAAAATGCAGTTATGAATTTCTAACTGGATCGTGGCAGTGATGGTCGTCATGCCGACTGCACATTTAGAAAACTAATCAGATCGACCAAAAAGTTATATTTGTTTAGATTCACGACGTTGGGTCTCTCTTAAATGACTTGGATTTGACGGAAGTCCATTTATAATTTAAAAACAGAACAAAAATTGAATATCTTTATTGAATTGTTCTGTATCTATGTATCTAGGGGAAGGTAACCTATAATGACAAATTCGGGTAAAACTAGAATTGGTCTTTCCACAAAATCTAAGTATCCGACGCATTCCTAATAGTATTGATCATGTTCTTCAGTTGTTTTGCACCCAACAACAAGAATAGCAGTGTCCAAAAAATCTTGTATCGAATTAGTGAAGAAAAAAAAAGTGAATGTTGAAGTATATTTTACAAGGATTAGTATTGTGTTTTTTTTAGGTATTAAATATTGATTTTATTTAATATACTATTTTTGCTGGATTTCTCCTATTCTAAAAAAGCCATTGATGTGACATTCGATGAATAATAAAATAATATTATTATAAATATTTTATTTGGGTAAAACGACATACCATGGACATGGGCAAATTGACATACCTTGGCCATGGGAAAAATAACATATGTGTTATTTTACTTGTGGCTTCTAAAAATTATGTTATTTTCTGAAGTTGGGCAATACAAAAGAAATATAATATAAAAATACAGAAGTTTAAAAAATAGCTATATTTTCGTTTATTTTGACAAATAAACTAAATTTCTGTTGAACCACCATTGCGTTTTATTCAAATTACATAGGTGGATTTTTACATACGCCGATAAAATACCACATAAGATGTGTTTTTTATTATAAATGAAAAAAAAAATTGTTTTAGTTTTAATGTCTAACATTTTTCAAAACATGAAAGCAAACACTTTAAAGCTGCTAAATATGTACTTAAATTGTTCTTAAATACAAAGGGTTAAGAACCACAACGTGAAATATTTGTGGTATGTTATTATAGGCCACCTTTCCCTACATATATATAATAAAATTTTATAACAATGTGTGTGGGGGGGCAGGGGGGTGGCGAAAGTTTGATATAGTACATATTGGCAAATCCAGTACAGAATCAAATTTCTTAGGTCATGACAAGAAGTTTTATCACCCACACTCCTGTACTCGAAGGCGAAAATAAATAATAACATTTTTGTTCAAACAGAGGTACTATAGTTTTCGTACCTTCTAACTCGGTAGGGTTATGTTCGATCGAAAAACGGGTTTCAATGCTCGCCTCAAGTCATTATCAGCTAGAGTTCGTAGAAGAAAATTTTTCTCTGCATACTCTTAGGGTTGTTGGTAAGAACCCCCGGTATGTTGCATATCAAATTACAGATTTACCGGAGTACTATCGGGTGGGGCACATTTTCCACATTCAGATAACTATCTCAGGACGTTTTTCCGCCGGAAAACCCATTTCATGCATTTAGGTCACACATACCCCAGCTACTACATTTCGCAATATATTATCGCAGTTCTTTCTTCCATAGCCATAAGTGCTCTGTTGTAAATATTTTCCGCATAGAAAGTCATTCTCCACATGGCACCAATTCCGCACACAATCACGAGAAGTAGAAAAGTCCACTTTTTCATCCATGAAAGTCTCTCAAGCTACATACGATCGCCCCCTAGGATTTAGAGAGTTTCCGCTTAGCTGTCAGCAAGAACCAGTCAATCACATAGAAACTGTAGAAGTGAAAGTTTTCCCCCGCTTTTAATTGAAATAAACATTGTTAATAAAATATTTACAGAGTATCTTTCATGTCTGTTGATGTCGGGCAAAAAGTTGTATGAAAAGGGGCGCTCCCCTTTCTATAAATTCTTGTTGTTGATAATTTCAATGTACACAACCTACAGTGGCTCAGACATTTTTCCCTCTAGAGATATCTTGAGTACTTACGTTGTACTCTTGAGCAATGAGTTTTTATGCAACCATACGATAACAAAGCAGATTTTCAAGCATAGAAACTCTGCCAATCAGCAGATATGATCTACAGATCTATAAGGACACATGAAATATGTCATATAGATCCACTTTTCCGTAAACTGAGTCCCAATTCAATCGAAACACTAAACAGAAGATATTTCCTATCCGGATAGGTAAGTTCACGAGTTCATCTGACAGAATATTTGTTAAAACACAGCCTGATTGTTAGAACCTATTTTGCATGCTCCTCCTCGCAGTCAAGATCCATCTTTATGATCTTTCGCCCTTATACTTATATCCTGCGCAACTTCTATGCCATCGACAGGACTAATCGCCTTTTTTTTATATATGGATTCCGAAGTTGTTAACATTTATTAACATCCAATTAATGAAACATCTATATGTTTATATAGATGATCATAGCCACTTAAGCAGCAACCGTCAGCCCACCCGTCCGGAGAAAATATGTATTTTTTTTTTTGAAAATTGGAACCAATAATGTATCAATAATTTTGGTTAGCTTAAAATCATTTAAATATTTATAGTATGTTGGCCTTCGACATTGTTTGACAACCTGCTTTTACAGTCTAACTTCAGACAGTAACTTTAAAATGAATTTTAAGCTTTCCTCTGGCCATTTAATTCAAGTTATATTATAGAGATGGAGTTCAACATATATCTGATCACTATGTGATGGCGTACCACAAGGATCAATTCTCTCTCCTACTCTTTTTATAATTTTGATTGGTAATTTTTTTACTTTCACTTTCAATTTTATTTACAGTTTTTCTGATAACTGCACTCTTTATTCAATAAGTAATGAGCTTACATTAATATTCGCTTGTGGTATGTGTAACTGTTTTTTTTTTCAATGCGCAAACTATTCTTAGAATTCAAGAATGATAATTTGAAAAATCATTGCCCAATAATACCGGCGAGCATAATATCGGATGTCTTTTACTCTGTTATCAAAATTATTAATGTTGTCATTCTGCCCAAACTGCTAGCCTGATTCCTTACAGAATTCTTCCCATAAGTATCATGCAAACCATCCTCCGAAGACATTTTCGAAGTTCGGTTTGGTCGCCCCATAAGTAAATATAACCAGTACAGATATGCCAGATTTTCCTCTCTACTGCCTCTCTTCTTCTATCCAGTTATGAGCCAAAGGTGTTCAATCGAAACGGGCATCGTCACTTCCCAGATTAAACAAAAATATCTCAAATTCCCTACACCTTTTCTAATTTCGGCTAAGATTGTTTCATAGGATTTCCCCCTCATAAAAACAAAAATAATAAAAATAAATCTCAAGAGCCCGCAAAAATGTGAAATAAAATTTTCACGAGTTCTTGTAAAAGCTCTGCTTTCCTTGTCGAATTTTCACATACCATTTTCCCTCGAAGCATTGAAGCTATAAACTCCGCTGTATTGGTGAATTTCATTGAAATCCTATTGATGATATTCAAAATTGGATTTTGTGTTTGGAAGTTCGTCGTTTTTGTAACAATCTGAAAAAAATTACAAACCTTCAGTAAGCAAAGGAATTTTGTTAATATCGTTTAAAAAAAAAATACAAACCGGCCTTGGAGTTGTACTCTTCATTGTTGCAGGTGTTGGAGCTGGAGTTCTTGGTGATTGTGCTTTCGCAGGCTAAAAAAAAAATTAAATTCATTTAGTTAAACAAATACAAAGCAAGAATTTTTCAACAAACGAACAGAATTGTCCTCGAATTCATCAACATCATCTCCAAATCGATTTCCAATTATTTCTTGAACTTCATCTTGGGCTGATTGCGTTATCTCATCCTGTCTTGTTGGACGTGGAGGTAATTCAGTTGCCGGGACCTTGATACGGATACCAATTTCACTTTTAGTGTGATAAGGCAATTTTTAAATTTTATATGCGTTTTTTTTTTTTTGTTCAGAGCAAAGCAATAAGTAGCTGGCCATAGTTGTGTATACCGAAGATAAGAATGATCAGAAGAAATTATTCACCAATCTACATTTTACGGAGTATATTAATCTAGAGAGTGTAGGTTACTTGTTGTTTTGTTTGCAAGGTATCTCAATTCGTCAAGACAAGGAAAGATAAGGATTTTGGCGAAGTACAGGGTTATTAAGATGGTTTCATCAGTTATTATAATATATTCCATTACTGCATGCTTTTTGTTCTTCGATAGAAGACTTTTTCCACCTTAAAGCCGAGGAGATAGAGCTGAAAATTCTAAAAATTTTGCAACATGGTATTTTTCTAGATGGTGCTAAATTATTTTGTGTAGTAGGTCCGATAGCATTATACAGGATAATTTTTCATAGATGACTGGTATAATATATCGACCTGGAACTTCCATCTTCTTCAATTAATGGAGTCTTTAATAGAACATGGTGCTTCCAAATCAATTAGTCCGGGATTCCTCCTATAACTCATTTTCAGATAGAGTAAACTCTTTCAATTTTTCCATTAACTTCTGCCGTCTGTTGTCAACCAAGGAAGGAATGGACGACGTAGATGTTGTTATTGGTTTATGCAAATTCGTTCACCAAACTTTTGTTCAGGATAAAATCTCTGTATCGTGTCGAATAGATACGTATAGGCAAAGATATATAAAATTTGTAACAAATGATCTTTTAGATTTTCCATTAGTGCACTAATTTATTGTTGGAGTTTCATTTTCATCCTTGATTTAGTGGAATACTTCTCTCTTCTCTAAGCAAGTGTTATAGCAATTGAAGCAATCTTAATGAGCTTAACCACTCCATCTCTCAGGAACCTTTCTACTGCGTTGGTTTAACTCGTATACTCTTTCGATTAACAGCCAATCGAGTGTTGACTTTTAGACCAATTACATGCATCTTCAACAAATTTTAGATTTTCTATTGCAAAACGTATGGGTGTCGTTCGCATAATTTAAATGTCAAAAATTAACAGTATTCCTGTTCTTATTCAAAAATCCTCTGATTCAAAATCCTCTTTGTGTGTTAGTAACGTGTAAAATGGGATCGCACTCCATCAAATGGTCGTCTTTAATTTTTCCCATTATGCTTTCCAATTTCAACTGAAGGTAAATCACTTCCTACAACCCTTCGAGGAAGGTCTGTAATTAGTATGCTAATCCTTTTTAATTAGTGAATTTTTCAGATATTTCGACGCCTAGTCGGTAAGTTTTCTATAGATCTATATGTGATTGTTGCCCTTTTCATAAGCTGTTAATTGTGGAAATTAGTTATGCTATTGGTGATTTATCTGATTGTTTTATACCGATAAATTCCATGGAGACATCTTGATGAATGCTAGGTCATGATAGTCCTTTTGTCAGCTAAAATTAAACATATCTTTTCAGTTTTCACTGTCTCTCCATCTAAGGAAGTATTTTGGACTTATAGATGAAGATCACGACGTATATATGGATGTCCTTCATTTCGTATCTAGATATGCCGCTATTATTGTTGTCTTCCCATAATTATTACATCTGTTGTGTTAGACTGGATTTTGTGAACTTTTCATGCATGTCCCCAACTCATCATTGATTGACAGTCTTAGGACCTATGCATATTCTTCTGGTTTTCCGAACTAACTTAAAGAAATCACTGAATGAATCCATTGCAACCAAGCAAAGGTACATAGATAATTTTTAACTTTTCTAATTACCATAATTCCTATAAAACTTTGTAGAAAACATGGACTTAGCATGATGCTTCAATTATACTTCAACGCGTTTCATGCATGCTCCAATTGTCTACACTCTGATAGCAATCTCCATACTTCACATGTTTATTATACCACCAATCAATTGAGCATGGCAGTGATTCGCCATAATTAATTCATTTAAACCCCCGTTGACACTAATGAATCCAAATAAAAATGAAAGATTTAATGGAGACAGTTAATCCACAAAGACTTGCAGCAAATGAAGTTTTCCATGTTTTTCAGTCATAGAGCACCACAAAATTGGCACTGTAATATTACAGCATCCCACAAAAGTAGCTCGTGTTGATCCTGCCGATAACATCAACTACTTAGCCGTGAATCTCCTCATTCCTCTACCCTGTTTATTCTTCCACGCTACAACGAAATCGTCGTGAATATCAATGAAGCAGAATATATATATGTAGGTTGGCACCAGATATGATCGAAGGAGATGGAGATCTTTCCGAGGACGAAATACTTTCAGCCCGTGTAAAATCATTTAATAATATCCATATACCGTCGAGGGATATATCTGTTCATTAAATAATACCAACATGGATCTATTATGGCAAATGCTGTCTTATAATCTATACAAAGAAGATTTGCAGGGCGAAATTAGAGTTCGAGAATCTCCAGGTGTTAATCTAATCGATCGTACAATTGTTCCGAAAATATAGTCTAATGTCTCTTTTGAAATTAGCTGTGTAAAGACGGTAAGCAAGAAAACATATTCCTCTCCAGTTATTACAGAAACGTAGATTGCTTTTCTTCAGCAGTGTGATATTGGTTCCTTTTTTGTCAGCTGACGAGTGATGATGGTATATAAATTCCGTTTATTCATTCCATTCCATGGGTTCTTCATCGCGATGAGAGTTGCCATATGCATACAGGGTGTTTCCATCCAGGTGGTCCATAGAGCAGGAGGGAATAGATAAATAAAAAATCATTTAATAATTGTATGACAGGGGGTCCATATCAACCGTTTCGAAGTTATAAGCTCCCTGTAAAAACAACAAAATCTAGTTTTTCATAAAACACTCGATGTTTTTTTGTAAAGTACACGGTGTACGGTCTTAGCCTATTCACAAAGCTATTCTCATTCCTTAATGCCTAAAAATATCGATTTCGGTATACCCTAAATAGGCTGTGAGCTAATACTTCCTTAACGGCTGCAGATAGCCCATTAAGCAGAAGTCTACAGTTTACTGATTTTATAAAAAAAAAAGTTATGTTAAGAACCTTTTGCAAAAAGAATGGAGGTTAAAGTAAAAAAATATTAGATAATCCAAAATTTTTTGTTTTGACCACAATAACTCCTGAGAGGAGATTGCGGGGTTAGTTGAACAGTCGTTGAAAAGCCCATGAAGGCCTGCAAACAAGCAGGTTTAGACGTAAACCGTGCACCCTACGCTGTACATAAGACACAAGGTGTTTTATGAAAAACGAGATTTTATCTTAATCACCCTGTAACTCCGAAACGTGTTATATGGACCCCCTCCCTGGCATGCAATTTTTTGTTTGCCTAGGTGAGTACTATAACCTCCTGCTCTATGGACCACCTTGGTGGAAGCACCTTGTATACGTCATGATGTACTTTGTTGTTTTAGTTTTGTGTTGGATTTATGTGTGCTTTTTGAACATTCCTCAAATCAATTCTACCTATTTCATTAATGGCAGCAGCCCCTTTGCTGCCTCCCCAATATTTCTGCAGTGGTCTATTAATGCTGCAAGATATAGCTTCAGTTTCAACTCCTATTTCACGTACGGGAAAGAGAGTGAAAGTTACTGCCGAAGTCTGATTCCTCCCTTCTTTCGAACATCCTAATATTATTGATTTGGTTACTTCAGACCTCATCCGTAGGCTTCCCAATCACTTTGTAACAAAACTTGTACAGATATAACTGGAAAGCTGTAAGTTTTATAAAAATCAATCATGATACCTCGATTTATAGGTACTGTTTGGTATGCATGTTTACCATAAATGTGTTCCATTGTTGAGTTATTCAGACTGGCTTAGGTATTCATAATACATATATCCTCTGGAAGATGATGGATGATGATGAAGATATCGCTTCCAGGTATCGAACACATTATCCTTGGAGAGCAGAGAAAAAAACTATTCTTTTGAAACAACATCAGAATCTTCTGTTAAGCATACTTTCTGTTCCTTTGAAGTCCAAAGGGATGAACGCATCGATGCAAGTATTTTGCATTCTGTATCTATTCAACAAACCTCGTTGAGTACCAATATGTTACGGTTGTTTCCTTCTATTTCAAGTAGCACGGATTATAGCATATTAAGTGGAAGAAGGACTCATATATTTAGAGTTGTGGATATACGCTACGTAAGCAATACAGTATCCATGTTCTTGATGGATTAGAAGCTCCAAGAAGCGAGTTATTCCAGTGATTGGATAAAAATGAAGCGATTTTAGTGTTTAGGGAACTTTTGATTTTAAAAATTCTGTAGAATACAGGGTATTTCTCGTTAATTTATGAACGGTAGAAATATTCGTTTTGCGTGGAAGGAGTGCACAGATTAGGTGAGATGCATACAGCGTGAATTATTGGGATTTTTTGCTGCGAGATCTATTCCATTACATTAGTAATTCTGGAAGCTATAGAAGAGATCTACGCTTCTACGTCGTTCCTTTTAACTCTGGTTGTTGGACTTCTTACGATTAATATGTGTAATTGACGTCATTGTTGATGTTTATAAAACTTATTCAGTATTTTGATTTTGAGTAATTACGCTATTTCATTAGAAAAGCTAGAACGATTAACTGTCCATTAACTTTCAAATTGTTTTCCATCTTAGGATTTAAAGTAAACTGAAGAATTCTCTTGCAATTTACTTGCTTAAAGGCGGTACAGGAGGATGAAGATCAACTTCATTTATAATTTCCTAAATTTCTTTTCTGAGAGTGCTAGATGAACTCGAAGAATCTTGTTCCGCCGGAAATTTTTAATATGACCTCTAGACTTAAGCCACATTGACCTTCTATTTTTATTTCTTTAGAAGATCTTTAGAAGGATTTTATTGAATATAGAAAAGCGACCTGTGATACCATGTCTTGGGTTAGATTACACTCCTGCAAAATAAAGCTGTGTCCGATTAAAAACGTTAGAGATTTTCAGTTTATCGTTGTTGAATGTGTCGAAACCTCCACATTGAGATTGGAACAATCAGCTTAACCCCAAGAAATTTCAAAAAATTCTATTGGGAGAACTATGCACTCTATTTTCGTGATAATTCCCTCTTAGAGTACTTCTGGATCCCATCTGATGTTCTTGTCTCTCAGTTTTGTCCCGCTCATGCGCTGAAGATATCAAAAAGCAATCTTTGCTCATCTTAGCGAGTTGATTGAAAATTTTATGATGGTTTTTCTATCAAAAACTAACTGTTAGTGAATTTAAGTGTTATATTGATGGAATTCAGTGAACGTAATTTTGCATTCTTTTATTCAATCCAATTTTCTTGACTGGGATTATATGTCTAATAGTACTTTTTGTAACCTCTTTTGTGTCCCTTTATTCAGGATTATTTCCATTTGTACGGAAATCAGGGAAAAATATCCTATGCAAAGAACACTTGACGTGTGAGTTGGAGGAATCTTCGTCAAAAGATGAGGATTTTTCACCTTCACAATCCACATATACTCCCAACGAAGATGCCGGTTCGTCCTAATTTGAATTGGATGAAAGCGATACAGTCCAGGAGGAAGAACGTGTTAGGCTCGAATAACTTTCGGATGTTAATTCATTGAACGTTCCCACGATACCAAGTGCAACGGCTAAGCTCGACTGAACTTCCTAAGTGGAGTAAAGTGAACCGAAATTTTATTCCTCGTTTAGAAATTTCAATAATTCTATCCATGAATAATCTTAAGGAAACGTCCAGCACTCCGGCGTCCTCAAAGGGTTGCTGTAGTATGCGGGGGCGGCAAGGGTTTTCATATTTCGCTGCACGTTACCTTTTGCAGCTATTTATCTGATATCCACTGTTAACCATCATATATATATAGCTAAAGACATAGATGGTGACGGTCTTAAACATACATATTTGTTTTGAGTACCACATACAGCAAGTATAAAACGGAGTTCTCCATTTAAATTGGTATTTGGATGATGTTGAAATGGTGTTCTCAGAGTTGGTATTACTTGTAGTGCCCCAATCGATGCCGAACGATATATTGAATACCCTTCCTATGGGATTTCGCTCAGTAGTATTAAGCCCACTATTTACATTGTTGGTATTGTCGTGGTTTAAGTCTTATACATTTCCAGAGTCGATACTATCGGTGCCGATCTTCTCAGAGTCATATATTTTCAGTTCCGCCTTTTTTTTTAGGTACTCTTATCAGCGCCGAAACTGATCAATCCTTGGGATCTATATTGTCAACAGTAGTATTTCTCATAGACAGTTCAATTAAAAAAAAAATAGGTATATTCAAAAGTGTAAAGTAAAGTAAAGTAAAGTAAAGTAAAAGTGAAGTATAATATTATTTTTTGTCAATTGGGAGCACGTCTTTAAATCACATCCAAATCCAATTGAAATTTTTCCTTGTCTTGACAAACAAAATCACTTAGGAGATATATAATCTGGCACACCATGTAGAAAGACGAAAGTACAATTGACGGTATGAGCATATAAAAATATCAAAGTTGACTTATTCGTATGATTCATAGTTGAATCTATCAACTTTCTATACCAAATATTTTCCTATCTCCTCTGATGATTATACGTTCTTAAAAGGAATTCATGTGCTGTACAAAAAACAACTTTAACATTTAAATCAGCTCAACTTCATACAATGTACTACAACCCTTAAGGGGGCCTCTGCCATATTATAATAAAAGAAGCGCGTAGTAATACCATTCAAAATCCAAGAGTTTATCTGAAAAAGTTCTTTTATCATGCGTGCTAGATTATTATAAAGAGCGGTGCAGAAGATCAAAGATTGCGAAAAATTAGCTAAAAGTATAGAGAAGAAACAAGTGTTTAATATTGAAAATAAATAATTTTTTATATATATTTACGTAACTGAGTGCAGAAAATTAAATTAAAAGTTAAAAATTAAATTTAAAAATTACAAGGTAAATATATACGGTATAGCGATATTAACACAGAGGAAGCTTAGTAATAATTATAGAAGACAACACTATTCAGGCGTAGTAAAGCAAGATAGTCAAGAGATTGCGCTAGTATATTACTATTATTATTATTATTATTATTAATTATTATGTAGATAATAAAGTTATCCGAGTCTAAAAATAAAAGCGAAAGGATTAAAGAAGGGATTTACTCGGGTCACAGCTGGTAATTGTGGCCGTAATGTGAAAGCAACTGATGGCCTCGTTGTAGTTGTTGGAGTTGGTTGAATTTTTTGAATTTTATTCGCTGGTTCATTTAGTTGAATTATGTTTTGATCACCTGTAATGAAAGTATTCAGATGTACATATGTCGGTTACCTACCTTAAAACATGCGAATCTCTTACCATTATCATCTAAGTCACCGTTGTTACTAATTGCATTGAATTTTTGATCTCTTAAATATTCCAAGAAACGCCTATGATACTCTCCTGTGGTATCCCATTTTTCTCTTAAGGCATTGTAGTGCTCTGGATAATCGAAATAAAGTTTAGTTATCACCTTGAGTGCACCTTCCTTTTGAATTGGCCAGCACCGTCCGCATTTTGTTCTTAAAGCTTCAGGAAGTATTCCTAAAAGTGAAAGAAAAGGATTAATTAATTAATTTTTTTTAGATTGAAATTCTTAGATGTTAATTTCTGTCTGTAAAATAAATAATAAATGTGTTAGTTTTAGACTAATTAACAGGGGATGTGAGAGGGGTGATTATACCCAACATGAATTAATTTTAATTAATTTTAATTGTGTTTTTTTTTAAGGAATATTTTTATAGCTACTCTTTTTGTTAAGTTTCATTCATAAACCTTACAACTTATAGTCTGTTAAGTTATGACAAATTATATCCAAAAGTAGAATTTTTTTACTGCTGCGTATTGTCACGCAACAAAAACAAATTTTACGTATTAAAATTGTTACGTGCAATAGAAACGGGCAAGTGACATCTATTAGAAATAGAAATTTCACATGAAATGAGACACTATATTTGCAGATACTGAACAACTTTAGGTCCGGCGGATCCATAATTCTGGAGTGGTATTTTCGGAAAGTTTCTGGAGAATTTTAGAGTATAAATACAGCACTTGTTGTTGAGCCCCAAGCTTAGAAAAGTACCTAGGAATAATGCCTTGGTGGAATAAACGCGCCAAAAATCCCTCCACCAAGAGACAATGATATACGCATGTACGTCACTGTAACCCAAACTTGCAATCACAAGAATGTCCTTGCAAGTGATGGTTGCAATAATCATGTAATCGGCACACGCGTGTTTTATGATATAGTCTGAATAGTCAAAAAACCTGTAAAATAAGAATAGATAACGAATATATTGTGCAGAAACTCGCACGTAATGCACAAACTGAACGCTTGAGTAGAAAAACTTCTGATGAGTCCTGTGGCTGGGACGAAACGTTAAGTATCGCCAAGTAGGAGCCTATATGGCAAAAAAGCCCCCAAAAAATAAAATCTGTAACCCTTAAATTTTTTGTTTGACCATATTGAAATGCAAGTAGATGCACATAATTTCATAATTGCCCGCTACGCGGAACAGATATACATTTAGAAATAGAGAAAAAAAAACCCTCAGAAGAGAGGGTCACAGACAAGACGAACAAAAACAGAAATAGAATACAAACACAAAACACAATATCCATACCGCTTTAAGAGGAAACTTCTCTAGTACCTCACTAAAGTACTACGGTGGATAAACTAAGCGACTTACGGCGCTAGACAAGTGCTGTCCCACCTGCCGTACAACGTTTCGCCATACTGCTCCAGGAGAATATCCTGGATACAGATGACAAAAAGCTTGCACTTGCAATTTTTTTGCAAAATTTGATGATTTTTTTTTTGCAAAATTTGATTTTTTTGCAAAATTTGATTGATTTTTTTGCAAAACTTGATGAATGAAGAACTTTAGGTCCGGAGGATCCATAATTCTGGAGTGGTATTTTCGGAAAGTTTCTGGAGAATTTTAGAGTATAAATACAGAACTTGTTAGCGCAAGAGCAATTCTTGGATTAGACAGTGATGCGAATATAAAATGAAAGTGCATAAATACTAGTGGGTGCTGTTCCCGGGATCCGGGAATGAAAAAGAATAAGATGCCGGGATTACTCGGGAACCGGGAATTATTTTTAATATTAATAATTTTATATTTGTACTATAATTCTTTTTTTTTATTTACAAAAAACATAGAATAATAAAAATAAAAAGGTTTAATGCACTTTGTCTGGTATATTTTTTAAACTTATTCGAGCTTTTTAAAATATGTTTTTAAGCAACATAAAACATAAATTGAATGATCTGACAAACCCACGCGATTTTTTGTTACAATTGTTCCAGAAATTGAAAAAACTCGCTGCTGTTCGGTTGATGTTGGTTTGATCTTCATTACTGAATTATAAATTTTTTTAAGAGTATGTGTCATTGTTCCTGTTGCCGCATATAATCTCATCTCCTTTTGTATAGAAGTTGTTTTGTCAGATTTAACTACCTCCATAGTTTTCTGTGATTTACTTATTGCACCTGCCAAAGACTTCTTCAACAAATCGTCTGTAGTTGATGGTGATGGTAAAGTAGTATCGCTTGTTGTTGGTACATCAATTATCTCGTATAAATCTTAATCATTATCTATGGCTATCTCCCGATCATCAGAAAAATATTCTATTACCAAATCTTTTGCTAATTTAGATACTGCGAAAATTGATGATACAACAAAAAACTGTCCATAACTATTCAAGTCACAGTTATTTGTATCAGATTTTAAATTTTCTGGATTTTGCAGAAACATTGCAAGCGAAATCAAATCTTTTGAACGCCGCGCCGTTCAGACAGTCTATTCTGCAGCGCTTCTAACAAGTTTGTTGCTAATGTGCCAGGTAAAACTCGAACAGTATTGAAGACAAACTTTATAATTCCCTCTGAAGTAACAAGATTACAATCTCTTGTGCAAAGTGCTTCAACCGCCAATTGTACTGGTTTTAAGACACTTAACAATTCCTCCAACTTTGCAGTGTCATTTTCGTATATTTTAACCGGGGAGTTTAGATTTATCAACGCTTTTTTAATACAGGATTTCAACAATAGATATCGTTCCAACATTGGAGCAATACTGTTTCACCTAGTCTGAGAATCCAACATGAGATTGAGTTCTTTTCCATGCTCGTTTTTAATATATTTTTGAAGCACACAGTTTTTTACGGTTGATTTCTTAAACAACTTCACAATTTTGCGGACATTGTTCCAAAATAATTTCAATATTTTCAGGTAATTCAGCATCAGCATCCTCTTCTACTTGAATAGATTCGTTATCATCATAGTTTTCTAAGTCGAAATATTCATCAGATTCTTCTGCAGAGGAAAACTCTACAAAATTATCATCGGAATCGCTTGTTTTGGATTTTGCTATTTTTTTATAAATAAAATGTCACAAATTGCAAATTGAATGCCATGATTTAAGCATAATTGGTGGACGGACCATATATCATGATTCTTTCCCAAAATTTTTTCATAACAGATGCGCCATCGGTTGTTACGGCCAAAACATCACTTAAGTTAATTTTAAAACTGAACAGTTTTTGCAGAAGTAGATTTTTTAAAACTTCAGCGGAACAGTTGCCATAAAAACTGATATGACCTAGATTATCGTAGCTTCCGTTCGAATTATGCACGACGTTTTTGAAACTTGTCCATTCATCAAGTGTCAAACTTAATAATGAATTCTCTTTTTTGTACAAATTTATTCTTTATATAGTTTCCAATTTTACTAATTCATAATAATCGTGTACGAGTTTCATAACATTGGTTTTGTTCTTAGGCAACTGAAAGCCACGGGCATTCAAACTTTTTCTTATAAATGAACTTTTACAAGCACCAGAAACTGAAAATCCATGCAAAGCACATAATCTATCTACTATTTCAGCCATAGATTGTCGTTTAATATAGTTAAAGATTGTAGGATGAATTTTAGAAATCTTCGAAGATGCTGGACTTGCTTCCAAGTTGGCTTCATTTTCTTTACGTTTTATTGGCTTTTCTGGATGAACAGCTGAAAGATGACGAATTAACCCACTGGTGGATGATCCTTTTCATCCGATATTTACTGAGAAGTATTTGCTTACCGCCTTTTCACAACTTTCATCCCTTTTGATATGGTTTCAAACTTCCGATGAATTCTTTTTAAACATGGTCTGATAAAAAAACTTTTAAATATAAATACATAATTCATCAATACAGATTTTTTTGCTTACCAATTATTTCAAAAGAAAATAAACTGCACAAAATGAATTCACAACAATTAATGAAAATAAACTAATTAAAAATATATGAAAAAACTTCTGTACCTAAGCCTACTACGTAGAAAAATATTCCATGGGTTAACGTTTTTTGAAGCCATTCCCTTTAACTCGTACACGAATTTGTCTATTTATATATTTCTCTACTATTTTCGACACTCTCGCGGACCCACTTTTCGTCATCACAGCGAGCTGAAATTTTGGCACACAGTTTCATGTCGCGTGATAATTGAATCTATCAAAATTTGAACCGGAAATTTCCATGGAAAACCCGGAAAATCGGGAAAAATCATTTGAAAAATTGGTACAAATTTGATTAGTGATAAATCCGTTTCAGGAAAAATGCAGAGTTTTCCGATTTTTCCGAAAAATTTTCCGGTAAAAAAGTTTTCTGAATTATGCAGGATCAAGTTCCCTATCAACTGGCATCATTACTTTCTCTCCGACAATGGTGAAAACTTGCAGAAAAAATCGAGGAAAATTCATGTGAAACGCTTTTCTGGAGTTTTTCAGACCAAGGAAGCGCTTGACCGTTTTGCAACCTAAGACAAAGTTGTAGAGCGAAATGAGTTGCATAAAGTTGCTTTTGTGGAAAACTCCGTGAAAACCCCGGAAAAGCTGGAAAATCATCTGACAAATTTTCATCGATTTGATTAGTGATAAATCTGTTTCAGGAAAAATGCAGAATTTTCCAATTTTTCTGGAATTCCCGGAATTTTCCGACATTTCCGGAAAATTTTCCGACAAAAAAGTTTGATAAGCTATGCGGAATCATTTTTTTCTGTCCTACTGGCATCAATACTTTCTCTTCAACAATCATGACAACGTGCATGAAAAATCGAGGAAAATTCATGTAAATTTTTAAAAAAATTCATAGTAATAGGAAAAGTCTGTGGACAACATGGAAAATCGGGAAAATTCATGTTATATGGGATCAAGTTGGAATACAGCTAAAAAGCGCTGTTTAAAACATAATTTGAATTTCAGAAAACCGTTGCAGTACTTCAATGATTTGATACTCGAAAAATGTTTGTTTTCGGATCGGCACCAACAATGACTTAAAATATCTCCATGCAGCACGTAATAACAATTTAGTTAACGTGAAAAGGCAGAAAATAAAATAAGTAAAAAACGAACTTCACACAAAACTGAGGCCAAGTCGCATGAAAAAGTAGAAAATAAACTTTTCTTCACACACAGAGGTGGACTCAGATTTTATTCGCTGATAATCACCGATATATTTCAGTATGATCAATCAGAGGTAATAAGTGATTTAATTCATGAAGAGAAAGAATATTCAAGAGAAATGACCCAATCAAAAAATCTGAGTCCACCTCTGTGTGTGAAGAAAAGTTTATTCTCTACTTTTCATGCGGATTGGCCTCAGTTTTGTTGGAAAACTCGTTTTTTACTTATTTTTCATGTTTTAAAATATGATTCCACTAATCACTATGGAAACATTTGGTATTTTATCTAAAATGACAAACTTGAGTAAATTATTTTTTTTTAATTCCCGGGTTTTATAATGGTGAAATCCCGGGAAGGACCCACTAAAAATAGGTGAACGTTTTATAATTGGATTGCGATAATTTGAAGTAGCTAGTTTTAATTAAAGTATAGAATTGAGAATAAATTACTTGTGAGTTTGTAATAGTAAACAGTTAGAGTGTAATAAAAAGACCTTGCGAATTATATCTAAAATATTTATTATGTTTTGAATAACGAACAGAACACACGCACGCAATAATACTTTTGAAAAAATTGTTCTGATCGGGCTACAACCCGATTACATGTTAATTTTTGTATATTTTTATTTAATGATTTATGTTGTCCCCAAGCTAATTGAGTAAAAGTTACTTCTCTACATTTTAGGATAGCAGTTTCTACAGTTTTAATAAAACTATGTAGGGATTATTCTCTCTGAGAGTTTTTCTGCAGGACAAATTAATTTCTTCTTTGATAGCATCGTACAAAGAAATGGAAGAATTTCTAACATTTGTTGAATATACGGAGTTATTGCTTAAACCTCTACAGATCTCTTCCACTGTGAAAAATCTAGTGAAAACTGTCTGAAAATGGTATGTTCGTATTTTTTCAACTCCTAGCATATATATAATAATTATTTATTTACACTATTTTTTCCTCTCTTCACCTTCAGAGGACTCTTGCATAACGACGGAACTGGTTTCAAAAAATTTAACTGTAGTGAAAAAAATGGCGAAAAACGAAAAAGTAGTTGAACAATTTTGTTTTTTGTAAATCGATAAAACGGGAGTGGCCTTCCATAGTTTTCAATGAAATGAAAATTCAAAAGTATCCGAAGTGTGAAAGTCTAAGGAAGGCCGTGAAGGACATATCTTTCAAATCTGCGATTTATGTGAACGGCATAGAAAGGAGACTGCGGGACAGTGGGCTAGCATACTCCAAAATTAGTTTAACAAAAGTAAAGTGGGGGAACTTTATTATATAAGGACCGTCGAATATCTTTGACTATTGTTTAACGAAACCCAGTATCGCATTTGTTTGATTTACGAACACGTCAATATGGTCCACGAAAGCTAAATTGGAGTTAAACATGACTCTATTAAAGGCTTTGGTTTTGTCAAGCCTAATTAAGGACCTACCGTCAATGGTGAAATCGAAATATAGTATATATCGGTTGCGAGAAAACAACATAACGGCACACTTGCTGATGTTAAGGGGAAGTGAGTTTATAGCGGATCATCTCTAAAAAGCATCTAAAACAAACTTTTAAAAGATCATATATCATCATCAAATATTGGCATCGTCAGCAGAACAAAGAATTTTCGAGTTAGTAATAAACAAAGATACATCAATACCGTCAATGGTGAAATCGAAATATAGTATATATCGGTTGCGAGAAAACAACAAAACGGCACACTTGCTGATGTTAAGGGGAAGTGAGTTTATAGCGGACCATCTCTAAAAAGCATCTAAAACAAACTTTTAAAAGATCATATATCATCATCAAATATTGGCATCGTCAGCATAACAAAGAATTTTCGAGTTAGTAATAAACAAAGTTACATCATTGATGTAACTAATAAAAAGAAGTGGACCTAAATGGCTACTCTGAGGTACACCCGAGTTGATAATTATTTCTATCAAAAGCACGCCACGAAATAAAACACGTTGTGTACGACCATATAAATAAGAATTCAGCCAATCGATAAATGCAGGTGGAAATGCAAGAACAAATGAATAAGAACCCAGTAATAAATTCTATCGAAAGCTTTTCTGAAGTCCGTAACGACAGAATCCAATTGCTTACTTGCTTCAATAGATGATGTACAAAAACTGAGGAATTCCAATAAATTACTAATACTGGTGGAAGAGGCCAAAACATGTTTGCAGTGAAAGTACAGTACATCGTTAATCATGGCCTCAAAGACTTTACCCATAATTAATTATATCACATTAGTTTCCCTTCTTGTGTAATGGAAACATTAGAGATAGTTTCCAAGGCATCGGAAAGATACCAGGACGAGTTGACAGATTAAATAAATGACAAAAACGAGAGACAACCTGCAACTTTTGCGGCAGGTTGCAGGTATGCCATTATTACTCATCTAGATACTAATAGCCAAATTTGAGATGAGCTTTATTCGTAGTTGATTAGACTCGCCAGATGAGTAAGATCCTTAACACTAAAATCACAGTTACTCTTAAAACAGATATGCTTCGAGCAAGTGACGACAATATCTGATATAATCACACCCAGAGTGGATTTTGTAAGACAATTCCAAGTGGTTCTTGGAGACCGACAACAATGGAGCTCCACTAAACCGTTCTTCCAACAAGGATCGATGGCTCTAGGCTCTACCCCTACCGTATTCCAAGCCGAGGTATTGGCCATAGAAGAATGTGCCAATACCTGCATTAAAAGAGCCATAAATGGCTCAACCATTAATATCCTCTCGGACAGTCAAGCTGCCCTCAAGACCTACACTGTCAAGTCAGGGATAGTCTGGGAATGTCTACAAACCCTCAAAAATCTATCAAGGAGAAACAAAGACATGAGGGTCACAAAGGCAATGAAATTGCGGATGGCCTAGCCAAAAGAGGAGCGGAAACTCAGTTTGTCGAACCAGAGCCATTTTGTGGCACTTCAAAGTGCTACCTCAAAGGTACTCTAAATAGCTGGGAGAATAAACAAAAATCCCTGTATTGGAAAAGGCTACAAGGACTTCGTCAGGCAAAAAAGTTTATCGACACCTCTGGCGGAAAAACAAAAGAACTAATACTCCTTAGAAGAACAGAGCTCAAAATGATCACTGAGCTTTTCTCAGGTCATTGCCCCTTGAGGTATCACCTAAACAAGCTGGGTTAGGCTGAGACTTCATCCTGCCGCTTCTGTCAGGATGCTCACGAAACCTCGGAGCACTTGCTCTGCAACTGCGAAGCATTGGACAGGCGGAGATTACTCCACCTTGAACATGCTTTTCCTCCACCAAGTTACGTATGGAACCTCAAGCCCAGAATGGTTCTAGACTTTATTAACAATCTCAACGTATAAATGGAGCAAATTCAACGGGTACTCACAATAGTTCTTTCAGGTCGCAGTGATTGCGAGGCTAACGCCTATACACCCCTTCACAAATCTAATCTAATCTAATGCCATTATGACTGCTCTAGAAACTATTAGCCAAATTTGAGATGAGCTTTAGTCGTAGTTTATTAGACTCGCCAGATGAGTAAGATCCTTAATACTAATATCACAGTTACTCTCCGAAAATGCAGACCTAAAAATTCACCAAAGAGGTTGGAAGTCATCAAAAGATCGTTACTTTCGATGATACGTTTAGAATTAACAAATCAGATAGAAGCATAAAAAAACTTGGTAGGAAGTGGGAGCATTGGCACTAAATCAATGGCAGCGTGTATAAATATCACCAAATTTGCACTCATATTAGATTAACTAGAGTCCTTCATGAATTCTGGTAGCTATTTATACCTGAACTGTACATTCACTCTAGAAAACTTTACTTTGACCGTCTGAGTCTAGTTTGTAAGTTTTATCGTCCGTCCATTCAACTTGAAAGCTCAATTTAATAATGGTCAAATTTCAATATTAAGAGTTTCTGTTCACAAAACGTTAAGGTATATTAAAAGAAAATAATAAATTGCCTTGATGACTTGTTTTCCCACAACAGCAACATCCAAACCCAATAAATAAATACTCCGAAAGAAGATTTGTTTTCAGGAAGGCTTTGTCGATTGTATTCAGATCGCAGTAGTTAAACTAAAACAGAGTAAGTATTACAGCTCAAGAATATTTCAGCTACAAATTTCAGTACGGCATTCCAAATACCAACTAAACATCCATGGGGTCTTTTCACCTATTACGTGAGATCTCACATCTATTAAAAATTTTGACACTGCAAGAAGTTTGAGTGTATGCAAATACTAGTGCCAAAACTGCGCATGCACCAAATTTTAAGGGTAGCCATTCAAGAATTATTAGCTCTTAAGCTATTCCGGTCTAAAATAATTTGTTCCCTTAGTAATTGAAAGCATGTAATTTAAAAAAAAAAGCATCTTGTAATAAGGGCACATTACTACAGAGAAAAATATTAACAAAAGCAAAACAAAATAAAATAAAAAAAGAGTTTTAACTTTCAATTCATTGAAATTTAAAAAATCAACGTAATTAAAGTTGTCATTAAATGGTGTGTCCAAGGCAGATAATTGGCCATAATTAGCACGATAATGATTCAGACGAAGAAAAGATCGAGCTTTTAAAAGGTGAAGTAATAGGTAACCGGTCAATTATATACAGTCAGTGAATCAACCTGCAACACGTGCTACACAAACAGAATCTGAGCAATTTCCCGATGGCTGTCAAGTGTTTCTAGGGAAATAAGATTCAACCTTTGGTAATATGGTGGAAGATGAATAGGATCGATCCAGATTAGGGTCCGAAGTGTAACACGCAAAGACCATTGCTGAATAATAGAGATTTTCCAACACCGAAATATCGCTGAATTCTTAAGAGCATCGCTTAACAATACCTGACAAATAATTAGGCCTATTAAGAAGTTCAACAAAATGAGACCTAAAGTTCATTTCATAGTCCAAAACAAACTCCCAAATCCTGGTATAGAATCACTACAAATGTTATCAGAAATTATGATCAACACTTTTCGTCTACTAAAGCTTAAAGTTTTACATTGCTTCATATTATTACACCACGTGAAAAAACTGGTGAAGTCATCTTTGTGATCAGAGCAGTCAGAGATTTGAGATACACATTTACTATGTGTAACCAATGCAGGGTGCTTGAAATTTATCATCTGAATGCTCAAGGTCTATATCTCAAGATTGATGAAGTCCGTGATCTTTTTAGCATTTCTCCTGTGGATATTATCTGCATTTCCGAGACTTGGTTGAGATCCCACATTGCTGCTGAGCTTTTAGTTATAAACAATTATACGTTATTCAGAAATGATCGTGTCGGCCACGTGGGTGGAGAGACTGCTATTTACATCAAAAATTCATTTCGTGGTCGTATTTTGGCTCAGTCAGATCATCTTCCTATAGAGTATATTTTTATGGAAATTTTAGTTAATCCAGAAAAATGTCTGGTTGGTGTCGTATATAGGCCCCCAAAATATTTCGGATTTTTCTCCTTTGGAGGCAGTCCTATCCGAGTTGAGTCATATTTGTCAACATTATAATTATAACAGTTATTTTAATGTAAATATGTGACGCCTTAATGCTACTACATCATAATTTACAGAGATATTGAACACATACAGCCTGAGTATGCATAATTCAGAGCCTACCCATTTTACTTCAACTTCTGCAACCTTATTGGATTTGTTAATTATTGCTGACCCTAATCAAGTGTTGTTTTTTAATCAGATGTTCGTTTCAGCATTCTCCATGACCTAATTTTGAGCATTTACAATCTTTGTTCTTTGTTCCGCCCACCTGATTGATGGGACCATTTTAGGTCCGCATGTAATGGAGTTAATATTGAGTTATCTCGTGCTAAGTATCAATATTATAATTCACGATTAAATACCACTCTTCCATAAAAAAAAAACTCTGGTTTGTCAAACTAGGAATTCCGCTGTATCTATAAATCCTAATGAATTAAACCAGATGTTCGCATCTGCTTCTCATAACTTAAATGGTCCTGGCTCCAATGTCAATGATTTTTTAAGTTTATTAAATCTTTTTATTTTTTGCTTTTATTGAAGTTGATGAGGGAGGCAGAGGCCTGTTCTGCTGTAATGTCTGTCAAATCCAACGCTGCTGGACTGAACGACCTCAATCCCAAATTTATAAAAGGTCTTCTGCCTATAAAGTTCCCATGTCTCACTTATTTTTTTAACAACATCATTTTAAAATCTACGATTCCTGGTATTTGGAAGTAGGTACTCTAAAATAATTCCCACCTGCAAGAGGTCAACGGAATATCGTCCTATTTCCATTTTGCCTTTTCTCTCTAAAGCCTTTGAAAAAATTCTTCACACCCAAATCACCGATTTTTTAGATAGGGAGAATCTTCTATCTATTCTTCAATCGGGCTTTAAATCCCAGCGAAGCTGTACCTCAGCGTTGTTTAATATAACATACGATATTAGAAAATCAATTGACAATGATAAATTCACAGGGCTCGTCCTCCTTGACTATTCCAAAGCCATGGTGACACGGTTAACCACATATTGCTATTAAGTAAACTTGCCTTCAAATTCAAATGTTCAAATTCTGCATGCAAGTTGGTTTGGTCTTACCTCAACGGGCGTCAACAGAGTGTGGTCTGTTCTAATTCTGCTTCTGGCTTCTTACTTTTACGGAGTGGAGTTCCTCGGGGCTCCATCTTGGGACCCTTATTATTCACTATCTTCAATAATGATCTTCCAATGATTTTGAAAAATTGTGATTACCATATGTATGCAGATGATATTTAGCTTTACATCTCCAGGCCTATAGGATTGCTGGAGGATGCTATATGCCGTATGAACGAAGATCTTACTGACGTGCTTAATTGGGCTATTAATAATGACTGGAGTTTAAATGCCTCTAAATGCTATCGTGCTCTATAAAAGTGAATTGGATACTTCCTGCTTTCCAAATATTATCCTGAATAATGTGACTATTCCTTATAGTACTACTGTAAGGAATCTTGGAATTATTTTTGATCGTACTTTGAACTCCACCGATCATATAAATGGGCTTGTCTGCAAGGTTTATGGAATGCTACGTGAACTTTCTACCACTGCAGAATTTACTCCTATTGACACACGGATTATGTTAGTCAAATCGTTAATTATCCCAATCGTGACCTATGGTTGTGAAGTTTTTTGTGATTTTGATTCAGCTTCATCGCGTAAGCTCAAAGTGGCTTTTAATTCTAGTGTTCAGTATGTGCTTGTCTTGAGGCGATCTGACCATGTCTCGGAATATTTAAATTCAATCTTGGGATGCACGTTAGAAAATTGTTTAAATATCGTGCGATATTATTCCTGCGTAATTTGATGATATCTGGGCAACCTGACAATCTATTTACTAAATTGAATTTTTCCCAATCAGTGAGAACTTTTTCTCTAAACATTCCTCGTTCCACCTGTCGTCCAAGTGGGCGGCAGTTTTCTGTTCAATCCATAAGACTTTGGAACTTTCTTCCTCTTCAACTCAGAAGGAGCAGTGACAATCACAGTTTTCGCAACAATTTACTGGAATACTTGCGAACTACTTAATTGTTTGGTTTGATTAAATTTTCTTATGGGGCATATTAATACATCTCGTTCTGTATAGTTTAAGTTTTCAATTCTTATATCTAAATCTATCTATTTTTCTCCTACACTTAATTATGGGATCTTGTCTTACTTCTTACTTGCGAACTACTTAATTGTTTGGTTTGATTAAATTTTCTTATGGGGCATATTAATACATCTCGTTCTGTATAGTTTAAGTTTTCAATTCTTATATCTAAATCTATCTATTTTTCTCCTACACTTAATTATGGGATCTTGTCTTACTTCTGTCGCGCCTAATAATACTATATCAATTTGAATTTGAAAGATTTTAACATCGTCAGCATGAGTTAGAATTAACAGAGGTCATTTATCTAAGAAATGAACGGGAAAGGATCAGGATAAGGAACTCCAGAGGAAGCATAAATATTATCAGAAATTACACCCTTAAAGTAAACATTTTGAACTCTGTCAAGTAAATAGGACCAAATCCAATGAAGGATTTCAGAAACCCACCAAATGAAGTTTAAGCAACAAAAGTCTATCAGAGACTTTGTCAGATGCCTTACTACTTTTCCAGCAAAAAGATTTAAATTATGCGTATTTAGTTAGTGACCATAGATTTTCCGTCAACGAACTGGTATGGTACCACAAAAAACTATGTCAGATATCAAAGCCTCAAAAAACGTAAAAATACCAGGAACGTCTACTCATATTACGATACTTGGTAAAACTCATTGGGAAAAGGAACTTACTGAAGCGTTGCTTTGGAAGCTCGCAGCGTTACTTTTTTGAGGCCATATCCTTTAACTCGTACACGAATTTGTCTAGATATTTCTTTTTTACTATTTTCGACACTCTCGTAGACCCACTTTTCGTCATCACAGCGAGCTGAAATTTGGCACACAAGTTCATGTCGCGTGACAATTGAACCTATCAAAATTTGAATCGGAAATTTCACTGGAAAACCCGGAAAATCAGGAAAAACCATTTGAAAATTTGGTACAAATTTGATTAGTGATAAATCCGTCTCAGGAAAAATGCAGAGTTTTCCGATTTTTCTGAAAAAAATTTCCGGAATTTTCCGACTTTTCCGGAAAATTTTCCGGTAAAAAAGCTTTCTAAATTATGCAGGATCAAGTTCCCTATCAACTGACATCATTACTTTCTCTCCGACAATGGTGAAAACTTGCAGAAAAAATCGAGGAAAATTCATGTAAAATGCTTTTCCGGAGTTTTTCAAACCAAGGAAGCGTTTGAGCGTTTTGCAACCTAAGGCAAAGTTGTAGAGTGAAATGAGTTGCATAAAGTTACTTTAGTGGAAAACTCCGTGGAAAACCCCGAAAAGCGGGTAAATCATCGGACAAATTTTCATCGATATGATAAATCTGTTTCCGGAAAAATGCAGAATTTTCCAATTTCTCTGAAAAATTTTCCTGAATTTTCCGGAAAATTTTCCTACAAAATAGTGTTATAAGCTATGCGGAATCAGTTTTTTTCCGTCCAACTGGCATCAATCATGAAAACTTGCATGAAAAATCGAGGAAAATTCTTGTAAATTTTTAAAAACATTCATAGTAATGGGAAAAGTCTGTTGAAAAAATGGAAAGCAGCGCGTAATAACAATTTAGTTAACGGGAAAAAGGCAGAAAATAAAATAAGTAAAAAACGAGTTTTCAAACAAAACTGAGGCCAAGCCGCATGAAAAAGTAGAAAATAAACTTTTCTTCACACACAGAGGTGGACTCAGATTTTATTCGCTGACAATCACCGATATATTTCAGTATGATCAATCAGAGGTAATAAGTGAATTGATTCATGAAGAGAAAGAATATTCAATAGAAATGTCCCAATCAAAAAATCTGAGTCCACCTCTGTGTGTGAAGAAAAGTTTATTTTCTACTTTTTCATGCGGCTTGGCCTCAGGTTTGTTTGAAAACTCGTTTTTTTCTTGCTATGAGCATTATGAATAATCATCGCAGTGCTTCTTCCTTAATCTCATAAGAGGCCTTCAAGATTGCGTCCGCAGAACAGTAGTAAGGTGCTCGCAAATGCAAGCATGGCTATGAGGCAAGGAATTTGGATGGAGAAAAGCAGCGGCTCGTACCTCCGAGGAAGGTGTTCAATAAACTACGCAGAGCGCTATTTATTTTTATATATTTTATGAGTAGAGAACGAGGAAATTTGATCCTTATTCGGAACTTGTGGCACTTTTTTTGAAAAAGATTTCAGTTTTAATTTAACCAAAATTTCAGATTACACTTCTAATTGCTCTGAACTTCACATTAATAAGGAAAAATTCGTTACTTCACACAATAGTGGAAATCAGCTCTTGTTACACTTCTGTTGGAGCTCATCAAATAATATTCATTAGAGCTTCCCAGTGATGGCTATAGAAGCTCTTCGGTTACTTACTTGATCCTTTGCTTATTTTTCTGCATAGATCAGTGAATATTCTTGTAAAAATCTTCCAAATGATACCTAGGGTAGCGCTTAAATGGTGATTCTTTCAGAAACGCTGGGTTTTCGTCCCAATAGATATTGACACAACTCCCTTTTTTATTCCAAGAAAAGCACGAGAGTTTTAGGAAGGACGTAAAATCTCAAAGAGACTGTCTGAATTGTGTATGAAAAATTCTTTTTATCCTGAATATTGCTAAATGATCACGATGTGCATACAATAATAGTCCGCAATGGTGGGAGATTGAAATAATTCTTTTATACAAATATCGAAAAAAATATCAACCGCAGAATTGGTTATTTCGAAGACCGATGATACCACAAACAAATTTCAATTTTTTGTTTTTTATTTGGACGTCCGAGACGTTATTAATTTGCTAAAATATCCCCACGAATATCATAGCTAAACAAAAAAAAAACATTGCAACATTTCATCTTTTTAGACAGATTTTTTACGTTGTTTTTCTTTTTATACCAATGACACAATTTTTACCTGTTTCCGTAACTTTCAAGTCATATTGGGGGTAAGAGGATGCAATTTTGTTTTTCGATACAATAAATAAAGATCGATGAACTCCTTGGAATTTATTTACATAAATTAAGATGAGTAAAAAAAAATGAAGAGAACAAATACAACTCGCTTGTGAAAAATATATCTCGATAACAGGTAAACAACTAAATTAATGGCGTTATTTTTTCATGCAGGCAATATTTATACAAGAAAGCAACTTTTTTTTCTGAAATTCACAAGAATAAATTTATCGCTAGCTATATGGGCACAAGTTTCTTTGAGTTATTATCTATAATACAAAATTTTCTTTTGATATTTAAATTAAATGCTGCACATGTAAATATACGCTAAATATATTTTTATAAATATAATATAGAATTATATAACTCCGTGCATTTTGAAACGCATTTTATGATTTCATATTAAATTTACGACTACTTCCTAGAGCTTTAGGTAAATGTGTATTGAATTGTTTTTAATATTGACTTTCCTTAATTTTTTCAGAAAATTTTATTAGCTTATTTCTGGCTTTATTGTATCACTGACCGTTGATAAATTGAAGGTTCATAAAACTGACAAATTCGCAAAGTTTTACTATCATTTCATTTCAAGGATAACATTTAGGTAAAAGACGGTTGAGTTAAAATTATCGCTGAATTTTTTTGGATTGATTTTAATTGAAATTTGTTTATATGAGAATATCTTACATTTCGGTATTTAATGACAATTAAGGACAATTAAATAAAAAAAACATTCATTATGCATGGAACTACACCAGACTTTTGATATGGTTCGAAATAGCAATGCGAGCCCTTACTGTAGTGGCTATCTGCAAATGGAATGATAAAAAAATAATAAGAATTGTTGAGCGAGAATGGAAAACCCCATCCTCAATTGTTGATGTAGACTAGAAAAGCACTGTCAAGCAGTGGCAACCCGTTGTTAAGCTTACGACTGGACAGCAATCTGGCAACCCAAAAATAAAAAAATCAATTTTATTTAACACATCGGGTTCTGTCAGTGTTATGCCCTAAAATTTTCAATAATATTGTGGTGCTCATAAATTCCTTATAGTTTTGATGTTGCTCGAAATTTATATCCAAGAACCAAATACACAACTGTAACAATCGACATCGGGATCAAATTCAGGCTCAGCCTCTTTTGGAAAATTTTTATGATCCGTGGTTATCAGTTTCTACACTTTATGGCATATAGTTCCTCGGACAAGTCTCAGTTTCCTAGCGACCGATTATCCGCTAGAGGACGAAATGTTATGTCCTTTAGAGTTTTCTATAGCAGGATTAAAGCAGATTATTATGCGAACAATTTCGCCCCGCTTCTGAGAAGGGGAACAATAATTTATCCACAGAAAATCTTTGTCACCTTCGTGAGATTATCCTTAATATTGTAGTTAAGTTCCAGCTAAGTACCGCTTGTTCAAAAGAAAAAGAGAATATTTCTCAGTAGTTTTTGCAATAGCAGGGTTAGAAGAGATCTAGCACTTTGGGTAGTATTGTTAGTGTATATAATAGTCAAGGGAACTACGGAACTTTTAGAATCGTTATATAAGTACTAATATAAATTTACAACAATATAGTTTCTGAAATAATTGATCTATAGCAATATAAACTTAAGAAAATACAAGACTCTGTATGTAACGGCGTTCTAATACTAGCATGTTTTTTTTAAAAACAATATTTATAAAATAAAACAATATTAACAAAATGATGAAAAAAAAATAAAAGATAAAGAAAAATAATAAATATAAAATTTCAAAAAAAAAATTGCAAGCTTTAGATAGAATACCGATGTAAGAACGGACTACTGTGGCTAGTTGTTAATAGATTAATTAGAATCACGTTAAAATAGGCACAGGTTATATATTTGTAAAGAGCAGTCACTGAGCCACTAGGGTGGAAAAAGAATTCTTCTTATATTTTTTTTATTTTGCGGAATTGCTTACAAAGATTTCCATCCTTATCAATTCTTCGAAAAATAATAAATTTGCTAAACTAGTCTAGACCTATCCAATCATGACAAAAAGCAAGAAACACAATCATACGTAATAAGAAAAAATTATTATTATTAAAATAAAATAAAAATGCACCCATTCATTCTATCGGGGTTAAACCACTGTAATAGCCTTAAAAACAGTGCTTTTTAGAAATTTGTTTTTTTTTATGTAAAGAAAGGTAATAGAATAATAATATTCATGGAAGGTATTAAGCATATATTTGAGTAAACAAAAAAAAAAACATTAAAAAAATATATTAGTAAATGGCGACAAAAGAGCCATTCTCGCGAGGCTTGTCGAATTTAAAGCACTGTGCGGCACCCAGTGTAGCTGGTGCAATTTTGAATTTAGAAAAAAAAAAAGAAAAAATCACTTAGTCTACATGCTCATAGGTAGTGAAGTAAATGAAATCCTTCAACTTTAGACACAAAAAGCGGTAATCATTTGTTAATAAATAATGTCTAAATGGACGTATCGAAAATCCCCTACGTATTTCAATTTAAAATATTATTTTAAAGATTTTATTAAAAATTCAAATGAATAGAATGAAAATTGTTGGAGTGTTATGCTACGTGCCATTTTTAATAATCGTGTTTCGATAAAAACACGTTTAAAGTTTTGAAATGAGTTACTGACTTGAAAAATTAGACTATTTAAATTTTACATCTGCTGACGCTAAACTAACGTACTTTGCTTGGAAATGTTTTTAATTGAATATAAGCACTTCTTAACGACATTTGTTACTGTATTAGTGTCAGTAAGGTAAGAAAGCAACTTCCCAGTAGGGTTTATTTGACGCAAGTAGTCGTTTCTAGAAGGTTCAACGCATCTTTTAACCCAATAAAAAAAAATTTATTTTCTGAAACATTTACAGTGGTGTTACCCCTTAATATATAAAAACTCCGTGTCACTGTGTTTGTATACGCTATCATCCGAAACCGCACAACCGATTTCAATGAAATTTTATGAATGTGTTTGGTTTGCTCCAGCTTGAAAGAGAGAATACTGTTGGGCACGATAGATGGCGCTGTTGTCGAGATCTTAAAAGATGCCTGAGAACCCGTCAACGTGGAAAGCTGAAATTTTGTATACGGTGTTTTCATAAAACATTACAAATACAAGTTCAAATATGGACTAAATCAGGCAACTCCTTCGTAGATTTTCCATACAAATATTTCGAATTTTAGTATATATTTGGACACGTAGATATCTGAAATTTGTTACGTGATGTTTTCATAGCAATGGTAAATAAAATTTTAAAAATGGACTAAATCGGGCAATCCCTTCTTGGTGCTACCATATAAAAGTTTGGCTTTCCATCATATGTTTGGAAACTTTCTGAGAACGGTTCGACGTGGAGAAAATTGACCAAATCGGGTGACCCCTTTTTGGTATTGCCATCCAAAAACTTTGGTTTTTCACTATATATTTAGAAACTACATGAGAACGCGTCAACGTAAACTAGCTAAGCATGCAAAAAGGAAAAAATTTAAAATGCCTAGACATGCAAATAAAAAATAAATTAAGCATACATCTTTGATGTGGACAAAATAATTATGGTGCCCCGACAATTATGAAATAAATAATAAATAAATAAAATCTTTAATCATAAAACAAGCACTAACTAAAATTAATAGAGGACACGCTAATCACCTAAAATCACAATAAGAGATTAATCTAAAATTACTTTTCATGGTAGATATTTTTCCTAAAATGATGATTGTAGTTTTCTAAAACATTAGATAAAAATAAAGACCTAACTGAATTTAGGAGGATCACTTTTGTAATCACAAATGCAAATTTGCCGTGCAAAGGTGGCTAATATACCTGATTTTGTAAGAATCTTTTATAAATGCAACTCGCCTGAATCTCATTAGATAATTTCCAAAAAATTATTTTTTCAGTGTAGCATATACAAGATTTTGAAAATTTTCATTCGTGTTGTTCAATTCTTCAAATGTTAAAATTTGATTAATTTTTTGTTTCAATGGTGAGGAAATGAAGGAAAAACTATTCAGAGCAGGGCATCGAAATTTTGAGAGTTGCAGCTTAATCATGGACGTGACAATATACTTCCTACATACATTTCATTTCGTTTGCAAGGAAAAATTTATACATACATATAAGATTTCAAAACATTTTATATGTATAAGAGATTCATTAAAAAAAATCAAAATTTATTACTAATTAGCGAAAAGATATAAAATGGAAAAATAGTATAAAAAAAAGATAATAATAATAGTAAAAGAGGGAAAGAATAATAAATTAGTAAATAAAAATGGGAGAAGAAAAAAAGGATAGAAAAAGAAAAAATAGTACCTAATGAATAATAATAAGAAAAAACAGCAATAAGTGAAAAATATGAGAATAATGGTAAAAAAGAATAAATAAAAATAAAAAAAACTATTGTAGTGCTCAGCTGGAAGTGAGGAATTCATTTTTTTTTAAATATTAAGCGTGTCTGACTGAATAGAATTCTTAATATGTTTGACTAGGTAAAGCAATCCAAAGTTCTATGACATGAGTGAAGAAGAGGCGTCTAGTAATTGAAAACCTCGATCTAGGTATAATAAAGTTTGTGCCTCTCGTAGAGCTACAGAACTGAAGCATATCAAACAGATAGGAAGAACAGCCCAGTTTCAAAATTATTACATAATAAGCTGAGTGATTTATAGTTAAAATATGATATAATATTATATCCTACTACGTTACGAATATAAGGCGAGACATGTTCATGGTCTTTGTAGCATATAAATATCTAACTGAAGAATTAGGGGAACTCTTTTTACAATAATTAATCTAAAATTTACCTAAAATTTAACAAGTATAAGTAATTTAAGGTAACAGTAATACTTATGCAAGAAATAGGTGGATGGTAACTGGAGAAAATTAACCATTTGTCCAAATTGAACATAACCCCCCCCCCCCCCCACTAAACCTGCTGGAGCTTATGTATTCATTTTAGGTAACTTTTAATGGAATCAGAAAAGGGAACAGCCTCATTATCATCAAATACTCCATAGAATACATTGTTATCAAGAACCGTTGAATTAACCAACAATAACTTGGTCTTACGCGGATTGGTACAAATCCTATTGTTAAGCGACCAGAAATGTATCGCCTTTAACTCTTTATTTATGATGGAGAAATAAGAATTTTAAGAACTTTTATTTTTAATGATTCTAAATCAAATTTATAAATACAAGAAGAAAAAACAACCGCCTCGTCCGGGATTTGAAACCGGGACCTTCCGCTTGCCGGGCGACTGCTCTTACCACTGAGCTAACGAGACAGATGATTTTCCCTCTTGCATTTATCAAATTTGTAACTAGCCTACTAAGCCACGTTTTGCTTTCAGCTGGCATTAACCAGTAACGATGAAAGCGCACAAATAAATTGTAAATTCAATTTTATTTATTTTTCCCGCGGACGGGAATCGAACCTACACTTGTTAGAATCGGTCAATGATGGAGAAATAAGAATTTTAAGAACTTTTATTTTTAATGATTCTAAATCAAATTTATAAATACAAGAAGAAAAAACAACCGCCTCGTCCGGGATTTGAAACCGGGACCTTCCGCTTGCCGGGCGACTGCTCTTACCACTGAGCTAACGAGACAGATGATTTTCCCTCTTGCATTTATCAAATTTGTAACTAGCCTACTAAGCCACGTTTTGCTTTCAGCTGGCATTAACCAGTAACGATGAAAGCGCACAAATAAATTGTAAATTCAATTTTATTTATTTTTCCCGCGGACGGGAATCGAACCTACACTTGTTAGAATCGGTCAATGATGGAGAAATAAGAATTTTAAGAACTTTTATTTTTAATGATTCTAAATCAAATTTATAAATACAAGAAGAAAAAACAACCGCCTCGTCCGGGATTTGAAACCGGGACCTTCCGCTTGCCGGGCGACTGCTCTTACCACTGAGCTAACGAGACAGATGATTTTCCCTCTTGCATTTATCTTTATTTATGTTACATTCACAGGTTTCAATCAAACCTACTGAGCTAGACAAATACAATAGCACGTCATCAGCTTAGAGATGTAATCAACTGAAACGATTTAGTGTTGTATAAACGCATTATAAAACTTAGCGTATTTATGACACTTGTATGTTTGTATATGTATTTGCAGTCGAACAAAAATCTTGCTTCTGACCTTTACCATACTTTTATATTATTTACAAAGCTAATAGTACCTATATGCGTTGTTCGTACGAAGCATGTTTTACTAATTTGATTTCATACATTTCGGAGAATTTTTAAATTTTCAATTTATAAAGGCAAAATAAATTTGTTTGACTTAATATAGTTGCTAATAAAACTGTTCGCTCTTTTTCAAATCTATTTGATCTCAGTTAAAACCGTTCTAGGTCTATTGAGACTCAAATTATGTTACTTGCTCTTGCATAAATCTATTTAGTTTTATATGTATCCACGATGAAACTTATTTCGACTTGTCGATCTCTTCTTGACGTGTAACCATTTATAATCTATCATCCCAAAGCTGTCTCATCTGTTTAAAGCAAGATCATCACTTAACCATTTACGTTTTTTTTTTTATGGAGCATTAATTTCTAATTCACCGACACTAAGCATTTTTGGTATTAATATTTGCAGTACGTTAAGCTGGATAGATAATATAAAAGGTGTAAGAAATATTTCGCCTCGTTAAATTTAGCGCTACAAATCTTATATCAGACCTAGAATGGATTACAATATTCTTGCATGTCACATGACACGAAGACACTTAGAAAGACGTACTAGCTTTAAACGGCATTTGACTAAGTCTCTTAATCTTAAAATGATTTTGTGAAAGGATTTTGAAATGCATTCTTAAAACCTCTGTGTATGATAGTTTTATGATAGATTCCTACATAGCCCAGTAGCTCTCTAGACCAATGTACCTTAAATTTGACTTAAAGTAGCCGTCCGTGCTTCCTAATATAACCTTCATGAGTCTTGTTTTTAAGTTTTATCAAAGATTAATACAATAGTCTTGGCGCATGCTATAAAACCTTAATAAAATCAAGTAGTATTTAATTCCTATTTTAGTGCTTAATGGTTTTAGTTGAATTGATGACAGCCATAAAACTTCTATAAGTACAAATGGACTTAAATGCTAAATAATTTTATTACTACTCTCCAGGAGGTTTTTAAAACATCACAATAAAATCAATTGTTCTAGAAGACCAATTGGCATGACTTACAATCACCATAAAACTATTTAGCAACTTCAAAACCTTAATAAAACAATTATAAAAATTGAGTAAAACTAAATAGCATTTAAATTGTTACTTGGGCTAGCACTAAGAAATATATAATTTGTGAACATAGCAAACAATAAAGGACCAAGAATTGATCCTTGAGGAACACCCGAATGTAAGTTCCTGCAAGTGCAGGAACACTGAAACTTCTTTTTACATAACACTGACGCCTGAGAATATTCATTTAGATTGTTAAATATTAATTTCACAGCATGCGGGAGGATTCAAAGTTATTAGCAAGCATTGCACAAAGATTGATTGCACAATGATTGGTTAGTGGAAAGAGAATAAAAATTTAATGAACTTGGAGAATTAGAATCAACGCCTATTTCATGGGCCTTAATACTGTTAATGATAATGAGTATTTCTTCAACAGAAACCAAGGAAAAATTAAACAAGTAAAAAAGCTGGAATTGGTCTAAGACCAACTCTTATGATACCCTAGATGAGTGCCCATATAAAATTTCGTATGGTCACCAATCTATGTATGCATGTTTGATTTTTGAAGTTGTTTTTCGCATATATTTCTAGAACGGTTTGTCGCACAGAAAAAAATGGCCATAATAAATTTTATAGAATTACGTATTCTGCAGAAGGTTTTAGTACAATAAAAATGTCTTGGACTGAGCGTTTTCAAAGTATACGTAAAAAACCTAAATTTTTATATGGCAACACAAAGAAAGAGTTGCCCGATTTAGTCCATTTTTGACATTTTATTTGCTAATGTAGTAAAAACACCATGTACGGAATTTCAGCTCTCAACGTCGACGCGTTTTCAGGCAGTGTCCAAATATATAGCGTAAAACGAAATTTTTATATGGCAACCCCACGAAGGAGTTGCCTGATTTGTCTCATTTTTGAAGTTAATTTTACGTTTTTTTTTAGAAGTGCGTGTACAAAATTTCAGCTCTCTAAGTATACGCGTTCTCGAGTTATCGTGCGCACGGACGGACGGACGGACGGACATGCAAAAATCAAAATAATTTTTAATATTATGAATGGGTGTCCAATCCATTTTGCTCTACCATCATTATTTCGAGGTGTTACAAAAGGAATGACAAACCTAGTATACCCTATAGATTTCATCTAAGGTATAAAAAGGAAGTACCACTCTCAGCTCCTGGAAGATTTCTTTAGATGGTGTCATCTTTCATAAGGGAAGTGAATTGTCGGCTTAGGAAATCTGGATCAGGTAGGCATGAGCCGACTGTTGAATATACCACTCCAACGCTGCTAAGATTACTCCAAATAATCCTGGATGGAAGTGTATGTAGTATGTACCTCCTTTTTGCAGAGCGAACAACAATGAAAAGCCGTTTACGAAATTGGCGATATTCTTCATGAAAATAAGAATCTGCAAACGTTTCCATTTAGCATATATTACTGCATCTTAAATGTTAAATGTAGAAAGCATACGTAGCAAATACACATAACTTTCTTTCGTAACATTTTTTTTTCTTTTTTGTCAGCCAAATCTTGAAGTGGTGCTACTTTTAGCCACAACATAAAATAGATAAAAGTGTAAACAACCATCAGAATCAAAGATTTCTGTCTAATTTGAAATAATAAAAATATCAATGAAAGTCAAGTCTTCTAATAAAAAAAAAGAAGAGCACATTTGCAAATTTACATGACCTGGCTGACCTTGACCTCAATATAACCCACTTCATAGTAAAACAACAAGGGTTCAATTTATTAATCTGCAAAAATCGTAGCTGTCTTCAAAAAACCTGTTAACAATCAATTAGCGGTATTAAGGAAGGCTTTGAACTTTTTCTGTTGGTTATATTAAAGAGAAAAAACGTAAATTCACACATGAGTAGTCGGCTGAAAAAAAAAACTTTTAAAAAGTCTTTCATCTGGAGAAATTTCTCACTTGTTGTTATTTTACTTCGCTAAAAGGTGTGTCACCATGATTTGCGGCTACATGAGAAGTCTGTTGACGTTACAATGGAGATGCAGGGTCCCGTGCCTGTAAGTTATTGCTCTCATGGGGAGTATCAAAGATACGTTTTTCAACATTCAATCTTCACCTGGTTACGTGGGTTATTTCTGTTTTGAATTTTTTTGCTTTTGCTTGAAGGCATTTCTTCTTATAAATACATTTTGATAACAAGTATAATAATTTCACCTAGTCAATTAAGGTAACCGGAGTAACAGTTTCATTGACTGATAAATCAGAAATGAGAAGGTAACCAACTCTTTCTTTATCATTAAATTTAAAAATATTTTTTTCTCTGATAGACGGGTGTGCTGCCACAATGCAAGGTGAAAGCGAAAGTTATTTCAATCTTAATTAATAAGTGAAATTATGAGATGCGTCAAATTATTTAGACAAATAATTTTAAGCTTTTTTCTTTTCTTTTTATACTCTGATTAACCAGCTTTTTTGGATTTTATATTACATAAGAAACAACTAAGTATGTATGTAGGTACTCGTATATATTAGGTTGGTGCACATGAAATGTCCGATGTCGGTTTGAAGTTAAGTTGGGTGACAACAACGAATTTATAGCTGTAGTGGAGTCTGACCCTCGGCAAACTGTAAGGGGTATCGCAGAAATATTGAATGTGCACTATTCGACAGTTTCCCGTCACTTAAATGCACTTGGAAAAATCAAAAAGCTCGACAAGTGACTGAGCGAAACATGATCAATTGACTGGAAATTTGCATTTCTCTGCTCTCCCGACACAAAATGGATCCGTTTCTACACCGAATAGTGATATGTGATGAAAAGTAGATTCAGTATGATAATTAATCATTGTCGAACTGCACAATGGTTAGATGCTCACGAGGCCGAATCTTCATCCGAAAAATATATGAAGCGTTCTTTTGTGTATCTCTTGCTCTGCTCTTTTCTGCCAACACACCTATTGTGATCTCGTTAGCTCTAATATAGCAAAAATGTATGGCACAATAATCATATCCAGACAGCCGACATATTCATCAACTTCAAACGTTTCTAAGTCTTGTCAACATTTTTATTTCACAAACAATCCTGTCATATTCAATATTTATTTTATCGATATGAAGTACTTTCTAAAATTAAGAAAAAATATTCACTGAAGATTACTTCGTTTTGGTTTAATATAGGTGCTCAAAAAATAGTGTAACCATTGGGCTTTTGAGCATGTTTTACATGTTTACATGGAAATTGTTGACTCCGCTTCCATTAATGCCCCACCTTTAATTCTGATCACAAACAGAAATCCAGTAAATTCAAATCTGTGCCAATCTTTTGCTGCAATAAATCAAGAATATTGCTCTTTAACCATCCCTGGATCGTTCGGCTTTAGGTGCTGGACCCGAATCCCACTGAAAACCCCATCTTTCCTTACTGAAGATGGTATTAGTTAAACCTTGCACAATGCCTTCTGGGACATCCTGTTGGTACACTTTTGCCCCACTATTAACCCCTTTCTTGGAGAAGTGGAGAAAATGTTGACAAGGGTGAACTACCAAAACATTTGGAGAAATCAGATCCCACCCTCTATAGGATATTGAAAAGTTTTAATTCTTATGAATCTCTCTATAACTTTTGAGCAATATTTTTATTGTCTAAAGTTTAAATGTAAAAAATCTCTTCCATACTGAAAATTTCTTATAATCAAGGTTAAAATGGATTGAAACAAATTGTGTAGGCTTGTCAAATGAAGTCTATTGCTATTGCAAAACAGGTCTTATGAACTAGAAAAGCTTCATAAAGAAGGCAAATAGTACGTTGTTATGAAGGAATTATTGTGAATCTATATATATACGGAATAGAATCGAATTCTTTAATCCTTACTCTGAGTTTGGATAAGACACAAGAGAGAGATTAGTGGGTGAAGTTGACTCTCCAATCATCACCTTTAGTGGCTGTAATAAATAGAACATTAGTCCTTCCATCATACACAGGATGTAGGAGCGCACTAAATAATTTCCAACATACAAAGTACTGTCTAATAGGAAATTATGAAAGCTCTTTACGCATGTACAACTGCGATAATACTCCATAATCTACCTCTGGAGATTTATAGTAAATATGTACATAGCTGCAAATAGTGACTTAATATTCAAAAAAGGCAATGATATCCGCATTTCTAACGACGGTCAAGCCTTAATAAAAAGTGATGCCATAATAATCTCAGAACTTTAGGTGCTCTCAAGGCTTACTTTCTAATTTAAGTTTTGGCAAGGAGTTTCATAACAAGACCTACCAAGAAATAGGCCAATTATTATAATTCGCTTCTTTAAACTGATTGAGCGTCGCAACAGTACAGTGTTGTCTTGATTTTGGTTGATCTAATTCAGACCGTTGATATTTCGTGCCATTTGAAAGAACACTATTTAGTTTTATCGGTGCGATGTGGGGCATCTTAACATCTTCGATCAGGTCCATATTAATGGACTGAAAGCCCGAACTGATGTCATGACCAAAATATGTTCTTTCGACAGACGTTACAAGAGTATCTATCATAAACGATAGAAGCGAGATATTAGATAGAGAGCTCCTGTTTCAGCAATGGGCCCATGAGTGCTATACTAAGGGATCCAGGAAGACTAACAAAACAATGAGCAGGAGCGGTGAGGACATCTGCATTCTGATTGTAGGCTAACCTTGCATTTTTCAGGGAGAAGTCTATGCTATAGAGATTGGATCACAGTAAAGCCTAATCAGGGGCTACAAGGACTCCAACATCTATATGAAGCTATGCTCCTGAACTGTTCTCTAGACGTTTGGAGTAGAAACTAGTCTGAAGCTGGCACGCGACCCTCTAGCTGGTGTCCAGGAACAATAAACTAACTTTACTTTGAGTTCCTGGGCAAAAAGGAGAGAATGAAAATAAAAAAACCGACAATCTGGCTAAAGCCGCAGCAGTCATTATCTGGCTTATCAAAAAACCACTTATGGGTAAACTGAAGTAAAGAAATAGGAAGAAAGGCAACTGAATCTCCGCTGTCATAGCGCGTATGTAATACAGCAAGTGGAAGAGTTCTTTACATCCCCTCCTCTCTAAGGCAAACAAACTAATTCGTTTTAACAGCCAATCACTCAGGCAGTTGATTAATGCAATCGCACAACATGGCGCCTTCCATTGTGTTTTGAAGAAGATATAGACAGATCCAACAGCGAAACGGTAGGTTTATTTCCTGATCTCTTCTTTGTAAGTCACTTAAGTAAAGGGCCAGAAAGGAAGTTAGAATGATATTTTGCATTAATTGAACACATTGTCCTTTAAGAGGCAATAAATAGCCTAGGATTTACCTTCATTTATATCATCTCAATTCCAAATATATCTATCGAAGAGAGTCTTAAGTCAAATCTCAGTTAATGTCATTGAAGACTATCACTCTCGATGAATTCTGATGTTTCGGGTATCTGTAGGGGTTACATAAAAGCAACACTGCAAGGCCAATGGCAAACTAGACAGTTGTCTAGGGGCCCAAACTTGTAGGGGTGCCCCTTCTGTGACCGAAATGGTATACATGGAGGACATACGACACCAGACATTAATAAATAATTTTAATTTACTTTATTGCTCCTGCATACAGGGGCGGATTTACCAATAGGCTGAGCAGGGCGGCAAATTTTTGGGTGCGGAAAATTCTCAACTGATCACGTATTTTCACAGAAATTTATGCATTATATAAAAAAAAAAACCATATTATATTCGGTGTGTTATATTTAGTACTGTCAAAACATACAAAACTGTGTTTTTTTGGCTCCGAGCAGTGTTCTACAGAACATAGGAGATTGCAAATTGAATTGATTTGTAGCGTGTATAGACGAAGAAAAGGTTTTGAAAATATGGAGAAAATAATCATATTGCCATGGTTTGAATCCTTGCAAAATGTCAAAATAGAACTTGATAAATTTCGGGACAAAGTTTCACAGGTTTTCAACAAAAAGTTTGGGAAAATCTCTAAATTAGTCGCCAACATAATTGACATTTCTGTGTGGACAGTGAATAATTAACATTTATGTTATGTGCGATAAGCGTCTTCCCATGTATACCAATCTCATCATCTTCTTCTTCTTTTCAGCTTTTTCTTTGTGCTTTTACAATTTTAAGTAAGCCACATAACTATACTAAAGACTATGCTAAATTCTTTCCTAGTTGCCCTTTCTTTTAAAACAGTGACAGCTGTCATAAACATTTGTTGAGTCGCATTCAGTGTGCTTTAAATGCGAAATTGTCGCCAACTAAGTGGCCAACATTGTTGTGTCTGTATTTTGGCCTGAATCAAATTAAAGTCATGGCACTTTGATTATTTTTTCTATACATTTAAAACTTTTTCTACTGCTATGCACCCTACAAATCAATTCAATTCGCAATGTCTTGCGTTCTGTAGAACACTATAAAAAAGGACAGCTAAACGTTATCATTATTTCCTTGCTTTTTGGTTCGTGTCTACGGTAGGTAAAATACTACTACTTTCCCTATTTGATAGAGAATATACTATTGTTGAGTAATTCTTGGTATGGGGTCAACCCTGGAGTAATATGACTACATCCTGGATAAAGGCCTTTTGGACATTTATACAAATGTGGAAATAGTGCTCCGGTGTTGTAAACGAGTAAAGAGCTACGGCTCAATTCACTCTCTATGTTGTACATAGAGTCAGAAATAATGCAGTCTGTAGACTATAGTGGGGTAATCCTTTCCTTTGCAGAGAAGAAAGTTCGTCGGCTGGTTAGATTGATTAGTGTGCTTACGCGCAACAAACTTTCTTTGCATATAATTTCGTACTTATTTGTGCTATTTCTAAGTCCGCTTGTTTATTTTTTAAGGTCAATGTACGTTAAATAAATAAAAATTACGCTAACATTTTTGGGGAGGGCTAGGTCTACATGTCCGAGCCTATGCAAAGTCATTATTTTCATGTATGAAAGTTGAAAAATGTTTTGCCATTTGTATATTGCAGCTATACACTTACTTTAAACAACTAAGAACATCAAGAGCTTAAAAATCTGTTAAGCATTTAGAACTCTGTTAATAATTATGTAAGTTCGAATAAATCTTAAGTCAAGATTAACTTATAAAAAGAAAACTTTTGAACAGCTCAAAAATAAAGAGAGAAAAATATGCGTATAACAAGAAATAAACTTGGCAACTTGAACTCCCCTACCTATGAATGTACCCTATATACGTACATAAGTCCTGAAAGTTTGATGGTGAGAGATGAACTTTTTAGGCTTTAGTTACTTATCGCTGCTACTTACCTGCCATATATATGTACATACCTCTGCCGTAACTTTGGAAACATTTTATAGAAATTAAAAAAAAAAAAACAACTCGATCTTTCCCTTCTAATACCCGTAAAATATAAAATTCAACTGGCATCTTTCTCAGACGAGGTTAAGTAGTAAACATATAGATAGCGACTTTGTAGTATATGAAAAACCGAAATTGTATTAGGGTCTAAAAGATTTATGAGACGTATCTACTCTAACGACTGACATTTGTTCAAGAGGTACTCAGTGTAGTTGAGGCTAATTTATCACCTCCCGGTTTCTTTTTAAAGAAAATACTCAATTTCTCACGAACATACACAACACCATTGCTGGTAATACAATAAAAACAATCTGATAACATCTGGTAAATGAAATTACATTTTTTTTTCTGTTTTCTTCGAGAAAACTCCAAGGAATCATTACTTTTAATATGGTGGACAATATCATAGCATTTAAAATTATTGCTGAGATTTGTTGGATTGTATTTATGAAATTGCTAATAATAATCAGAGTACGAAGTAACACTTCGGAAATCTCTTATCACCGCAATGGCACTGTATCTATATTCAAATTGGCTTACAAAAAAACTACTACTGAAGAATAGATATTAAAATTTAAATTAAAAAAAAAACTTCAAGATTTCTCCCATTAGGGAGAACTATTAAATGCCACAAGTAGGTACCTAGTTACCGCAATTACTTACGAAAGTTCTCATTTCATGTTAGCACATCTCGTATGAATACTTAAAAATATTCCTACATAAATTCTCAGAGGGAAGAAACGGGTAGACCTCCCTAAGGAAGGTATATCTGGTAGAAACAAGGATACGGTAGAGTAGGAGAAATTTAAGAGTTAAAACATTCCGTAAACTTCCCAAGTAAGCGCTTTGAAAGGAACACTTTTCTAAGTTTCCATAAAATTCTTGGAAAATGTTGTGAAATTGCATCTTTCAGCACTCAGACACAGGATTACAAGCGAAAATGTTGGGGTAAAGTTTTGTTTTTATAAAAACTTATATGAATGGCAATTATTTTACTTTCTAATTTTTTTTATAATTAATTCGATAGAATTCAGCTCACACACTGGAACTGATTTAATGTTAGTAAGGTCATTCGTTTAAGAGATATCGTTATTAAATAATGCAAAAAAATATACATTTTTTTAAAATAATAGATTTTGTACAACCAAAAACAGTAACTCATAGTGGTTGGATTTTTATGTAAATTATATCGGTAAGTTTGCAAAAGCTTTTTTTTTTAATTTGCTTTTATTCCAATTGAAATCAATAATATACCCTGTAAAACAAATGCACAAATTGTTGCCACAAAGCTTAGGTTATGTTCCCTACAATGTAGGGAATATTTCCAAAAATTTAGGGGAATATTCCCTACATTTTAGAAAAATTACCTAATCATTGTGGCAACAATTGTGCAAATTTTTTACTGTGTAGTTTTGTTTCGTCACCGAAATGCGATAACCGTTCAGAGGCGTTTATAACGGATTTTGTTCTGTTTTGCTTTCTTTTGTTACTACGTACATGTTAAATTTATTATTACGAGTCGTGAAAATGGAGCGAAGAAAAGCCTTCCGAAAACCGATAATAAGATGTAACTTCTTAACGATGTCGGATGAACGATTTTTGAGTTAATTGATTCGGATAAAAGAATTTTTAGAAAAACTTTTTATTTTCACGATTCTAAATTAAATTAATAAATACAAAAAAAACCACCTCGTTCGGGCTTTGAAGCCGTGACCTTTCGCTTTCCGGGCTACTGCTCTAACTGAGCTAACGAGACAGATAATTTTTCCTTTTGTATTTCTTGATTTTAACTAGCCTATTAAGCCCATCAAGTTGCAATGCTTTCAGCTCGCATTAATCAAAACCGATGAAAGTGCACAAATAAATTGTTAATTTGTGCAAATTTATTTATTTTTATCTTGCCCCATATGGGGCCCGAGTCCCTTCGTCTGGAAATCAGATTGTTGGACGAGGCGTTGTTTATCTACTCAACTAGGCCTTGACTAAATAAGATTGTCAGTAAGGGCGCCGTTCGTGATGTATAAGTTTGAAATTTTATGAAATGTTTTAGGGTAGTAAACGTGGATGGATTACATGGAGGTTTTTTATTAAGAATGAGTGAATGGGGAGCTTTCCGATGGGGTGAATTTGTTTACTGCTTTGGGGGCTTTGGAGTGGGGGTTATAAATACCCCCAATGGGGTTTTCTAATTAGGATGTCAAATTAAAGCTCGTGCCGGGTGCTATTAAATGGCATATTTTCTTTTCTTCTGTAAAAAAATTTACAACAGACTTGTTTGTGTGGGGCTGATTATTCTTTTAAACGCTTTAGCGTAATGTCTTATATATTTCATAAGAACATTTCAATTTTTTATGTTTAAGCGTTATTTGGGTTTTGATGTGAAATAACTTTTTCATCTGAAATTTTTTTCACATGAAGTACTTACAATAAAGTGCGAAAATCTTCTAAACTCCTTACCGAAAAAAAAAAATTTACACCACAACTTTCGGAGGAGAACATAGATGTGAACAAACATGCCTACGTAATATAGTTTATGTATCGGTATGTATAAGGTTTTAGCGAAAATTATAATGACTAAAAAGTAGAAAATAAAATATATTCAAAAACTTTTAAAATGGATAACTTTTATATAATTTTAATTATACTAAAAAGTAAAACGAGAAATGCTAGAACTTAGATTAGATCTTAAAATTAAATGTATTAACAATATTTCAAATTTATATTATCTCGTTTGAATTTAAATTTTTGATCTCTTTGCAATGTGTATAACACTGAGAATGGAAAAATTTATTTTTTACTTTTTAGTGCAATTTATTAATAAAAGTTATTTGTTTTAAACATTTTTGTAATATATTTTATTTCTCTTGTATTTATTAAATAAATTTAAAACACAAGGTGTAATAGGTCAAATTAAAGAGGAGAGTCTACAGTTTACAGTTTTTATAAAAAAAAGTTATGTTAACGACCTTTTTTCAAAAATAATAGAGGTTAAATTAAAAAAAAGGTAGGAAAATCCGAAATTTTTAGTTTAGATAACCATAATTCTTGATACGAGAAAGGTGTTGTGCTGTCATTGGAAAGACCATGAAGTTCTGCATACAATGAGGTCTTAACTGTGACCGTACGCCCTGTAGTTTTTAAGATACAGGGTGTTTTTTTTTAAACCAGGTTTTTTCTTAATCACCCTGTAACTCTTAAACAGTTGATATGCCCCCCCCCCCCCCTACCATACAATTTCTGGTTCATCCAGGTGAATACTATCACCTCCCGCTCTATTAACCTCCTAGTGAGAAACACCCTGTATAAACCATCAAACGTGCGACGGCCGGCATTGCCAGAAATAGAAAATGCTGGTCCTGTGTTCCTGAGTTCATCTCAAGGTGGTTTCACTGAGGAAGGTTTATACGTCATTACTTTTGCTGGTGTACTTAAGTGCGCGTAGGTTATTCTTTTCAGAGACAATTCGCGTTAACAGAATTCCGAACTGTAAGTTGCCATCTTGCCAGATTTAGTTAATGCTGGAAGAGGATATTCTGCTGAAAATGTTAGAAAATCATATGGGGTGGATATTTCCAAAGTGTAATGGAAAAACATGAACAATGTGAGACTATAGTTTCTACTATGTTGAAATTGAGCCATTTGCAAGAGCGACAGGATCCATATATCCAAAGAAAGCATCATTGCTCTAATATGAGAAGAAGTACATCGAAATTGACTATTCACAAATCATCCGGGAGTATAATAGCTATATGGGAGGAGAAAACCTAATGGAACTTATGGACGATTATCGCATCTGCTTAAAGATATCCAGCGCTTCGCCTGTTTTTATCGAATGCTAGATATTGCGACAACCCATTCCTACATCCGATATCTACGCATCATGTAGGCCATCCAAAATTTTTGCAGTTACCTGATTTTCGTGAAAAATTTGCTGCTGGTCTTCGCAAATACCTATAGACCTAATGACAAACGTATGGGTGGAAGACCATGTATGGCCTATGCCACTATCAAAGCCTACCTCATCTGCTTCTGCACAAAAAGGCCACCTAAAAACGTCTGATATGTTGGCACGGACCACTTTTCAGATATGCACTGCAGAAGTGGTTAAAAAGTTGTAAATTTGTAAAAAAATGTGAAATAAAAATCTATTGCATGCGATTAAACAAAAATTTATGTTTAACCCTGACGTAAAACTGTTTTTATGACTTCAATCGTCGTAAAATGTGATTTGTGCTTAATTCTATTTTCTTTTTAATTTATCTCTTTTTTTTCATTTTCAATAAAAACAAGTTTTTTTAAGTCAATTTAAATAACACCTGATTTATTATTTCCTTAATCCGTTTTTATCCAGAGCCGGCTTATCTGTATATTGACATTTGGGGGCTAAGCAATAAAAGAGAACTAAAATCGACTTCATGTTTCTTATCCAAAAAATACTCTAGTTTACAATTTCTCTGAAGAAAAGAAAATTAAACGGTTAGAGGGTTTATTTAATAAATAAATATAAATATGTTGCGTTCGAAATTATAACTTTTCCTTAAAAGGAATATAAGATTCAACCCTTAGGGCCAAGTCACATGCTGCAGCAGGATTCACTTTCACGGATGAGAAAATTTCCTCTTCCCGAGAGTCTCTAATCAATGAAAAGTGAAGCATCCTGCAGCTTGTGGTCACCTACCTTACGGATGTGTGAGGGAAATGGTCTGAGATATTTATAGAATGCTTTAACATACAGAAGACAACTTTAGTTCTGGCAATACATATACAGGGTGTTCCGTAAATGTCTTTAATCCTTTAAGGGGATGAAAGTAGAGGTCATTTGGGTCAAAAAAGTCTAGATAGTTTTATATCGAACTCCGCTTGGTTTTCGAGTAAATCGATAATATCGATTTTCGAGATTTTGCATACCTCTTCAGAGTAATTTCGTTTTAAGTTCTATTGTAATTAATGGATTGTGACGTTCAAAACTTTATTTCAAAGAACACATATTGGCCTTTCTAAGAATATATAATTAGTTATAATTGTGCCTTCAATTATTTTAAACAAAAACAGTTTTCTCTAGAATTTTTTATTTCACCAAAATTTTTTTCACGCTTCAGTGTACATTTATTCGAAAAATCACCATTGCACGAACTTAGCAAAACTATGAAAAAATTTGCGCATTATGTCCCTTTTTCAAAATGATCTCCACAACTGCTATCAAGAATAACAATCAAAAGTTATAAGCAAACATTTGGAAGATGTGCCCATCGAAGTAATCTTCAGATTTTTCGTAGCATTCTATCTCCTCCTACAGTTTTTAACCTACGACAACCATTTATGTATATGTCATGGTATGTACGGTAATCTGAACTGGCTATTAGATAGGGTACTTTTCGATTTCGAATTTCAAAAATGGAGGGGATAATTTCGAAAAAACACTTTTTTACCAAACTTGATATTTACGTAGATTTCGTTATTCCGCATCCTCATTTTTGCAGGAGGTGCAAGCTCTGGGAGGGGCTGGAGTTCAAAGTTTCAACTTTAAGCGGCTATATTTTCTCAAACAAGCATTGTTCTAGCAAGTAAGTCCTAAATTCATAAATGGAAAAGACATTTTTGGTGGTTTTTATTCAAATATAGCCTCTTAAAGTTGAAACTTTGAACTCCCGCCCCTCCCAGAGCTTGCCCCTCCCGCAAAAATGAAGATTCGGAATAACGAAATCTACGTAAATATCAAGTTTGGTAAAAAAGTGTTTTTTTTCGAAACTACCCCCTCCATTTTCGAAATCGAAAAGTACCCTATCTAATAGCCAGTTCAGATTCGCGTACAATGACATATAAATGGTTACCTCGATGGGCACATCTTCAAAATATTTGCTTATAACTTTTGAATGTTATTGTTGATAGCGCTCAGGGAGGTCATTTTGAAAAAGGGACATAATGCGCAAATTTTTTCATAGTTTTGCTAAGTTCGTGCAATGGTGATATATCGAATAAATGTACACTGAAGCGTGACAAAAATTTTGGTGAAATAAAAAATTCTAGAGAAAACTGTTTTTGTTTAAAATAATTGAAGGCACAATTATAACTAATTATGTATTCTTAGAAAGGGCAATATGTGTTCTTTTAAATAAAGTTTTCAACGTCACAATCCATTAATTACAATAGAACTTAAAACGAAATTACTCTGAAGAGGTATGTAAAATTTCGAAAATCGATATAATCGACTTACTCGAAAACCAAGCGGAGTTCGATATAAAAGTATCTAGACTTTTTTGACCCAAATGACCTCTACTTTCATCCCCTTAAAGGATTAAAGACATTTACGGAACACCCTGTATATGTATTGCCAGAACTAAAGTTGTCTTCTGTATGTTAAAGCATTCTATAAATATCTCAGACCCTTTCCCTCACACATCCGTAAGGTAGGTGACCACACGCTGCAGGATGCTTCACTTTTCATTGATTAGAGACTCTCGGGAAGAGGAAATTTTCTCATCCATGAAAGTGAATCCTGCTGCAGGTTTTCGAGTAACCAAGCGGAGTTCGATATAAAAGTATCTAGACTTTTTTGACCCAAATGACCTCTACTTTCATCCCCATAAAGGATTAAAGACATTTACGGAACACCCTGTATATAATACAGTTATAGACAACACGTGTAATACAATAATAATAACTACTTGTCTGTGATACAGTCAACCGATTATTGTCACTCATCAATAACCCAGAAGGCAGTGAAATGAAAATTTAGCTTAGTGAAATTGTAATGTGTAGTGAATCCTGGCCTGGACCACAATATGTCTTAGAGCGTTTTAGAAGCAAATGTGTCTTTAACAGCAGTTTTGAATTAATTTGAATAACCCTCGCAGATGCAAGAAAAAATAAATCACTCGACGTATCCATCATTTCAAATGTGTGGTCCATTTCGGAATGGCCGGCAGCCATATAAAATTTGTATACTCCTGGTATTGCATGCGACATCTAGTTCTTGAGGCATCTATGGTGATAGTTATGATTACAGGAAATCAGAGATCAATATGGTTCAAAAAGGGTTTCCAAGGGTTGCTATGCTTTTGCACTTTCTAGGGTTTTAGTAATATTTTATGCACATACGTAATATACTATTCAGTATTTTAAGTTACCGTGATTTATTTTTTTATCCTTTCAAAGCGAATTCGAAATCGAAAAACAAATAATACAAAAACTGATTTTAAATTTTATTTTTATTTTCTAATTTTTTTTAAAATTAACTAATATTATTGGTAATGTGTATAAGGCGTTTAGTATCAGCACAAAACCAATACTCTTCAGTACGGTCAGTTCCTGACTGTTGCAGATGCCAGAAGAAAATGCTAAGCAGACCTCATATATAGTCTCAGTATAATTCTCAGTACGAATCATATGAAGAAGAAAATGCTAAGCAGACCTCATATATAGTCTCAGTATAAATTCTGAGTACGAATCATATGAAGCGAAATACTAGGTATTTACTTTAGCGCTTGGCCAATACAGCCCTATAGGCGGGACTAGCCAATTTATAGTTGTGGCGAATTTCCAGTATTACTTCCAGTACGGTATCACTGTCAGTAGCGGTCACACATTCATTAAAATTGGAACTGTGTTTCGACCGTCAGTACGGCTAACAATAAATTAATAAAGGTTATTGCCAGGGTGAAAGCTTAGCATATTAAAAAAATGTATGAATTTGTCTACATCATTTATAGCAGCAGCGTCATTATTTTTGTTTTTTGCCATTGAATTTCTAAGCGGTTACAAAAAAATTTGGAAAAATAATCAGTAGGGCACAAGGTGAGAGACTTTCGGTCTACAGTCTCCGATTTACAGAAACTAAAATCTCCCAAATGTTTACATGGTAAGAGACATTTGTCTCTAGAGAACAAAAAATTAGATCTCCGAAGATAATAATAAAAAAAGTCTCAAGAGACACGTCTCCGAGGTGCATACACGGCATTTGCAGTTTGATCTCCAGAGATCTTCAGAGATCTTTGTGTTAGAGATTAGTAGAAAGAATTATCTCAAAAGTAATTAATATTTTTATGTTATGGGAAAAGTGAAAAAGCTTGAAAAACATATCCATGGATACGAGATAAACATAACAATTTTTTGTGAGTTTATTTTTCCCAAAAATAACCATAACTCTATTGATGAAACATATTTTCTGCCCTAAATCCACTATATTAATAATTAATTTTTTTATTAATTTCTTTGTAAAAATTTGTCAAATTCACTCCGTTTTATTCCTGTTCCTTTCCGAGTAGACCTACACTTAACAGACCAGTACACTTAAATAATCTCCGGAGTCCGGAGACCGAGCCTGGAGACCGGTTTGTTTTAAAATATACGACGGGAGACCGGAGACCAAAAAAGTCTAAAGATAAGGCCGGTTTAGAGATTTTTTTGCATTTCCGGTATCTGGAGGCCAAAGTCCTCTAGCCGTGTAGCTTCACCTTTATCCTTCCTACCTACAGGAGTAAAATTGTTGGTCTCTGGAGCTATTTTCATAGGGAAACCATGATTTAGTTTTAATTTTAAGGGTGAAGAGGATAATCGCTCGTATACATATTTTGTGAAAACATTGTATTGTATAAATGTCTCGCTTCCTTTTCTTTATTGAATCAAGCAAATTCTAAAAAAAAAAAAACAATTGTATCTATAATTTATTATAAGTGGCTCGATATTTAGCATGGAATCTAAAATTCTTTGTTTGAAATGTAGCATTAGATATTTACCAAACGACTTTTCTTTTAAATTTGTCTTGCTCAGTGGTATAGGTTCCATCTGAGCCATAAGTAATTTGTAAGCAGAAAACTCTATCTTGCTCTGTTTGTGCTCGGTTCAGTTGGAAATAAGCTTGTTGGTTTGTTTGCCTTAAAAAACCCATTTTCGAGGATCTAAACGAGCTGGTTTGGAGTCCTTTGCCCTGGCCGCTTCGAAGGTTCAGTCCGGCTCTGACTACCTGTTGAAAGGTAGAGATAAAATGTACATAATATCATGAATGTAATCACGCCGAGCATCCTGAGCACCTTCACAAGACATGTGTAGATAAAATCACCAGTTGCATTTAATGACTGCACAGGGTTCGTATTTGGTTTAGAAGATTTTATCACGTTTCATGGCATAGTAAACACCTGCTTGTTTAACTTCTCAAGGAATATTTAAGGTGTAGGTTTCATAGGTTTTTCATACAATTATTCAGTTTATAAAGCCAGGGTATCTATTTAACCAACAAAAATTTTCAAATTCTGGCAGATGTTTTAACTTTTTGATACCTAGGATTCAATTTTCCATAATGGAAGACTCTTTCTTTGCTCCAGCTATTCGTGCCTAGAAATATTTACCAGCTGATGCAGAACGTGTGAGCTCGAGTGATAGTCTTAGGATATTGATGGTACAAAGTTACACTGCTACTGCTTCAAAACGCTACACTTTTATAGGGCAATGAATTAGTTTATATAATTTCAGAAACAATGAAAAGATGTACTTCTGCTTTCGAGTGACAATGCCTCATTCAGCAGTTCTCACGAAGGCCTTCCTTAACAAATGCAACTAGATGTAAGAAAATCCTTCTTAAAATTCTGTCCTTTTGCTTGGTAAGTTTCATGTATTAGGTACCATAAAGAAGTATCTTGCAAAGCAGTCCTATCACTCTAATAAATAAATACAAAATACAGGTTGGACGGTAATTTTTCGAATGAGAAATAGAAAAACTGGTACCACGATGTGACTTAATGATCATGTAGAAAAGTATCTCTTGCATTGTACTGTCAAAAAATTAGAATAAAAATAGCCCCAATTATTCCAAAAAAATTTTGTAACTCCAACTAACATATTTAATCTGCTGGGTAAGTATTTCTTGGCTTATATTCTTCTGGAATTTTGGAAAAATTTTACCAAAATTTCACATAAAACTCGAAGAGAAAAAAAATCAAACATCATTTGAAAATGTAATTTTTGTCTTCAGCTGCTATTCATCCAGACATCACATGATAAAACTGAATTTAATAATTTAATATCACCTAACCGAAATACAAAAATCTGCATAAAAGCAATAATTAACGATTTTTAAATGAATTTAAATTTTAGAAACTTTCAGTTCGTATCATTTCCGTCAACTTACTGCCTAGTGAAATACAGTTTTTTTATTGTGGAATTTACCCACCATGCGATTAAAATAGATTTGACACAACCTCAACTAACTAGAATAGACTTAAACGCCACTCATCAACAATAGTTTTTTAGTGCCGCTTAATTAAATCATGTGTAAGAAATTCAAGGTAGATAATGTCACCATCAGCATACTAAGTGAAAAGATGAATTCAGATAATAATCGAAAAAAAGATTGTCTCACATCTCTTATGAAAACTTGTTTGGCTATAGTTCTTCTTTTTGTTATGTTTTATTTATGAAAATAATTAAAATAAAAGTAAGAAGAAAAAAAAATAACTCACTCTTCAATGCTTTTCCTTCTGGTGGGCAGGGTTTCTTATTGAGTAGACATTCAACGTAGTTTGTAACAAGTCGCGGTGTTGATAAAATTGTGTCAATGTCCAATCTTTCGTAACTGCAAAATAAAATTAATAAAAATTATTAAATTGAAAGATGTCTAGAATTGAAAGTTGTTTTTTTAAAAGAACATAATATCATTATAGAAGCGAAAAATACATCCATATACATCCAAATACGCACAGTTGTATATATGACACCGGATATACTTGAAAAATTCTTGATTTCGGCGATATTAAGTAAATTTAAACAAAAACGTGATTCTAGACTAATTAATTAAAATTTATACGAAGATAATTCTGGTTTTTCGTTTTCAATCATTATTATTTTATGACGTTTTTTTTTTTTTTTGCAAAAAAAAATTTCCACGAGCAAAAAACTAACTTAAAACTAGCTTTAAGAATAATTTGAAAAAAACCCCGTTTTTGCTCTTAAAACTAATCAATCTACTATTGAAGCATCCATTTAATTCTTATTATAATACAGATTCCTTACTGGCTTCTTTAATTTCGACGTAAAAGCACTCCTACGTCATAATTGAGTATCTTTCCCATTCGTTCCTTCTTGGTGCTAGTTTCGCACAAGATTTTGTTTCCTTTTGTTATTACCATCGACCTAGTTTTCACCTAACCCTCTGATTACTCTAGAAAATTTAACGGATGTGGTGTAAACTGTATTTATACCCTCAAAGTTTCGCTACCATAAAGCAGACAGCATGCACCTCTATTTAAAATCAAACTAATAATAGAAAATAAAAAAATATACTGTTCAGATTTGCATATAGAAACTAATACATATGTAATAAGGACCCATTCATCTCAACAAGTAAGGGACGAAGATGAATTTTGAATATGAAATTTTCATAACAATTTTATTCGTAGCAAAAATTTAGTCAAAATGTATCCTTAATATGGATGAAAAGCTTAAGTAAAAAAAAATGCTTTTAGTAGGTAAGGACTTTTGTTATGATATTCAATTTGTATTACTGGGGATTATGCTATGTGTTTTCGAGAAAATAGTCCAATTATACTGTTACGAGAGACACTCTATACAACTTAGATGGTGTAGGTACTGATGAAATTGAAGACATATTGAAGTGGTATTATATGGATGAAAAATCTGATGAACTTTTAAGCATTGCTTACAATTGATGCATTGTTATATCTAAAGTCAAATTTTCAAGTCCTTCCTATTTCAATAACTTGTAATGAACCTGTATACAGCGAGACTTTTGTAGAACTATTTTTGAGGTTTTCCATATGAAATTTTCCGTCGCTTATAATTCATAGTTACTTTTTGAATCAGTGTTAAAAGTAGGGTAATAGAATTTCACTAAGCACCTTATTTGTATCTGATAAAACCTGCCAGTATAGGACCTAAAGATCCCAAAACATATGCAATCCCTACTCCCTCTCAAATTTAATAACAAACTTTTGCGAGAAATTCATCAACTACAGCTGATGTGGGGCAGCAGCTGTAAGAAAAAGAATAAACAACAACACGAGAGGTATTCAAAAACAAAATCAAGGATCAAAAAGAAGAATAGAGAAAACATCTAATCGAACTGAGGGCCAAAGATAAGCCCCAACGCCCTAAACAAGACAATCAAAAGGATGTGAAAAATCATCTGATAAAATCCAAAGAAGGAAGACAATGAAGAAATTGGAAAGCGCAAAAGTACTTGAATTGGCTTGACTTCACCTTCACCTTGAACATCCTATCCAAGTACCAACTCTAGTAGTTGAACTGATTTGTCCGAGAAACCTAGAATATCCGTCTCTACCTACAAATCTGCCGGTACATGAACAACGGAAGACTACTGGTTTCGAACAAATGACGTTAGACACTTACTATAATTTTTATCACTTATTTCTACTAAATATTCTGACAACCGATTTAGGATAGTTTACAAAACTTTGTAATTACATTTTTTTGAAGATATGATAAAAAAACAAACTTATATGGAATAAAATGGAAGGGGAAAATAAGTTACATGGTGTCCAATAAATACCATCTTGCCTTTATACCGCGGATTCGCCATTCAATGTCGAAGAGTTATTGAATCTATGTACAAAAAACATTTGTGGAAATTGTAAATTAAAAAAAAGTATTCAAATTCAATTCACGATTCTTTTAAGCAGTTCGATAAATCCTCCGAACTACAAGCGTTGGTTGGTTGAGAGCTTCTTCCCACGCCACGATTAGTAGATTTTGATTCAATTAGGTCTATTCCTGTAATAATTACAAGTAGAAAAAGAGAAGAAATATTGAAAATACTTGCGTTGAAAAAGGATCTTGTGTTATTTAGATTAATTTGGAACAGTAGTTGAGCAGAGTTCTTTCATATTTATTTGAAGTAAGCTTAGTTGTGAGTTTGACGTAAAAATATCTTCTTCAATTAACCTATTTATTTATTTATTTATTTATGACTTTACAGCGATAGCTTACAGACTAAAGTCTCAATTGAAAGCTACCGGTTAATTGTGAAATCCAAGTATTTGTTGTTTACATATTTCATCGAGAAAAAGAAGGCTATATATAATGTGTTTAAAATCACTCAGCCTCGGGCCACTCAAAAATGCATAATGTGTCATCAATCGTAGCAGTCTAACTTATCTTTGTAACTTGCTTGGTAGGCTATGATTCAACGTAAAAAGTTCTGATTGTTCAGTTGTTTTAAAATATATGATTGTTATAGATTTTATCGCGTTTTTATAATTATTCATATACGATACATATATCTCCCGCTGTAATTGCTATTTTTCGACATAATGTTACAATATTAAAAATAAAAGGTCATCTATAATGTTAAATTACTAACTATGACTATGGAAAGAAATTTTAAGCAATACAACAATTGCAAAACAGACACAAAATAATATTCAAAAAATGAGAATGAAGAATAGAGGAGAAAAAAATGTTTAGTGGGTAGTGTAGTGCTTATTTAGAGAGCGGAGACTAAATCTCAAGATACAGGGACTAAGACCGAGGACTTGTACCATAAATTGAATCTTACCGATAGTAATTTGAAACGTTAATGGGCACCGGGTGACTCTAAATGGAACAAGATAGTTAATATTATGGAACAATTAAGGGCAATTAAAAAGGTTGTGTATTTATTAAAAAGAAAACATTTCATATAAGAAAAGACGATGTTTATCCAAAGAAGAAATACCAAATTTGTCGAGACGAGAAAAGTAGTTAAGATAGCGTCTTTCTGTTTTATATAAAAGAAGTCTGGTGAATTTTCTCTGTACTGATTTAATTTGCTGTATATATACATCCTATAAAGGGTTCCATATAGTGCATGCGTACTCTAGGTGACTTTTTATTAGAGAATTATAAATGGATTTATTAATGAGGTAGCAGACTTGAATGAATTGTAGATTCGGAATAAAAAACCGAACAGTTTAAATGCTTTAGAGGTAAGGTAATCCAGTTAAAATAGGTTTGAAATAATAGATTCTGGTCGAAAATTACTCATAAATCTTTCATTTCGGTAACGCGATTATGAGATGAACCACCTCTGTAGTCATAATATAAGATATTGACTTTTCTAGAAAAAGTTATAACTTGACATTTGGAAATATTCAACGGCAAGAAGTTATGTTTGATCCAATTTACTTAGGTAAGAATATCTCTTTATCTTTAAGCATTTCCCAACTTTTCAACTTTTGGGGCGCCCGCGCGGTCCGTCATCTTGAATTAAATGTACCAAAAAAAAATTGATTTTTTTTTCAAAATAAATCCTCACCGGTTGATCCTACGACAAAAATGAGGAAATATAAATTTGAAAAAGACTAAATTCCCAAAATTTTTGTATAAACAGTTTTTTTGTAACTCTGTTGTGTAATGAGTTAGAGTGTCATAAACGTGAACGTTCTTCCAAAAAAATGTATACAAAGTGTTTCGTCCATGGTAGTCCGTAGGACCGGAGGTCTAACAAAAAATTGTAAGGCAAGGGGGAGGGGGGGTCTCAACTGTTTCTGAGTAATATGGTGATTTGTAAAATTTGTTAGTCTTTTACAAAATACCCTGTATTTTAAAAAGTACAGAGCGGTCACTTACAGAGCTCATTGTATGCTGAACTTCATGGTGCTGAATGAGATCTCGACCGTCTTGATTAAGCACAGCATCTCGGAATTCAGACCAATTTCACTAATCTCCAACTTGGGCAAACTTCTGGAAAGATTAGTGAAACAACATATAGATGACACTTGCGTGGAGAAGGAGATGGAGCAGCATCAGCAATTTGGATTCAAGGCTATGCACTCCACTCTGCACCCGCTATTGAAATTTCAGACTGATGTGACCCAAGCTCTTAATAAAAAGACTCATACTGTGGCCTGTTTTCTTGATGTTGAGAAGGCCTTCGACTCCATCTGAAACGAAGGTCTAATCTCCAAACTGATTGGATTTCAGTTCCCACCCTACCTTATTCGGATGATAAATAGCTTCCTCTCCCAGAGACAATTCTTTGTGGGAATCAAAAATTGTGCATCTGCGTATAAAAACATAAAAGTTGGAGTCCCGCAAGGTTCAGTACTTGGACCCTTCCTCTTCAACCTGTTCACGTTTGACCAGCCGCAGAATAGTGGAGGAGTCACAACCCTTCTGTACGCGGATGATTCATTAACATGTGCGCACTCCAAATCCCCCAAATTGGCGACAAAGAATGTGGGTGAGCATATTGCCAAGCTTTACGAGTACTATCGTAAATGGGGCATAAAGATCAACGTCCCTAAATCGAGCTTACTCTGCATCAGAACTGCACGTTCACGCAGAGGCGAATGTAAAAACGCAAGAAACTTCGAGATCACTATCAATAATGAAGTGATAAAACCCACTAAGAGCGCCAAATACCTAGGTGTAGACTTTAATTAACGCTTTAAGTTCAACCCCCACGCAAAGGCAGTTGCTATGGAAGCAAACATTGCACTCAGCATGGTCAGTCCTATAATGAGATATAGGAATGTTCTCGCCCTAAACACTAAAATGCTGATTTACAAGCAGCTCATTAGGCCCACCTTAACGTACTCGTTTCCTATATGGCATATGATATCGCCAACATATATGGAGATACTTGCGAGATTCGAAAGGGAAACCGCTCCGAATCTGCCTGGACTCAATCGGAGGTCCTACGGAAAGCATTATCGCAATCAGGTCCTGTACGAGAAAGCTGGTATTTCTCCGATACAGGACTACATGGTTGAGGTAATGAAGAAGCAGGTAGCCAAAATCCCCAATCACACAAATCCAATTGTTCAAGAACTAACAAATTTTCCTCACTTACCCACTAACAAATATCTATCGCCTTTTTCTATGCTAAACTGTCATAGAAAATACTACCGCGAAGGAATTTTTACTTTTTTCAGGGAAAAAGAAGACAGATACCGTAGCTAGTAGCGGAAGAAGTTAGGGGGATTGTAGCCTGCATGACAGGATATAAGCAAACTGGCCAAAGACAAGACCAGAATAAAGGAAGCTTTAAGCAGCACCAGAATGGGAAAGTAGAGGCAATCTGGAGATTGATATAGAAGTTATGTATCTAGTACTTAAGTTAGTTAAGTATTAGACTTTCGAAATATCTTTTGTTAAATACAACTAGGTAGCGCTAGCCGTTGTTTAGAAATAAGTCATATGTTAGTTAGTAATTCATGTATTTAGAAAATAAGAAAACTCAGCTAGATTAATTGAACTCAGGGCCAAAGAAAAGCCCGTAGGTATTATAATCAGGGAATAGGATTAGATAAGAAATGTATTGTTAGGCTATGTGTAAATATTTTAGCGCAAATAAAGAACTTGAACTTGAACGATGTACAATATGATCGCCAACTGATTTTATTTCTCACTTTTTTTTACTTTTTACTTTTACTTTTATTATCTATTATCAAATCAAGACTAATGTTTTTTTTTTAACTATAAAACTGACGATTCTACTAATATATCCATCTTATAGCTAATAGATTCATAAAGATGGTGCAAGTGCATTTTCCTTTACGACAATATTTTAGTTTAAATTCATTTAAAAAAATTATTTAAAAATATTTATAGAATTTATCAGTGAACTTTTGTGTGTTTTAAAGTTAAAAAATTGAGTAAATTTATTAACCAATTATGTTTATTAAAGAATTCTGGAAAAAAATAGATATAATTTACACAAATGTACTTGCAACACTTTCAAAATAAGCAGGTTAATTATATTTGTGGTATTTAAATTCAGAGGCTGTTGGACATGCATTTTATTTTTAAGTAAGTTCGTATTTTGAAACTAAGCCAAAAATGGAAAATACGAAATTAATACTAATTAAAACGGATGAAATCCATTAAAGATTTTGTCTTCCAACTTATTTTCTAAATTTTCGTATTTTGTAAATTCAATGAAATAATTTTCAAAATTCCGTAGTGGAAGTTCGTTTCTTTAACCTAAAATTACAATTTCTTTTCTCTTTCAACTATACAATTACTGATAAAATCATAAAGAAAAAAACTTCATTTTCTGCATAGTCTTAAAAACAATTCCCCACAATTTGAGAAATTCTTTCCAAGATCAACATAATCAGAGCATAAAAATGAATTTATAAATGCGAAATTCTCCCATTGAATACAGGTGAAGTGCACAAGGCAAAGTAATAAAAATAACGGTACTTAAACACATGATAAAATCATTCAACCATTAAATATGTGCGATAAAGCTAATTTTAACTGCATGTAACCCACACATTGCAATTAAAATCGAAATTTATTTTTTTTATTTTCGACTTTGATCATCCTCTCACGTACTAGGTAAGGTCAAGATTGTGTTCCAAATTTGTAAAATGTTGGAAGTCTACGTGACAAATATAATACGGTAAAATTTGCAAAATTATAAAGGTGACCGACGAAAAAATAAGTCGGTCTTAAAATAATCCATAAAAAGACACAAATCTGTCTCATCTTGATGATGAAAAAAACAAATTGAAGAACATTTCCAATGGAGCTACCAAATTATCTGTATATATTCAAATTGCTTTACGAAATGAAATTACTTCACTCTGGTGATTAGTACCGTCGAACTTACAAACATACATACGTACTTAAATCCCATCAAAAATTTATTCGGAACCCTTTTCTATCTCAATTTCGAAATTTGATTGTGAATTATTTTATGGCTTGACATTTAGCTGTAGAATGTTCGACACAAATCGATTTCTGCATTTATGAATTTTCAGAGATCTAAGCAATTTTTTTCGTCTATAGGAAATAGGCACATTGATTTGTGATATTTCAGTAAAAAAAAAAAAAAAAAAAAAAAAAAAAAAACATTTTATAGGTAGACCGGAAGTCAGGCAGACCAAGTAAATATGTAGGAAAAGAGAATTCTCAATAGTCATCGACAGTCGGGGGCATTTGTTTAAATAGAAATCGATTTCTGTGTAAAATTATCGATTTCACAAGGGAAAAATTAATATTTCATGTGGAAAAAATTTATTTATTTTTTTGTTATGTTTTGTTCGATGTAAAAACTATTAGTTAACTCGCAGCATTTGAAGGTTATTTACAAAAAAAAAATATTTTTAAAATTAGGAACTTCGGTTTTTTCCATTTACAATTTTCATTTAGCGTTACTTACGTTAATTTTTTCTATATTTGTTTCTACAAAATGTGTTGTTCGAATATTGAATGATGCTGATTTCAGTTTCATTACATTTGGTTTTAGCACTAAGCAATAAATAAAAGAAAAACTAATAACAAATGCTTTGTACAGTTTATTTCCGCCATGGGGGTCTATAGGAGGTGAAAGTACGAGATCAAAATAAAAACAAAAAAGGTAAGAAAATTAGAAACCTTTATTTTAGACCGCCATAACTCCGGAGTTAGAGGAGTACGGGACTGGTTCAGCAGTAGTCGTTGAAAAAGTCTTGAGATTCTTCATAAAATGAGCTCTTAAAGGGTAACTGTACAACGTGTACTTTTTATGATACAAGGTGTTTTGTAAAAAACTAGTATATTTTCTTAATTACCCTGTAACTCCGAAACGGTTCAGATGTCACCCCGCCCCAGCTAAACAATTCGTTTTTGCTACACAGTAAAAAATAATTCCCTAAAGTGACTGGCAACAATTTGTGCCACATAGGTTAGGCATTTGTCGATAAGATTAGGGAAAGCTCCACCTTGGAAAACTAAGATTAGATTTTTAGGAAATTTTGGTTTTTTCCCCGTAAAATTTAGGGAATAGGTGATAGCATCGCACCACTCTCCACCCCATTTAAAAAACATAAGAATGAGTTGAATAGCTCATTTCTTATCGCCCATACTACTAAGTAGTACGTAATTTAAGTTGGTGCACTGGGCACGCTTAAACAAAATATTGAAAAACAATATATGACTTGTGTTCAAGAACAATGTGTGAATTATATAAACGAAAATATATTTTCATAAAAAATGTATCATAATACCTAATTTATTGAATGTTCTCTTCCTTATATTCAGCTTAACATTTCGGGAATTTTACGTACTTTAGAGGTTTTCTGGCGCCAGATACCTAAATTCATTGAATGTTCCATTGATTTGGGGATTTTACCATTCTATCAGAGAAAATTACATTTATTTTTAGGGAAAAACGAGTCTTAAATTTAAGGAATAGTCCTAATATTTTTTAAAGTGTAGGGTACTACTATTATCGCCTGCCCTATAGACTTCTACGGTATTCTTCTTTATGAGCTAGCTGATGAAAAGATTAAAGATTAATTATTTTGCTGCGTCCGTGGACTTTGATTGCAACTTCCTATAATACCTGCAGGATCAAGGTGTTTTTTTTACAAATATTTTTAATATCAGCTCATTAAATTTTTTTATCAGTTCATAAGGAGGAATTACGTGGTGTACTTTAAGTTACTTTGACCTTATATATTGTTTTATGAACTTATTTTTGTTTTTATATTATATACTGTAAATACATCCTTTACTTCGCCAAAAGTATAAATCACCCTAACAAATTAAGATATCTCAAGGACTAAAGGTAATAAAAAATAACAAAAAAATAACAATAAAAGATAAAAGCAATCTTAATATAAAATAGCATTTATTCCTTTTAGCTTTTATAACGGCTAAGACCGCAGGTCGATTTTTTCCATTTCTGTCAATTGGTGGACTTGAAATCTTCTATCAAAGTCAGGCTGGAATACTTAAACCCTTTTTTTTAATTAGCCACGAGGGCTCGATGGAGTTTAAGTCTGGAGGCTGATCTAGAGTTTCCTTCCATACCAAATATCCAATGTGGCGTGAGAATTATAGCCGAGTTGTTTTTGCGATATATAATCGAAGAATGACCCGTATTTTCGAATATGTAAAAATGTAATGCCCAGTGTTTCCTCAAGGACTGAAAGGTAGCTGATACTGTTCATTCGTCCCACGTATACAAGCAGTTATCCAACGTCTTCTGCAGCTATATCACCCCGATCCACTGCACTGATGTTGTCATGTTTTACACTTGATGGCAGAAAAGCGGTATATGACATACAGGGCTGCCAAGGTGAAAGACATATGAGAATGAATCATGCACGTTTAACGACAAAAATTGTGTTGAAGTGGATGAAGAAGAATAGTTGTTACCGAAGATCGCTTTGGATCTCCCACTGTGGGCACAGTTCATGTACAAAAAAGTTGCGAGATTTCACTGCGAAATTTTTGACTCTGTAGATACTCTAGTACGGTATGAATGGCAAAGAAGTCATTATAGAATTTATGTGCTCATACGAGTCAAATAAACAAAAATCTGAACCATAACCTCTTGGGCAGGGTACGAAGAATGGAGGTAGTTGACTGATTAAATGGTAGTTCTTGTATGTCGAGTATGCTTGGTATACTATAAGATTACTGGCTTGATTTCCGCCATCTCTAGCCTTTCCAAACAGAGCGTGGTCCCCGCTGACACCTTGTATGTCAATAAGATCTTAAGCCCGAATTAAAAAACCGGTCCCGTTTAGAAAAGGATATATCTACATATAAAGATACAACTGGCAGTACTCATGGCCTTATATATATATATATATATAGGTAGTCATCGACTACGAAGCCATACCATAGTAACACAGGGTTGAGGAGCCCAAGATGGTTCTACTATAATAGATAGTTACTATAGCAGAATTATTTACCTCAACATGGAGAAGGCCCCTTTATGGGAGCATAGTGGTGGTTCTGGTGGCCCAAGCGAGCAGAGAGAATGTCTGAGTCTGCATGACTTGGGCTGCGGTCACATCGCGCGCTTGTAAGAGTTTCAGCTTCTTGTTCTTGTTCAAGCTTGTAAGCATTTACGCTTTCTATGGTCAGATCTCACACTTGTTAGTGTATAGCGACTTGCGCTTGTGACAGGTACTAAGCATTTACCCTTTGTCATTCGTACGTAATTTATAGTGCATATTTTGATTCATTACTTTCAATTATGGCTCTTTCGAGGAGAGAAATGTTTTGTGCAGAAAGCAGTTATTTTAGGGCGAAAGTGTTGTTTAAAAAAAGAGATATTCTGTCCATCCTATTTTTCGTGATCGTTATAAGTATCACCAGTTATTTGACTATTTCAGGGAACACAACGAAAATTTGTATGAGTATTATAGAATGACCTCGACGTACGTTTTACTATGTTTTAAATGAAAAACAAGAAACTAGTCTTGAAAACCCAATCACAGCAGCAGAAAGGTTGTCGGTCACTTTAAGGGAAGTAAAACTAACCACGCTATGAAATAATATTATGTGTATTTTAAAAATCATCAAAAGATAAGATATTTTGATCTAAATCTCCCCAAGATGTTGAAGGAGTAGGAGTAGATGTATTCTCTGTATTCGTTCCAGGATTTGCATTTGCGGCAGCAAACTCATCAAAAAATTGAAGTTAGTATCTTCTTTTCTCAGTGGGAGTGTTACTTCAAAATCTTCAGTACTATACATGATACTGTACTTCATTATGAAATGAAATAGATCAATTGTCTTTTTAGTTATATTGTAAACAAATTTTTTCCTGTTTTCGAGGTGTAATAAACTTAAGTAGTCTAGACAAGTACATTTGCTTTCAAAAAGATTGCAGGCCAAGAGGTTAAAAATACACACTCTATGAAAAATTCATTGTTTGCTATGTTTTCATATTTCAATTTCAAGAAATGGCACACCAAATAGTAAAATATCATGTTTATTACTGAAGATATCCAAGAAATTAAAAGTAATTGAAAGTGTTTGAAAAGAATTGAAAGGAATTATATAGTAATGCCCAAACACTTTTTAAATACTTTTGGATATTTCTAAGTATTTTTGTAATGGAACCGCAAATTCAATTACTTTTTGGTATTTTAAAGTATTATTTGGAATTCCGGCAATGGGACTGTAAAATTTTAATTTCAATACAGGTTTATTAGTACTGGGAATAATAGTGGTAATTGTACTCGAATTTTAAAGCTCTACATTTTTGGTATTATCCTTCTTATAAATATTTGTGGTACTAGCTATAAGACTACATCTTGTAGTAATAGATGACCTACTACTTTTTTAGTTTTAAGTTTTCTTCATTAGTAAAATGCTCTTTAATGTAATTGTAATACATAAAAATATATCACCAATAATTTTATGCAATTATGGCAACAATAATAAATCAATTTGATTTTGATTTTAAAAGCCAAATAACTTACACGCCTACATTACATCTTTAACATTCAATTTCGGTTGCAGTCTTAAATCATTTTAGTTAAATTGACCTTAAATAATTTATTTGAAATTCGTCACTTTGACAGCCATATATCTAGGCAATTATACTTTCCTAGTGTGATTTATTGATATATCTGCGTCTATATTTGTGATATATAAATATATTTGCACTTAATAATTTTGCAGGGATACGTCTGATTTAGGAGCAAAACGAAATCTTGACTTTTAAAATCTCTTGAAAATATGTGGGCTGTTTTAACAATTTGTAGAAGCCGCTAATAAATAATCTTTTGTGTGTGATGTAATTATTCAAGACCACATAAACAAATTGGCGCCCAGCTTCTTGTGTCATTCATTGATTTTCTAATCCGATTGAAAGATTATGATGAAACAAATATTTTCAGGTAAGTATATACTTGACCTACGGCAATATGAGTATAGAGTTATTTACCGATAAAGAAGATATTAATGATGTCATTTTAGGTACGCCATTTATTTGAAATATGGATATCGAGCGCACAAAAAACTCCAAGATACTGAGGAGAAAAACTAAAACTATTCAGAAATTGATCGTCCGACTCTGGACGCGAAGAAAAAGCCCAGGTTAGAAAAACCAAATACTAAATGGGAAAAGATCGATGCTTAGTTTGAAAATTGGTCTATAACCGCGGACTCAGCTTCAAAGAATTACGAAAATATGGAGACCGAATTAAAAAGCGAAAACGATGAAATACGGATACTGCTCCAGCTTAACTTGTACTGCAAAAAAGAACCTTCTGGAAATCGATATATTGTTCTATTTGAAAGCAGAGCTACCCATAATAAGTCAAGCTGTTTTTTTTAGCTTTTGAATCAACTACTCACTTTTACCAGAATAAAAAGTAAAAAACAGGATTTCTGAGCTACGGGTAGGTAAGAGATAATAGAATAACAAAAGAGATTGAAAAACCACTCGAGGTTCGTTGGATCATTAATTTGATTGAAACAAAAACTGAATTTCCTCGAATTTCAGCACCATAGAACGAGTATCTCCACTACATGGATGGAGTCGAAAAGAAATACGTTTCGATTCCACAGCCATTCCTCATAAAAAATCACAACACTTTTATGAGGGGAGGTGACCACCACGACTGACTCTTAACTAATAAAGTATGTTATTTCAGTTAAGGTAAAAAGTAATTTTACGTGCGTGGTCTTAATTTATATACGAAACACAATATTTCAAATATAATTCACAAGTGGTCTTTATTACACTCTACCGATTACTTTTATCAAATTTACAAGCAATTTTTAATCAACTGTACTTTAACTATCGCTAGTACTATACTTCAAATGATCCCAATCCAATACTTTCATCCATTTACTACGTTCACTTCACTGTCTGACACGAGACTCGCCCCTGGTGAAGACAAGCCTTGTATTTATACTCTACAAATTGTCCAGAACTGTCCCGAAGATTCCATTCGAGAAACATCGATTCTCCGAACTCAAAGTTGTTTATGCCCGTACTTTATAGATGTCGCTTATCCTTTTCTATTGTCCGTAATATGATTCTCCAAAAGTTGGCTATGTCCCTTTTTAATTAGTCATAACACGCGCAGTATCCATTTCATATAGATATCGCTCGTCATTTCGACGAAACAGTATTACTGATGTCTTCTGCCAAGAATTATCGATATAACAAAACAACCAATCTCTTACAAGTTATCGATTCATTCATGGATGTAACGTTATTTCAGTAAAAGATTTTCAAAAAAGATAAAGTGCGAAAATATTTATCTCTAGGTAGATATTATATAATCGGTAAAAGAGACAAGCTAGAGATGATACATGGTACATGGTACCAATATCGGGACTCCAAAGGAAAGCCACTAACGTATTGCACTACGTCCAATGTAAATCTGTATTCCATATGTTTTCCACAGTTTCATAAAAAAAGGTAAATCACTCAAAGAATTTGAAAAAAATATATAAGCAGCAATTTTTAAAAATATCTTAAAAAAATTACTAATCTAAAATTTTGTTTGGTGCTATGACTAAAAAACGAAAAAGTTTATTCTTTATTACTTAAAAAAAAACTGTGTATTGATGTCGTGTTTTTTTTTATAAAAACGGTAACTTTGGAAAAAGAAGGTGAATAATAATACAAAATTTTGAATTTAAGACTCGAATATGGTGATATTATGTAGGAATTGTATGTACGTTCTATGAGAAAAAATAAAACCCTGGTAACTATATGGTTGTACGACAAGTAACGCCATCAAGATCCTGTCAAAACCCTTCATAACCTCCAACCTAGTATACTGGAGTGTTAGACCATCCTGAATTCCCTCTCTCAGTTCTTGGGTTTCAGGTCACAGAGATGTTGGTGGAAATGAAAAAGCGGACGAACTGGCTCGACTTGTGGCGGCATCGGAGGCACCTACCTCCACAATTGGGATCGCACCGGGACACATTGTCTCTACAAGTACGACTTGGGCCGATTGCAAACACAGTTGTCTTTGGTTAGACGACCCTATGGGTAGAACAACAAAGGAGCTGTGGGGTAAGCCTAACTCACGTTTCACAAAAAAATTGCTAGAACTGACCAAATCTACCATGAGAATTCCGGTGTCTATTCTTACTTGACACTATTCCCTCAAGGGTCACCTACATATAATAGGACTGATTGATAACCCTTCATGCAGAGGATGCGGAGATGAATCCGAAACGTTGACTCACTTTTTTGTCCCTGTCCGGCTCTCTCCGGAAAACGTAATAGATTCCTTGGCTCCCACCTCCTGGATGAATTGCATTAAGCATGTATGGAGGGTTGGAGGCCAATCTTATGGTTTGTAAGAGCATCTGATTCGGCCCTGCGGGTGAACAATGGGCCTTGTAGTGGCCTATGTTCTAGGTTCCTCATTCGGGGACTCAACCTCCTTTCAATCCATCCATCCAACTCATTTATTGAGCTCGTTTATGAGTTTCTTCGCCAACTCATCTATTAGCTCATCAATAAATTGGTATGGATACAGTTTTGTAGGTCTAGTGTATCTAATGCACGAGTGAAAGGGAGATAAATGGTGTTGAGCAATCATTGAGTTCCGAACTATATAAATGAGTTTAGTCCCGGTTCTAGAGCAAAAATCAGCATTGCAGTCATCCAACCACTCATCCTGAGCTCGTCAGTAAGCTCATGGTAATTGAACTAACAGGGAAGGTTCTCTGTATCAAATAAACTCAGTGGCAGTTCAATTTGAAAGTTACAAGACTTTCAATATAAAACAAATTTTCTCACCTTGTATTTTGAAAACCGAATAAAAGCCCTAATAGTAGTAGATAGTGCTAAAACGAATTTTTACATAAAAAATAATTTATAATGAAATATGGCTGACCAATGGTTATCACCAGATTCTACTACTGCGTATATTTCGTAATGATCGCGCAAGACATCATTGAAAGGACATTCGATTCTCATACTTTCTTCTATGTCATCACCTAAACAGCTACCAACACCAAATATCGCTTACTGAACGTTTTATTATGCTATTTAAAGTTTTTATGTTGCCTGCAGATGCAATCGCCGCAGGTAGAATAAGGTAAAATTAGTGTTTACCCAAGGTATATAGAAGACAAGTTATTCCCATTAAAATTTTGGCACATTGCAGCTGATAGCCTGTGACGTAATACTATGACTAATGCATATACATTTTTATAGGAAAAAATGAGAGAGGGGAGGAAAAAATGAGAGGCTTTCACTGGCATAATAATTGAACATTTTCCATTTAAATACATGCTTCAGAAAATGAAGAAAACCACAGACGATAACTGTCGATTCTATAACAAATAGGTAGAATCTACTGACCACGTACACTGCGAATGTAGAGGACTTTCTCATCAATGACTCCGATGCCTGGGTAATGGATTCATAATCCCATCTGACGTTTGGAAAACTGACCCCAATAAGGGAATAACCGACCTAAAAATGACATACACGGACTAAACCTAACAGCCGAAGGTACTACACTGGAAAAAAAGGCACACATTGTTGCCACAAAGTTTAAGGAAAAAATCCCTATAAATGTGGGGAATATTCCCTACATTTCTAGGGATTTGTTTCCTAAACTTTGTGGCAACAATTTGTGCCATTTTACAGCATACACAAAAGATATTTTAGGTCGCAGTACGTAGTGGTCGGATCTTCGTCTTCACATGACATTTGAGATATTTCTTCCATGGATAATTTCTACATGATTCTTGGAAATGTTTGGATTACTTTAAATATTATAAGAAAGAGTGAGCGATGTTACTCAATGGGCCAATATACGACGACTCAAGACGAAAATATTTCTTCGTCTTCTAATTAGATTTGAACCCAGGACCTCTTACTAAATAGAATTAGTGTTTACCAGTAAACCTTTTCAATTTCAATAAAAACAAATCAAATAAATATTTTTTTTTTTGCAATAGGAACTGTCATCTTCTGATTGATATTTTCGGCGTAATCAAAATAATAGTTTTTTGTGCATTTTTCGATACGCACCTTTTCTAAGAATAAAAAGACGTAAACAATTTTGGAATTAGCATAATATATCGGTGGACGAATTTTGTTTATGCTTCTGGAGAGTGGTTGATATATAACCGAAATTGAAGATAGCTGAAAAAAGACTTCGGTTCTAATCAAATTCCTTTTTCTTTCATTCATAGTTTTCGGGCGGAATTGATTGGAACCTGTTTTATATTTCTGCGATAAAACGTAAGACTTGTGGATTTTATTTTTTGTTTTTTTCTTGGGAAATTCTCTATGCTACTAGTTCGCTAAATTACGACTTATTTCGGATTATGTGCTTTGTATTAGTATTTATGAATAGAAAATGACTTCTATCATGGATAAAAATAATTTTTGTTTTATGCAAGAATTTTTGTTTATTTATCTACGTGGAATCGCATTTTATTTATGAGAGAAGCTTTTGGAAAAGTAGCAGTAAAAATGATTATAACCAAATTTATGGGATTTTATATTCTGAAGAACTTCTTATGAAAATATAAACATCCTGGTCTGATCATTTTCACAATATACGTAAAACCCTCAATTTTGTTGTAACCGTAGGTACCAAGAAGAGGTTTCCCGATTTAGTCTCTTTGTGAACTTATGTATATTTTCCCTTTTTATAAAATTATCGTGTACATAATTTCAGCCCTCTACGTAAACAACGTGTAATTGTATAAAAGTAAATTTTTATATGGCAACCCTACGAAAGAGTTACGGGATTTGTTCCATTTTCGGATATAAATCTATAATTTTTTAATAAGGTCGTGTGGAGTATTTCAGCTCTCTAAGGAAACCTGTAGTCGAGGTATCGTGAGGACAGTTAGCCATGCAGCTGGACAGAGAGACAGAGTGATAGATAAACATGCAAAATTCAAAATAACTTTTAATATTATACGTAAAGCTGTATGAATTTGACTTTGTATTCAGACGAAATATCTGCCTCAGTGTTACAATACTCGTTGAAGCTAATGCACGTCTTTTGCTTAACTATACAAAAAAAAATGATATTACAAGCACGTAAATAAAAATGTTGTTTGATATTTAAATTGTCTTATAGCTTACACGTTCATGATGTTGGTTTGTCTAGTGATTTTAATTGAAAATGTATGCATTAATGGTCTTCTTAACTTAATTCTCCAGCGATTGGACTTACTTTTTATCGTGAGTGTTTCAAAAAGAAAATGGCAGATTGGGCTTTATTGACACACAACGTAGCGTTATTAGACGAATCATGTGTTAATTAACCCCATGTTTCGTTTTTATTTTGATTAGCTTTTAAGTTACGGATGACTACTAATCACATGCTTATATTCAGAACAACGAGGATCTATAAACGAAAAACAGAAAGATAGAATACATCAAAAGATGTGATGGAAACTGCCTGAAAAGAGGTTATTTAGGACGAAGCTTAAAGTGAGGAATACCGCTGAAGAGTTCCGTGGCTGGAGCGAAACGTCTAGAAAGGCCTATAGTTGCCTCCACAGCACCCCCAAACAGCCCATATCCGGACTCCCCAATTACTAATAAACTCGGGCATATTATAGACCGCTATATATGCTCCACTCTTATACATTGGAGTTACCGGGAAGTAAAGCCCAATAAAATCCACTCTTTCATTGTATATGTACATGAAAATTCTCAGAAATTATTAAGACTCACCACCTATCATCCACACAACCGTCAATATCTTTCAGAATTTTAATATTTTCGAAATCCATTAAGATTACCCATATCATCAAAATTTGATCATTCGTCAATCAAACAGTCGTAGCCCTATCTCACCTAAAACCTTGACATTAATGCGGATATGGATAATCGTGCACCATATAGACCTCTGAACCATTCGCACCTATAGATTATTTTAAAAATTGTGAATTTTCTTTATTTTGTAATTAATATTTTTTTTTTACATGCTTATTACTTTATTAAATTGATATAGTCAAATAACCCCGTCCACTGAGTCAATTAACCCCAGGCATGGGGTAAATGGATTCACGCGGAAGTTTTTTTGAAAATAGCAAATAATTCTCAAAAACCTTATAGTGAATAAAAGAAATAAAAATATTAAGAAACCCATTGAAGTAATCAAAACGAAAAGGTATTTATTATGCCTAAAAGCTTTACAGTAACATTATTTTTAAATTAAGTAAGTATAAAAAATGGGTCTACTGGCCCCGTTCTGCCCTATCTTATACATTTCATCTGGGTATTTAGATTAAGATTTAGATTCGTATGCATACAGTAGCCTCGTATTTACTGCGACCTGAAAGATGTACTATAAATCCCCTTCAATTAATTCTTTTTCTTGATTAAGTTAATATAATCCAGAGCCATTCTGGTAGTGAGGGAAAAGTATATTCGAGTTATCTCCACCTGACCAATGCTTTACAATTGCAGAGTAGGTGCTCTAAAGTTTCATGAGCATCCTGAAAGAAACGGCCGGATGAAAACTCAGCGAAGCCCATCTTATTTAGGTGATACCTTCATCTAGGGTATAAAAACGATAAACAGCATTTTATAAAGTTATGCATAGCAAAGGGTACTTTGACCTCACTGATAAGCAAGAAAATTTGCCATCTTATTAAAAACTTTTTACATTGCTGGTAATTGATTCCCAAGTCTGCCTAACTTCCGATAATCAAGAGGCGTATGGTAGTGGACAGTGGTACAAAGGAGTAAAAGCAATCAATTCAATAATTTTTTGTGTGATGGCAGGATATAATGTTTTATGTTCAACCATAAGAGCGGCAGACATTTCTGCCAAATAGAAGAGAGGTGACAGTAGACCACTAAGAACTTACATTTGTATATTTCCATAATACCAGTAAGATTGGAACAAATATTATTATTTACAAAAAGTTATTCAAATTCTATATGCGGAAAGAAATGATTGAACTTTTCGAGCCAGCGATCAGAGGATCTCATCGGTATGGTTATCTCTGATCGCCTACCATAGAAGTTCAATGACGGAGGTCACACCAATTACCCATATAAATACTTTTTATAAAAAGAAAGTGTGAATTATATGGTGGCAAGATTTCTCATTGCACTTTTCAAATTGGGTGATTTTTCCCCCTTTTTGCCTGACGGCACATGGTTAAAACATGTAGAAATTATACGAAGAAGATTTCTCGTCTAACTCGTGAACATCTATGGTAGCGATCAGAGATAACCATACCGATGAGACCCTCTGATTGCTGGGTCGATAAGTTCAATCATTTTTTTTTTGCACTTAAATGCATTTTGTAAATTTATTGAAATTATTTTCAATAAATTTCAGTCTGTTAGAAGAGAAATCTTCTTCGTATATATGCGAAAAGGCAAACAAAAATTTTAAGACGACCATCCTAAAATCGGTCCTGCACGACTCGCGAATATCATCGAAAGTTTCGAGCGACTGAATAGTGCTTGGAAGTTAATATATTTATGTAATTAATCTGCAATAATGGAAGCAGCCATGCGGGTACATGGTATTTAACAAGTTAAGTGAAAAACAAAATACAAAGATGGAGGAAACAAACCATGAGATATGATCATATCTTTGGAGATTGTAGACATATTTTACAATTGAGCTTAATTTTTTTTGTCTTATTATTAAGCCAAGCTTAAGGGATACCCTATGATGCAAAGCACAGCATGGCAATAAGGAGATAGGGAAAGAAGGAATTAGGGAATGTGAGGAGAGCGACGGAGGTGCTGATGTATGTCACTCTTATACTTACGCAGATTGTATGCCGGAGGAAAGACAGAAATGGTAGACTGTTCCACATTCGCACAGTTCGGGATAAAAAAAACATCACGGAATTTTACTGTACGACCGAAGGTAATTTTAAGAGTAAAATTGCAAATTAAGTTCCCTAAAAACTTCCCACATCTATGTGATTATCGGAAAAGGCAATGAACGGACAAGCAAAAAGCTAGTGGAGAAATATATACATGTACTAGATGCCCATATAGTACGAGGATCACCATATATCCTGCATAATAAACTGTCAGCATGATCAGTCTACGATAGTGTCCTATTGAATATTACTTCTACATTTCGAGAGGAATTTACAAACCATATACAATTATCAGCACCATTAAGTTATACCGAGGGAAATAGCTAGAGTCCAGCAAATTTTATAAATCACGATTTATCAAGAGTCTATTATTATCCACCAACCATTTGTTTAAGGCCTCTTAATCCCGATTCAGGGAGCATATCGCATCCTCAACTAATCCAACCGATCCGGACAGGAACAACTGAGCATTATCTTGCGTAAAAGTGTAATTGACACTGTGATTAAGACGTCCAAAGATATCATTAACAAATATTACCAAAAAGAAGTGATCCTTATTAGGAGCCTTATGATACTTTTGAATCTATTCCTAAAAAATAAGAAAGCTTGCTATTGGAAAAGACTGCGGCTGAGACCGTCCACTCAGGTAGTTGAAGATCAAACGGAACGAATAGAATATAAATTAAATTTAATTATATGACAACTTTTTTTTTTTTTTTTTTTAAGAAGCTCTATGATCAATAGAATCGAAAGCGTAAGAATAAAAGTGCAGTAAACTTATCACTATCTAATGAGATAATATCATGTTACTTATAATCTAATCTATATAAATATCTAAGTAACATAAATTAAAAAATAAATACTCAAATTCTGGAGACACCTAGCTACAGTAAGAAGGATTATGACATACTTGAATTCAAAATTTATTTGTATGAATACTACCAAAGTTATTAATTTGTCAAGAGAATAAAAGAAAATTATAAATGCATCGTCTTCATTATTATGTATACAAATAGAGAGACAAATACTGCAATTAAGTAGAGAATTACGATTCAGATTAAAAATTTAACAAAAAACAACTTGACATTGAATTGATATTGACTTTTCCAATTGAATTGACATTGACTTCTCTGACTAATCAAATTATTATTAATTTGCCTTTCATGTCAGCCAGGACTAGAAAAGATCCATTTTTGTTGTGCATATTTGCAACCGGCTTATGCCATAGTTGATTACTCTTATTCTTCAGTCATAAGCTAAGAAAATGTTTTTTAATACTACACTTTCACTCTAATTAGTCTTACACAAAATAAACGGTGCACTACTATTATTCCGACGAATCGTGTATGTACATATATATGAATTTGTGTTAACCTCTTAAAGATTTTATTAAACATCATTTTTTGAATTAAATTACCTCATCTGCATATGTTTATTCTTAGAATAGTTACATAAAACAAAAACACTTATCACATTACTCGTGTGTACCCTTCCTTATATTATGGCCATATAAAATCAATCAAAATTGGAAAAACATTTGAAGTTTAGATACTGAAATCTTCCATGCCATTAATTTTCATTACGTTTTATTGAGGTAATTACGGCGGAATTGACGTCAGCATTGTACAATTTGTTCTTGTAAATATATATTTAAAATAGTTGAACCTATCCCAATGTACAGGATAAGTACATACAAATTATTAATTGCGCCATTTCTATAAAATTAAAAAAATTCTTATTCGATTCATCAAATTCTATAAATATCATCTTATAAGAATAGACGAAAAATATCATAAAGATACTCGACGTCTAATAATAAATTTACGCTACGGCTACTGCCGCACTTGAGGTCTTACTCAATCTGCCACCCCTGGATCTTATCATTCAGCAGATTGCCTCATGGGTTGGGAGGTCGGCTGGACTGGCTCTTCTCATTGCTCTCTGGCGTATCGGCTGGAATTGGAAAACCCTCTAGCTAGTATGCCACAGGATGTGATGGTACCTGAGATTGGTTTCGGGCGTCGCTTCTCTGTGAGCTTTCCTGTATGGGAATCGTGGACTGAGGGGGGTGCCTTATCGAGCGTTCCCCGGTCTGCTCTAAAAATTTTCACCGACGGCTCTGTCACTAATGAGGGAGCTGGGGCGGGTGTCTACTTTACTTTCCTGATCCTGATTTTGAAATGGGATATTTACTTGGAAGACACACCACTGTCTTCTAGGCTGAAGTCTTCGCCATCTCAATGGCAGCGAAGTTAGCCCTTGATATGCAAATCAAGGGGAACGACATTGCTATCCTTTCGGATAGCCAGGCAGCCTTGATGTCTCTGAGTGGCCCTCGGATAACGTCTACGTTACTGGGGGATTGCAGGTCGTCAGTGAATAAGTTGTGTATTCACAACAAAGTGTCCCTCCTGTGGGTTCCTGGCCACATGGGGAATGAAAGGGCTGACCTTTTAGCTAAGGCTGGATCTGATTCTCCGTGCCTCGGACCGCAGCCCGCCGTAGGCGTTACCACCTCGAGTATCGGGTCTCTTATCAAAGCGGACGTTCATCGGAAGCATCAGCAGAGATGGGACAACCTTGAGTACTTGCAGGTGCACAAAACTCTTTCATGATGGGCCTAATAGGAATATCTCCGATTTTCTCATGGGGCTCGGAAGAAAACAATGTAGAACTGTGGTTGACATCATCACCGACCACAGCTCACTTCACGCTCATCTAACTAGGATGGGAGTTGTTGACAGCCCTGAGTGGAGGGAGATCCTGAGACAACCGAACACTTTTTGTGTGAGTGTCCGGCCTTCGCCCGAAGCAGACTGGATACTCTACGGTCTGCCCTTCTATCTGAGGATGGGCTGAAAAACCTTCCTCACCAAGACCTGATGCGCTTCATTAAGAGGACGGAAAGTTTTGTTGAATGGGCTTCTGGCAGGACAGCACAATGGGCCGCTATGACCTCTGTGCTTGGGCTGGCTTTCTCCTGTTCCCGTGCCTCTTAAAAATGAAAAAAAAGCTTGTAAATATTGTATGCGCGATGAAGATGGTGACTTTCAGCCAATAAAGAAGAGAAGGTTGATATACTACACCAGATTTACTACTATAATTTCTAACTTATTGTGGTTTCCTGAAATATCATGAAAAAACAATGTTTTTATAACCTATACCTGTTTTTCTTACCATTATTTTTTTTTCTTCGAACAAGCGGCCCTATTAACGCGATTTTCATTCGCATAAAAAACTCCACATGACACGAAAGTTCGCATAAATTGAGGGGCGGGGTAAATTGAATGGATAGATTTGAAAAAGGTTAAGAAACCTAAGGCGTCTCAGTATAGCCTTAAGAATTGTTCCCCTGATAAATTTTGAATCAATTTTTGGACTGAATTAAAAGGCGTGTAGAAAGGGTAGCAAAACAGCGCATACTTTCTTAATACCCTTTTGTACGACATGATATATGACTAAAACACAAAGAGGTACACATGAATGGATGGTTTTTTTAATAGGGGGTTAAGAGAAAATTTTTTCTGCGTGATTGTGTTTAAAATTAGATCAGATTTATTCACTGAGACAAGGTCTCATGTGTTGTTGTTTTCTTTTTAATAATTTTGCTTCAGAACACAATGGTATGTAAGAACATGGCTGACATATGTAGGCCTTAAGGTACCATCCTAATTCATAGTTTCTTTTTGAAGTTACATGGATATAAATAAATTTTGTGTTTCGTATTGACTCCTCTCCTAAAAATAGCTTAAAATGTCTAGGAGTGAATAACGATTTATTACTAGCTAAAGTTGCCCTTTCTTAAAATGGGACTCTCACTTTAGTTTTTATAAAAAAAAAAAAAACACGCTAGGATTCAAGCGCGTTACAGACAAACAAGCAGACAGACCCCCGATTTTTAAATTTAGCAAGTCAGAGATTTTAGCAGAATTATTATTCTACATATTTTTTTTTTTTTTGTAGAAACTTTAATTTTAAGAGGTTAAGACACTTTGGAAAATCTGAACCCTCCCAATTCAGTCAACCCCACTGTTAAAGACAATTCACGTTGCAAAATGGAAGAAGACTTTTTTGGCGAGGCAAAGATGGCAATAGGGCAAACCCACACGTAGCTAACACAAAGCACACGTATTTTGCTACACTTGTACCCAGACATGTCGTCACGATAATTTTGCTACGTTGTAGCTCCTTATATGATTATCGAGGTTAATTGTGTGCGTCTTTAATAAAGTTACAATTATTGATTATTGTATGATAAATTCATAGCACGTAATGATAATTGAATTATTATTTTACCACTTAAGTCACAGATAAAGAACTCCACAGCCTCATTAACTTCAACAGGATTTTCATATAAACATGTAACAAAAACATTAATTGTTGGCAAAACCTTAAAGTGACTATACCATTGTCGAGTTATGTAGATTATCGTAAGCTATGTCATTTCAATCACTTTAAAGGCAAAACACTTTGCCATTCTGAAATATTGTTTGTGAATATATATACAGCCTCAGAAACAGCAAACGGATCTAAATCGTCCCTCATATTTCTCAGAACTATCTACTGTGCACGGCTGATATTGTATGATTATTTTATATTTCACAAACCTGTATATTTAGTTATGTAATATATGTATCTATATATATTATATAAATATGCACTTACTTTACAGCATTTTAATCCAAAATTTCGGTATTAGAAAGCAAACAATTTCTGCGACTATCACGATAAGAGATTTAAGCGTACCTTGGGGAGGAACTTCTATGTTAGAATACCAAATCTCATTAAAAAAAATCTCTACAAAAGTTAAGATATCAGCTGACGTCTGACATCCTTAAATCTTTACGCAGAACACCAATTTCTTCTAACGGGCTTTCACAGTTAAGAGGATAAAAGCTCTTATCTCTTACGTAGAATCAGGGGGAGAGTCTGGGTTTCTTTTAAATTTATAATAAAATATATATGTATATTTTTTTTATTTTAACATAATTCCTTTTTTAGGGTTTCGTAGCCAAAGGGTAACAAGGGGAACCCTTCGCTGTCCGTCCGTCCGTTACCAGGATGTATCTCATGAACAGTAATAGGTAGACGGTTGAAATTTTCACAGTGTGTATTTCTGTTGCCGCTATAACAAAAAATAATAAAAATAAAACTAAAAATTAAAGGGAGCCCCCATAAACGTGATTTTTTCCTCGTTTTATTCTCATTCATTATTATTATCATAAGTAGGCATTTTTTTTTCAAATGACAGCATTATCTTTTCACATAACGCCTACTCTCATTTGAAGAAATAAATTAAAAGTATAGTGTTAAATTTTTGTACAATGGTATACGGAACCCATCGTGCGCGAGTCTGACTCGCACTTGGCCAGATATTTCATATTTTTTCAAGTACGCTACATTTTGGAATTCTTTAGTACAACAGAAAAGTAAAAATAATTTGCTTTTTTATCACACAATCTTTAATTTGGGGCGGCAAGTTTGAGGTCTTGGTTTGACATATCAGTAAGTCCAAACCAACAAAATTGAGTAACCTTAAAAACAAACGAAACTAGCAAAATTGGAAAACAAAATAAGAATAATAAAAAAAAATTGAAAAATTGAAAATATTTGGAAAAATAGACAAATAACAAAATTCAAATTAATTCAAAATAAATTTCATTTGTATAAGTGGTCTAGAAAAGAAGAAGAGGACAAGCGGTTTCTTATTTTTTCTACTTTCATTTCTATTTCAAGTCACTCAATTTTGTTTGTTGGGATGGGACCTGTTGATAAATCTAACCAGGACTTGAAACCTGCCGCCCTAAACCAAAGATTGTGTGATAGAATATCAAATAATTCTTGATTTTCTGTTCTACCCACTGACATACATATATAAGCTTCCAAGAATAGAAATAATTTGGAATGGTTCTGTAATTTGTTGAACTTGAATATGAATATTAAAGCAAAAGTAAAACTTGAAATTAAGATAATTGTCACACCCTGCAAAAAAGGTTAACCCATATGAAATAGAAAATCAGGCAGTTCATGTTATATATGTCAGTGGTTGTACCAGAGAATCCCAAGAAGTAGCCTACTTGGAAAAGTATATTGATTGTCCTATCATTTCTTTTTGTAAATTGTCTACAAGAATATGAATTTATATGATTTCTTTTTAGAGTTTTTAAAAATTCTTTTAATCTAATTTATTGAACACCTGCTGTAAAAAGCATCTCTCTCATTAGCTCAGTCAGGTAAACGGAAGGTCCTGGCTTCATAAACCGGAGATAGTTGTTATTTTTTGTTTTCTCTTCTATTTGACATATTACTTAGAATCCCTGAAATTAATGTAAAAGTTTCCATTCCATATATTCAATCAGGTTCTAAAAACATATTTCTTATTTATTTTTTATTTGTTTCACCCTAGCAACATACATAATCTACTATATATATTTCTCTCTCTCTATCTGAAAGGAAAAAATCATTATGTTTGAAGAAGTTAAATGTTTTAGAATTTTTTTCCAATGTTAGTGTGCATTCTGAATGTAAAAAACGTACATTCTCCGAATTCTCCTCCTCAAACATTCTAAAAGTTCTTCGGCCAATCGGAGTTCTTCATTAGAAGTTCAAAATTCTTCTACTTCATTTTCATAGAAAGAAAAACTATCCCCAACCATTCTCATTATTTCTTTCCGAATTTGCTCAATCTCATCATTTTCCAAATGGATTTCCATACATCTGCTAATAATTTTTCCAAACTTTTTTTCAATTTTTATTCGATACGTGTGTATTCTATGATTTTTTTATGTTGTCTAGAGCAACTAAATTTTAAATTCCTTCGGAAACCGTTTTTATCCTTGATAGCTGCATATTGATATTGATATTGATTGATGCTGATAATATCCGCTGTCTAACCAAATGCAGGACTCTCTCCCTCTTAGTAGTGTTTATGTACTAACTCATCATGTATATTTAGGTTAAGTTAAGTAAGAGGGGTGCCGCTGGCAACTAGTCTACATCGCTTAGACCTCTATGTGGGTCCATTATTCGGATAAACCTCATGGGTTAACCTATCGAGCCGCCCTAGATCCATTCTGCTTCCCTTAGGAAACTCAAGATTTCTAAGACTCTTTACCTAGATCTATCGTGTTTCTTTAAAAAAAAACTCAGGATATATCTGAATACCTTAATTTGTAGATACCCCAGGCTTGAAAAGAAGGAGTTACCCAATAGCCTACTTCTTTTATGCATCAAATCGGAGCATTCCGAAATCACGTGTTGAATGGGTTCGATTTCCTTCGAGTCCTTACAGCTCCTGCAGAAATCGTTTGCCGCTATACCCAGTCCTCTAGCATGGTCCCCTATGACCCAGTGACCCGTAGTGACCCACCCCTACTAGAGGTTTGCCTTTTGATAGACGCCCCTATTGATTTCCGCTTTTAAAGCTCCGATTGGGATTCTAACATAAGCTACCACTGCGGAATTATCCAATTCAGAGCCCTTTTTGGTCAACTCATCAACCATCTCGTTGCCTGAGATATCTTTATGGCCAGATACCCAGCATACTGGCACCTTGTACCTTATGGTCAATTGCTCAAGGCATGTCTTGCATAACTGCACCAATTTTTATTTTACCAGAACTGCATCCAGCGCCTTGATGCCTGCCTGGTTATCAGTATATATGCAGATGTGCCGTGAGGGCTCTCTGCACATAGATATCAATGTTGCCGCCTGATAAATCGCTGCGAGCTCTGCCTGAAAAACACTATATTTATCAGACAACCTATAAGACTTATGCCACTGAAGATCTCTGGAGTATACTCCAGCCCCTGTGCCCGCAATCGTCTCTGAACCATCCGCATTTTTAGTTATTAGAGAGTCCTCGCTTAATAGGAATAAAAACGCAAATTGAACCATTCTGAAAATACATTAGCGGTAACCCACCCACATCTTTATTTTAAATTTTCATATGAACGCCCAGAAGAGAATCTGTCCTTTTGGGATATTTTTCATAGCTGTGGTGTATTGGGATTTATATATCGATAAAGGTTTTAGCTTAAAATATTCAAATTTTTCGAAAATTTTCCGCCAACTTCTTATTAATAATTTCAGGTTCTCCCGTCATCTTAAAGCTAAATATCTTCCTAAATGGATTTGTTCTTATTTTGTATTATAGCTTTGCACAAGGGATCATTTTTTATATTTCATACACTATACAGGGTGTCCCGTATGCGGTCTGGCACCCAAAGGCTATGGATAGGTCATGCTTAGACAAACAAAAAATTGTATGGGTGGGGGGAGGGAAATGGTAACGGTTTCCGAGATAACGGGACTTTAAGATATATGGGTATGTTTTTCTAGATCACCCTGTAACTTCTGAACCTTACACCCTATGATGATGACTTAAACATTGGTAGATAGATAATCTTTGGGCCTTTCCAATGGTCTACAAATCTTTTGCCTCACCCTTTCCGTTTTGAAGTTATGGCTCAACAAATTTAAAACTTCGGAATTTTTACTTGTGTTTTTTTATTTAACTACTATGTTTATCAAAAAACACGTCATCAGTATCAATTTTTCATACTGAATTTCAAAAGCCCAAAAGCTTAGCTTTAAAATGACCTATCACACTCTGTACCCAAAATTTAAGCCTTTTTGCGTTTTTTGCACTTTTTCTTAAGCATATCCAGCGAAAATGGCTGAAAAAGGTCACTTCCAAAAGATAATTGCCTACTTTCTGGCACTTATTGAACTTTTTCAGCCCTTTTCGCTGGATTTGCTTAAGAAAAAGTGCAAACAGGCAGAAAGGGTTACATTTTGGATACAGAGTGTGATAGGTCATATTAAAGTTAAGCTTTTGGGCTTTTTAAATTCAATATGAAAAAATGATATTGATGACGTGTTTTTTGATAAAAATAGTAATTAAATAAAAAAAAACGAATAAAAATTCCGAAGTTTTAACTTTGTTGAGCTATAACGTCAAAACGGAAAGAGTGAGGCAAAAAATTTATAGACCACTGGAAAGGCCCAAAGATTATCTATCTATCAAAGGGTGTAACGTTCAGAAGTTACAGGGTTATCTATAAAAACATACCCAAATATCTTAAAGTCCCGTTACCTCGGAAACCGTTACCATTTCCCTCCCCCACCCATACAATTTTTTGTTTGTCTAAGCATGACCAATCCATAGCCTTCGGGTGCCAGACCACATACGGGACACCCTGTATATGAATTGCACACCCACGCATAATATTAAAAGTTATTTTAATTTTTGCATGTCCGTCCGTCTGTCTATCTACCTTTCCTCACGATAACTCGGGAGCGAATTCACTTCGACAGCTGAAATTTTGCATACGACCTTTATAAAAAAAACATCAGAATTCAATTCAAAATCAGGTACCTCGGTCGTAGTGTTGCCATAGAAGAATTCAGTTGTTCACTATATATTTGGATACTGTTGACGTAGAGAGCTAAAATTGTATACGCGGCGTTTGATTTTTCAATTTATTTCATTTTTATTTTCATCTACCTTATCATATTATTTATTTTAGAGCAATTATAACTTTTTCTCTTGTTTTATTTAAATTCTCCATCTGTAGCAACTAATATTTTTCAAATTTTGCAATAGTATGGAAACGCGTCTGTTAATGGTTACCTCTAAACTTTTTTATCGTATTTAATTTTGCAGTACTAGAATGAATTTCCGCTTCATTTTACTTGATAGTTTGAATGGTTGTAGCTAGTGTACCCTTAACATTTTAAAATGTCCATTTTCTTATGCAATAAGATTACGTTTCGAGGTCTGTTTTAATTATCGTCATTCTTGAAATGGCTACGTCGCTTTATTGGAGTCATTTTAAACAAAATGTAAACTAGATTTATACATCAACATAGTTACTCATGTAGAAATTTCATAAGTTCGACATGGAATTATAAAACTAAGGCAACGAAAGTCGAAATGGACTTAATAAATCGACGCGACGTAAATCGAGGATCGCCTGTAATTAATTATTTTTAAGCAAGGAATGATTACCATTCCTTATAACATATGTACATATATCCCAGACTATAAATTAAAGAAAATTAACAATTTTTAAAACTTACCGTCTACTATACAATGAACTCCCATCATCCTGTGCACTGGTGTATTTTAAGCAAGCCAAAATTACGCAGAATAAAGTTGTTGTTGTTTCTCGCAGCATTTTATTTTTTATGCGTCCTCCACTTATTTCACCGAAAGTTCATTTGATAATCTCCAAAAGGTATACCAAGCAAGGTCTTCTCTGTCGTCTATACACCTGATAGTAAGATAAAATCAAAGAAAATCCTGTTAAACTTACGCAAATATATCTCATTAAAATAATATTAAAAATCGTTAAATGCAATATTACTGAATCTTTTTAGGGGTCAACGCAGCAATGAATTTAATTTTTTTTTCACAGTCAAGTGAACGGCGGATAAGCCGGAGGTCCACCAAAAAATGAAAGCCCGAAACTAACTGAAAACCGAAAACTTTTTCTTCCGCAACTGGTCACTGAACTTAAATAATATGTGTGGTGACAGAAGAAAAAGAAGAAAAAAACTCATTAACTAATATTAGATGTAATGAAAATGAAGGTTTCGTTAAGATGAATTTTTTCGGTAAATCAGGCGAACATTTTTCTTTCGAAAAGATTTAGGTCTGGTATTGCGTTTAAATTTCAGAAATAGTTAAAATCAACTTAAAAGTAGTCAAGCTTAAGAAGCATTAATGACCTACACTCAAAGGTGACCTGTGGTTTAAATATAAACGCAATTTTTTTTAAGAATATCATTCCACACCTTCTTCTAAGCGCGCTCTGCGAACAAGCTCTTGACAACACGAGTAGGTGTTTTCGGTCTCATTGTAAAAGTGACAGCTCATTACATACAGATATCCATCAAGTGGAATTTATCTGTCAAGTTCAAGGTCACAGACTTAATTTAACATTTTTGGTTTAATTTTTTTTTACGTATATCATTGAGGCTATCAACAAGTCTTTAGCGGGTGTTGAATTAAAAAAATAGATTTCACTATTTATGTAAAAAATCGCTACGCAAAAGTCGAATCACATAATCTCACATGTCTCCAATTATTTTTTTTTTATAATTCTTAATTTCATTCGAATGGAGGATTTTTCAGTTTAATTTTACATGATCAGAAGTACCTAGTTACCAGATATGAACATGAGTAAGTACTTAAAGAAGAACCCGACCGGTAATTTATTAAGCGGCTTTCCTTTATATTTTAATGGTTAAATTGTTTGTGAATATAATTAATCACATAAGACAGAAGACAATTCTAAGCATAATTGATTTTCTTTTGATTTGATGGTTGACATTGAGATTTTCTTTTGTGTATGAATGTGATGATTGACGTTTCGAATTGAGTTTATTTCTACGAGTATTTCGATAACTTTTACAAGTAATAAACATGATGATTTAAAAATACATTAAATAAAGTGGAGAGAACAAGCCCAGTTGTTAATTAGATTCTAAAAATATAGTACAAGTTTACTGCGCACTATAGTCCAGTCTACGTATGCAAAACTATAAATAGAAAAAAAAATTCAATAGAAATTGGCCTTTGGAAGACTTAGAAGTACTCAATAAACTGACAAATTTCTGTTCTTATATTTGTGTGGAAGCAACACTGAGAATAGGACTTCCATGCTACATCGATTTGTAGATTTGTAAGGGTTTCATAGAATCGAGATATTATTATGAAGGAGAAATGCTATAAAATTGCTCATTGAATGCAGGATTAAATAGTATTTGAATTTTTTTGTTTTGTATAAAATCAAATTCAACGCCGAACGCAAAATGAAAAAACAAAACAATATTTTCTTTCGTATTTAACGGTATTTTTAAAGGATTCAACAGGATAACAGCAGTATCCCTAAACGATCCGATCCATCGCATCGATACACTGATGTATTTTGACGATATTGAACCTTTTCTCAACTTAAGCCCTTCTCTACATGGGCGTTTTTTAGTCTCTCAAATCAGTAGTTAAAATATTCGCTGTTTTAAGCAGTTCAGTAAGATGCTTTCAAATAAATAATATTATCCACATGCCATATAAAAACCACTAATGGCGGAGTTGGTCGCTATCAGCCGCCCTCGACCAAGATAAACTGCTGCGATTGAGTAACGTTTTACACTACGACGGATTCCTTTCTATGCGCGCACCATAATCAGATTTTTTTTTCAAATATACTCAGCCAGGGGCTGGAAACCGCCCAAATAGACTGGATCTCAACCTCCTTTTAGAGCGTTTAGAACCTGATCATGTAAACAGCAAACCGATCCTGACAGCAGTTTTCGAAAACGCTCTAACCAAAGGCTGAAAACTGCAATATAGACAATGGCTAATTGATCCAAATAGCTCCTGGGAGTTGTATCCACTGTTGCTGTAACAATTTTACCGTTTAACACTTTAATTTTGGATTTTCTTCGACATCGTGTAGCTGCTATTAAAGGATTAACATATCTGCTGATCAATGGGGATGTGTGTATGCATATACGGTACACCAACACAGAAAAACCAGCTGATTGTCTCACAAGGGATTCCGCCATATAAGTCTACAAAATCTATGGATCTATAGGTCTACAGTTCTACGCGGGTCAGAAGCTTCGAATTCTTTTCGAAGTTTTGGAAGAATATTCGAATATGGATGCTTCAAAAGAATATCCTAATATCAAAGCCTTGTCACTTCGAGACTACGACCTTCAACCGGAAGGAATTCGAAGCTTCGAAGCAACATTAGTAACACTAATTTTAACAACCTTTGAACTTTTATATAATATAAACTCAAAATTTTGGCTACAAGATGGCGGACGATTTTTTCCATTATAGTCCAATTCAACTAAAAATCAATAATTGGGGATTATCGGAATGGCCGTCAGTACTTCGGATCTCAGGGCACCTTAGGATATGAGGGGCCCTTAATAGAAATTATTTTCAAAAATATCAATAGGAATAATAATGTATAATAAAACCCGTTCAAATGTCGTATTTTGAGCAAAGGGATTGTCCCGATCGTTCGAGTCGGTTTAGTTGTTTTGTAATAAAATAATTGAGGGTAATAACCTTAGCCAGACAGGGTTGTCAGAATTATATTAACAGTATACATATTTTCTCTGGTTAGCAAATAGAGCTTGGCTACTGAAAGTAGACCATGATAAAATGCGGGAAATTTAAAAAATACTGGGGCTGCAAACACTGTTACTATACAATGATAATGACATTTCTTATATGTTACTTTATATGAGAATTGTTTGCCATGTATAGAATTTCGACTACTGGTCTACTTTCAGTAGTAAAAGTGTAACAGCTAAACTAAATTATTAGAAAATTGGACATGGACATTAGTTGGTCTACTATCACTGGGGCCCCATATATCGAGGGGACCTAGGCACAGGCCCATTGGGCCTATGCGTAAGGAAGGAACTGGCTGTCGAGGCCATGAATCACAAATTTTTGGTAAGAATTGTAAGATTGCGACTATAAGATGACGGACGAACTCTACCATTTATGGTCCAATTCGAGTTAAGATCTATAATTGGGCCTTTATGGCAGCTAAATTAGAGTTTGTGGTGAAAATTAAGAAATTCAAGATAGAGGATGCATTTGGCTATTTATATATTTCAGTTCGAAATTTTGGGGGTTTGGGAATGATGATTACGGGTTTTTGAATGAAATCTAGTTTTTTTTTATTTCAATTGTTAGTTAAGGCAAATCTCATAATGAAACATATCTATGTAAATAAAAAACCCTCATGCTAAGGACTCGACTTCAAAGATTCGAATCGCCTGCTTCGAAGGCTATCAAGAGCCCTATTGAGAAGTACGTATGACCATCCAAACAAAGTGTAGTGGATACGCAATTATAGAAAAAGCAAGCAGAAGCCATACTATCTGCTACCAAAAGACAAGCACACATAATAGAGAGAAATAATCATCGTAGCCCTTTCAAATTTTTATAGTTAGTTTTAGTTTTTTGTACCGACATATCGGGGACTCTGTCAGCAGTATAACTACAATAAGTTGAAAGTTGATAGCTAACTGACTGTAGAAGAATTAAACAAAGATTAACTGATAATATTCAAGGAAGTACCAATACTAGGATATTCCGAGAACCTAGCACAACTGGTTATTAAACACTGGACGCTTTTTGAGCCAATTATTAGACAAAAATAGAATAATAAAAGTGGAAGGAAGACTGAAGGAGTAAAACTTTCTTATACGATGTCAAAAACCTCAGTGAAACTCGAAACCAATGATGCTGGGACAATTTGTGTGCAACGAGTACGCCCAGCGAGATCATTCATTAATGCTGAATTTAATTTCTTGTGGACCATTTTGGATACATTTCAAGATCAGATGAAAAAAAAACAGAAATCATACATTGCCTTATTTTCCTGCTTTGACATCAAGTCAGTGATAATTGAAGTAGTGACTGACTCGATCACAGAAGCTTTTATCAGCGCTTTGAAATGTTTCATCATCAGAAGAGGCAACTGCCGGAACCTATACCAAAGAACAATAATTGTAACAAGAAGTTAAGAAAAGGTATTTTCCGCAAGACAATGAGATTACCCATCGAAAGTTATTCTTTAAAAAGCAAATAAAATGCCAAAAACCATTTGGAAAGAAAAACACGCTTTTCAATAAAATTTTCATATAACTCGGAAAGAGAGTGGCAGTTATTGGATATTCCATGTTTCGTTTAACAGTTAGTGCTTAGAACGATTTAAGAAATGTCAATGCATCAAAAATCATCCAGTGAAACCAATCGGAGTTCTTTGAGCTGGATGGAACTAATCAGAAACAGGTTTTGTACCCCAAGTAATTCCGCTCAAAACTAAAAAGTCTATAATGAGAAAAATTATTGTCTATTTTATTCGGGCTGAACATATGTATGTCGGCTATGGTTAGAACTTTTTTCAGACATTAATTCCTGATAATGTTTTTCCTCTTTTAAAAAAAAAGTTTTTTAAATTTCTTGTTTTGTTCCTCACATTGTAGATAATCTCACAAATGAAACACAAACATTTTTTTTTCTCATCTGAGGTAATCAGCTGATTTCGTGGTCAGTGGGAATATTTAATCGTATGACATAAAGCTTTGCTTCTTGTAAGGAATCGTTCGTTGCTTGTACACCGATATTGCAACAAATTTCTATACTTTAACAGTGAAAATTAGTATCCCACCTAAAGTATAAGTATTAGAATCGTTGGACAAAGAAATACTTGAGGGAGTTGCAACATCGATATAAGTGGAAGTACAGCTATAATTCTGATATTGAGACTACATCTGAGATAGTAAGAAGACCAATACGCATAAGCTCCCCGCACTATTAATGAAACAGGAATAAGTGGTATTTCGCGCAGATGAGGAATTCTTCAGAATGCGATCAACCTACAACTATCGAAGAGAAAAAAAAACGAATGAAAAGTATAAATATCAGAGTCATCTACTTTCAAAAAATTCAGTTCAACAAATTCAAGCATAAGCCTACAGCTGTTGATGTCCTTGATAATGAAGGCCTTGACTGTGAAGGCTGTGAGTTCGGGAAACAGGGTGCTAACCACAGTGTTATTCTCTGCTGGGTGCATGATTACAGTGATATCCCTAGAAAGGAGGTAACTGATGCTCCGGCCAGAGCTTTGCCAAGCGGAGGAACCCATAGATCGGCTCCTAGAATCAGTGAAGAGGATTCTAGATATACTTACAATAAAATAACCTGGCAAATCCAAGATGAAAAGAATGGACCACATGCGCTTCCAAGAGAGCTGTGGCCTTAGGTTTGTCATAGGAGGACTGAGAAGGAACTGTAATGATGTGCGAAACCTTATAGCAGTTTTTTCGGGGCACTGCCTCTTTGGTAAACATGCGGAGCAAATGCAAGCTACATAAAATGACTTCTACAGAAGCTGTATGGATGAAGAAGAGGTAGAGAGCATTCAGCACCAGATGTGTTAATGTCCAATCTTGCTGCCAAGCGTTGCAGGAATGCCCTCGGCAGCTATTTCTTCGGCGAATTCGGAGAGCTAGCAGACAAGAAGTTGGGGGACCTGGTAAGGTTCATCAACTCTTGTGGCTGTTTCAGAGCACCCCCTGCGTTAAACAATGCATCTTGATACTCTGAAGATGTTTTATTAACAATTTTTATTTCAATTAAGTGGGGAAAGCATTGATGATCGGATGTAGCTTGAGCTACTTTCTTGGGTGAAAAAGTGGACTTTGCTAGTTCTCGTGATTTTGCGGAATTGATGAGTCATGGAAAATGACTTCAATTCAATTCAATTCATTTTGTTAGGAGGTTGTACAACAAGATAATATAATCTTTTCCTGTACTATTCTAAAGAGGGAATAACAATATCATTTCAAGAACGAAAAATAAACAATAGCTATATATAATTCCTATAAGAAAACTGTTCACAACCAATCACAAATGGCTATGGAAGAAAACACTGCAAAAATATATGCGAAAGGTAGTAACTGGCATGTATGTGACCCAAGCGCATGCAAATGGGGCTTCCGGCGCTAAAAACGCCCTGAAAAAGTTGTCTGAATCGAGGGAAAAAAATGGCACCACCCGATAGTATTCGACGAAGCGTAATTTGATGTACAAATCTCCCCCGTCGGAGGCTCCTATCCACCAACCTTAAAGAATGCAGAAAAATGTTTCTTCTACAAATTATAGCTGGTAATGAGCTGAGTCGAACAGTGAAAACCGTTTTCTGATTGGACATAACCCTAACGAGTTGGGGCCGCTCTAAAGAGAGAAAAATCTAGTACCTCAGTTAGAATAAAAGAAAGGGATATACTAAGAAGTGAGTATGGGGATCGCTATTTAAGCATTCGAGTATAGGAATGTGGGTGCTCAAACTTCTTCTCAGGACCTAAGTAATTCGATTCTGTACTAGAATTTCCAAAATGTACTAGATCACACTTTTACCTCCCTTCAGCCTATCTCCGCTTAATTGAAATAAATATTGTTAATAGAATATGTTCAGAGTATCATAATGCATCGTTTAAGAATTCCCTCATATCTGTGTTGATGTCGGGACTAACAAGGGCATTCGCCTTTATGTTTCTAATTTTACTGTAAGGAATGAGGAATCGTTACAGGAATGAAAATAAAAGAATGGCAGAAAGGCATTAAATATGTGAAAGTCAAATAAGCCAAATGTTTTTGGTATTACATATTTCCGGTGAAAATTTTTTTAAGAATTAAAGAGCTGCACAAATTTCTCCTGATAGGCACTATGTGTTTTATCAGAATTGAAATTTAGGTAAAAAACGAAAAACAAAAATCTGAATTTAGAAAATTCGAAATTTTCGAAATTTGAAATTATCTTTATATTGAAAGATGAGAATTCAAAAACTAACAAAATTTCACATAAAAACAACGGAAAGTTATGAAAACCAAACTAGAAAGAAGAAAAATACTTTTTTCAAATCTCTTTTTCTCCATTTAAGGAAGATAATTGAAATATGAAGTTCTTTTTTTAAACAAAACCTTAAAAACTGTAACACGAATTTCGATATCAAATTTATGCCTACCCAATAGCCAGTTCAATTACCTATCCAAAACTACCTTATACATATTTGTAAATTAAAGATTATGTCGGAGGAAATGAGTTTTGATTAATTTAATTTGCCAATTTCACAAAAGCTTTCCAACGCACGCGAAACCATCAAAATTAAAATATATTTAGCATAAGCAATCATATGATATTTTATAAAATCAAACTGAATCTATCAAAATACATTCGAAATGTACCTCATAAGATGGATTGAATTTTAAAGTATTCCCTGAACACATTCTGAACGTAATATTTTAACTTCATTTATTTGTTGTTTATTTAAGATTCATCAACTTCTGATTAATAAAAAAAAAATCGGAATCATTGGATTCCATTACTTGGAAAGCAAGCAACCTTAAGTAAGCTGATTCTTGAGTGCCGATCACAACAAATAGAAATACGGAGGCAGGTCCAAGGAAGGCCGCAAAGCACGTATCCTACAAATCTGCACTAAGCCGCCTCAATGCGATTTATGTGAACGGCATAGACAGGAGGCCAAATTGGAACTCAAAAATTGATGTAACAAAAGTACAGTAGAGGAACTTCGTTATATAAGGGACGTCGAACTCCTTTGACGAGCATGTAATGAAAATCAGTGCCGCATTAGTTTTATGTACGACAGCATTAATTTGGTCCACGAATGTAAAGTTGGAGTTAAGCATGACTCCCAAGTCTTTGGTTCTGTCAAGTTTCATTAATCAGCTACCGTCAATAGTGAAATCAGTGTATATGTCCTTTGCGAGAAAGGACACATTCTGCTGTTAAGATGAAATGAGTTTATAGAGCACCATCTCGAAAGGGCGTCTAAATGAGAATTTAAAAGTCATTTACGCAAGAGACAACACGGAAAATGTTGGCATCGTCATCATAACAAAGAATTCTCGAGTTAGTAATGAACAATGATGTAAATAATGAAAAGAAGTGGACCTGGATGGCTACCCTGAGGAACACCCGAGGTGTTAATTACTTATTTAGAAAGCGCGTCACGAAAAAGAGCACGTTGTGTACGACCAGACAAATAAGAATTCAGCCAATCAACAAATACGGGTCGAAACGTAAGAATGGATTGCTTATGAATACGAATTCTGTAAATAGTTGAAAGCTTTGCGCAAGTCCATAAACACTCAATCCATTTGCTTACCTACTTCAATGGTAGATTGATAAAAATTGGAGAATTCCAATAAATTAGTAATAGTGCCGGAAAGAGTCCAAAAGAGGTTTGCAGTGAAATATAAATATATTTTATTTGTTTCCCTTCTTTTGTAATAGAATATAAGAAATAATTTCCAGGATTTTGGAAAGATACCTAAACAAATTGACAGATAAAATAAATTACATAGAACAGAAACGAGAGAACTTTAAGGAAAAATGCAGGTACGCCATTAGGATGGATCCCTCGACAAACTATTAACTAAATTGGTGATGTGCTTTAAGACGGTAGCTTCGTTAAATACAAGGCCTTTGGATGCAAGAGAAGTCGACTGAATCCGTGTTAGGTGATTAAATTTATAACTACTTGGCATGAGCTTTTATACATAATTAATGACTGTCAATTAAAAACAAATACCTCATCTGATTAATTCAAAAACCGCAAAATTAAATTAAATCCCGAAAAACTCATAACTCTTCACTCCACCTATACAAATCTCTCCCATAAAAACAAATACAATTGACTAATTGCAATTATGTTTATGTTTATGTGTTTCAAAATGATTGCTCAGATATGAAATTAGCATTCATCAAATGCTTGTTGCTTGATCAATTGAATTGCAAATTGAGGACGATTTGTTTTTACATTATTTAACAGCCCGGCGTTATTTACTGCTGTCGATTCTTTTAATTTACCTCTGTCGCTTCCGCTTAGAATTAATTGAGAGAATCTTAACAAGGCCTTGGAATCTTCTTTAATAAATTTACCAAGAACCGATGAGATTGAAATATTATTAAAAATCAATATGGACTTGGGTAACAACAACAATAACAATAATTTTCTTGATAGATTATGATAACTAATTGCTTGATTAAGTAAACAGAGCTCGATAAACTTTCTTCAAAGCTTGATACCCTTTCACAAGAATTTAGATGTTAGGATTTCTAGAAGAAAGTCCTTTTAAAGCCATAAGAAGGAGGACGTTTGTATGTAGGTGCATACATACATATATACACAGCTAACCAAACAAACAATATCTGACAGCATATATGTATGTATAAATATATCTGCAACAATTTCTATATCGGAAGTTCGAAGCCAATGGGACCATATCATCTTCGTCTGGATCGGAAAGGCTTAATTGGTTCGTAGATGGTTTGATGGCTTTTCAAGTAATTGGCATTGTACCCCTTAGGAAGCATTATGAAATCGTTTCCAATTCTATTTCCTGTTGTGTGTTCTGGGATTGTGCACGACATAAAGGAAGGAAGCTCTCATTCTCTCAAGGCTATTCTTAGGGGACTTTCCTTAACAGGCTAACATACATACATACATGTATATCTCTCTATATATATATATATATATAGTAGGTCACTTTTATAAGAATTTCAGTTGTTATTTATGAAATAAATTGTTAAATTAAGGAGATTTGATACATACTTAATACGCACTACAAATTACGTCTTAGTTGTGAATCCTTTGACTTTTACATAAAACTGTATGACTATATGTAGGATCACATATCTGCCATTATAGCTTTCTATTAATTACGTTCTTCGAAAATTAACCGCACATTAACCTTTTCAACACCCACAAGAACATATTTTGCGGAATCCTAAATCAAATATTCTCTTCCATCTTATGTGGACGGTAACAAATCTAGTACGCAAGGAAAACTCTACGATGGATTTGAAAATCAGTTTAACTCGATTATGGTCATTACCTACGTTCATGGTATGTCCCAAGAGCAGTATCTTTGATCCTATCCAAAAAGTATTTAGGTACGACACATATCTTCTCCATAGCCATTACTGGTCAGGGTACGGTGCCAATCTACTTAAACACAGTTAAAGCTACCCAAAATAAACTAATTCTTGAAATCAGGGGCATGGTTAGGCGAGTTGTCTTGCCTCGTATCCTTACAAAAAAGGACAATAAGGAAATTTTAAAAATTTTCCGACAATTTGGTATAATACGCGGCAAAATTAATAAAACACTTGCAAGGAATCAATTTTCCTTCTCCAGATTTTCTACAAATTTAAAGAAAAGAAATAAGAATTCTTCTAAAGCCGGTAATAATAAATATAAAACCAGGAGACCATTGTTACTTTGGCAGAATTTTTTCTATTATTATTTATTTGGAGGGGGCGGGAGCATGCATACCGAGCTCTCACCCCTCATCCAGCCACCTGCGACCTATTAGATCTTTTGTAACATTACCTCTAAGTGCCCTAGGGCGCTCATTAGAGTTTAAGGTCTTTTACGAAGCCTATATGGATCTTAGGTACCATTTTGCAACATCTTCAGGCAGCAGAAATGCCTTTTTAACATGATTTAACCTTATACCACCCAGAGCTTCACATTCACACAAGACGTTTTCAATAGGTTTGCCGTATTCCATACAGAAGCGACAGATCTCATAATCGACCTTACCCATCCTTTTTAAGATGATATCTAAATGGGTCAATTCCCAGTAGATGGGCCTGTTATGAGCCTTAATTCCTTTCTGCTGAGCGTGAGGAATACTTTTGTCCTCTGTTACGAGCACTTTACAAACTTCTACGCTTGTCTCAGCCCCGAGATATTTTTCTGTCCTCCCGAGGCCTGATCTGTGCTGAGAGGTAGCGTTTTAGGTGTTCAAAAAAAAGCTCGGGGCCAATTAACGGAGAACTGGCTCCTTCCTTTGCAAGGCGGTCCGGAATCTTGTTGCTTTCATGTTCTGGCACCCAAATGAGCGTCACATTATTTGCTTCGGCTAGTTATTTCAAGACAGACTTTCAGGTGGCCAACCAAATTTTTTGTATATTCGAGATTTGCCCTCTGCGGTCTGATTGTACTGATTATGGCCCAGTCCTAGCATGTAATGGAACGGGAGTAGGTCCAGCATAGCCTCTAACGCTTGGGGCTTTGGGCAGCTATGTATGGTAGCAGTTATTCCTACACATGCAACCCATTTCAGCTTGAACTGTTCTGAACAAGTTCTGCCAAAAAGCCTGTGGCATGGCCATATTACTACTGTGGCTTTCTCCGGTACTCCTTCTAAGTGGGAATTCCAGGTGTAGTCTATTATCTAGAGTTATGCCTAAATACTTGACCTCCCTCAAGAAATCCACTAGCATTCTCTCTAGAGACGGTGCTTATAAGCAAAGCTTCCTTTTCTCGTGAAATAAACAATTACTATCTTGAGAGAATTAGCTCGAGGTCCCTTTGTTTGACACCAGTCGCAAATTATGTTTAGGGCATTCTGCATTAGATCAGAAATTATCCGATCATATTTCCCCCTGATTGTAATGACCAGGTCATCTGCATAACGCTAATTGTCATTGCCTGAGTTAGTCAGCTTCTGTAGAAGATCATCGACAAACAGCGACCATAATAATGAGGACAGAACCCACCTTGAGGACATCCTTTGACAGCCACTACTGAAATCGAGTTTGCTCCCAATATTCCGGCTTCCAAACATAACTTTTGTCTATTCTAGCAATGGGTATTCGATACCTCTTTTCGTAGCTGCATTCTCAATAGCTTCAAATGAGATATTGTCAAATGTTGCTTCGATGTATACAAATGCTCATAAGACTATCTCTTTATCCGCCACACGCCTCTTTTAGTCCAAGAACAAGGTTATGTAGGGCAGTTGTAGAGTCTGCCCTCCTTGGTAAGCATGTTGCTGCGGCTGCAGCGGTGACTCTGACAGTAATTAGAAATTTTACAATTTGTCTCACTAATGAGACAAACGGGCGGGCGTTTACCTTCCTGAATCTTACATTGGGATGGAGCACTCACTTGGAAGATACACCAATGTCTTCCAGGCGAAACCTTGGCCATAACAATGGCAATGAAGATATCCCTTGATATGGAGATTAAGCAAAAAGACATGACTATTCTTTTGGACAGTCTTTTGGACAGTCAGGCAGCCTTGATGGATCTGAGTGGCCCTCGGATAACTTCTAAGTTACTGCGGGACTGCAGGTCGTCTGTGGATAAGTTGTGTATCGATAAAAAGGTGTGCCTGCAGTGGGTTCCTGGTTTACATGGGAATCATGGGGAATGAAAGGGCTAACCCTTTAGCTATGGCTGACTCTGATTTTCCGTTGTTCGGACTGGAACCCGCCGTAGGCGTTAACACCTTGAGTATCGGTAATTTCATCAAAGCGGATGTTCATAGGAAGCATCAACAGAGATGGGCGAACCTGAGTACTTGCAGATGCAAAAACTGATTTCCTCATAGGGCTAAGAAGGAAACAATATAGAACTTTCGTTGGCATCATCACTGGCCACAGCTCGCTTCACGCTCATCTAACAAGAATTGGACAAGTTGACAGCACTGAGTTTCTGTCCTGTCTGGAAGGAGAGGTTGAGATAATCGAGCATTTTTTGTGTGCTTGTCAGGGCTTTGCCCGGAGCAAGCTGGATACTCCAGATTGTGCCCATCTATCTGTAGAGGAGGAATGGAAAAACCTTTCTCACCAAGACCTGATGCACTTCATTAAAATTGGCCGCTTTGTTCTCCGTGCTTGGGATCTCTCGCCCCCTTGACTTTCGGTGGCTTTCGGTGGAAAATCCAAAATGCCTCTACTCTTTGCATATGAGCCAGATAAATGTTAGCGCTCATGAATATCTACCATTCGATAAACTCAACGAATTAATCATAGACGAGAGTATCCCGAAATGTAAATGAAGACTTGTTATGATCAAAGATCTTCAGGCTTTATGCTTCGCCCAGCATTCTCGGATCTTTCGTTTTGTGTCTCACCTGGATTACGCTCAATAAACGACCATTTTTATTTTATGGTAGCCGCGCTATAACAGAGATTTGGATTTTCAACTATAATTTGCAATTCTTTGAGTTTTGGCACGGTTAGAAAAGATTACTTTCCATACCTTGTAGAACATTGGTAAACTCCAAATACGATCTTTAATTGATGCAAGGTTCAGTGGAAGTTGGTCACCCTAGTTCAGTGAAAGCGAATTATCAAATAAGTACCTTTTACAGGCAACTAGAAGGTGACCTACAAAAGTTAAGATTAAATCGATACTGAACAAAAATGTAGAAATTTGAAACTGTGTAAAATCTGAAAATTGTATATTAAAAGTGTTAGTGAAGTATATCATTTTACATACCATAAAATAATGAAGACCTTTAAGACAGGATTGAGCACAACTAAATAAAGGTAGAAACTAACACTCAGTTAACCTAAAAATATTTCGAAATGTGATCTAAAATATGCACATTCTGCTTTTATTTAATTCAATAGATAAAATCGCGCCTATATTTTCCCCTTATAAATTGACTTTGATCATATTTTGATAGTTGAGCGATTATTATCCAAAGAATATTTTCGAAAATCTTCGAAATTCGAAATTTAAGTCCGAATTTCGCAACCTTTTATATTTTAATTTAACCACTTCTAAATTATATTCTTCTACTGTACGCCGAAGTTACTCAATTCAACATAAATAAATCCACTGGACTTTTTAAGCTGTTTTACTATAAAATATGAAGTTATTTGTTTCTAATTTGTATTTGATTTACTTCCTTCCTAAGGTGTAAGACAGGTTGTATCTAAATCACTAATATTTGTATGTAAATTTAATATATTTTATGTATGGATAAAACAAGGAACACGTATATAAAAATAGTTTTTTTTTCAAACGAAATAATAACAAGAAATGCCGATATCTTTAAGTTAGTTGATCTGTCAACCTGAGTCATATAAAATACGTTCTTTATGTTTCTCATATTTTAATAAGGCAAAAAATCATAAGAAGGAAATGAAAACAAATCCGCCCATTATCCTTGACGACTTAAGTCTTCTTAAATATGTGAGGTAAATATATATGCTTTCTTCTATTCGCCGCTTCTCATCGAAAACAAGTTAAATAAAAATTAAAACAATACCAACTCTATCAACCTTCAATTTAAATGCGAAACGAATTTATAAAAAGTATCGAAACTATTTTCCGGTTTATTAGAGAAAAACAAAATACAAACATTCATGAGAAATTATAATGTGCACCCTATGTGCTCCAGGCTAAATAGTTATTAACTAATAATAATAATGAAGATAATCATCACATTTACGATTTATTCACAGCAATTTATAATCGGAGGACGACAGCAATAATTTCATTCATTAAATTTAATTAATTATGGTGTGTGTTTCTACATAATTTAGTATAGTTGTGATAAAATAAATCACTGATCGTCATTTGATTTTTATTCTTACTTTATAAGGAACTTAATCTTAGTAATACATAGATACCGCAAACATACACAACTGCAACTGCAATATTTTAGTTTCGATGATCTCAACAACCACGAAATATGCATAAAATGTCAATTTAGTTGAAAAGTAAATTTATTTCAAATTTTCACTCAGGACATTTGAATTTTTGATGATTTTACAATTATTCACCTGACAATATTTAGTAAGAGACTCGAAAAACTTGTACGATCATTTTAGTATAAATATTAAGAATTATCTAAAAACATGGCTCAAGGTCGAAATCTTTGATCTTGTTCAAGTAAGATGTAGTCGGATTAGATATAATATCGCCTTAGCTTGCATAGTTGACTGGTCAGAAAGAAACAGACTGTTGTTGAACCCAAGCAAAACGCAGAGCATATTTTTTTTTAACCGTGAAATTGATATAAGAGATATAAATAAATAAAATAAAAAATAAATAAAATAAATAAATAATAACATTAGTATCGATTACAAGCCTGAATTAAAAAATTTGTGGATGATCATTGACGGTGTCTTGTCATGGAGAGCTCATATTGACTTTACAGTCTCGAAGATTTATCGTGGCTTAAAGAGTTTATGGCGACATGCTGAGTATGCCCTACTACTACTACGAGAACGTCTGGTCAAGGCATTACTTGTACCCATTATCACATATTCAGACCACTGTCTAATCACGGCTCAATTTATCACCTCATCTCTGCGCCGCCCCACTTCTCCACCTACAAGTAGGCTTCTCTTGCACTATAAGAACGCTGATTGGGAAAGTCTCAATCAGTATCTTAGAGATATAGATTGGTCGGTCTGTTTTGCTTCGAGGGATGCTGATGAATGCACATTAGAACTTAGTAACTTACTAAGTCTAGGCATGCGTGAATATATTCCGTATTCTTACAGCAGATCTCAACAACAGCAAAATCGCTCTTGGTTTAACGATAAGTGCAACCAAGCTATAAAAGCGAAAGAGTCTGCTTTTCGCGCCTATCAAGTGCATCCTTGTCCAGAACTGAAAGAAATCTACAAGACTGCACGGAACACCTGCAAGTCCATTATCCCGAGAGAAAAATTTCTTTTTGACCAGAATGTTAGACAAAGAATCTTGGCAATCCGCAAAGGTAGTAAAGGTTTCTGGTCCCTGGTCAAAACCATCAGGAACAACTTCAGCAGTTCCTCTATACCTTCACTACTTAATCATGGTGAAGTGGTTGTTGACTCCCATGATAAAGCTAATATTTTGGCTGCTAGATTCGCATCAAATTCTTTTCTTCCACCCACTTCACAGGCATCTGTCGTACATCCCCCGTGCGGATGTGTACAAGAGCCAATACACATCCGTACGAGATATGTGTTCAAGGTCCTTAAGGGTATCAACGTCTCTAAAGCCGCAGGACCTGATGGTTTCTCGCCCCTATTAATTAAAAGCTGTGCCTCATCCTTGGCTAAACCTCTGCGCAAACTATTCTACCTGTCCTATTCGACAGGAAAATTTCCAACTGCTTGGAAACTAGCTCACGTTCAGCCTATTCCCAAGAAAGTAGAGGGTAGCGATCCCTCAAATTATCGACCAATTGCAGTCACTTCGATTCTTTCAAAGGTCTTTGAATCTATCATTAACTCCAAATTAATGAAGTATCTGAAAACCAATCAGCTGATCAACGATCGCCAATACGGCTTCCGGCACGGTCGCTCATCTGGAGACTTGCTGACTTTTCTTACGGAACGTTGGAATCGTAGTCTTCACAATTTTGGTGAGTCCAAAATCGTTGCTCTAGATATTTCAAAGGCCTTTGATAGAGTCTGGCATCCAGCCCTTTTAGCCAAACTCAAAGCACTTGGTCTTTCCCCTCCTCCTCTATTATGGATTGAAAGTTTTTTATCTAGTCGCCAAATACGTGTTATATTAGATGGCGTTATATCTGAACCTCATCCTATTAATGCCGGTGTCCCCCAGGGCTCTGTTATTTCTCCGACTCTATTTCTAATCTTCATTAATGATCTGCTTTCCCTTACTTTTAATCCTATCCATAGCTTTGCTGATGACAGTACCCTTGATTTCGCATACTCCTTTGACACACTTGCGGATTCCAGAGGGAACGCCACATGTGTTAAACGAGACTGCATGATTAGATCATTGAATAACGATCTCGACAATATTCTCGCTTGGGGCAAAGTGAATCGCGTCGAATTCAATGCATCTAAGAACCAAAGCTGTCTCATCTCATTAAAACAAGACCATCACTTAACCACTCCCGTTTCGTTTGATGGAGCATTAATTTCTGATTCACCGTCACTAAGAATTCTTGGCATTAATATTTCCAGTAAGTTAAGCTAGACAGATCACATCTTCTCGGTTGCCAAAGAAGCATCAAAATGTCTTGGTTTTTTGAAAAGGTGTAAGAAATATTTCAGCCCATCAAATACAGCGCTCCTCTACAAGTCCTACATCAGACCTTGAATGGAATACAATTCCCATATCTGGGCCGGGGCTGGTCGCACAGCCTTAGCTTCATTGGATATTGTCCAAAAGAGAGCCTGCAAGCTCAATGGCGATGTGGCAATTACTCGTCATATCGACTCGCTCGAGCACCGTCGCAATGTTGGATGCCTTTCGCTCCTTTATCGCTATATGCATGGTCAATGTTCTGATGAAATATCTAGTCTGATCCCTTGTAGAATAGTTCCTGCACGCAATACTCGCGCTGCATCCCGCGGTCATCCTTTTAACCTTCAAATTACCTTCGGCCGTACACTAAAATTCCGTGATGCTTTCTTATCCCGAACTGTGCGAATGTGGAACAGTCTACCATCTTCTGTCTTTCCTCCGGCATACATCGGCACCTCCGCCGCTCTCCTCATATCCCTTAATCCTTTCCCTATCTCCTTCCTGTCACGCTGTGCTTTGCATCATAGGGTATCCCCTGAGCTTGGCTTAATAATATAAAAAAAAAAAAAAATGGTGACCGTGTCTATAGTTCAAGTCGAAGAAAGCTCAACGTAGCTTTTAATGCCTGCGCTAGATACATTTTTGGTCTCAGGAGATACGATCATGTCTCAGTCGTTTCTAGAAGAATCTTTGCATGTCAATTTGATGACTATCTTCGCTACAGACTTCCATTTTTTTTATATTGTCATAAATAATCCCAAATCATAATTATTATTGTACTTAGATTTTCTCTTTTCCATACTGATTTTCTGTTTTTCCTAGCTTTGAATTAATTTTACCTGATTTCATACTTTCTGTTAGTTTGATAATAATTTGCTAATTATAGTCGCTTTCGAAATTAATCTTTCTCATTGACATATACCGTTACCGCATTTAATATTCTTTTAATCTCATCTACTAATCACAATACTAGATATTCCTCCAAATTCACCACCTATTCAGTCTAGCTCTGTCAAATACTTTTTACAATGTAATTTTGTTTATACGATGCCTCAATTTACACGAACCTTTTATTGAACTAAAGAGCCCTAGGACGATGAGACAAAACTGTCATACAGAAAAATCAACAAGACTTTTCGTAGAAAAATGTTATCAATTTAAAAAATTGATAAGCCTGGAAATAATTCACCCTGAAAATTTTAACTGAGTGCATATATGTGAGGTCAACTTAGCTTTTTTCCAAGCAAGAACCAGCCGTACTGAAGAGTATTAAGTTCTTGCTGATACGAAATGCCTTTTGCACTTTGAGAAAATCTCAAATTTTCTCATGAATTAAATTTTTTAACTTCAAATTTGGTACGTAGTGCACAGCCATAAAGGATCAAAACCCTTGACATACTAAAAATATTTTCTCTGGATTCTACGGGTGACATGAATGTGTTGGTAAAACTTTTCCCCCTAAAAATTTCATATGTGTACGTGCGAGGACGTAACCATTTCTTGACGGTATGCATACAAGTATTGCTTTAGAGCAAAACCTGATTAAGGAATTACTTATCAGTTGCGTGGAATATTATCGTTGAGCAATTCAGACAAGAGGTGAAATTTTTCGGCAAATGAAAAACCTTGGCGTAACGCGTAATTATGTTTATGTTTTTAGATTCCTTGAGACCAGATTTAATGCAAATAAAAAGAAAATGGGAAGAAAAAGAACTGTGCGTATTGTGAAAAACATTAAACTTGTTCACGAACGAATTCATAGAAATTGTGAACGTTCCGCAAGAAATATGGCAGCGAATCTTAAACTCAATCGCGAGTGTGTTAGAAATATCATGTGAAAGGACTTGAAGTGCTCGGCATTCAAGAAAAAACAAGTTCATGGACTTACGGATGCAACGAAATTAAAAAGATTGGAAAGGAATAAATTGTTATTATCGTCGGACGCTGGTGACGATATAATTTTTGTGGATGAAAAACGTTTTGGAGATTTTACACATTTCGCAAAATAATTGTTTGTGGGTGGTGTCTTTAGAGGATATTCCAAATAGAAAAAGGCACGTACGCAAGAATAAAAATGTCTCATTGGTAATGGTCTGGGGTGCAATATCGCGAAAAGGTACCCTCCCATTGGTATTTATCGAAAAAGGCATTAAAATAAATGCTAGCCACTACCTGGAAGAAGTTTGAAAAAAAAATTTACTTCCATCACTTGAAAATTTTTATGGCGACAAATAAGTATTATAGCTTTCAACAAGCTTTCGCATACAGTCAAAACTGTGCAAACATGGTGTGAGCGTATTTTAACGGATTTCATACCAAAAGATGAATGGCCACCAAGTTCGCCAGACTTGGATTTCAGTATTTGGGGATATATGGAGCAACAGCTAAATAATTACAAATATGGAAATTTGAATGAATTTGAAAGCGTTATCTAAAAAAAAAATGGGACTCAATACCTGTGGAAGTCGTGCGTGCCGCACATAACGCTTTTGAGGAAAGATTAAAACTAGTTATTAAGGCAAAAGATGGAACCATCGAATCATCTATATATGTTCATAAAGATCTATCTGTATTAGTTAAATAAATAACTAATTAAATAATATTTGACTTTTAATTACATAACCTTACCAAATTCATTTTGTACGAACATGTCACCCTGTAAATCTAAATCTACAGAGTTTTGATATATAGTATACGCTGATTTCGAAAATTGAATCAACATTGTAAGTCAAGGAATATATGCACTTTACATTCTTCTTCTTTCTCTAATATTCTAATTATATGCTCCACTTTCTTGGGACATGAGGACAGATGGTAATATATATGTATACAAAGCAATATAAAAAGGAACATAACTACAAATATATTTGGATAAAGAATACCACTATCTATCTAAAAAAAGGATGACGGCGCTCATCCTGTTATTATTAAAAATGATCAGTGTCTCGATCTATTTCAAAGAAGGAAGACTTAGTTTCATAATCTTTTAAATGTCTCTTAACGTCTACTACCAAAACGTCAGGGGGTTAAGAACTAAAACCACTGAGTTTCATTTATCATTGCTTGCCACTAATTATGATATTGTATACCTTACTGAAACTTTCTTACAGACTTATGTCTCTAGTACTGAAATTTTCGATGCTCGATATACGGTGTATAGAAAGGACAGGAACTTAGAGCTTTCTGGTATGAAGGATTGCTGTTAATAAATTCCTTAGCTCATTCTGTTTGCATCACCAAGAGGTCGCTGATGAGGTTCTGTGGGTTGCTGTTAAATTACAACACCTTACTTTATACGTATGCTGTGTTTACATACCTCCTAGTATCACTAACGAGTCTTACAATTTTCTTTTCTCTAGACTTAGTGACAGAATTCTGCAGCTACCCAAAAATTCCCGCGTTTTGTTCTTTGGGGACTTCAACCTCCAATATATTTCTTGGTATTTAGTTGGAGTCGAGAACTGTATGTTGCCTTCTGGTGTTTTCAGTCAGGCAGCCCATTCTCTCATCAACAATGTGTTTCTGTGCCACCTAAATCAATGTAATAACGTCAAAAAATTTAATGATAGGCTTCTTGATTTAGTATGGACAGATATCGCTCAGAACGACATTTGCATATCTTCATCCCTGTGTCCACTCTCACGGATTGACCCTCATCATCCTCCATTAGATATTAATTTAAATATCTCTTTACCAAAACCTTCTTGTAATGAATTTATAAAAAAAAAGGAACTTCACATTGGGAGATTACACTGGTTTGTGTTGCTAGGTACCTCAATGGTATCGACTTTTCCTCAGTTATTTCGACTGATCCTATACAGTCCTTTGAGAAATTTTACGAGATAGCCAACACCGGTATTCGAGAATATATACCATTAACTAAAAGGAAAATCAACCATTTTCCGAACTGGTATAGTCACCAACTTATTAAAATTCTTCAAGTTAAAGAAAAATATCGTCGTAAATATAAGACTCACCAACATTCGGAGCACTAGAAAACTTTCTCTTACCTTAGGAAATTATCTAGGACCTTGCTAAATCAGTGTTTTAAGAGATATGTGGATGCAACTGAACTTTCACTTCCCGAGAATCCCAAAGCTTTCTGGGCCTTTAATAAAGATTTCAGGAATTCAAATACCTCTCCCAAGGAGATGCTCTACAAAGAAGTCACCTCGTCATCTTCTAGACAAATCTGTGAACTCTTTTCTGAATTCTTTTCGTCTGTATTTTTGGACAAGGAAACCAATCTTGATTTCACATCTTTTCAGACTAACTGTAACTCTGTTAACATTAACTTGAGTTTCATCTCTTCTGATGATGTACTCGAAATATTAAATAACCTTAATTGTAATAAAAATCCCGGACCTGATGGTATTCCTAACCTCTTTTACAAGCGGTGCTCTACTATCCTAGAGAAGCCGTTAAGTTCTTTATTTAATTTATCAATACTTAGAAAGGTTTTTCCACCTATATTAAAGAATGGGTTCGTTACCCCAATTCTTAAAGCTGGAGATCCTAGATTAGTTACTAACTATAGTCCAATATCCATCTCCAATGCACTGGCTTTACGATTTGAAAGAGTTATGTACAATCAGCTTCTTTATCAAACTATGCCTTTCATATCAAATTCGCAGCACGGACTCCTCCCTGGGCGCTCGACGGTTACAAACTTAGCTCTTTTCATTTATACCATTGCTTCTGGTCTGGATGAGAATAAACAAGTTGATTCCATACACACTAATAAAAATGTTAAAAATAGGCTTCAATATGAACACTGTCCTTTTCTTCCAGTCATACTTAAAAGAAAGACAGACTATGGTTGTCTTCAACGGCTCCCAATCTAGTACTTTAGAAAAGACATCTGGTGTTCCCCAGGGCACAATACTCGGTCCCTTTATTTTTCTAATCTATATCAATGATTTATCGACTGAAATTACTTCGGACATTTTGTTGTACGCTGATGACGCTAAAATTTTTAAAGTAATTAATGACATCAATGGCTGTGAGAGCTTGCAAGATGACATTAGAAAACTCGAAAATTGGTGAAAAAATAACCATTTGGACCTTAACGTAGACAAATGTAAAAGCATAACTTTCTCTAGAAAACGTGACACAATCCTATTCCACTATAAAATAAACGATATTTCCTTATCATATGTCAACGAAATAAAAGATTTGGGAGTTACTTTCGATAACAATTATTATTGTACAAATTGGAACATATGAGCTAGAGTATAACGCGAGATTAACCCGATTCAATATCTTATCTTTAGAGCGTCGTCGTGTCTTTCTCGATAGCGTGTTTTTGTACAAAATTCTGAACGGCGATGTACACTGTCCTGACTTGCTTTCCAGAATTAGTATAAATATTCCCTCAATATATGCAAGACAATATACTCCTTTTAGATTGCCATTTTCTAGGACAAATCTGCTAGAAAAGTCTCCACTATATCGAATTCAGAAGGCATACAATTTGAATTTCAGTAACATCGATATTTTCAGATCTGGTCCTGTGTCATAATTTATATATCTCGATTTGTTTACTTATTTTCTTTCTATTTTTGGTTTGCTTTGACCTCACTGACATATATAAAATGGACTGCTGATACTACTGAAATTCCTTACATTATTTGACATTATTATGGGATCACTTTTCTATAGTTGTCTCTTTTTGGTTTAACTACTTTATTCCGCTGAACTTCAAATAATAAGTTCTATACAAAATACACCATAGTCCAGTTTCAGTTCAGTGGTTTTCCAGATGAATATATAGGATAGAAATAGATGGCAATACAATATTTGTAATCCTTTCTCTGTCCCCCATAGCTACTTTTAGGGGCAAGTAGACAAAAATTGCTTAATTTTATTTCTTTAAAAAATATTTGATGTTGTAGGAGCTAAGCTTCCAAGAAGAGAAATAATTTCGAGTGCTTCTATAATTTGTTGAACTTTTAATATGAATATTAAAGCAAAAGTAAAACTTGAAATTAAGATAATTGTCACACCCTGCCAAAAAAAGTTGACCCATATGAAATAGCAAATCAGGCAGTCCATGTTATATATGTCAGTGTTTGACCTTTTTTTCTTTTTCTGAATTATATTTTTATTTTTTCAGTTTGTAATTACAGTAGTTTAGTATTTTACAGTTTTTTTAGTTGTATTTTTTTCTTTTTTTGTATTCTTTTGTAATGTATAATTTTCACCTTTTTTTTCCCCTACCTATAAGCATTATTTTGGTTGAATTTTTGTTTTTGCTTCTCTTCTTTTTTATTTTTGTAATCTACTCAAATTACTTACTTTTAAGGTAGTACCCTAATGGACTTGTAATCTGTTCACTATCTTAATAACTTAAAAATAAATAAATAAACAAATACATAATGTATCCGGGGTTTGTCTTTTTTTTTTTTTTTAATGTTATAATTTATTCTACAAATTTAAGATGATGATGTATATGGACATGGATGCAATTAGTAAACCCGAAAAGCAGACCCTTTACTCTTATAGCTTGGTTGTACTTTTCGTTAATTGAAAAGCCATTTTGCTATTCTTGACATCTGCTCTAGGAATATGGAATATATTCATGCGTCAAGACTTAGTATGTTACTAAGTTCCAGAGTCCATTCACTGACATCCCTCGAAACTAGACAGATTGACCAATCAATTTCTCTAAGATACTGATTGAGATTTTCCCAATCAGCAGTTATATAGTACCAGAGAAGTCTACTGGTATAGGTGGAGTGATAGAGCGACACACGTTTGAGGTGATAAATTCTGCCGCGATAAATCAGTGGTCTGAATTACCAAGAAGGGAATTGCGAGACTAAAAAGATATATTTGTCGCGGTGAGATGATAGAAACAAAAAACAATAAATTACCTCTATCACCAGTTGCCTTAGGTACTCGCGTTGGTTTACCCACTAGTTGTTGTAGGACATGTGGAATGATTTCTGAAGAGGGAGAGACAGAAAGCAAATGGTTAATAATGTTGGAAATATTATCAAAAACGGATACCATATGGTCAACAGAGATACTTGGTCTACCATAAAGAAAACAAAAGTAGATAATGTGCCTTAGGAGTTTGATCTTAATCTAGATGTAATTATGCTCTAGATTGCCGGAAGGAATATCTTACAAAAATACGGTAAAGGTCACATCATTCCGTATATATATTGCGATCCATCTATGCTGCTATATTTGGGCGCCACAATTAGCTACCTACGAACTGGTCTATTTGTCACTTTTAGTACCTCTGACTGTGCAGTTCAATATCCGCAGCTGGGAGTACCCGTAGTACTGATTACTGATTACCCGAGTTAAAGCGTTTGCTTTGATGCGTTCACGAGAGTAGTACGGTAGTACTGACTTGTTTTTATCCGAGTCTTTATATTTATTTTAATTTAATTTCCTCTATCTGGTGCAATTTTTGTAAAGTTTACATCTTGTTAAGCACTGTAAAAAATAATAGGACTATTCCTTAAATTTAAGACACGTTTTTCCTTAAAAATAAATGTAATTTTGTCTGATATAAAGGGAAAATCAGTTAAATTTTCCTAAATCAATGGAACATTCAATGAATTTAAGTGTTTGGCACTAGAAAACTTATAAAGTACGTAAAATTCCCGAAATGTTAGCTCATTTGGATATAAGGAAGAGATAATTCAATAAATTAGGTATTATGCTGCATTTTTAATGGAAACATATTTTCGTTTATATAATTCACACATTGTATTTGAAAACAAGTCATATATTGTTTTTCAATATTTTGCTTGAGCGTGCCCAGCGCACCAACATAGCTTCCGTACTACTTATTAGTTTGGCCTATAAGAAATGAGCTCACTCTTATTATCAACGTGGTGGTGCTACCACCTTTTCCCTACATTTTAGGGAATATTCCTTAAATTTTAGGAAATAGTCCCTATATTTTAGGGGAAAAAATAAAAAAAAAATTTGAAAATTCCCTACATTTTAGGCGAAAAACCTAATCTACGTTTTCCAAGGTAAAGTTTTCCTTAATCTTATCGACAAATACCTAACCTTTGTGGCACAAATTGTTGCCACTCACTTTAGGGAATTATTTTTTACTGTGAGTATAGCCGTGGAGTTAATTTCGCTGTTTAATTATTCTCTGATCAATAATCTGTTATGGCCGACAAAAAAATGAAGACCAGATCGAAATCTGTGTCATGTGCATCTTCTGGATCCACTACTATCTCTGAAGAAATGGCTGACATCATGAGTAAGATGACTTCACTAGTGCGGGAAGTGGAAAGGAAACTTTCTTCTATTGCTGTTGAACTTGATAGTAAATTCAAGTCCTCTATAGCCGACTTTAGAGATCTGCTGACTATATATAACTGTGAATGAGCAATTATTTGATATGCAAGTAAATATTATTAGAATGCAGGTCAATGTGTAGTGGGCTGAATGGCGGTACGAGCAAACCGATAAAACCAAATTGATAATTCTGAGCGCATACATCTGGTCAATGATGTCATTCTAACTGGAGTCCCTTTCATTGATAACGAGAATCTTGGTGAGTTTTTTTTTTCAGACCGTGTACATCTCTAATGTAATTACACCAAAACAAGTTTTTCGTACGAGGTCTGATAAAAAAATGCGCTCGGACCTCCAATTGTCATAAAGTTTCATGATGTTAGTGACAAAATTGCTGTACTAACGGCTCTTCGTGCTACCATAAAATTTCAGCGCAGATGTGATATAAAAACTCTTACGCTACACGACATTGGGATAAGTCACGCCACGTGTGCCATCAGCTCAATTTTCGCAAACGAAAGCTTAACGGCTACTAACTACAGAATTAAGAGGAAAGCATTAATGTTGAGGAAGGAAGCAAGGTCATCTGTTTGCTGTATTTACTTCTTCTGTAAGTGTTTTTGTGTGTAAGACTAAAGATGAAAGTGCTGCCTTGATTTCGTGCCTTAATGGAAAAACTGGTTGGCATATCGTAATTGGCATTGTCTACTGTGTAATGTAATCGGCACGATCGTGCTGGGATATGAGTGACATGACTGGGACGGGCAATACTCGGGCACACTCCTTGGTGTTCTATGCAAACAGAGATCTGGGATAAAAATTTATCATTTTAATGCTAGAAGTTTGGTTCTTAAAATTGATGAAGTGCATGACCTTTTCTCTAACTTAACTTCTGATGTAATTTGTGTATTGGAAACCTGGCTAAAACCCGATATTCATGGCAATGTCGTCGGCATCCCTGGCTATAAAGCCTTTCGTAACGACCGCCATAATCGCAGAGTAGATGGTGCTGCCATCTATTTCAAATAAAACTTTCGATGCAGGTTATTACTGGCCAGCACTAGTCAAAGTGGGGAGGAAATTAATGTTTTGTGAAATCTTTTCAAATAACGATATGTGTTTGGTTGGCAGTACTGCAAAGCGAACTTGTTAATCTTGTGCCAAAGTATCTGCATATAATTATCTGTGGAGACTTCAATCTCAATTTCCTAAATCCATGAACCTGACCAATTCCTTTCAGCACACGATCGATGCTTTAGATATTCACCGAGTGAATCATGAACTTACACATTTCGCTAATCATTTTTTGTTTCAACTAGATATTTTCTTAACGGCTGATACTCTAACTCCTTTTTATTTTTTAATCAAATATCTTTATCGGGCGTCCTTGATGATGATTTAATTATGATTATTTACAATTTTAACTTGCTTTCGGAACATCAACCGAACACAGTCTCCTACTATAACTATAATCTCATAAATACTAATGATCTTTCCAATAAAGTGGAGTCCATAAATTGGAGCTCGGTACAGTTTATGCCTGATGTTGATGATCAAGTTGAGTTCTTAAATAAGGTTTTGAACTACTTACATGAGAAACATGTTCCTCTCATTCGCAAAAGATTACCTAATCAGAGTTACCCGTGGTTTAATAGTCACCTCCAAGGTCTGATATCTGCTCGCAATATTGCATACGAAAGGTGGAACCGATATAAAATCACTAATTTTAAAGACGAATACAGGGATGCTTAGAAATCGTACTACTCAGGCTATTCGGGAAGCAAAACAACGACATTTTTCAAGGAATGTCAAAACTGTACTACCTCCTGAAGTTCTCTGGAGTAATTTAAAAATAGCTTGCGTAGTTGTGGAGATGAGAGTTCTTTTGAATCTCGAATGGGTAGTTAGAGAGTTTTAAACGGGGAAAACGAAAATTCTCATCTCCCAAACTGTCTGAGTTACAGAATCCAGGCCCAGGTACCTTATTTCTTTTCCATTCATTACAGATTCTACGGATATAGTTTATGCAGCTTTGTGTAGTATCGAGTCTAAATCTTTAGGTATGGAAGGAGTTTCTCCAAGGTTTGCTAAAATTGTTGCACCATATATAGTTTTGCCTCATGCTCACATTTTTTAACACCTGTTTTACCATCTAAACCTTCCCGCAAAGATGGAAGTTCTATAAAGTGATACCTGTATACATGACTCCAAAACTGCTTTTCGTCCTCGACATAGTTGTATTTCTGCCCTATTGAAAGTACTCAATGTAATTAGGGAATTTTATTGGCGATTATTTTGGGATTATCTCCGATCTATGTTCAGTTGAAAAATTAAAATAAAAGAGAATTTTTAGGACGTCTTTTATTAAAATATATACTCCCAAAATTTCGAACCGCGGCTTTTATGAGTCTTCTTCTTGGGGCTTTAAAAAAATGTGTACAGTCATATCGAGACACTTTTCAATGGAATGGAATTTGCGGTAACGTTCTGGTCTATTTCTATAAATACGTCACTTCTCACCGTTAGGAGTTGGTCTTGCCTCAGACAGTGAAGTGAACGTATAGTAAACAGAAGAAAGTTCTCTAATTGAATTGCGATAATTTGAAGGACATTACGAGAGCGATAATTAAAGTTGAGTTGATTGTGATTGTTTATGAAGTTCATAAAATTAAACAGTAGAATGTAATAAAGAGAGCTTGTGAATTTTATTTGAATAACGAACCGAAAACCACACTCGTAACAAATATAAAGTCTTTAAATCCAGTTAATCTGATTAATATCCTTCTGTTAAAATACTTTCATCATTATCGAAATTCCTTAAGAGGGGAGTCAGTACTCAGAAAAAGTTTCAATTTAGATACTAGCGAACCTGTAGGTAATAAAATTTACTATACGCAGGTTTGTGTCCTAAAAGTGAGAAAATTCATATAAAATTAGCCTAGACCAAGACCACAGAGGACTTTAGAGAAATCTACCGCAAAAAACAGAAATTCAACATCCGACAAAACCATACAATTTATGACGAAAAATGAAAATTTGCAGTTCACATAAATTGAAAATTTTTAACGAGAATTAACTCTCCTAAATTTTTTTTTGCCCATAATTGTTAAATATGCTTTTTTGCTTTATATTTAAACAAATTTCAAATAAATATTGCAATTTCTAGTGGGTGAAATGTCGCAAGAAAAAACAAGTACTATTAGAGTCAAATAATTATAAGAAGCGTTATTAAAAATGAAAAAACTCGACGTTATTTGCTAGATCTATGCCTTATCTTTCTAAAACAGTCACAATTTAAAGAAATGAAAATACCTATCCACAGGAATTTGATTTAAAAGACTTCAATTCTTACCATTTTTTACAAGTTTTCGAGCTAATATCTCCATTCCAATACATTGTTTTTAATTTTTCTCGACGTTATTTACTAGACCTCTTCGTTACATTTAATTTAAGATATAAATCATTATTCTGCTACAAATAGTTTGACAGAAATTTGCATTGAAAATTTTTTTAAAACTTGCTAATATTGGTACTGACTCCTCTGAAACACAATTCACTCAATTCAATTTGATTTAATATATAAAAAAAATAGAGACGCTTGCACCAAAAAAATATAGTCGCGTTTAAACATAAAAAAAAATTTATAATTTAAAAAAAAAAATTGCCTTAATAATTTTAATGAACTTTTAAATATCCAACTAAGTACTGCGATTTCAATCTACTTCTAGCACATACCTTTCTATAATATATTCTGCGATCTATTAAAGAATTATGTAAGAATATCTGTAATTCATAAAGAAAAAAGCAAAACTTACTCTTCATCTTTAATTAATATTTATTAATAGCTTTAACATCTACATAAATTAATTTTTTTATTTTATTTCAACTTGATTAATATTATTTTCACAACAAATTGATATATGAAAACAATTAAATATTTTCGAGTTTACCTCTATATTGATTTTCCTTTCCGTATAAAACACGTTTCTTAATGCATCAACCAAAGTACGTAAGCAGTAAGCCGTCTCAGATTAATTTAACCTTCGTTTTATTGTTGACGTGTCCATTCTAATACTTAGTGAATAGTGTCAACCACCTTGTTCGATGTCTATTATTGTATAAAATCATATAAAATACTACTTTAAAGTATTTTGAAACAAAGATTATTGACCGCATAAACTTTATCAGCATAACTAATTATTGAATGCAGGGTGATCTGTATATTAATATTGAAATAAATGCAGAAGGTGAAAAAAATTGTTGAGACGAATAAAAAAAATGTGGACTTGGAAAAAAACGGAATAATATATGATGCTCCATAATTTAAGAATTATCCTGTAACACCTGAACGATAAAACCTGTGAAAATGAGATATAGATGGTACTTGAAGCTTTCCACAATAATTTTTTCCTCTTCATCTACACTAATTCGAAGTTATTGCTCATCAAATCCAAAATATTATGATTCAAACTCAATTTTCTTTTTTCTACTATTTCCTACTATTTTTATCAACAGAAATAAATCATCACCATCGAATTCAAGAAGCTCAAAATCATTCGGTTAAAAAGACCAATCACACTCTCTACTCAAAATACAACCCTTTATGAGTTTTTTACACTTTTTCTTAAGTATATCGACAAAAATAATTCTCAGAATAAAATTGCCTAGCTTTAGGCATTTACTGTAATTTTTCAATGGATATGCTTATGAAAATGCATACATCAACCTTTCAGGGTGACCTTGATTTAATTCCAAATTTCAGCATAAGAAGGTCTGATAACTAATCAATAGATAAACAAAATTCGAGAATGCTGGTAACATCGCGTTTTTAAAAGGTGTGCATTAAGTAGTAAACCACTTTAAACGAAATCCAAAAACATCGAATTAAAAGAAAAAAAGAGGTCTATGAAGTTTCCATTTTCTGAAAACATATGACAGAACACCAAGAAAGAACAAAGTTGTCAAATCCCAGAGTCAGATTTTGTAAGACAAATTTCTATCGAAATTCGACTGGTGTATTATGGATAATGAAACTTAGTTGAAAGGGGGCTTCAACAAACCTCCAGGGCAGGAAATTTATGTGGCAAAAATGAGCAGTGTGGCAGATCCCAAGTTTAAAGATAGTCCGCAATAAGCAAAAATTCCAAATGTGTAATTCTCTCAGTGGAAAAAAATGACGGCATTCTCACACTCACAGCTGATTTTACACGCTTACAGGAAGCCATTTTCAGTTTTACAAATGTGTTCGAGGTATGTATTTTTTTTTCATGGCAGTGTGGGAAGAAAGATTCCAAGCACGGAGGCCAAGGGGGCCCCATTGTGCTAGCATGCTAAGTAGGACAAGCTATAAAGCTACAGAAAGTGACAGGAAAATTAGGTGTAAGGATAGCGCGGGACCGTGTCAAGGTCGGATTCGAACCCACGACCCCTGGGATGGTAAGTCAGCCTGAGCGCATGTTCTTACCAACTGAGCTACCGAGGCCACTGTTCGAGGTATACGAAAAATTTAATTTCGCATTGTTAATTTGCAATTTTGTTTTGACAGTTCGTGACTTTATCCAAATTTTCTTCTGTATTTCTGACGAAATGCTTCGAAAAGTCTACAGTAACTGGTAAAATCAAATTATCTGTAGAAATAGCAAATCATTTTAGTGGTAAAAGTATAAGATTCTACGTGGGTATAAAGTGGGGATTTGGCTCTGTGAAAAAAAAATATGGCTAGAATTGTCGGAAATCCGTCTGCAATAGTACGGATTTCCAGGTAAGCTCGTCAAAAATGACAAGTATAATCCGACCGGAATTCCATTAGAACTGCTTAATGGGTCGGTACACCAAATTTCCCAATTAATACTGAATTTGGTAAGCAATATGTACGTGTATCCAGAAATCATCACCTTTCGTGATAGCATCCACAATCGGTAGGGATGTTTACGTTAAGGAATGTCTTCATAAGCTCCTTATTACATCTTTTGAAAAGCATGATGCATCAGCTTTCTTTTGGCTGGATTTATCAATTTGCCACTACAGTAGAAAAGTGAGAGATTTTTACAATGCGCAATTCATACCCGTAATACCCAAGGTACCGAATTCTCCAAATTGTCCGGAATTAAGGCCAATCGAAAAATATTGGACTAATATTAAAATAAAATTAAAAACAAAAAAACACTCCTCCAACATAGATATTTTTAAGAGGCAGTATAAAAGATCGTCCGATTTGTTCGATACGTAAAGAAAAAAGTTATATCATGTTATTTGTGTTTAAAACTATAAAAAAATATGATATAAAAAAAAGGGTTTTTTTTGTTGATTTCATCATTCATAGATGGTTGTTTTGTTCTGAATCAGTCCCTTATACAGCAATATGCGAGAGTACCATAATTATTATTAAATTTATTATTAAATTAGGGATGCAGACAGAGATACCGGCTCTCATTTAGACACCGCGGCCTGTAAAATCTTTTCTGACATTGAGTACCCCTAAATGCCCTCGGGCGCCTATTCGAACTTAAGGCCTTTTACAAAACTTATAACGTCTTTTTGGGCTATCTCATCCTCTGGCAATGGGAATACCTTTCTGGATGCTTTAGCCGTATTCGATCCAGAGCTTCACAGTCACACAAGACATGTTCAGCAGTCTCGTCGTCTTCCATGCAGAAGCAGCAGGTCCCGCTGTCGACCTTACCCATCTTCTTGAGATGATATCTAAGTAGGCAATACCCAGTAAGTAGACCGGTTGTGAACCTTAAGGCCAAAATACAAAGATGCCGACACGACATTTACGACGATAAATTAAATGTTGACCTAATGGCAATACCATGTTGCTGTACCCAATGGCGCCGACCGAATTTGTCGCCGTAACCAGAATTGAGAATAATTCAACTTTTGTCGTCGTTGTCGTCGTAATTGGATTTTGACAGCTGAGAATAATGAGCAAAAAATTTCTTTCGAGGAGCAATTAATTAATTTAGTGAGGGAAATGAAGTATTTTTATGCCAAAAGAAATCCTCAATATCAAAATACATATTTAAAAGAAAAAAAATGGTAAGAAATTGGAGAAAAATTGAAAATAAGTGGTAGATTGTAATCCATATAAACTCAGTGTTAATCGTTGTTTATTACACTTTTATAACGTTTTTTTTATATCCTTCCTATTTTGTTAATAAATTTCAACAAATAATTTCTTAATATGTCAACGAACATAAGAATGTCGATGTCATTGTGTTAATTCGGCGACATTTACGTCGTAATTACCAAGCATGTCGACATCATTGTATTTCGGCCTTTAAAGTGCCAAACACAATTTCGACGTTTCCATCCGATTCGATCCAACGAATTTCGATCTAACGGAGGCATTAGCACAATTGTTCCGTTCGGTTTCAAACACTTGACTTAAAAATTTGCTCAGATTTTGTCTTTCCGCTTTACATTCATCCATGAAAACATTTTTTTTGTCATATAATTCATGCCTTTTTTTTCCTCAACAAAAGACTTTTCATGCATGTTTGATTGAGTATAAACAAATCATTACAGCTAATTTTTCTAGGTTATGTCATCCGTAAAAGTTGAGATTTGCTCAACTTCTCCATTTCAATTCGACCCATTTTGATCCATTTCGGTGTAATGTCTCATTTAACCAAATTTGAAATTTGTACGAATCGGATCGAAACGGTGGAATTGTGTTTACACCTTTATTCCTTTCTGCTAAAGGCCATATTACACTATGAGTGTTGCTCACGTGAGTTCTCACATGAGTTCCCTAAAATGACAGATATCAAAATGTAAAGACGAAAAATAAACTCATGTGAGCGTCATTTTCTGAACTCACATGAGTTTTAGTAAAATACAAACGGTTCTAATTTGCTGTGCTAAGAATTGTATTGTCAAAAATAGGACTTTTTTTTGTTTCAGAAAGAGAAATAGCTGGCTGTGATATTCTGAAACTATAGGATAGACTTTGGAAGTTTTCCCCGCTTGCTAAATACATCAACGTTACTAACAACCTGAAGAACATTTTATGTTTGAAATTAGAAGTAAAAAGTTGAACCTTGCTTTAGCTGATAACAATTTTTCAAACGATTTTGGCGTCATTCGAACAAAGTTTTGAAAGCCTTTCTCATCTTCCTGAATTTCTTTTTAATAGCCACGGCCAAGACCAAGAACGCTTTTTAATTCGATTCTTAAATATCCGACGAATAATACCCATTAATCCCAAAATGCTGGTGTAAATTAAAACTTTTGTCGAGTTTTTCATTGTTACTTTTATGACAGTTGACGTTCGCTCATATGATTATTGCTACTCAAGGTATGAAGATGTACACAAAGCACACATGTCAATTTGACGTCATATGACTTTTCATACGTATATTTCATAAGAGAACTCACGTGAGCAACACTCATAGTGTAATATGGACTTAAGCACAAGAAATACTTTTGTCCTCTGTTGTGGAAACGTAATGAACTTATTTTCCTGTCTCAGCCGGGGGTATTTTTCCAATATCCTAATTTAATTCTATCCTCTTAAAGCATGACTTCTGCCGAAAGGTGTGTTTTTGAGGTTTCCTTTTTCAATTTTTATAAAGGATTTTTTTGTCTTATATTTACGGAAAGACATGGTTATTAAGATCCAATCACTACATCCAAATAAATAATTTTTTTGTTCAATTTTCCTAAGTAGAAATCGTTTCGGGAACAATTAATGTGGAAAAGCAGAGAAATTTCCAATTATAATATCCTCTTTACACTTCGGTGAAAAGGATTGAAATTGAACCAAGCAAAGTGTCCACCATATTATGGGGCTACTAATTGACAATTTGAGAAGGTAATACCTTGTCTATTTTGTGTACCATGCTAACGGACTATCTGTCCACTATTGTGACTATGGGAAGACTTGGTTATAGATTTGCAAAATTATAGTTGACATAAAAGAAACGCTTTTTATGGGCAAACAGTGGGAGAAACATGTTCCTTCATTAGGCTTGTACAATTGTATTGTCTGGCGGTTTTTAATCTACTTAAAATAATAAAATGATCGATTTCCTTCATTTATTTTACATTAAACTAAAAATTTCAATCAGATTTTACTATGCAGAATTTTTTTATTGAGTAACAGATTTTACTCAAATTATCCAAAACCCTCCGGTTCGCACGTGTATTAATATTTGTGGGAAATTTCGTAAAGCAGTATCTCGAAATTCTGAAACATTTATTTGTAATTACAATTCTGTCAGAAAAACATTCCCCTCCTCCCACTCCGCCGACATGACCGATCCAGTACAAATATGATAAAAGCATACGTGTGATACCCTCTTTGGTTACAGATGATGTTATACGTTAAATTTTAATTGTTTTGAAAGCCACGATGTGGAAATTTATCTGGATTATTAAAATGTTTAATAAATCATTTTCAATTAAGAATTACCATTGAAAAATTTGGAAAAATGTTTGTATAGAACACACCTGACACCACCAAATGTACACATACAAGGATAACGTTCGATTTTATTTACTAAAATCAGATCGATATTGATGGAAGAATTTTACAGCATAGGAATAAATTTATCACTAATCCAAGAAATCTCGGTGTACAAATATCGAACGTCTAGTTCAATACGGGAACAAACAAAAATTAACGATTTCGAGATAATTTATATTTAAGTTGTATACACATAATGGGTTTTTTTTTTAAAACAACTTTGATTCTGTACTGGAATAGGATTTGTATCCTGTTTTCATAAGCAAGTCAGTATTTGGCAAATATAGATTCCAATAGGGAATATTGTACTCACTCTACTTATTGCAATAGTTAACTTCAATCGAAAGGCTTGTTCTAAGTATGGAACTAGACAATCGATATATCATATTGAAGGTCAAAATTAATTTGGATCGACGCGGATTATAAAAAGTCCAGATCAAGGTTAATTAAAACAGCATCGGGACTTAGTATGCTAATATACCTGCCTAGATTTTTATTCTGGACTATTTTCAGTACAGTTCTATGTAGATTAGAAACTACAAAAATGGAATTAATATTTTGAAAACATTACCTGTAGAAGAGATTCTGCATCAGAGTTTTTAAATAGCATCTCTCTTTAATATTCTAAAAGAAGGTATGGAGTATTGATTATGGAACAAATGGTCTAAAGACCATCAGAAATTAATATGACAGCAATTTAAAAAGTCAAAATTATTACCAATGCATCTAAATGAGCCTTCCATAGCTTGATTATTAACTGAAGACGAGGTTTGGGACCCCGGGTGGTCCCCCGAACGTAGGCTAATTCAACGCCCATTGATCTCCCTCCAGAACCATGAGCAGCCGTTCAAAGGTCTCAACCGGATGCTGTTATAAATTTAAGTATTGGTCCCCAACCCTCATTTCCGGCGTCGTGCAACTCGTCCAAGAGGTGTAAGCCAAGGAGTCTGACGGTGCCAGACGACAAAGGAAGTGAGTCACGTTTCGAACTTTTCTCCGCAACCCCTGCATGTAGGGTCATCAATAAGTCTGATCCTATGCAGGTGACCCCTGAGAGAAGAGTGTCCAGTGAGTATAGACACTAGAGTCTCAGTGTTAGCTTGTTAAGTCCTAGGAGCCTATTAGTGTGATTTGGGTTGGGCTTGCCTCACAGTTCCTTTGTTATTTTACCAGAAGGGTCCTCTAACCAAAGACGACTATTTTAGTGATCAGTCTAAATTGAAATTCTTGATACAAGGTATTTTGGTGCAATCCCGACTTTGGAGGCAGGTTTAGTCGAGGTTGCATCAAGACGACAAAACTTGTCCGCCTTTTCCTTCCCGCTAATGTCGTTGTACCCTGACACCCACTGCACAATTACCATGTTATTCCGAGAGAGGGAATTTACGGCGGTCTTACACTCCATTAAAATTTGTAGCTTGTAAAGGACTTAGACAAAGCCTTGACAGCCGCTTGGATGTCTGAGTAGATGGCTATCTTTTTATTCTCAGTGTCTGAGTTAAGGAGATGCCTTCCCGCTTCAAAAATGGCTTTGACTTCTGCCTGGAAAACCGTGGCATGGCTTTCGAGGTGCATGGCTATTTCAATCTGAGGCTCCTCGCAGAAAACTTCTGCTCTAGTGTTTTTATTAGATTTGGAACCATCAGTGTAGATTATAATAGGGTTTGTTTGTGATTCCCATTCCTCCCCGGATATATATCTAGATTCGAAATTGGTTATTACATCATCTCGAGAAGGTGATCGCTGTCCCTGTCGATGCCAGGTGCGATAGACTGCACGAATTCATAGATGGATTCATGTGTGAAGCCAGCCAAGCTTAAGATGCAGTCAACACCCTCTGCTTATATCTATTTGCGCCGGGTGTATGTTGAGTACAACCTCCAGGGCCCGCGTGCTAGTTGACTTAAGAGCGCCGCTTGCGCTGAGGAGGTACAGCCTCTCAATCTTCTCAATATCTTCCAACGATTGGCGAAGTCCATTACTTCCATCATACCACAAAGCCGTAGGTTACGATGGATCGGATGACGCTAGTGTATATCCATAGGATCATCCGCAGTTGTAGACTCTACTTCTTCCCTACCACTCTGCGAAACATTGCGAAGACTCTAAGCGCTTTATTCAACCTATCTTCTAGGTGTGGTTTCCAATTTAGCTTTATATCCAATACAATACCTAGGTATTTTATTCTGTCCTTTAGCTCCAAACGCGTGGAGCCGATAAAGCGCAGGTTTAAATTGAGCATATTCCTTTTCATGGGGCAGGGGCATAAGTCATTTTTCCTTGGACTGATGCTTAGTCCGCAGTCCGCAGCACAGTGCATGACTAGTCGGATTGCGTTTTGCATGATGATGAGCACCCATAAAAGGAGTGATAAGATACCACCTTGTGGGGTGCCCCTACGAACTCTCTTAACTTTGCTTATCCCACCCAGATCCGCAAAGACAGTTCTATAGTATAACATGTGTATGATCCAATATCTTAAAGATTGGTTCACTCTATGTTTTGTTAGCATTTCCGTACACCTATGCAGAAAAACATTATTGAAGGCGCCTTCTACATCTATGAAGATAGCCAGCGTGGATTGTATAAAGAGAAAACCCTTTTCCCTTTCCCACCTCCATAGCTTACTCCAGAAAATATATATATACATAGTGTATGCATGGATATAATCATCTAAAACACGGCCAAGATTTCCACAAAGTATCCTGATATAGCGCTCAATTCCACTCTGCCCCAAAGAAAGAGTAAAAGGGAGCTAACACTAGATAATGTATATAGGTGCGAGTCAACCAGCCGGCACTAAATGAATTCGGGCAGCCAAAATCTAAGAGGGATTTTCTATTATTTATATATTTATTTTGTATATAATTAACATATAAATACAACCTGACTATCCAAGGGTATAGCATTGCCCTTCAATCTTCACACTTTTAAACATACTTACTTTTAATAAATAATATGAATTATTAAACGAACGACTAAAAATCATAAAAATAGCATCAAACTAGTAGTTGGTATCATTACTAACTCAAACATCTACATAAAATAAGAAGACACGTCTCTCCTATTTGTAGATGTAGCATAGAACACAAAATGTCATTTGACCTTTTCACCGAATGTCCGCGTTACTAAACTGAAATTCTTGTCACCTTCAGAAAACAATAGCTGTAACTCTAAAAGTATAACAAAATGTATCGCTACCCAAATTCTTAGTAAACCATAGTGGCAGATGACATTATTAAAAACGTGGCAGATCTTTACTTTTAAGACAAGCACCAATGTAGGTCTTCAGTGGAGACCCTCTCAGCACAAAACGGAGTACATGCTCTATATTTTCCTAAATTATGGGGTGTTTTGTGATTGGTGATGTTCTATAACTACCTACACACTACTTTCTATAACCAAATTAAGACTGTACTAACGAGATATATCTGCGTGAATTCTCGTCCTAGCTTATTTAATCTTTGAAAATCCTTGCTGTCTACAGGATTGAACATAGGTGAATATGGTGGATGAAATTGAAGTTATAGGTTATTACCGATGGAAACAATCTCTCGAACAGCATTTGTCTTGTGTATCGCAGGATTATTCAGAATTAACCATCCATCTTCTATATGCGAAATTTTACCTATAAACTCTCTAAGGAATGATCAAAACAAATAAAAAAATCCTTGGTTTAATTCTTTTTGCAAAAAGTTTAATTCTTTTGGAAAAGGTTTAATTCTTTGTGGAAAAAGTTTAATTCTTTGTGGAAAAGTTTAATCAAATCTTAAAATGCTATATAAAAAGGAAAGGAAGTTACGGCGTGTTTAATGGAAATTTAGGATATGTTCTTAATCACCCTGTGTTTCAGTTACGATTCAGATTGACCCTTCCAACTCCTTGTTATAACATTTTTTTGCTTCCTAACACTTCAACCTATTACCTGTTTCATAAATGGCGTCTAATTACACATCACCCTGTATACACATCTGTACATATCACCAATTTTATACTTCTGAAAAATCATGAAATCAACAGTATTGGAAGATAACGTATTCTAAGTAGAAACTCCTAAAAAATCTTCATAACATCCACTATTGATAACCTCCTGCCTTACGACATAAATGGTCTACCAATGCATCAAAAGATCGAGCTCACAATCAGATGCTCCTGATAATAACAAACAGCCCTTCAACTATAACTAGAAAAATCCAAAAACTACAAGTGAAATCCGATTAAGAGCAATCCTAACATATTATTATTAATTATTGAGCCGACTACCTTGTCTTCGAACAATCCAAACTTATATCGATACCATAATGACGCGTGCCAATTACTGTCACTAAACTCATACCAATTTTCATCTGTATTAGAATAATCAATTCCGTCATTCAAAAATTTAACGTGGGTGCTAATCGATGTGTGTTACCAATTTTGACCACTCACTTGACTACTCACGAAATAAAAAAAAAACACTCGTCCAACAATGAGGTCAAAGTAAGCTTGAATACGCGCTGTGAGTCTAGGTCTAGATGAAAATCAAAGAATAAACCGCGAAATGCAAAGAAAAAGTTTCCTTGATGGTAGCCGTCATTATAGACTTTACTCGTTAAAACAGCTACATCCAGTTTATGGGGAAGTAGTTTTGTTGCTTGCCAAAAACTTAGGCCCAACTTTTTTCTTTGTTGATTTTTTACCAAAACGGACCTAAATTTAAAATAATACTTTTCAAACAGGCCTCACCAACTAGTGAAATGCAGTTTTTAATATTATTATTAGTATTTTCTGTGTAAGTAATTAGCGATGATTTTAGTTCATGTTCGTGTATGTCTTGATATGAAGGTTATTTGTGTCACGTCTATATCTTAACGATATAAAATTAGATTTCCTTGATGAGTTTCATTTTGATAAATTACAAAATTAATTCAGAATTGTGTATGTGACGGCACAACAAAAAAAGGTTTTCTATTTAATCAAGTATGCCGTCAACTAATCGCCTTGTTTGGCATATTGACAACTCACCTATGGGTGGCTATACTCAACTCAGGGTTACTACATCAGACCCTTTATGATTGATAGCTAATGTTTTTTCAATTTAAATTTAAGTAAGAATGTTATACAAATGATAATTACTGAGGTGTAAATATGTATAATAATTAATTTTAAAGTTGTTCAAATAATTTGTGATGGTAATTACTGGAAATGCCAGTCGAACAAATTTTCAAGGACTTTTAATTGAATTTATAGTAAAACCTGGGTGAAAAAAAAACAGAGAAACGACTTTCAGTTGAATCAGTAATTGTGCAAAGCACTCTACTTGTTGTAGTCATGGTTGTTAAACCATCAACCATCTTCCTTATTTAGGCATCTTAGACTAAAATTAATTTAATTTCGCTTTTTTTTTAATTACGAGCTCTTAACGGAATTTAGGTTTTGTAGATAACATGTTTTTGTTCTGACCTCTTACATTTCGAGATCTTTACTGTTCTAAAGTAATTAAGAATTATTTTTAGCATTTACGACAAATTCCTAAGTGGTTTTATCTGTCTATGTAAATTAGATTGAACCAATTTAAGCAAAGGATAGAAAATTTTTAATGTGATGTCCCAATTTCCTTCCTTCCATTAAAAGTACGTCAAGATATTTATTTACTAATTTTTAAAGTAAAGTACCGGAAAAATCTAAACCAACTTTACCCACAAAGTTGATTATGCAAATATTTAAAACTACTTTCACAACTGCCTATTTACCCATCAGCTTGGAAAATGTGGTTACTTGTTCCTATTAAATATATGACCACGTTATCCTTCTAAGAAGATTATAGACCAATTATTATTCTTCTAATTATTAATAACTTAATTAGTTCAATCCATTCTGGTTTTAGAGCAAATAACAGGACAACTTTATCGTTACTACTTCTTACGGATATGTTAAGATATAATATGGAAAATGAAAAACCAACTCTTCATATTCTGCTTGATTTTTCGAATACATTCAACACTTGATTTTCAATTATTGTATAATAAACGGGTTTTGGAATTTGGTTATTCTAGCTGTGTGGCTAAAAATATCTATGATTACTTTAGTAATAAGAAACAATCTGTTGTCTGTACCTCGAAATCTTCCAAACTCTGTTCTCTCTATTTACGCATTCCACAAGCATATTAGGTCCTCTATCCAACGAGCAATTACTAAGCTAAATCAATGCCTAAGTTGATGGACTGAACTTAATAAGCTCAAGTTTAACCCATGTAAATTTCAGACTATTCTCATTTACTATCTTGACTTGACCTTTCCTGACTTTCCAACAGTTATAATAAATGTTGCGAATATACCATTTTAAACTAAGGTTCGGGGTCTTGGCCTGACTTTTGATAATTGACAATGATGATCATATCATCGTTGTTGTTGGCAAGATTTATTGTGGATTAAAAGGCATTACATATTATATTACATACATATATACTTTGTTATATATAAGAGCCTTAAATTGCATTGCCCGAATTACCTGAACTTGAGTTTTTGCATCCTAAAAAATGCTCTTGCTGAAGGGTTCCTTTCATAGACTGTCGATTAACTCGCGATCCTGCTTCCTCTATAGCGTTTGATCTTGGAACTCACTTTGTCTAACCATTATTATGTATTATTATTATATTATTATTAAAATGGGGAATCCAGACAGACCTCCGCCTTTCACCTAATCACTGCAACCTCTAAGATATTGTGTGACATTACCCTACATTTCTTGGAGCACACATTCGAGCTTGAGGTCTTTTACAAATCCTATGACATTCTTGGGGGCCATGTTTGCCATCTGCCGTACAGATGCGCACTATTAACCCTACCCTTGAGATCTAAGTGGACAATGCCCAGTAAGTAGACTGCTGGTGAGCATCCTCTGTTGCGAATACATAATAAACTTTCTACGCCAGTCTCAGCACCGCTGTATTTCGTCATAACCTTTCTGCATAATGTCTGAGATAGGGTTGATAACAGGATTTCTAAAAAATCTTCATGGACTTTCAGGTGACCAACCAGATTACCTGTATTACGAAAATTTTCCCTCTGCAGTGTTATTGCTCTGGCCTCCCTCTTACCATGCAGATGCAATGGAAGCAGGTCAAGTATAGCCTCCAAGGGTGCAGTCGGCCAGGAACGAACGGCATCAGTTAGTTTCTCCTAGACATTCATGTCGTTATAATTTTTGCAAACTAGCTTGAGATGTCTTTTGCTTAGTTTTGACCACCAAACAAAGCATGGGTCTTAACATAGATATAGATGATGACAAGGATTTTTTAGTTGTATAACCCAGGTCCTGCCGAAGGGCATGCGGTATATCCATGTCCCCTTCGTGGTCTACTCCAGGCATCTTTCAAAATGAAAGTTGTAAGTAAGTCTGCTAATCAGGATAATTTCAAGATACTTAACCCCCTTTGAGAATTCCACTACTATTCCCTCAAGAGATGGTGCTTGTAAATAATGCTTTCCTTTTCTAGTAAATGGAACGATTACTGTTTTAGAGAGTTTTGCTATGTAATAAATTCATTGTTAATTTAGTCAATATGAAATTTACCGAGTTTGCTGCTAAATACGCAGCTCGAGAATTGAGTGGAAAGGGCTCTTGTACAATGGAAAAATCTTTAAAAAAAATGTTCTATGTAAAAGTAGGCGTTTCGTATCAGGAGGAGCCGTGGATTCATCAGTACGTCTTGTCTCCTGCCACGCTAAAGTGAAAATTTTTAAGTGTGAATTATATACGAGGCGAAATACCAACTACTTACTTCAATCCCTAGCAAAATCAGCCTTATGCGGGACTAGCATTTCATATAGTTTTTCTATGATTGAATTTACATCATAGCGCAATAATCAATATGAAATTGATATGCTATTCCCGCATAGGGCTAATCTCGCTAGGCATTGATGTAAAATCTGACTATTTCCCCTCTTATATCATTCACGCCTAAATATTATTTTAAGTACATACATGAGATCAGCTTGGCTGTTCACTTTGACGTATAAGGCAGGCAGGGATCAAGCCGTACTGATGAGTATACGCGTCCTGTTGATACGAAAAACCCGCTTTTGCATATAAATTTCTTTTTTTAAAAGATTTTTTGATTGTAAAATAGTTTTTTCCACTCGATTGGTAGGAAGTTCCATTGCCAGATACCAGTTTCGGGACTATGTTGAATCTTTCTGTATTCGATCAGAGATTACCCGATCATGTTTGCCTCTGATTGTTATGGAGCAAGTGTCATCCGAATATCCCTGATTATCATAGACAGGCTCAGTCAGCTCTTGTATTGTAGGAGATCATCCACCAGAGACCACAGCAGAGAGGACAGAACTTCCCTTACCGACCATCACTGTAACTGAGGCTCCTCCTAAGTTAGCTGTGATTATCGAGCTTCCAAGCATTGCTTTTATCGATTTAACTGAAGATGATTCAATTTCTCTTTTGGGAGCTGCATTCTGTATAGATTCAAAAGAAGTCGAATGATCCTTCGATATCGAGAAATACACTTAAGGCATTTCGCTAGGGATGTTGCTAACACCTGTTGCGTTGCTTTAAATTGGAAATATCTCAAATTGAAACGCGCAACAATTCGAGTTGAGGCGATTTATTTTTGCGGGAAATTAAAATTGTGGGTGAAAATGGTAAGCTTTAAATAAAAATCGCAACCACGTCACATTTTAACTATGGTATAACTCCTATCATTAATTCAAACGGCGAATGTGGCGTACTTCTGCTTCTGGCAAAGTTGATCACTTGAGGGTTTTCTTTAGACAGGCTTGTAATGCCAGCAGTTATTCAACTATTTATTCTCCCAACCCAGCTTGACAGTTTCCTCTGGGTACCCCCAGTAGTAACTTTGACGCATGTAATTTGGTTTTCTCGACAATATTCTTCAATTTGTTACGAAGTGAATACAACTCCTTTGTCGCTAATTATGGGTATACGCAGTTAATTTTGAAATAAACTGTTTTGTATATCTATAGTCTTGGGTAGTCTCTCTACTTTTCTTGCTCCAAGGCATTCGATACAGTGTTGTTTTTTTTTTTTTACTTCCCATATTAGCCATAAATTAACCCGGTTGTACGTTGCACTATCTACGACAGCAATATTCCTTGCATTTATGTGCGCATTTTTGTAAATATTTGTAATAATTTCTCCTTACATTTTTTTTTAACAGAAAAAGGAGATAAGACTTCAATGCTTAAAGTAGGCCGTTTCATATTTTACATAATCTCTAAATCTTTCGGTTTTCAATACCTTTATTATTGCTGTATACTATTCATCTTCACGTGGTACTTTTCGATTTTTTTCCAGAATATCGTCTTCAGAGGCCCAATAGATTGCCCACAGTTATGGTAAATTCGGCAATCTGCTGGACCCCAACGCTTTGCATGGTCTTTCCTGGTCAATAGTGAAGTGAACGGTCATATACTCTTCAATTTACGTTTATAAATGAATTACCTTACAGTCTGTAAAGACTTTAAAACTTAACCTGAGTAAATAGCTTCTTAGAATCTTCAAAGCACGAATTAGAGGAAGCAAAGTAAACTGATAGGCTTGAAATCGACAGAAATATCTGCTTCGGCCACTTTTTTTATATAATAAAGATGACAGGCGCTAACGTTTTAGCTCTGGGGAAATACTGAATTAGTTATGTCTGCTTAAAAAAAAAAGTGTCAAATAAGAGCCGACATAAATCAGACAAATTAATTTCATAAATCGCGGTGACATCTTGTAACTGGACCAATGTCATACGATTTAATAGAAAATAAATAGCCTTTAATATTTCTGTATGGTTAACAATGTGAAAACTAATAACATCTCACCTAGGCGAGACATTTAATCAATTAAACATTGTTGTGGTCATTTCAGAAAATGTTGCACATTGTTCCATTTTGTTCGAACGAATATCTTAAATTTGTAATATTGGATTTAGACAAGGCCTGTATATTTTACATTAATATTAAATAATTCCGAGTTCTGTGAAGACTAACTTGTACAGTACCGATTGGGCTTTATTCAAGATCCCAAAGTGTATATAGAAACATATGCAGATAAGTTTAAGTGCTAGCCTCCGTTTATTATAAATCCGAAAACGAAATAAAATGCAGCAAAAACAAGAAAGGACTTACAAAATCGTGTGGATGCCACAAGTCTAAGATTCACTGAAGTGTCAAGGAAAATGTAGTTCAAAAGAGGACATACTTACTTAAAATAAAAAAAAAAATTGTGGAACAAAATTTAGGTGAAGCATGCGAAGTAAAAGTCCCTGAACTACGGAAACCAGAAATTTATATAAATGGTTTTAGTGGAATGGAATCGATTTAATAGATAAAATCCGGGCTCTATGGGTTTAAAAAAGAGTAACGAAGTGAATTAAATTTATCGAAGTACGAAAAAGTAATACGTAAGTAACAATGGATTTAATGAGGTATTGTAAAAATTAACATTGGGTGAGACGGATGTCGAATATTTGACGAGGTGTGAGTTAAAAAGTGTTATAAATGTCAGGGTTATAAACACAAATCACAAGAGTGTAAGGTGAAGAAAGCTGTGGAAAATGTCGGGAAAAAGAGGGCACAAAGGTCTGTACCGTAGTTTTTTCGCGAATTAAAACGGCTTACGGCGAAGGTGTTATACACAGAGAACGAGCATGTTTAAGTGGTGTAGGGAGTTTAGTGGAGGCAGAACAAATGCTCATGACGAACGCAGGAGTGGAAGGCCTCCAAGGCCACCAAGGCGCTCTTGGATTCGTTTTCGTTTGGTTTGGGATGTTTTGAACCACCCTCCGTATTCTTCTGTATTGGCGCCATCAGAATATCATCTTTTGATCTCCCTGAATGCACGCATGGGTGGGATTAAATTTTCGACCGACGAGCAGGTGTAGAAATAGGCTCTAAAGTGAGTGAAGGAGCTGGCGGGAGAGTTCTTTGAGGAGGGCATATAGAAGCTTGTGCCACGGCTCACCACATGCATTGAACGGGATGGCGATTATGTGGAAAAATAGTCAATAAGTGTATCAAACATATCCTGTTATTTTTTTCAGATATACTTTTTCTAAAAAAAATATAAAAATCTAGTACACTTACTTTCTGAATATGCCTCGTAATTCAAGAGTGCATAAACTGTGAAAAAGCTAATGAAAGGCGTTAAAGCTTAATCTAAGATGTGATCATAACGAATGGGGTGAGGATTTCCGGTATATCTAAACCACCTTAAGATAGAAAAAAATGAATGGATTATTAGCAATTATCCAAGTCTTAATTAATAATATAACTAACCTAGAGCAATTTGTGACAAAAAGTGATTATGAATTAGTAATGTTAAATAAAACACACATAAGGCCCGAAATCGAAGATAGGGAGATCGCTTTAAATAGTAATAAAATTATACGATGTGATTTTAGTTCTAGTCATACAGGAGGAGTCCTACTGTATTTGAGGAAACATCGGGGCAAGTCCGGGGTTGGGGTCCAGGTCCACTTCGGGGTTGGAGCGAGACAGATGATGTGTTAGAGCGAGATAGAAATTTCCAGTACCAAAAAAAAAGTGGTTCAGAACCTCCAAAATTGAGTGCCATACCCCAATAGAAGGGAAGAAAAAGACGCAAAACGAGTCGGAGAAAATGGGACACTTTTGTTATGCATGAAGTGAGCCAGATTTCTTATAGCACAACTAATATGAGGTGATATCAGAATCACAAAACACAATCTTTGGTGTACCTCAAGGATCAGTTCTTGGAGCTATTCTGTTCTTAATATGTATATATTAATGATATAGAAAAAGTGACGAATTATTGAAGAGCAGTTTCGTGATAAGTGACATCTATTGGAAATGGATATTTCGAGTGAAATGACTAATTAAGTACGGACACAAACAAGCTTCGGAGAATTGTATTTTATGCAAAAGAAACGACCAAGCCATATCTATAAAGTACGGACATAAACAACTTTAAGTTCGGAGACTCAACATTTCTAGAATGAAATATTCGGGAAGATTTCGGACTATTTGTATTCTACATACGGCACTTGTCACCGCCAGGTGGAGTCATGTCTCAGACAGTGAAGTGAACGTAGAAACAGTGTGAGTTAAAAAAAGATTTGCATCTTTTAAGTAAGTAATTAAGAATGAACAAGCTCCTGCTTAACTAGCCAAAAACTAAATTAATGATCATAGATACAAACTGTGATATTGAAATTGATATTGATGAAGATATTTGAAAAAAATGGGGGGGGGCGAAATAGGTTACCTCTGAAGATTTAGACACAAGATGTCTTTAATCACTGCTATACAAGTTTATAATAGCATAAGCTGTCCCCAACGCAACGATATTGATTCTGTGTAACCAAGCATCATTAGATCGACTACAGATACTTCAAAACAAATCTATAAGGTTTATACTGGGTGGCGCAAAAGTACTGGCACTTTAGAAATTACTTATAATTTTTTTATATGATATGTCCTGTCATTCTGATATTGAAAATTGTATAGTAAGCAAATGTCAAATTTCCCCGCAGTCCGGCACCGAAGGTCGCACAGTGCGATACTTTGCCACTCGCCTCGAAGCAACTGGCGCAACATTGGATAGACCTAAGTCTGGCAGACCGAGAGAGGGCGGAGGCGACGTGACATGCAATTGGGCATTTACAGGCGGACTCTGCAGCGTATTTTGGTTAAAGACTTGAAGATGTTTCCGTATAAAACTCAGATGACTCATCAGCTGCTACCTACTGACCACCCAGCTCGTCTAGAGTACAGCCGGGGCGTCATAAACCTCAACCTTGAAGAGGATGATTTTTTTTTTCACAATTTGTTATGAGTGACGAAGCGCATTTCCATCTCTCGGAGTATGTCAATAAGCAGAATACTCGCTTCTGGGGCAATGAAAATCCGCGCATTATTCAAGAAACTCCTTTACACCCACTAGAAGTTACTTTTTACTTTGCTTAAAGAGTGATCCGACCCTATTTTTTCGAAGACGCTGCAGGCAATGCGATAACTGTCACTGGCGAGCGCTACCCAACCATGTTACTTGAATTCTTGATACCAAGTTTGGATGAATTGGGGCAGGAGCATATTTGGTTCCAACAAGATGGCGCCACAGCACACACAGCGCGTGACACTATGAACATAGTGAGGGACGCTTTTCCAAACCGTGTTATCTCTCGTTTTGGCGATTTGCCTTGGCCTGCAAGATCACCCGATCTGACCTGTCAAGACTTCTTTCTTTGGGGTTATTTGAAATCACTGGTGTATGTGAACAAGCCACAGATTCTCCCAGACCAAAAAGAAAACATTCATCAAGAAATAAGCAACATATCGCAGGAAGTGTTACGGCAAGTTATGGAAAATGTCATAGATAGGGCTGAAATGTGCATCAACTGTGGAGGCCACCATTTAAGAGACATCATCTTCAAATTCTAATGCGACGAAATTTCAAGGCACAAATATATGTACATATATAAAAAACTAATTTTAGTTTTCTAATTTAGAAAAGAAGTTGTAGCTGAACCAAATAGGATCATTGCTTTTGCGTCACCCGTTACTAAGATGTCACAGATTTACACCAGTTATACACATATTACAAGCAATGCAGTTAATTAACTCATTCAATTTTAATTTAATGTGTTTAAGTTTATATTTAAAGTTAAAACAAGACAATTACCTAAATATCTACAGATGAAACTAAATCTTGTTTGCGATGCACAACCATTGAATTTGCGAGGTGCAAGGGTATATTAGACGACAGAAAAATTACTGGAGCACAAAATTCATTGTATTGAACTACAGCTATTTAAGCACCCACTAATAGAACTAAAGCGAGAGAACAGATTTATTAACTTTCAAAGAGGGTATTTGAGATATTTAAGGACAAATAGTATTTAAAGGGGAATGCCCAGATTTCATACAACTTTAGACCCGACACCTCCAGACATGAGAGATGTATTAAACCATGCACTATAATACTCTGACAAAAATTTTTTTAGCAATGTTTATTTCTATCTATCCGGAGAAAGCTTTGGCGATCGTATATAGCTTGAGCGACTTTCTCGGGTGAAATATGGATTTTTCTACTTCTTGTGATTGTGCGGAATTAGTGCGTCGTGAAAAATGACTTCCTATGAGAATATATTTACAATAAAGCACTAATGGCCATGAAAGAAAGAACTGCTGGGGTGTATGCGACCCCATACGGGGGTTCCTTATCCCCACAATAAAAGAATGCAGAGAAAAATGTTCTCCCAAGAATTGTAGCTGGTAATGAGCTGAGTCGAACAGTGAAACCCGTTTTCCGATCGGGCATTACCCTACCGAATTAAAACCGATCAAAGGTGCGAAAAATCTAGTATCTCAATTCGCATAAAAAAGAGAGAAATACTAAAAAACTGAATATTGGATGGTTATAAATATCTATTTAAGCCTCCAAATATATGAGTGTGGATTCTCAAACTTCTTTTCAGGACCTAGAAAATTCGATTCTGTACTAGATTTATCAAAATGTACTTGATCAAACTTTGACCTCCTCCCCCCAGCCATCCCACGCTAGATAGAAAAAATATTGTTAATAAAAAAAGTTCAGAATATCATAATGAATCGTTTATGACATCTATCATATCTTGACGTGACGGGCCTAAAATGGGCACTCCCCCTTAAATGAGATCTATAGAATTTATATATTTTTTAATTTAGAGCTTATTTTATAAAATTATTATTATCATTATAAATATTAATTTAATTTTTCCATTCAACCTTTTGAATTTAAGGTCTCATTACTATAAAGATATTGATTACCGAAACAAAAACACTTAAAATTTGCTAGATCAGCATTCGATAGGCCATATAAGGACTCATTCAACAATTTAAAAAAAAATCAAGAGGATATTGAATTACTCAGGACTGAAAAAAAACTGCAGGCCACTGTAAGTTCCGTGGTGAGGAGGGAAGACCCCTTCTATATATTATTTTGTTCATTTCTCATCGAGATATATCACCTTCTTCTATATAGGAGCAATCCTAATTCCGGACACCCTGTATATGTAAATTGAAGCATTTCCTATATGTATCTGCTCTGAACTAGAATTTACGCAAAAATTGTGTAATGTGCTCTTTGACTCTTTTCGCATAAATGGATTAATTGAAAAGCTTTAAACTGCCTTTTCAAATTTTAAAATCTTAAACTATGCTCAAATACATGTAGTAACAATAAGTAGATCCTTAAAGTATTTAGCCATTCCCAAGTGTAAAGTACCAAAGTTGTTTTCATTAGCACTGCTTTTAATAGAATAGTTCATTATGTTTATCAAGATGATCATGCTTCCTCTTCAAAAATACCTTGCTGCTCACACTATGATTAATTTGGCAGATTACCTTAGTCATATGTAAAATAATCCATTGTTCAATGTATACCACACGTGTTCATGTTGTAGAGATACAAAAATAATAACGCAATACCTACATCATTAAATCTAAAATCAATTAGGCCAAAGAGGCGTTTATCATTCACAAGAATTAGTTGTTTCATAACTGATTAATTAAAATCTTAAAAATCCAGCTCGATAAACTTCCCAACAATTCGGAAATTCTCGCCTAAAAGTACGTCAATGCTAACATTTCTACAAGAAATTACAAGCAAAAACCGAAAAAAAACCCGGCGCTAGTAATGTAAATGGCTTTGAAACACTTCTTACATCAGAAACTTTTATACAAAGATTTATAAACCTTGTAAACTTAAATTTAAATATGCTTCTGCGAACTCCGGCAATATCATTATTTTGCCCCGAATTAATGTGAAAAAATCTTCATTAAGACGTAACCAATTTCAGTTCTAATTTTAAGTTGTATTGCTTGTATATCCCAAGTACGAATACATCTAAGATCCACCATTGGTAACACCTAAATGTGTGTTGTTGCCAGGGTTTTAATATGTTTCATGCTACAACAAAATCAAATTGGACTAAAATTTAAATAAAAAACAATTGAATTATATTAGAAGCTGCTTTTTTTACAGTTCACTTATTACTTACCTCGCGAATAACAATATCAAGGCGCGAAGAAAACAGAAAAAGATTTAATTGCTTTCTCATGTCTACTAATTATTGTGAAATGAAGGTAAGTTATAATTGAAAATGTTGAGCAAAACTTTTTTTTGTTCTTCAATCTTTTCACGGGCTACATAAAATTCTTATTTTGCACTAATGACTTATGATGATTATAAAAAAAAAATTGTCATTGTTTAAATTTAGAATAAATTTGTACTTTTTGTGTTGGATAAATTAGGTGACCTCGTGACACTTGTGATTCAGATAAGAAAATGAAATTGAAAGTATACGTCTGAGTCAACGAAAATTGTTTTGAAAGTGATACAAGTTCATATAAAGAAAGAAAAAATTATTTATAATTAATGAGGAAAAAATAAACAATGGAAGAAAAGTCTCCTTGTACCAATATTTAATGAGCGTTAAGAGTACTGAAATGACAAGATACCGCTGTATTTAAGAAGCTGCAAAAAGATCGTAAAAATTATATTTTATTCAATTCTTTTCAAAAACTATTCTCCTCTTTAGAGTATAGATGTTCATGAAATCTAAAATTTGGTGGGAAATCTATAGAGTCAACTGCACAAACAATTATAGTTACCCAAATCAACAGAAAACTTTCAAATTAAATGGAAACTTGCACCCTTTCAGCCTATTTTCAAACATCGAAGAGGGTAGCGAACTTTGAAATTATTAACCAATTAAAATATCTAGAAACCAAACAACTCAATAATAGTCACCAATATTTTTTCCGGTCTTGACACTCACCTGGAGAATTGCTGATTTTTTTTACGGAAGGCTGGAACCATAATTATGGTGAGTCCAAAATTGTTGCCCTAAAGACTTTAGAGGACTTTGAAAGAGTCTAGCATTCTGCTCTTTTAGCTAACCTTAAAGCACATGGTCTTTATCCTTCTGTTTTATTGATTGAATGTTTTTTATCTAGTCGCCTAATAAGGGTTGCATGATGGGATTACATCTGAACCTCACCCTTTAAATGCCGGTGTACACTTATCTCTTCATTTATCTTATTAATTTTCATTAACCCTTTATTACTACCCATAGCATCAACCCTGATTTTCCTACCATAGGGTCGAGAATGACCCCACTGTGAAATTAGCCGATTTTCCTAGGAAAATCAAAAGTTTTTTAAAGTATGAAAGTTTTAGTAATTAAGGAATAATATTATTGTAGGTACATATGCCAACTAATTCTGCATTTCGTTTTATATATGAAGACAGTTAAAACATATTTTTTTATAATGTATTGAGCAGATGTATCACTGGCAGCAGTCGCATTGCGAGTGGATTTTTCTATCTTTTGATCGTAAACAGGAAGCCCACCTTGTTCTCCTTCGTTGTTTCTTCAGTTTGAAGGGAATAAATATATAACCGCGCTTATTTCTACACACTTATATGTCCATCAAATAGAAACATGGGCCACCGGCGTGTCTTTCTTGATACACTACATTTGGGACACAATTTGTCAAAAGTGTCCACACCGCCTTTGTTATAGATACTACTAGATACTACAAATTTGTAAAAATTGCAAAGAGAATTGAATACTTTCTCTTCACCTTACGTATTGGGTTTTGTTTATTTTCCCTGAAAAAAATTCTGGAATTTTCCATTTGAGCTATTCCTATCCTGGGGTCGTGAATGACCCCAGCCCCTTTATATAATTATCTCAGAATAAAGCACCGAATTTTTTATATTGTCGCCGAATGAATTTCAGTTAACCATAGTTCGCTTTTAAAACAATGAGCGATGAGAATTTTTAAGAGAATTTTTAGAGAAAAACATTTTTGTGGTCGTTTTCGACCCCAGATAGTAACAAAGGGTTAATTATCTACTTTCCCTTACATTCTAACTCATTAATAACTTCACTGATGGTAGTACACTTGATTCCAATTAACACTCCATTAACACCCTTGCAGATTCCAGAGGGAATGTCACAATTATTAAATCTGCTGAGGATTACACGAGGAAGTACCTACAGCTTCCAACGCGATTTTAAATTTTACAACAGAAGGCAAGGTTATGAGCTAATAACTGTTTAACTCATTACATATAGTATAATAGGTCAAATTAAAGATGGGAGTCCACAGTTTACAGTTTTTATAAAAAAAAGTTATTTTAATGACCTTTTTGCAAAAAAAAAAATGGATGTCAAAATAAAACAAAGGTAAGAAAATCTGAAAGGTTTAGTTTAGACCTCAATATTTCCTCAGAGAGAAACCTAGTATTACTTATTAATCACCCTGTAACACCTAAACGGTTGACATGAAATTTTTTTTTGTCTAGGTGCTCTCTGGACCACTATAGAGGAAACCCCCTGTATGTCAACACCAAGAAGGCAATCCCTTCTTCCGATTTAGTCCATTTTTGAAATTATATTTATTATTTTTAAGAAAACATTGTATACAAAATTTCAGCTTTCGATGTTGACGCGGTCTCATGCAGTATCCAAAGTGAAAAGCGAAATTTCTGTATACCAACCCTACGAAGAAGTTACCCGATTGGTCCCATTTTCGAACTTGATTTTTTTTTTTTTGAGCCCTGTGCACAATTTCAACACTCTAAGTGAACGCGTTTTCGAGTTATCTTGAGGAGGGACAGTCGGACAGACGCAGTGGCGGATCCAAGGGGATGTGGTATGGGGGTCATAACCCCCTAAATTTGAAGAAAAAATATTTCATTAATTAATTATTATTAATTTTTTTTTTATTTATATAATTCAACGTCAAAAAATTTGTTATTCCAAAACTTAAAAAAATCAAAATTTATTTCAATGTACATAGGTTTTTCTCAGAAGTCGAGTTTGGGACACCAACTTTGGGTGATCCAAAACCCTCGAGAAATACTTCCGAGGCCATGAAAGAGACTCCCTCATTACTACATCAGAGCCCTGACTTAGTCTTAACTCCTAACATTCTAAAATATTTACAGCGTTCTCATGTAAAACCACTGACATGTATAATATAGACTGACACCGTCCATAGAAATACACTGCAGAAAGTTGGCTCACTTCTATATAAAGTTGTCTTTCGTTCTAAACACCAAGTACCAACTGAGAGATAACTATAAACTACAAATAAATAAGTGGGTTCGTCAAAATAAATATCTTTAAATTAATTACTTGTGTTAATTAGTGATAAAAACTGGTTTACCAAAGCCAATATATATATAGACATTCAAAAATTCGAAATGTTTTATTAAAATCACTTTTCAACTTCTCGCCAATGGTTTTTTTCAATTTTTTTCAATGTTGGCACCGACGTAAGAACTATTTTTGACACACAAAATTGTACCCGCATGAAATAGTATATCGAGCGGTCCATATTATAAATGCCAGTGTGTAAAACTGATAGAAGTTTGGTTTGAATGACTCCTGCAGTTTGCTGCCTATTAAAAAATGACTTTTTGTAAAAAAAGTATACTAAGAAATGACATCATCCACACCGCTAAATGCGGAAACTTTCCTAGTATAGTACTGCGTTGGCTAAATTAAGCGACTTACAGCGCTGAATTTTTTTTTTTCAATTTAATTTGTAAGATGACACCCCCCCCCCCCCCCCTGGACAGACGGAGAGAAAAAAAAGGCAGATGGACATGCAATAGCTCTACCAGCATTCTTTCTGTGTGTTACAAACGGAATGACAAACTAAGTATACGCTATAATTTTATTTAGGATATAAAAAGGTATACATGCGCAATTTTCCAAAATTCCAAGCAAAGTTCAGTTAGGCAAACTCTGGTCAAAGTAACAATTTGTCGAATTGGTAAAACTAAAACTAAATTATAGACTAATGGCTGTCCATAAAAATACACCAAAAGAAGTAAAAATATTCCGGAAATAGACCAAATTAGGCACAAGTAGAATTCTGATAAGCGTAAATGGCATTTACTTTACCGCAGACCAGTTAGTAGCTATAAAAGATGATTAATGGTGTTCCAAAGATTCTTATCTTTATAGTATTATGGGATATAAAAATTTACTATAGAAAAGGCAATCCTTGGCGTATTTAAAATTTGAGACAGTAAAAAATTATTTTTTGAAAAATTTACTATAGAAAAGGCAACCCTCCGCTTATTTAAAATTTGCGACAGTAAAGAATTATTTTTTAAAAAATTTACTATAGAAAGGGCATTTTTTGAAAAATTTACTATAGAAAAAGCATTTTTTTAAAAATTTACTATAGAAAAGGCAATCCTCGGCGTATTTAAAATTTGCAAGAGTAAAAAATTATTGGTTCCGTTTTGTATGATTTAGCGTCAAATACGTAGATATACTTATTAGGATTGAGAATGACACCGCTAGATGTCGCTCATTCCAATAATTCTCATAAATCATTATTGGTGTTTTCAATACAGCACTTCTGCATAACTATAGATTTAAATAAATGAATTTGGATATTGTGTGCAAAATATTATCGAATATGAACATCCCTTTCTCCTTTTATAATTGAGGAAGATAATTGATAAACATAGCGAAGAGCAATGAACCAATATACAGAAACTTGAAGCTGATTTGATTAAAAGTAGGCGTGATTTATATTCATCAATATGTAACTTGTACAAAAGCCCAAAAGAGTTAAAATTGAAATTTTGTTATTATCGCGTGAGTTATGGACATCGGTTGTAATATTTAGCAGAGCGGTCTTCCAATCCCAATTATGGTCAGTGTAAAAGACAGACTGGTACCATTGACAACAATAAATTTTATGACTCATTAATTTTCCTAAGACTTTTCCCAGAAAATATTGGACTGGACGGTTGTTTTTTTTTTGTTTTTGCAATCCACTGGCATTTGATGTACAAAAAAACACAGTAACGAAGGGGCCTAGCTACACTCCGATAAAAGTGTGATCATATTGTTTATAAGTAATAATGAAAAATTTAATATTCTACTTCATTTTGTGGCTGAACTGATGAAGGACTGGTTTATGAGTAATGACATAGTTTAGTTTAAAATTATACTCATGTAAAACAACTTTAAAAAGAATTCTGTTCTATACATTTTATATTAATAATAGGTCAAGAAAGCATTTAAAGGTGGAAAATTAGATATAATTTTGCTTTAAAAAAAATACACACGTTGAAGGTAATTTTTTTAAATAAAAATCGACGCAAAAATAATTGTGTAAAAATACGCAGATAAATTTGTTTATATAAATTTTACATCAAAATTGGTTTAAAAAATTGTTGAAGTTTAAAAAGAAAATCGACTTGGTATGTAGATATGGATCTAAAATTGTTTTCAAAATTTGACCCAGCTGACAAAATTTCTAAATAAAATAATATAAAAATATGCTTATAATTCGGCTGCAAGTTTGGAAACTAAATCAATGTCAAATATCTGGAGGATTATCCAAAATAAATTTGATTAAATACAAAGTTTGAAAACATTCTAATAAAATGGACAGAAATCTAAGAACTACTAGTTGCACTATGACCGACTTTCAAAAAGAAAAGATTTTAAGGAACACCATCGTAGTGAACATTTCAAAAATTCTATATATATTTTTTTTATATTTTCTTAAATTACAATTTTTCAGAAATGTGAGCTTAAATTTTTATGAAAATATTCCGAAAAATTGCGGAGTTATGACTTTTGGAGTCGAAACAGGTATAGAGCCTTTTTGGGGCTCGGCCAGACTTATAAAATTACAATTAGGTACCAGTAAATTTCTTCGATAATTTGACTTAAAAATTTTAGTGTGACGATTACGACAAAGACCCATTTTATGGACCTGGAATGGATACAATTTGATAAGTTTCAAAATTTTAACTTTTTATATGAAAAATATTAAACTCAACATCTTAATCGTGTTAATCTCAAACCCGACTTTTTTGAACTGGCGAACGCTATACCTAAACAACTAATAATGATTCAATCAGGATGATTTTGGCAAACAAATTTAAGTAACTGATATGGCTAAGGTTAAGAGTAAATGTATTTTTGATATTAGAAAAGAATTTACGATGTCAAAATCAGAAAAAGTGCAAAAATCTCACTTTGTGTTTAACAGGTTGCCATTTTTTACAAAAATTGATAATAAGAAAACCGACTTAAGGCACTTTCACATCAAAAACAAGAACCGAAAAATGTAAGACGAAAAACTCAATTTATTCCACTTTAAAACAAGATTTTTGCTCTAAAGTTTAATAAAATCCAGGGAAATAGGATGAATTTTCAAATACAAGACTGAGAAGCAAATACAAAATCCATCTCGTTTTGACGACGTGGTTTTACCATGCATTGTAGATTAGACATAAAGCAGTATATCACGATTGGATGTTTCTCGTACAAAGATCTCATATTTGATTCAATAACTGCATCTAGGTTTGTCCAGCCAGCTTCAGTTACACCAGAGTAGAAAGAAGACCTATTCGAGTTCAACCTCAACTTGGCCGGCCTCACCAAACTTATGATTTGGAGCTTGATAACCTGATCTCATATATTCTACTGAACTATCAAAGTTAGTGAGGCCTGATCGGCTATTCACTGCTGCTAGACATTTTTCTGTTTTAAGGATTACAGTTTTCCTTTTAATAAAGTAATTCTTATAACTTCGCAGAGTAAAATTTTCCTAATTATGTCATTAATGAAGAGCAAAAAAAGGAAGTGCCCTAACGGCTGTTTTGAGGAGCACCGGACTTAGTCTAAAAGTAAGACTGCCTGTTCTTACAAATAAATAATAATAAAAACAAATGTTTAAATTTGACTAACCCAGTATTTTTGAGATAGATGTGTGTTGGTATCGAAATATCTAAAAGCACCCCGTACAATATCAGGCTATACAGTTGATGAAGATTCCAAATGTCTAATTTAAAAGAAACTAATATAAAATTTAAATTTTTCTTATTTTCAAAACAGCGTATTTCCAAACATGTTGCGCAACAAAAAGGCTTTATTTTTATACCCTAGAAGAAATCATAGGGTTTACTAAGTTTGTCATTCCGTTTGTAACGCACAGAAATAATGATGGTAGAGCAAAATGGATTGGAGACCCACGCATAATATTAAAAGTTATTTTGATTTTTGCATGTTCGTCTGTACATCCGTCTGTCTGTCTGTCTGTGCGTATGACAACTCGAGAACGCGTATACTCTGAGAGCTGAAATTTTGTGCACGGACTTTAAAAACAAAGTAAATGAAAATGAGATAAATCGGGCAACTCTTTCGTGGGATTGCCATACAGAAATTTCGTTTTCCACTATATATTTAGTCACTGCCTGAGAATGCGTCGAAATAGAGAGCTGAAATTTCTCACATGGTGCTTTAATAGTAATAGCACATAACATTTGAAAAATGGACTAAATTGAGCAACCCCTACTTGGTGTTGCCATATAGAAATTTAAGACTTTTACGTCTACTGTGAAAAAGATCAGTCCTAGACGGTTTTAATGTACCGAAAAGTTCTTCAGAATGTGAAATCTTATGAAATTGGTTATAACCATTTTTACTGTCCGACGAGCCATTCTAGAAATATACGCGAAAAACCACTACAAAAATCATACGTGCACAGAGAAATGACCATACATAATTACATACGGGCATTCATCTAGGTGTGCAGGCATTAGCCTCGGAATCACTGCGACCTGAAAGATATATTGTAAGAACTCGTTTACTCCTTTTCTAGGTTCAGACTGTTAATAAAGTCTAGTACCATTCTTAGATTGAGGTTTCACTCGTAGGTTGGTGGAGGAAAAGCATGTTCGAGGTGGAGAAGTCTCCGCCTAACCAATGCTTCGTAGTTGCAGAGCAGGTGCTCGGAGGGCTCGTGTGCATCCTGACAGAAGCGACAAGATGAAATCTCAGCCAAACCCAGCTTGTTTAGGTGATACCTCAAGGGGCAATGGCGATTTATCGAAAGGCAAGCCTCCGGCGGACTAGCAGGGATACCTGCCGTATTGCGAGACAATTGTGGCCTGCATATAACAGGAAAAGGACAAGGAAATTGTTTAATGGCAGCAGAACAAATACCAGGAATCTAGTACTGGTCATTACGGGTCACTGGACCATAGGGGACCATACTAGAACATTAAGAATGGCGGTGAACGAATTCAACAAGAGCTGTAACGACTCGGAGGTATTAGATTCCATCCACAACATATGCTTTGCGAATGCCTCGCTTTGATGAATAAAAGAAGTAGGCTATTGGGTAGCTACTTCTTTTCCAGTTCTGGTAGAGCTGCAAAGTAAAGAATTCAGATACATCCTGAGTTTTCTGCGAGAAACAGGATAGATCTAGGTAAAGAGGCTTAGAGATGTCCAGAGTTTCGTAGTGGAAGCAGAATGGATCCGGGGTGAATTGGAAGGTTATCGTATGAAGACTAGGGGCACACTGGGTCCACTAGAGGTCTATTTTATGCAGGCTAGTCGTCTAGCGGTACCCCATTTACCTAACCTTATCTAACCTAGTGCGCCCACTTACAAAATGCGAGCAAATATTGTGAAATTACTTATTTATATGGAAAATAATGAACGAAATAGACACTTCGACTTAACAAGTGTCAAAAATTAAATGTCAGATAAAGTTGCAGCCAACGTTGCAGTATAAAATTCGGTTCTGAAAGGTTCGTGTATTAAATGATTATGGTTTATGGCTAGGCTCAAGGCCGTATATATGGGGTGAGTTTGAGTGTTCAAACACCCTCCATTATTGTAACCTGATAAGCCAAATTTTTAGCAACAATTCTTTATATGTAGCGACTCACAAAAATTGGTTTCGTCATTTTATTTCTTGCCTCTGTGGCCTTTTCAGGTAAAGCAGTTTTACGAAAAACATGTGCTAAATAGAGACGGAAAATAAGCAGTCCAGTATATATGAATGTATATGCACATCAGTAGATGATAGCTTACTTTGATACACCGTAGCTTAATCGTAGTGGTATTTTAAATTTTGTTCACATTTTAAAGTGAATATTAAGCCTAAGTTTAATTTATTTTACGTCCTTAAAATACCAAGTTTTGTTGCAAATAATTAAAATATAGCAAATAATATGTTCCATGATTTTATTTAAATTGCTTAAAAATTATTTGTTTACTTTTTGGAGCATTTTGGATAATTAAATTCTTATATCTAAACTACCCTAAAAAATAAAATTTATTTTCATTCATTTTTTTAATTGCTTTTTTGGCCCGCCAAAAAATCCCTCTACTAAGCGTTCATCGAAATGTTAAAATTGACACGAATCAATTACTTTTCTACCTTCACGGCATATGTATATGTAGTAAAAATATGGTTAAACAACATGTTTTCAAACATAACATTTTAAATTTCTGCAGAGCCACGGAGCCTTAATTGAGAATTACCGTGAACGGAATTAGGTATCTAAATATAGCCCTTATAGATGAATAGAATTTTTCGATTCAATTAAAATGTCATCATAAATTAAAGACTTAAATTAACATATTAAATTTACATAAAAATCCGATTATTGAGTTCACATTAATTTTCAGTTATTCTTTCGTTTCTAGATGGTATTAGCTTAGTATGCTAAATCTCTACAATTCCTGATCTATATTACGGCCTTGACTAGGGTCAAATTGCAATAAAATCTCTATATCGCGAAATTTTTCGCAATTTCAATATTGAATTCCAATGTTCTACATACTGAGTGTATAGAGTTGTTCCTCAGTATGTAATGACACGCTTGCGGTTTAGTGCGTACTGCAATATTGATACCGCCAGTCTGACTCCGGTATTAGTAACTAAAAATACGTCATTTGAAAAAAAATATTTCAGTATGACCAGAAAATGTTATGAGCTAATGTCCCCTATTGCTGAATCCACCGGGAGAACTAAGTTTTCGAATCTGCCAGTTTGTGATTATCGAAAACGTTCTAACTGAAAAATCAAGTTTCCCTCGATTATTGACAACAAGTTAATCGAATCCTGATGCTAAGCCGGCGGATTGAAAAATCGCATTATGAAGAGAAAGCAAATCTTAATTGCATCGGGAATCATTAATCCGTCGGATTGAGCAATACGGGCCAATAACTCTTGAACGGCTACAGATAGAAAAATAGGGTGTAATAATTCAAATTAAAGAGGAGAGTCTACAATTTACAGGTGCTTATTTTGTAAAAAACAAGAGGTCAAAGTCAAAAAAGTAATTCAAAAATCTGAAATATTTAGTTTAGACCACCATAACTCTTGAGAGGAGAGGAGTATGCAGCTGATTGAGCAGTCATTGGATAGCTCAAAAAGTTTTGCAATGTCCTCTTACCGATGACCCATACACTCTGTTCATTTTCAGATGCAGGGTATTTTATGAAAACCTATCATATTTTCTTAATCACCCTGTAACTCCAACACGGTTTATACCCCCCCCCCTGCAATACATTTTTTTTATTTTCCTAGGTGAGTACTATAACCTCTCGCTCTATGGATCACCATGGAGGAAACACGCCCTGTATTTGTCATTCCATTTGTAATGCACAGAAATAGTGCTAGTGGAACAAAATGGGTTGGAGACCCACTTAAAATATTAAAAGTTATTTTGATTTTTGCATGTCCATGTGTCCATCCGTCTGTCCGTCCGTCTGTCCGTCTGTCCGTCCGTCTGTCCATCCATCTGTCTGTCTAGCTATTTTCACGATAACGCGGACCAGGGCGGGGGGGGGGGGGGGGTAATTCTGATCTTTTCTCGTAATTTAATGTCAAAATATACGCGTAAATGAAATGAACTTTTCTACTGATTTTTTCGTATTTTTATTCACTTCAGCGAGCCTTGCATTACGTGAATGAATTGAAAATGACATTTCATATTACAAATTCAAAATATTATTTTGACATTAAGCACTTTTATTGCTCTATTAAGTATTTACCACAGTATAAAAATTTTGTCAGAACCTCTGAAGCAGTTAACTTATTTGTCGTAATCTGACATTAATTCATTGCAAATTCATTTTAGTTTATTTTGTGATTGATGAAAAGTATAAATCGAAAAGAATATGGTGAAGATAAAAGTACGACAAATTTGGGGTGAAAATATGTAAGAAAAATATACGCATAAGTTACGATAAAGAGATCAGAACCCCCCCCCCCCCCGCCCGTGTTCACTTTATTAACCGATATTTAGCACACGATCTTTTTATCAAAAAATCAGAATTAAGGTCGAAATCATATCAGGGGCAAATTAGGTACCACTGTCGTAGGGTTGCCATAGAAAAATTTTATTCTTCACTATACATGTATTTGTATTCCTACTGTTGACATAGAGAGCTGAATTATTATACAAGTATTATAAATAGTAAATATAATTTTAAAAATGGATCTAATCGAGCAACTCCTTGTTTTGGTGTTGCCATACAATACTTTACTTTTTCACTTTATACAACTTTTATTTTCATATAGCATCTAATATTATTGACCAGTTTTAATTTTTCCTATATGTATATCTCGAACAAACAAAGTAATTGCAAGGCTCTTAAGGTGCATCCACACATAACAAACATTGGTAAAAAAACATTTGTCTAACATTTGACAAACAATTTATAGGCAATTGAAAAATTTTTGATAAATGTTTGACAAATGTTTGTCAAATATTTGTCAAACATTTGTCAAACATTTGATTGGATATTTATGTAAAAAAAATTTCCAAATGTTTAGTAGTTTTAATCATGTATTCTCCGAGTGAAGTAACGTACATTGCAACATCTTTCGTCGTACTTGCCTCAACTTTTTAGGAAAATTTGCGAAAAGGAGATGGTGGAACAGAAAATATTTAGACAGAAGATTAGAGTACAGTGGTCGTGATTTACTAAATGATTTGAAAATTGACGATCTTTCTGGTTTTCGAAATTTCGCAAGAATATTTTCAAGTAACTTCGAAATTCTAGTTAATAGAATCGGGCCAAAAATATGAAGACAAAATACAAACTGGCGAAATGGTATAAGTGGTGGATGAACGGCTGGCTATTGTTCTGAGGTTTTTTGCAATGGGTGATTCTTATCATTCTTTAATATAATTATTTAAAGTCTAAAAACAGCTGATTTCAAAAATTGTTCCTGAATTAACTGAGGCATTAATAGTTGTATTACAACCATATATGTCGGTAAGTAGTAACATAGCAAAAAATCTTTTTTACTGGCCCCATGTGCGGACATTATCAATGGCTGGATCTAACCATGCAGATTCTATAGATACTACATATTATTATTTCAGATTCCTACCACTTCAGAAGCTTGGGAGAGAATATCAGATGTTTTCAACTATCTCTAGAACTTTCCGCACTGTATTGGAGCGTTAGATGGAAAGCATTTACTCATCCAAGCTTCGATAAGATCCGGAAGTGAGTACTTCAATTATAAAGGTGGATTCAGTATTGTTCTTATGGCGCTTGTTGAGGCGTCATATGCATTTATTTACTTTAATGTTGGATGCAAAGGAGAATATTCTGATGGAAGTGTGCTTGTTTCTCACACCGGTACTGAGTCAGCAATGAGTTTAGCTTTTTACTTCAATGCTAGCAATCTTGGAGCTATATTTCACAATACTCTAGCCTCGGACAATCATATTAATCTGCGTAGATTTGACCATGTGTAAGTAACTCTGTATTGTGGCCTTTTCTGCTATTTAAATTATCGGTGTCTTGTAGTCTCTAGTTAATGGAATTTCGCTGTCCACCATACTTGTTTCGTCAACTGTTTTCCACAGCTGTTGAAACGTGTCTGAAAGTGCTGTACAAACTTCTAATGTTTTCCATTCTATTTGGATTAAATTGAAACATTTCTACTAATCCAAAACTGTGCAATTTGAGTCCACACATGACAAACTTTCTACAATATTTTGACAAAAATTTGACAAACTTTTGACAAAAATTTGACAAACTTTTGACAAAAGTTTGTCTAAGGTTTGTCAAATGTTTCTCAAACATTTGTAGAATATTTGTTATGTCTGGACGCGCCTTCAGTATTATATCGTTTAAAATAATTATGTGAAAAATACTAAGCTTAATATTAATTAGGACTTTAATTAAGTTATTAATTTACAAATATCTTTGAATATTCATTTTAAATTTGCACTAACATGTTTCTTGTATATTCTTCAAAAAAAAAAATCTTCGGGTAAAACTACGTTCTTTTAAAAAGAAACTACTCCAAGTTTTTCTTGTAGTCTTACCATAATTTCCGAACAAAAATATTAATATTATCTGAAACATTCTAGGTCACATATGTTACATATATGCTTGTATGATTATTTTGCAAGAATTTACTTGTCTATTATATTTTCCTCTTTTTTTTCAAATCTTCTGAATGCCAACCACAATATTTTGCAATAAAATTTCCATGCCAGGGTTTATAATTCTTTCAAAACTTATTATCAATTATCACACATGCAAAATCCATATATTACTAATATCGAAGATGTTGCGGTGCGCACCAATCGCAATTATTGAAACAAAAAATTTTCATTAGAATTAGCCAATAAAAGGTCAGTATGTATGTACGTCAAGTACACAACCAATAAAGGCCAGTAGCCGCGTAAGAAACCGCAATTACAATGTTTGATTAAGAAGTTTTGTCACAGATTTTCTTAAGTACAACATAAATTCGCTATCCATCGAACAAGTTCACTGATACAAGGTCATCAAAGCCTTAATGACTACAAAGTCAGACGAAATCTTGGCAAATCTTAAGTAAGGCACCACCAACAAGAGTCATGAATGAGACGCCACGCTTTGGTCTGAATCTGAATAGTGCGGCACCGTGCGTGAAAGCCTCGTCGGAGTTTCAGTTTGATTTTGCTGAGTCTTCTGTGGTGGTACCCAAGACCGCAAGAAATAATATTTTAATAAAAGAAGCAAAAGTCGATTTTATTTAGAAAGGGAAATGAAAACAAGCGGCGGTGAATGATTTAACCTTAAAATTAAAATTTTAAATTGAACAAGAATTTTTGAAACAGTTTTTGATCAAAGAAAAAGTAAGAGAGATGGCGGAAAGGAGAGAGATTTATGGGGAGAAATTAATTTTTATAAAGTTTGGAGACCTAAATTTAAACATGAAACTACACCTTGACACTGACCATAAAAAATTTATGTTTTCGATGTGGTTTGAGAGTTTCAAAAATCGCTTGTAGAGCTACTTTTGAACAGTATAATGTTTGCTTACCTTTTAATACTTAAGAGTTGCTTTTATGCGTTTTTAGTAGGTAGCAATGGTTGTCACACTCATTCGGCGTTGGAAAAGAATCCAAAAACAAAAATTAGTTAAATTGTCACGTTTCTTTTTCGTAAAATTTTCACAACAACTTTAAGTGACACACTTAAGGTAACTTGTTTTAACTGTACTAAATAGTTACACTTTAAATTATTAATTAAACTATTTTTGTTTTTTGTTTTTTTATAACAATTATTTTTACACTTTATAATATACCTACTATCGATATCACAATAAGTAATCAACTATAGAAAGTAACTTGCTAATTGCCAATTAGGTCACTTGCATCTACATATATATCTAGATAAGATCCATAAATATCGAAATTCAAGAACGAAAATTATATGCACCACCAACGCACTATTATTAAAACAAAACAAAAATATCACTAAACTTGATCTTAGTGGAAAAGTCAGAGATACTAGCGTAGTGTTACGAACTAGTTACTAGAATGAAACTTGCTTCGTTTCGTGTTAAAATCGATCTCAAATATACTCGGAGTGTGCTTACTGCGACCTTCTGCTCGCCGGCCGTTCATATGTTCAACTGAACATCGTCACACCTGAGGTAACTCTTTATTGAAAAATCTTTCATGGAGTCACCTGTGTGGTTCAGGTAAATTAAAGGTTACACCGCTACTATCAGAATGGACGGCGCGATGCAAGTGCGATTTAAGCGTTTTCTGCTGTTTAAGCAATTTTTGTTTTGTTTTTTCTCCCCACAGTGTTGCGGTGGGTCATTTAATTTTAATTACAATTAAAAGATTTTGGGGAGCCATGAATGTACATAGGTAGGTAGTAGGTACTAAATACCTGAAATGTGTACCTGATGATGCCCAGGTCATATACATACATCACGAAGAAGATTTGAAGAAATTTTCCATAATTTGGACAGCTTAAGGTGACAAGTTTATGTTGCGGAGTCGTTCTTGAGATGTGATCAACAGAGAAGTAATTAATCATAGAAACGCGTCAACAATTGAAATAATTTTTTTGCAATTTTTGTTTTGGGGTTTTTTTATTTTTATTTTTTTTTTTTGTGCAAATGTAAAAGAAGATGGTTAGAATAGTGTTTTCGGAACGAATATATTTTTCCTTTCCGTTTTTAGATAGGTACCTAGGTGGGTAGGCACTAAAAATTACGTGATTTTGGAAACATGAAAATTACAATTGTTTTATTCGTCGTGTTAAACACAACATGACATTTCGGAAGATGGATGGTTCAAAAGTGCAACGAAGACCTTGAACTATGTAGTAGATGCTTATATTCTTGGAAGATCGTAATATTTGGGTTTCTACGCAAACATAGTTACAAAGTTAGTCTTATGATAATTTACTGATTTTACATTAAAAAAATTTTTTTTAAGTATAAGTATATGTTGCAGAAATAGAAGTTCTCCATCGAAGCCTGTTAGCTTACTAAGCGAACTACCAGTTATAATACGATTTTTGTTATCATAGTTTTGGGTGACCTTATATAATGATTACCTTCCGGTTTCCAATCTAATATTTCCCTTGGATTGTTGAAGTTATCATGTTTGAAGTGTAAAAATTTTCATAATAAATTGGGATGTAAATGTAGACCTTTACGAAATTTATTAAAATTATTTCTTAGTTTTTAGAATGTTTGAAAATTAATTTATTGGTTGTTGTCACAAATGGCTATGGCTTGTAAAAATAAAGAGAATTTTTAATAATTACTAGGTTTGGAGACAAAAATGAAACTATTTAAGTCAGAAGGATTCAGTTAAGCAAAATACACTTAGATATTTGAGCCGTTTATTTTAAAAGTGGCACAAGTCAATTATTTGTTATTTATTTATTTATTTATTTATTTGTACATATATCTACCGACAAGATTATCTTACAGACTAGCACATTTAATTTACAAAGTACAAAATTATTAATGAGCATATTTATAAGCAAAACAATAATTTCTAAATAAAATTTGCTTGATGATAATAATTCAAAAATTAAACTAAGCGACTAGCATTCTCATAAAGAGTTGATTTAAATATTTCCCTAGGCATTGTAAAATCAATAAATACAGAAAATGAATTAAAGAGTAAAATACAATTTGAAATAGGTTCATGCATGCCATAGTTTGTTCTATGTTGTGGAGCATACAGCAAATTTCGTGAACGAATTGGTCTCTCCGGTGCATAAAAGCAGATTAAAGACAAAAGTTCAGAAGAATTAATTCTATAAGATAAAATATCTCTTACAAAAGTAGCACAGTTCACTTCACGTCTGAACTGAAGAGTTGATAAACCCAAAAGCAAGCATCTTAAGCGGTAACGTGGCATATTGTCACGATTATAATTTAATTTATATAAAGCAAAACGAGTAAACGACTTTTGTACGATTAATGTGAACATCATAAAAGGGGCACCAAATGACAGACGCGTATTCAAGAACAGATCTTACAAGCGAATAATACAGAACTTTAAGTATGAATAACATCGTTAAAATCTTTGGAATTACGCTTTAAGAAACCTAGACTGCGGAATGCTTTAGAAGCAATAAGTTCAACATGTGAATTGAAAGATAGTTTTGGATCAAATATTACTCCTAGGTCTTTGGCCTCTGAAACCTTAGGAATGAGAATATCATTGATCGTGTAATTACAGCTAAATACTACTGTGGGCAACAAATAGTAAGACTTTTTAAATTAAATTTCGCGCGGAATTCCATTCGTCGAAATATTTTTTTTTCTACGTTGGTATGACTGTCAGTGACATCTGTGCCAAATATCACATCAAAATAATCATTAGTGTTTAGTATACGCTTTTCTTTCTGAAGTACAAGAAGTGCAATCGGCGATTTTTACCATGAGTGAAATTATTCAACAAAGAAGTTCCATTAAATTTTGTGTGCGGAATCAAATTTCTGGTGCCGAAACGTTCAGAATGTTGCAAAAGGCCTTCGGGAACAAGTGTTTTTGATTGGTACAAATTGTTCAAAGAGGGTCGAGAACGCGTTGACGACGAACCACGTCCAGGACGGCCATCAACATCAGCTGATGATCAACACGTCAATAAAATCAAGGAATTGGTGCTCGAGAATCGACGATTAACAGTCAGAGACCTTACTGGTATCGTTGGAATATCGGAAGGATCAGTGAAAACCATTTTAAAAGATCATTTGTGCCTAAGAAAAGTGAAAGCACGATTGGTTCCAAAATCACTCAATGCGCCGTCGCATACTGAATTGATTCTTCGTGAGTTTTTCGCCAAAAATTCAACCAATATCGTTCCGCAACCACCGTATTCACCTGATTTAGCTCCGTGTGACTTCTAGCTGTTCAGCAAACTCAAACGACCGCTCCGGGGAAACCGTTTTGAGTCAATTGAAGACATTAAACGTGAATTGCTACGCGCATTAAAGGCTATTCCGGAAATTGACTTTAACAACTGTTTCGAGGATTGGAAAAAACGTTGGCATAAGTGTATTGTGGCCGGGGGGGATTACTTTGAGGGGGACGAAATAGATTTGGCAGAATAAATAAAGAATTTTAAAATTATGAACAAAGTCTTACTATTTTTTGCCCACAGTAGTATGTCGAATTTTCTAGTGAAACTCATAATTTTGCATTTGGAAACATTTACTTCTAATTTATTCATGGAGCACCATGTAAATAACCGATTAAGATCAGCTTGAAGTGAGAAGCAATCGTTCAAGGAATCGATTTTTGTATAAAGTTTAAGATCATCAGCAAATATTAAATAATTCGCCAAGTAAAAATTCCTAACTATGTCATTAATGAAGAGCAAAAAAAGTAAGGGTCCTAAATGACTGCCTTGAGGAACACCAGAAGTAACGGAGATGACTCTAGAAATAAGATTGCCAATTTTCACATATTGCTTTCGGTTGTGTAAAAAAGATTCAACCCATTTCAAGATAGATGAATGAAAGCCAATACATTGCAATTTAAAAACAAGAAGCGGAATATTAACCCCATTGAATGCTTTAGCAAAATCAGTATAGACCACATCTACCTGGGCACCTTCTTCAATAGAACTAATCACAAAATTGAAAAATATTGCCATATTTGTGGAACAGGACTTACCAGAGCAAAAACCATGCTTCTGGGAGACTACTAACTCCTTTAAAATAAAGCTAATTTTAGTATTTACTATAGAATCTAATAATTTCGGAACATTATTCATCACCGACACTCCACGATAATTCTTTATATCATGTTTTAACCCGGATTTAAAAATTGGTGTAATAAAACAAATTTTCCAATCATCCAAAAAAAACTCCTAACCGAAGGGATAGATTAAAAATTTCAGTTAAAGATATTTAAGAGTTTGCATTTCAATAAATTTAAAAATATTGGTAAGCACTAATAGGTAACTTTTTTTGTATTTTGTGGGTCAGATAATATAGGTTTATTACCCAACGGCGTTTCAAGTGCTAGCTAAAAAAAATATATATAGGTTTTATTATACCCAAATGGACTTGCCTCACATTCAAAATTAATGAATTATTGTAATCGTTAATTTAAACGGTTAATATTTCAATTGTACTAATTTGATTAATAAAAACAAAATATAGCGCAATTTTATATTAATATTTATTGAAAAACACAAAAATTAATTTTTATTAAGAATTTCAACGAAATTGTTACGAGCGTGGCCTTAGTTCGTTATTGAAAACACAATATTTCAGATGTTATTCAAAAGTTCTTTCTTTATTTAATTTTACTGTTTTCTCTCACAATTCACAAACTATTATCAAATCGACTCTTTAGTTATCGCTACTGCACGTCTAATTATAGCAATCCAAATAGTTCACTTCACTGTCTGAAATATGACCCGCCTCCTGGATGTGAGAAGCGCCATATTTATACTCTACAAATTATACTAGAACCTTCCTGAATATTCCGTTCTGCGAACCCAAAGTTTACTAATACCATAGACACACATGTGGTATTGATGTCATGGTATTCGCAAGCTATGTGTTATACTAGATGTGTGTCTAGACATACTAGCTGGATACCAGCTGAAGTACCTGGTATACCGTGAATGTACCTAATAATGAAACACATAAATTTTTACTGGTATCCTAATATTCAAACCTAGCAGAGATAATTTTCTACTGATACCACTGCCATTATTACATAGTGGGAAAAAGTTGCAACAAAATGTGACATTTGTTTGACAAGACGTTTTCATATGTATTTAAAATGGAGAGTGCAAGAAAAACAACAAGAGGAAAATTGTATTAAACAGCGAAACGGCAAAGTTTATAGAAGTTTGGAGACACAAAATTGCCGAATTGCGTGGGCAAAGGAAAAATAGCCATATTCTAAAGGAAATTGGAACTGAGCTGCAGGACAATTATGGCATTGTTCTGTCTACGGAAGAAGTCCGAACGAGAATAAATAATTTGACAAAGCGATATCGCTAAGTAGCAATTCAAACCTTTAATTTATTATAATTAACATACATTTGTTTAATTAGAAAAGAAAAACAAATTACTGGGAAGTCCGGAAGGTCTCCATATGAATGGGAATTTTACGATGATATTGTAGAATTTATTGGCGAGCTCAAGGCAAACAGAGTGGATGAATTTGTAATAGAAAGTATAGGTATATTATTGAAGGTTGAAGAAGCAGCAATTTATTATTATTTTTGTATTATTTTTAATAAATAAATGAAGAAAATTCAAATATAAATTTGCTATCGCTGAGTATAGATGTACTCGATTTCGATTGTTGTGAATATTTCACGACCGAGTCATGGGCACAGTGCTCTACCTCAGTGTCATCCTCAGATGTGCCATAATTTTCAGGTGAAAAATCTTCGGCCGCAGGACCATCTCCGGCAACTGGGCCATCAAAATCAACACGTCCTAAAAATAGAAGAAGACGGAGGGATACAATTAATGAGGTTTTACTAGAAGTGGCAAAGGAGGAAGCAGAGAGCTTCAAGGATTTCGTCTGTCAGTCCAAAAAAATTAAGAAGAAAGAAATGAACTTTTGCGGAAAAGATTAATTTGCAAAAAAAATTATTATGTAGCGTGAAAAATAATTAGACTTGAAAATATTCTTTTGTAATATTTTTATTGACTGTAACTTCTTAAAGTCTATCACAAAAAGGACATTTCATTTGTTTCTGATCTTGCTTATATAGCACACGGGAAGGCTGGAATTCTAACTGGAAGCGGCTTTGATGGGGGGCAGTTCATGTGTATGCATCGTATTGAATGGATGACTATAACTGGTTTGCGGCGGTTTACGACGTACGTGGAAGGTTTGGTGATTGGTGGTTGGGTGAAATATGTTACAGTGGCGTAGTTTTAGCAGTGGCGTGCTATAATTAGAATTTTTTCACGTCAAACAAAAAATAAATAATGTGAGAATCTAATAAAGACTTACCAAAGTATTTCTTAAGTGCATTTCTTATGATATTTCCGACTCCTGTGTGCTCAGCTATTGTTGTTAAGTGAGGTTGATTGCGCTTCTCTAATTGTTTAGCTTCATTTAACCATATTTTGTTAATATTGTCATTTTTGTTATTGTATATATTATGAAGCACACAACATGCTTTAATTATTATTGGCGCGTTGTCAATGTCAGCTTTTAATCCTTTTCCAATGCGTCTGAAACGAGCCTTTAAATGCCCAAAGGCATTTTCTACTACTGCCGACATTTGCTACGTTGACAATTAAATTTCCTCGATATACAGAAAATGGAAATTGCTTCCTTACTGATTTTGATAGCTTAAACGCTGAATCACCCATTAGTAATACCGGAAATTCCAAACCTTCAATTGTTTTGCTATTATTTACAAAAATAGGATTTTTTCGTGCTGTATTTTCAGGAGGGAGTTTGTCGAGTTTTGTTTTGTCGAGTCATTACATCTGCCAGGACTTCCTACATTTATATATGTAAAACGGTACCTATAGTCTACTGCTGCAAATAAAACCGTAGAGTACCATCCTTTGTAGTTATAGTAATACACAGCTTCGTCTTTAGATGGACTTATTGTTATATGGCAGCCATCGATAACTCCGAAACACTGTGGAAAGGCAATCAGTTCAAATCCGAAAACGATTTCATTAATTTTTTCTTGTGTTGGAGGATATGTATTCAAAAATGCGTTTTGGAATATATTATACAATTCTGCATTAAATTCCAATAAAATTTCTCCTACGGCAGTTCTGCCAACACCAAATAGGCTTGCTATAGTCCTTTATTCTGCCATGGAACCGAGTGCGTATAAAGATATGGCAATATTTTTATCTAGAGGAATAGCTAGCACCATGTTGTGTCCATTCTTTCCATATGTTTCAAGTTATCAACCAAAAATTTGAATGTTGATCTGTCCACTTGAAACGCGTTTTTAAATCCTCTTCATACATCTTGCGCACATCTTTTTCCCAATATTGAGAATTTTGCACCTAAGGATATAAAAAATCTAGGATAAAAATTATCAGTATATTATAGTCCAAAAATAGGGATTACCTTTGTCCACACAATTTTGACTCTCCATGCATTATTTAAAACATACAATTTACTATAAAGCGCTGCTCGTCTTTTGCTCCTAATTGCTAATAACTTAAGCTGCATTTTTGAGAGTGAGAGCGAATGTCAAACTATACTACGAACAAACGTGCGTCAAGGGTCGGCTATACTACGCGATACAGCTTTGAGATGTTATCAAATACATGGTATCAATACCATATGCGTGTTCCCGGTATAAGATGTCACTGACATACAGTTGTTTACATTTCCAATAGATATCGCTTGTGTCACTTTGTAGCGCGTAACAATATTTTGAAGTTTATTTAGGATTTAACATTTTAAAATGTTCATAATGTACGGGAGGTATATATGGTAATAAATCCATCATGTCGTTATATTTGTCTGATGAAATTGACCTAGTTTTTTCACATAAAAAAGGTAATTTTTTATTCACGGAATATTACTTGGTTTTCCTTATTGTGGTCATAAATCGAGAATTTTAAATGCACGATGTCGTTCCATCGAAGTTTTGTACAACATTTTATATGGTGCATTCCTTGTAAATCTCATCCAGTATATACTTAACCAATTCACAGTTTCTTCATCCTCCTCCAGGCGTTCGGTTATAAAAAAAAAAATATTCGCGTTTCATTTCATGTACTAAAAATTTGTTATATGTATGGCGTCAGCGGTTCCTGAAATCTGTATTTTGAAGAGACCTGAGGAAGAGGAAGAAGTACGATGACACATAAATATAGAACTACCCGTGAATACCTAGAAACTGTTGACCAATATACAATTCCGGAAAGATCAGTCGCCGAATAACTCGATGAAACAAAAGTGAGTATGGGGAAGGCTCAGTTTCACCCTCATCCCTCGGCGTCGAAGCAACTCGCAGATTCTCTGACAACCTTGGATATACCTAGAGGAAACCGGTGTAAGGAGTATAGGCCAAATAATTTAGTGATGTTATGGCCACCTTAGTTTAAGAAATTTTCTGAAATTATTAGATAGGTTAAGGCAAAGATGCATACACTTGTTAAACATATCGTAATAGTACTTATATTAGGGAAATGCATAATTAATTTAGCAATTATTTGTTGAAAATGTCAAGATTTCTGGAAAGCAAATAAGGCGAGCACATAATAGTATGCAAACGAATGTACATAATGATAGGAAATCTCAGGGTAGTACTTATCAGGTAATACGGAGCAAAAAGGAAAAAAAATTACAAAAAAAAACTAATTATTAATAAAGAGTAAGAAAAGGCTTCATATTTTCTTACTCTTTATTAAATGTGTTTCATAGTGCTCAAAAAAATTAATTAAAACTAATTATTGTCGATACTTGCTTACTTGTATTACTTTAATTGTTTTTTAACATGATGTGTAAAAGAAGACCATATAGGCATATTTTTTACAAAATGTCAAAAACAATAAAAATTACAAATTTAATGTACATAGTTAAAAAAAAATTCTGAAAGGGAATAAATTTTGACTAGTGATTAACACTCAATTGGTTTAGATTGTTTGCATGTAATTATGACTATACATAGAATGCAATTACATATGCCCCATAACTGCAAATTGGTTGTAAAACAAATTAACAAAAAGATACCTTGTTGCAACTATTGATGATTAAATTTAAACCTTCCAAATTTCCGTGAAATCTTAGAATGATCTTGGACTCCAAAAACTTATTAAAATTCGATGAAAAAATTATCCAAATAAATATCGCAAGTGCAAATTGAAAGCCTTGTAAACTTAGTCGACCCGCTGACTTTTGTATTAAAAATAAACTATGACCAATTTGGCATATGTTCACTTTTTGACAATTCGAAAGAAATAAGAGATCGAATCCAAAATCCAAATCCAGATCTTACGCGATTAACGAAACTAATTTCAACTATGACGATTTTAACAGAACCGATATCCCGGGATATTTGTTTAGCATGTTCCTACAGGCTTTAGTTTTGGCCTTGATTTCACTTATGATTTTATTTTACATTAACACTTTAACTGTCCGAAAAAGATATAAAACTATTAATTACGCCTTACGTCTTTATTTTACAGCTTGTTGCGTGACGGCAAGCTGTATTAATGTATTTGTTGCTTTAGAAGCGGTTTTTGAGTTTGGGAAGGAATCGGAAAATGGATAGTTTGGGATTTGGGATTTTTTGATAGGGTGTTTGCCCTATCTCACTGATTTTACACACGGCCTTTCTTCTTTCGTGACGAGGAGCCTCCACTATGAGATAGTATGGTCCCACGTTGATTGTTTCCCGATGATCTGAGCGGTGCTGAGTGTACTGATGTGTCTTTTACTGGATGGGCTCTTATCCACGGTGATGGCTTCCTTTGCTAGCGAAGAATGTAAATCTTTCGCCCAGATAATAAATATTCCTCCAATCCGGGTGAATAAGGTGAAATGGTGACAGGTAATTGAAGTTTTCAACATGAATTTGCGTTGGGGTGTTGAGGGATCTTCTCAAGTTGCTTACCCGCGAGATCTAGAAGGTATTTCTCAATTGGAATTATGTTTGCACTTTCGTACAGAAGTTTGTTGGGGTAGTAGGTTATGTCAGGTCTCCTGTATAGTCCAGTGCAAATGCGCAGGATTTTGCTCTCAAAAATGCTAATTTGTTTGATATATGTAAGTTGGCGAAATTGTGTGCCAGATGGGGAAGCAGTAGGTGATAATCGGGCGAATTAGCTGCTTATAGATAAGTAGTTTAGTGTCTTGGGAAGACCATTACTCCTTTTTATCAAGGGGCTTAAAAGGCTGTAGGCATAGTTTGCCTTTCTTAAAGCCGATTTGGCGTGGCTGTTGAATTTTAGGAGGTTATTGATAGAGACACCAAGGTACTTGGCGTTCTTTGAAGGCTTGAGGCTTTCATGGTTGGCTACAATTTCAATGTTGTCAGAGCGGGTGGCGATATTGGATAATGGATGGGTTTCTGATACAAATCAGTTCGGATTTACTGAGATTTATTTTGATTCCCCATTTTTTGTAGAACTCAGCGAGTTTGACTACGTGGGGAGATGGAGTGGGCGTATGTTAAGGCATCATCTGCGTAGAGAAGCGTGGTGGAATTTGGATTATTCGAGGGTTGGTCGTGCGTGTAGAGTTTGCAAAGTGTTGGTCCGAGGACCGAGCCTTGGGGAACACCAGCGCTGAATGACGTTAAGGCAGATTTATTTCCCTCAAGTTCAATGTAGAAGTTTCTGGTTGACAGGAAATTGTGAATGATACGTGTTAAGAAAGGTGGGAACTCTAGATTTATGATTTTGAAAATGAGTCCGTTTTTCCACACGGAGTCGAAGGCTTTCTCAACATAAAGGAAGCAGCCTACTGTGAGCTCGTTTTTATTTAGGGCGAATGTGGTGTCCGATTGGAATTTGAGCAGGGCGTGGAAAGAAGAGTGCTTGGGCTTGAAACCAAATTGAGTACCTGCCTGATGTTTAAGTCGAGACAGGTATTCTCAATTTATTGACGGTCTAGTTTTTCAAGTAATTTGCCAAATTTGGACAATAGAGAGATTGGTCGGAGCTTATTTAGACTTTTGGAGTTTCCCTTTTTGGGAATTGGCACAATATGCGCAGTTTTCCATACATCAGGGAAGTATGAGTTGTTAAGACAGTTATTGAAAATTATTGTAAGGAATTCGATGGCAATAGGCGGAAGGTTCTTGATAACTTTATTTGAGATGTTATCTGGCCCAGAGGACTTATTACCCTTGATTCCCCTGATCAGGGCGAAAATATGGATAGGATTCGAAAAGACACTTAAGTCATCCGGGTTTGTGGAGGTATTTGTCGAGTTGAAGGCAGTGATACTAGTACCTTCACTCTGGGCAGTAAAGTCCTCAACAGTCGTGTCTACTGTGGTGCGAAAAGTTGCTTCGCTAAGGTTCGAGTTGTCCGTAAATGAGGACTGAAATTAACTGGCAAAAGCATTGCATTTCTCCACTGGAAGACTGAAAGAGCACGTACCACTCGTAATGGTTTTGGGGAGTTTAGGTTTTCTGTTGCAAACTCGATTAATGTCCTGAAAGCAGTTAGGAACAGTTTGAATAGAAGCAAGTTTCTTCCTGAACTGCTCATCGAGAAACTTCTTCGTTTGATTCTCGATTATTGTTGAGAGGCATTTTATCTGCGATAACACTGTTCTATATGCTGGATTGTAGCTATTCAAGGTGCGGTGAAAAATACGATTTAGTATTTTCCGAAGTTTCTGTCTGTATTTGTAGAGATTTTGTAGTAGCGTGGGAAGATTTTTATATTTGTAGTGTTTGTATGGCACCACACTGGAGAAGAAAGCGAATTTCCTTCAATGACATTATTAGCTATTTTTCTGTTATTGAGAAAATCTATGTGGAAGTCTATTTCTGGATTTGAAAGATTCCGCTGAGAGTCAGGGAGATTACCTGCGAGGAATTGAGAAAGCCTGTTTTGAAATTGATGCCAGTCAACGTCTTTAAGAGTACATGAGACTTGAGAGCCAGATGAGAGGAAATTTAGTGGAGCGCTGGGGGTGATTGATAGTTCAACTGCCAAGTGATCTGATTCCGTCATATGCGCTACGCAGTAGAAATTAAAAAATTGGGGAAAGAGATTGACTAAGTTTGAAGTCGAAATGTCGAAGTCAAGGACTGAGCCAGAGCGTGTGAAAGTCTGTGTGTATTGCGATACAACGACGAAGTCATGAGAGGCGGTATTGAGTAGCCAATCATGTACTGCCTTGCCTGCCTTGCTTTCGACCGTGTCATTCCACAACGGGTGTCTGGCGTTGAAGTCTCCACCAATTACCATGTATGTCAAGTTTTCCGAGAATTGGGCAATGCTATTTAAATCACTTTTAATTTCCTCCGCGGAAGCGTGACATCAGTTGTAGAGTGAAACTAAGAGAAGAGACTCGTTATCTCGAAGGTTTAATTTAACAGCAGTGCATTCCATGTTAAGAAGGTTATTGAGTTTCAGCAATAAGAGATCGAATGAAGGAATGACCCGTCTTTTATAGCCGATTTTGTTTCGATTTCACTATCCATAATATGAAATTTTCGAAATATTAATCTTTTATGACTATGATTAAATTTTTTAATTATTATTAATATATGCCAAAATACATTTTCCGCATAAGGATTTAATATTAATTTAAAGCTTTTTAATTAATTTTTAGAAATTTAGCTATAAACTGATCGACACGGAATTTCATTTCTGGTTCATTCTCATAAATTCCTCTCACGATTTTCGTTGTTCTGTCTTGCTCGCACTTGCCTATCTTTCGTACTCATTATAATCGCGAATTACGCGAATCGCGCGACTATTTGACGTTTGACTTGTCAAATGTCATGGGAAAATCATAATTTTCTGCCTTCTGTGTTATGTTTTTTTTTCATATAATTTGCATGTAATGAAACGCTTAATTTGAATGCTTATTTCATGAGTTTTTATTCAATTCTTCGTGCCTTTATTATTAGATTGCGCTAAGATTTTGTACAAACGCACCTTACTAATGAAGTTATAAGATCAAGTAGCAAATTCATATTTATTTTTAATGTAATTACCGTTAAAAACATATTTTATGTATTGAAATCAGTTCGACGAATTCGTCACTGTATACCACTATACGTCATTTTCAATATGGAAACAATCTGTAAGTTTTCCACATCATAAAAAGGGTAACAAAATTCACATAACTAATTAGAGACCAGTTTCTAATCTTTCATTTATTCCCAAAATTTCTGAGGCTATTGTATGTAAAACACTCTATTTCCACTCTAATCTGTTTATAGGTAGTTTTCATCATGGCTAAGGCGTAAGTCTGCAACTGTCAACTTATTGATACCTGCCTGCCATCGCAGCAGAATAATGAGCAGACTTTACCTATGCCACCTATGCAGACTCTAGTAAGACATTTGCCAGAATTAGTCATAAGATAATTTTTACAAGCTTACTTTGCTGGATTTCCTCCTCAGTTTCTTTTTTGGTTAACTTCTTATCCTGTCTAACCATACCCAGCAAGTCTCTTTTCGTGATGTATTATCCAAAGATATCCATTATACTTCTAAAGTACCCCAGGGCAGTCATTTAGGGCCACTATTGTCTGTCATTATTAGACATCGGATTATATGCATTTGCATGTTTGCATATGCAATTGCATATAATTGCATTTTTGCAACGTTATTGCATATTATTGTACTTTCTCGTTTATAGTGCATAATTCGGCATAAAAAGTTGCGTTTATCAATTTCAAATGCGTTAGATAGTAGGCGAGAAAGATGTTAGATGAAGTTTGTTTGTTTTGTTCGGCTATGTAGTTGCAGCGGGAGCTCCATCAGCGTAACGTGTAATCGACCGTGCTTTGTCGACATCGTCTATAAGGTTAAGACTACCTAGTCGTGTTTATTGTTGCATTTACTAATGTGTTCTGTGCGTTCATTATCGCGTGAATTAAAAAGTTCCCTATCTTGTTTTTGTTGTATTCACTGTTGTGTGTTCTGTGCGCTTACTATCCCGTACTCGTTCACGAAAATGCCACCCATTAAAAAGAATTGTCAGACATTAATGGAAAGTTGGATTAAAGGTTACCCAGGCCAATTTACAACTGATGGTGCAGTAATATACTGTAAAGTTTGTAGCAAGAGTATTACGTCTTCGAAAAAGTATCAGATTGACCAACACGTCAATACGGCTTCTCATATAAGTAAGAATTTTTATCAATTAAAGTGAGAAGAATTTTTATCAATTCAATTTTTCTCATATAGGAGAAAGAAATAAGTTCTCGACCAGTCGTCAACAACTCCTGACGCAAATCACTTCTTCTACTTCGCCGTCGTCACAGAAGACTGAATTTTGTAAAGATTTGTGTGAGTTATTTGTCGGTTGCAATATTCCATTTCATCAACTCAATAACGATGTATTCAGAAAATTCTTGAAGAAGTATTGTCTCAGTCAAGTAATCCCAGAAGAATCAACGATCCATAAAAATTACCTGCCAGCTATTTATGAAGACGTTTTAGCAGAAATCCGGGCCATAAGAGGAGTAGTCGGTCAATTTAACGGTTCCAATGCACTGGCCATTGCATCATGTCAGCAAGCATTTGAATACCCTTTAATAAGGAAAAATATAGCAGTCATTAAAACGCACTTCAGTGAAATACCCGAAGTAATTGAAAAGCTAGAGAACAAAAATCTTCCTCTTTGTAATTCAATTGCAATAATAGAAAAAATGGTGGATCTAATCCATGCACTTCCGAACACATTTTCATTAAAACTCCAAAATAAGTTAGACACTGTTCTTGCCAAAAATCCTGGTTTTGAAGCAATTAAACAAATAAATGCTTACATTAATAGAGCAGGTCAAAGCTTACCTGAGGTGATTTCTGCGGACATGGCGCAAAATTTTAAATGTTGCCCTGTTACATCGGTAGACGTAGAACGATCATTTTCGGCCTACAAATTAATATTAAGTGACAAACGTCACAAATTTCAAATTGAAAATTTAGAGAAGTAGATATATTGTAATATACTGGCATAAAAACTATAACTAATTTTTAATTCCTGTGTGTTTTGTTGATTTTGAATATTATTATTTATTGGATTAAATTATTTTCTAGATTTAACTTGTATATTGATTTAAATATTCAAAAAATGATCTCTAACAAAGTTTTCCCTTTTTTGATAGTGCATATTTTGTGCATATTTTGGCTTTTTTTTGTGCATATTTGCATGCATATTTTAGCAGTTTGATAGTGCATATAATCCGATGTCTAGTCATTATATATCAATGACGTATGCTTGTTTTTACCGGAATCCTTAGCGTAGACCTGTGTATTGTAACGAAACTCATCAGAGCTACGTCCGCGTTTGGGATGGACTAGATCTAGTCGGACGTTTCCAAACTGTACTGCCAGTGCCAGCAGTTATCGAGAACTGCACAGTCTTCGCCGGCTCAAGCTCACGGTATCGGTGTGGGAAAGCTCTCCTGCTGGTGCTGTGCAAAGGGGGAATTAAGGAGAAAAAATGAAAAAAATGAAATTGGTAGTAAAGGAGGCTCTGTCTTGGCACTCAGGAACACCGGACCTATATTGCTGACCAGGACCAGGACACATAAGGAATTCAATTATGCTATGCCCCAAGATTCATGTAAGTATCATTACTTCCCTTAACCGAAAGTACGTAGAGAAAAGATAAAGAAAAAACAATTCAGTATGTTAAAATTAAATAATATAACGAAATCCACTACTGCGACATTATTAATTCATTTCGCGGATCTAAATTAATAGCAAGAAAAGCTGGAAGCAAAATTTATAACTTAGGTCCTAATTCAATTGCTTATGTGTAATAATTCCTAGTATTTCCCTCTTTAAAGCAGGTAGATGGAATAGAAAACAATAACACTCTCAAATCGTTAGGCCAACCCGCAAAAAAATTTAGAAAAACATTAAAAGCGATTATATGACTGTACTAACTTTACGGTACTCACGTGTATTCCCTCGTTGTCCTCGTCGTCGCAGATCTTCAGGACAGAGCCAGAGGCTGAAATACAAGTATGTACAACAATAAAATAAACAAAACAGTCGGCCCTGATTTCGCCACTCCTGTAGTAAAGAAGAGAGGATGGTACAATACTTTTCTATCCACAAATTCCTAAGGATAATCCGTTAGTTCCAAAACTACTATAACCCTTTCGCATATAATGGGATAATGCATCCCAAAAAAATGCTTTTTAAGCTGTTGGAAGTTTTTTGTATTTAAAAACTATGCATTTCATAGTTTTTCGTGTTTTATGATCAAAGTGTTCTCTTTCACTTCGTTCTGTTGGAAAAAATTCTCTCAGTAGTGCTGGAATACTTGTTGAAGCAAGTCGTGTCCTTGAGTACAGGGATTTTGTTCTGCAAAAGTACGTGTTTTAGCGGTATTATTCATTGGTAAGTATTTTTTTTTTTTAATTTTACAGTAGGAAATCTATTTAGAACTATGAAAGAAATTTTCTGGACACATACATATATTATATCCACAACGTAAATGTTTAGGTTTTTTTTTGGAAGTTGGGATATAATATCCCAACAGTTATATTAGCTGGTACAATACATATTTTTATATTTTCAGTTTTTATTATTTGAAAATGGAAAGGTTCACACAAGAATAAATTCGAGCCTTGATGGAATCATCTGATGACGAAGACGGTTCCGATTTTTCAGGTTCTGGCTATGAGTATATACCGAGTGATAGAGAACTTGATTTGGAAGAGCGTTTATCCAGCTATAGTAGTTCCATTTTGGACCAAATTGATGACGTTGATGATAATATTGAGAATATTTCACCAAATATTATAGAGATTGTACCACCAACTGTAAGTGCTCAGCCACAAGATGTCTGGAAAGAAGATTTTCAAAATTTTCGGCCAAGAAAAACCATACCACCTATAAATATTCCATCAATATTGGGAAATTTAGATAGATCAAGTACAGAAATAGAAATATTTCTGAAGCTGTTTCCTAAAAGCTTATTTATGGTGATAAGTGATTTTGCTAACAAAAGATTGGACATGCTTCCCAATTCTGAGTAAATTCCAAAAACCGATTATCATTTTTAGCTACAATCGCTTACCAAATTATCAATCGTACTAGTCAAAGAAAAAATCACAAGGAAATAGCATGATAGAAAAATCCATATCACGAGATAAATGTCGTTTACTCATCTGAAAATTATATTTCAATGATCCAGAAAAACCTGTAGATTGTTCAAAAACATATTATATTGACGAAGTTGTGGCATGTCTAAAACATGCATTCTTGAAATGCAGAAAAGAAAGTTCACATCAGTCAATAGACGAATCTATGGCTAAATTCAAGGGCAGATCAATAATGAAGCAATATCTACCGATGAAACCAATAAAACACGGTATAAAGATATGGGAACGTTCTGATTCATACATAGGATATACCTATGATCTAAATATTTACAGTGGTAAAGAAAATATTAATCAAAATGGAACATTGGGTGAAAGAGTTATAGACAAATTAATTAGCTCTGTTAGAAATTCGGATGTACCTTTTTGTTTTGATCGGTTCTTTGCCACAGTGAATCTTATAAATACTATATCATATCCAGTTGTTGGTACAATCATGTCAAATCGAAAAAATTTACCTAAATTTAATGCAAAACTCTATTTAGAGCAAAATATTTAATAATCAATGTGGAACTACAGTATCGTTCTGGCAAGACACAATTTCTTGTCCAAAATCAATTTCATATTATACAGATTTTATGGGTGGTGTAGATCTTTCGGACCAAATGGCTGCAGTGTATGATGTTAACTGAAAATCTGCTAAATGGTGGAAGAAAGTTTTCTACAAACTTTTAATGACAACATGTGTAAATTCTTGGATAATTCGTAAAGAACTACAACACAAAAAACATAATTACTTGGATTTTTTGTCAGAATTAGCAGAAGCCTTGGTGGCAACTGGAAGAGAGAATGCTAGTTATAAAAGGCGTAACCAGAATGGACGTCCTGTAAAGACTCTAAACATATTTTATAATGTAGGTGATCATATGCCGCTAGAAGGGACTTCACGAAGACGTTGTGTAAAATGTTCTAAAGATAATTCCGGCAAAAAAAGAGATAAACGTACATATTTTACATGTCAAGCATGTGATATTCCATTGTGCTTTCAATGCTTTACACCATACCATAAGAAAAATTAATTCTTTTTCATATTTTTTTATTGATTTTCTATATATAATTTTTGTTTTTGATATGAATTTTTGTTCCGTTGAATAAAGGTTATTTCTTGTGTTTTATTATTGTTTTTTAATATGCTCACATCTGTTGGGATGTATTATCCCAAAGTAACTAGCTGTTGGTACCGATTTATCCCTTTCCCCCACTCCTAAACTATGGTATGAAAAAATTTAGAGTAAAAGTAATATTCATTGCACAATGCATATCTAATTGATTCTTTATCTAGAATTACAGTGTATCTTAAAAGGAAACTCCGACGCGAAAGGGATAACATATAATAATTTTCAATAAAAAAAAAATCAATGCAACCAATAGGTCGAACTACTACGTCAAATTATGTATATAGATATGTATAATAGGTATGGTATCTAGGTATCCAAACTAATTCCGCGTACCGTAACTTTTTTTTAAACTTTATTAGTTGATTGAATACTATTAAGCCAAAACAGATAATTAAATTCAATTGCATTCGCGGTGCACATATATAGATGAATATACTGGGCCTTGGGTGGCCCGCGCAAACACTAAAAGCACAATCCGTTTTTTTTTCTTTTATCTTGGTTCTGCGTCCTTTTCTGGGGAAGATTTAGGGCTGCCGTTGCCGATACTTTTAATGCTGACGAGTGTTTCGTTATCACTGCTGAACGTGATCTTTCAATTAGTAATTTAGTAGGCATCGCGGCTTACGTTTGTTTAATTTGTTTTCCACCAATACTTCACTGCCTCCCTAAAATCACAATATTAGGGCAAAATCCATATGTCAGTAAGGCAGATCTACTTACCTAAAATAAGCTTCGCTGGTCTCATTCAAGTGCATATATCGTCATCTAGCTGCAGAAATATCTATATGGTTTTTTTTTCGATTTCACTATTTAGTGAAATCCATCCACGTGATAAGCCGTAATTAATGACATATTAACTCCAGACTGCGCGCGAAGGTACGCAGATTCTTCCAAAGTAATTTCCACGCTAGTTATGAATTCTTCTTTATTTTTTTTGTTTTGTTTTAATGATGCGATTAATATCTTACTTGGTTCCTAATTTTATTTATCTTCCCGAAGGTGATGTAAAACTCTTCGACTAATCACACTTTACCACTGTAATTCGATGTGCCGATTCAGGTGCAACTAATCTTGCAGTCCAGACCTCAGCCAGACAAAATTGCTAGTGGATCACCGAATTATCTCCCGCTAGTTAGGTGACGTTAACTCGTTTCGTGTATTTTACTGCCTACCGCTTTTTTTTGGATGCTGGACTAAACTGAATTCCTCGCCTAGTTACAATCCGTTTCCAGTGTTATCACCAATTTCGATCATAGATCGGCCAGCGACAACAAATTTGAATATGTACGTCATTAAAGTATAGCACCAACGATTGTTGTGTGATATTCTGTATACTCCTTGAAGGGCAGAGAGGCATTTGAGCTCTGCAAAACCCAAATATGTTATTCGTTTAGGCATCGTACACTAAGAGCTCAGTGTTTTTTTTTTTATTTAAACTGTGTGGTAATGCATCTCGGTACGTTTAAGACCAGGGGCGGATTTCCCTATATGCCGAGTAGGCCCGGGCCTAGGGCGGCAGATTTAGGGGGCGGCAACATGTTTGAATGATTTTTGATTTTTTCTTGTAGTTGTGGGTATTTCATTACATTTTTATACTTTTTCGTTTTTTTAAATAAAATAATTCGTTGGAAAGTGTTATTTTTAATTCTACTCCATTTTTTTCAAATCTACTCCGATTTATGAGGCAGCCTACTCCGCTAATTCTAGCCTGGGGTCCCTTCACTGGATATAGATCATTCAATTTTTCGTGTTTTACAGGGAGTAGCGGGGCGGCAATCTTCCATAGGCCTAGGGCGGCCAAGTGATCAAATCCGCCCCTGTTTAAGACGTATATAATTTGTAAAATCCATAATACTAAATTATGTATGGTTAATACCATTCAAAACCATCTACAAATGCGGTAGCCTAGGTTTAATAATGTTTTTTTTTGTATTGGTTGGGGGAAAATAATTTAAGATTTTAAGCCTGTCGTTACAGTAAATCAATTATTTTATCAATGAAAGTTTTTTCGTAAAGAGTCTGGGTGTTATTTTTGATTCCAAACTCCCCTTTGAAAACCACATTTTGAGTATCTTTAAAAGGGCTGACATTGCCTTGGGCTTTGTTAAGAGGTAATCTCCGGATTTTAGTGATGCATTTGTTACCAAAAGCACACCATTGCGCTCTTATTAGGCTTATCTTTGAATAAGTCAATCCAGTTTGAGCACCATATTACTACGTCCATATTAATCGTATTGAGGCGATCCAGATTTCTTAGATTTGTGTCTATGCGGCCTTCCTTGGAACGATACTGTAGTCTTGCCGCCTTGCGCTAGTGTTTTTCAAGTTGCTTTCCATTGACACCCTTGAGAGCAGACGTGACATCACCAGGATTATCTTTGTATACAATTGCTTGCATGATATAATTATTTCTCTTGAGCTACTTGGCCTCCTAAATATCTCAACTCCTTGTCGCTCTTTGAGAAACCATGTCTTTATTTATCTGCCATTTTGTCGTTCTAATTACACTTTTCATAATCCCATTACATCAATGTCTCGTCTTTTTAATGCTCATTGATATACACTTAATTTTCATATAACTAAAGCTCAATTAAAATGTCTCTTGAGTAGTCTGCTTAACTCAACATAGTTTTTTTTTTTATTCCATTTTTTTTATTTAATCTAATTTATTTGCTTCATTCACTTAAGTATTTTTAATATAAATTGGATCACAAAATTGTTGGGGTAATTTGTAAAAACTTTGATGTAGTCAGTCTTTGATGAAAGTTAATAAATAAATAAATAATTAATTATTTTTACGAGAAGATTAAGAAGTATACATATATTGTAGCGTACCACATGATATATCAGTAAAAAGCTGAATCCGTAACCCCCAATCTCAAAACCGATATCTAGTCAATACACAATATCCAATCAAAATTACGAATATACATAATTGTATGAATAGTGGACTTATTAAAACATCAGAAAATGGATACCTTTGACCGAGAAAAATTCTTACTCCTTCTTCGAAGTGATCCGAGAGAGAGCCAAGCTCAAAACTAGTTAATTGAAATAACTGTATAGTGTGCTTGAGTAAATTGTAAAAAAATAGAATGTTTACATTAAAAATTATAATGAATTCAGCATCTATTAACTATCTAACAAAAGGAAAAATAACAAAAAATTATAAAGTTGTGAGATTACAAAGTCATGATTGCGCCGAACCGTAAGTTCCTAATTCAGTAAAAAAGCTATTAGCATATTTAATAATAAACAAAATATTCAGCCCAAAAGTTTGGGACTAAGAAAAAACCACGGACTACATACAATAAGTAGAGAAGTTTTACATTCAAAGCTATAAAAAAAACACACGTGGAAGAAACCCTAGCATCGAATACTTCCGAGACCTGGTTAAATGTACAGATAAGTGGAAAATTATTAGATTATTGCTTAATATTCATTGCTATAGTTATTTATTTATATATAACTACCAAAAGTTGCCTGTTCTTAGAACGGGATTCCCTCTTAAGTTTATAAACAAAAATTGTTTTTGTATTAATTTTTTTAAAATGTTTTGTATTTTTTAATTTGTTTTTAATTTAATTTAAAGAAACAGAAGGCGTGCTGGGATTCGAATGTGTTACAGACAGAGTCTGGCGTTTTCTAAAGTTTTCTTAGATATTTTAAATTTTTTTATTTCCTTTTTTTTTACTTTTTTATTTTTTTGTAATTTTATTATTTTTTTTTTCTTAATAAAAATAAAAGCATGCTTAAATAGGACAGCGGAATAACCTCAATTAAACTGAAAATATTACCTGTTGTTATGCTCTTATCCTCAGGCGCATAACCTTCATAAGGGGTGGGTTATATAAAAAATAATAATGCTGTGTTGGGCGCCACTTAGTTTTTAGCGGAGTCTACGAACTCGTTTCCACCACTTAGAAAATATGTCCGAATTCAAATATTTATTTAACAAAATTTATCTTTAGCTATGGGCACAATAAGGTAATTACAAAAAAAAAACATGAGATGGTGGCAAGACACACGAAACGACCGATAAAATTCACAAATCTGTTTTAAACTATTTTTCTTTCCTTTTTACTAAATAATTTGTATATATTCAAAATATGAACATATCTTATTCACTACATGCAATCCCTGTTCAGATCTCTAGTCCAATTTTCTTTTCCTGTTGAGCTCTTAAAGACGTGCTTCTTTTATCGTTTTTCGCCCCCTATTTCGTATTATACTGGAAAATGCATCTTTATTTCCAGATCGAGCGAATTCGATTTAAATTTTATAATATTATTTTTTTCTTTTTTGTACCTTTCTTTGGACAGAAAGGAACCTGGTTTCGAACGTTTTCACCCGTAAATTATAAAGAACTGGTGAAATTCGGGAGTTTTTCAACGTCCGTCAAGGTTATGTTGAATTGTAACAAAGTGTCTTATATTGGATAAATATGGAGAAATGTGGTTCAGGTAAGCATATATTTCCTTTAATAATTAATGTTACACTAATTTTATTCAATTGAATTTAAAAAGAAATTAATCCGATAGACTGGTGATTCTTTCCAGGATAATTCGCACCATTATGTAAGCTCCAGTATAAGGACGTTCGTCGATGTCATATCAGGTACTTAATCATTCCCCTTATTAAACCTGTAATTAAATAAATATCTGTGCAGGATCATTTTAATATGAGTATTACACATAGTGGACAAGACATCGTGAAGCAGAACGTAGATACCATTTTATTTATTTTTCAGCTAATTTCTAATCAGTACCTATGTTTTAGACTTCAGCGTCCCTGAATTTTGCACGTAACGCTGTAGCGACGCGTATGAAGAGGACTCATCAATAAAATTCCGACCAGAGAAGAATGAAAAAAAAAGTGAACAGGCAAACACCTTTGTCTTCATATTATTTTGACCTTCAAAGTGAGGTTTCGCTTCATTTCTTCTGGATATGTACAGGGTGTTCTAGGAAAAGTATGCAATACTGAAACCCCTAAAAGATGAGGTGATTTGCAATTGAAAATGTCATATTAATTTATTCGAAATTCGTATTATTTTCGAAATTACAACTGATTTTAGATTTTCTCGAAAATGAGGTCCTTGTTACGCTTTTTTGGCTGTAACTCAGCTCGTTTTGGTTACTAAGCCGCCATTTTAATCTTGTTTTATTCGTATTAATACTGGTTTTCATTTATAACAACCAGCTTTAAAAAAAAATTGTAGATAAGTAAAAAATTAACGGTATAACTTCAAAAATGTTTTTCTCTTCGAATATTTATCTTCTTTGAGGGTCGAAAATCTCCCAAAAGTAGCCATATTAGCAAACTGTTCCGTACTCACAGAAAACATCCCTAATCTGTTACCTTTCAGGCAAATGCAACATACCTCGCCCATACTTGAATGAAATTATTTCGAAATTCAATTTTTCTTTATAATGGTGGGAATACTAAACACTGAAGTAAGAAAATCGAGTGTAACGTTATTTATAATTTTAAAATATATATTTAGGATTGTTAATAACATATTTTGATCAAAATCAAAAATGTTATTATTCTAATGACATTTACAATGCAATGTCTAGCCTATAAATAGGATCTAAGTAACTACTAATAAATATTAATTTAAAAATTGCTCAAATACTTGCCCGTCGCACTGAATACATTTCCTTGCTCGCTTTATGATTGTCCTTGATATGCATTCTCGTTGCATTTCTCGGCTTATACGGTTACCTGCTGCTACTATTCTATTTACTAAATCGTCGCGAGATAAGATCTCTCTTTCTTTCTGATAAAAAAGATTTTTTAGGTGACCCCAAAAATAAAAATCCAGTGGTGTTAAGTCTGGTGATCGTGGAGGCCAACGAATGCCACTCCTACGTCTAATCCATTAGTTTGAAAACCGCTCATTTAGGTACTGCCTCACCCGTACCCCGTAGTGTGCTGGAGCACTGTCATGTTGAAACCACATTCTGTATGTGATGCTGAGAGGAAGGTCATCAATGATATCCTCCAAAGTTGTTAGAAGAAATTCTAAATAATTGTCGCTATTTTTATTGGAGGGAAATATTATAGGACCTATTAATCGAGTCCCAATTATTCCTGCCCAAACATTGATACTGAAGGACCCTTGAAATCTGGCTGCTGTTGTAAGCCTTGGGTTTTCTTCTGCCCAGTAGTGCTGCTATGAATATTCAAGGTTGGATTCTTTGAAAAATTTGCCTTATCTGTCCATAAGATATTCCTCACAATATTATTATGTTGAACTAACCATTGATAAAATGAAATGCGTTTTGAAAAGTCTGCCGGCTGTAGTAGGTACTTGTACTCGAGTGTAGTGGTACGGATGAAATCTTTCTTTATGAAAACGCCTCCAAACCTTGAATTACAAAAGTATCTTGAGCTGAATATAATTATAATTTAATTTAATAAATAATTTAGTAATAAGAACAAAATTTAGTAGTACTACTTACATTTACAACAGGCTGGCTAGTGCGTCTTGAAATTTTACGTATACTTATATTAGGATCGCTTCTTACCAAAAGTATTATAGTATCCTCTTCGCCTCTGGGTCTAGCAGATCTCATCTCGCGAAAAATCTGCTCTTGCACAATTGACGGTGAAAGTCTGGAAAATAATCCGCGATACGGGGTCCGCCTTCGGGGATACCGCCTATTATACTCCTCTACAGCTGCAGAATCATTTCCATTACACATACCATATATAAATTGCATTTCAACCAACAACTGGGATGTCAAATTTGCAGGCATTACTTCGCTTATATTTACTGACTTACTTACTTGATCAAATGCTGAAATCCGACTGCGAAGAAAACACTAAAAAATTTTCATAAGTTTCACAAATGAAGAAATTTTACCTACCTGAATTCCTACATAAAAATGAAATAGCAATATATTTTTACCTGTGGAAAATTCTTACATGTGGAAAATTCTTTACCTGCGGAAAATTCTTTACATGTGGAAAATTCTTTACCTATGCAAGATTATTTCTTTATGCGACAATACGTGTAAGGTTAGGGCATGATGCACGAATACCATTATGTTTTGAGCCACGGTTGATCTTCTATTTATGGTACGATACCCACCACCCCACCATTATAAGAAAAAATTGAATTTCGAAATAATTTCGTTCAAGTATGGGCGAGGTATGTTGCACGACATCTTATCCTGTATCTCGGGGAGAACTTAAGCTAGGCTAAAACTGTTGAATTTTTCTTTTCTTAAAAGTTACAGATTAGGGATGTTTTCTGTGAGTTCGGAATAGCAGAACAGAAGGCTACTTTAGGAGATTTTCGACCCTCAAAGAAGATAAATATTCGAAGAGAAGAACATGTTTGAAATAATATTGTTAATTTTTTACTTATCTATAACTCTTTTTCAAAGCTAGTTATTATAAATGAAAGTTAGTAGTAATACGAATAAAACGAGATTAAAATGGCGGTTTGGTAAGCAAAACGAGCTGAGTTACAGCCAGAAAAGCGTTCAGAGACCTCATTATCGAAAAAACTTAAAATCCGCTGTAATTTCGAAAATAACACGAATTCGGAAAAAATTATTATTGCATTTTCGATTGAAAATCACCGCATCTTTTAAGGGTTTCAGCATTGCATACTTTTACTGGAACACCCTGTACATATATTTTTCCATCATTATTATACTCGATATGTTCCTGCATACCTTCTTGTATGCATGATCTTTTTCCCGCCGGGGATTGGCATCCATAAGCTATTAAGTCTTTCCATTGCATTAGCTCCCAGATCTGCGTTTTATGTGCTCGTAAAAGACGCATTTGACATCAGTACTACCTGTAAGAATGTGTAAGCCTTTACAACTTCAATTAGTGCTCGCTCATAAATGTCCATTCTTCATTCGCTCTTCATAAGACAACCCCCCCCCCTCCAGTTAAAACCATTATTTTGGACTTACTTCTATTGACAGTTAAATTCCAGAAAATAGAATAAACTTTCAATGATAAGATGTATCCTCTGTAATTTTCTTGAATAGTCAAATATTAATACCACGTCCTCGGCAACAACTTCAATGAAAAATTAAAATTAATTTATATACACTATTGGCCATAAACAAATCCGCATATGAACCTTGAGAGGGAATATTAATCTCTGCCAAGCAAATGATGTTTAATTCTTTGAGACAGGACTTTACGTCTGCAAAGACAAAAAATAAAAGGAAGCAGAATATTGTTACAGGAAAAAAAACAGTCGGTGGCTGTCATCAACCCTCAAATCCAATAATGAACCATTCAATGAGGACTTATGAAGAATCTGAGAGAGAATATGAAAATACAGGTCACGTTTCTTATACACAGAAAAATATCAGAATAAATATGATTAGCCGTCCGATTTTGAAATGCTTCCAATGAGAACCAGGACACCCACCTACGAAAAGATCAAATCAATGTTGTTCGAATACGACAATCAACTTTATCCAGAAGAGGAAAGTGGTACAGAATTAATATGATTTGATGGTTTGTTTTTTACAAAGATATTTAAAAAAGAAGTATGCGGGAAATATGTTTCTTAAAGTTCCTGGACCTTAAGAAGTGACTCATTATCACCTTGGTGTACGGTAACTCTAGAAAAATATAAAAATGTATCTAAAATAATATATCAAAGTATATGCGTTAGAAATATATTTTGACAGTGCTTTGAAAAAAAAACAGAAAACCACTTTCCTATTGCCGTTTCCTCAAGCCAAAATTTGCATAAAAAGTATGGAAATCAATATATGGCTCTTGAAGTCAAAACTCAAAACACAATCAAATCAGTTATACTTAATTCTTCCAAAAATTGTATGAACTATTGTAAGGCTTATCTATATGAACCTAAAAAATATCTTGAAAACACTACAAGACCGTTTTTGTTAGCCTTATGTGCGTAATATGTACTGATTTTATGCGCTTTTTAAGCGCAGTATTTATTATTATTATTATTATCATAAGATACTTCTCTTCTTATCGACATATTTGGATTTTGTTTGAAGCTGTCTACCACTTCTTTGGCCAATTTTTAGTCTACCGAACCTAATTTCCTTCCTGACCCAGACTTTCTCTGAACACTACAAGATTTCCAAAAATTAAAATGCCGTGTGTCACATAGTGTACGTCATTATGGCTTGAAAATCAGATCATAATGAAGTACACTAATGAGGTGTTGAAGATATGGCTGTGTGTCTACAGTTTATAATGAATCATTATAGACTAATGAGTCGTTAGTAATTTCTTCATTAAGAGCGCTGTGTACCTAGGGTATACGTCTCTTTGGGATATATTCGGATTTTTCATATGTGTGGAAACAATTTATTTGCGACGTACCTCTTAGCTGACTTCATTTTCACTACACAAGAACTTTGCGCTTAATGGCTTGCGAATATAAGTGCACACTGTTTTATAGATGCAGGCTTACCAGCGTTCCCTAACTTTATTTACCTGTTAGTGAGTAGTTGGAGGGAGCGGATAGGTGGTCGGTTTTTTTCTGATTTATTTACGATTAGTATGGATACTAACTTCGTAACTAGCAGTTTGTGAAATAAATAAATAACCTATCATGTGATGATCTTCGCACAAATCCTGAACAGTTTTTGAATTTCTAGAAAAAGCCAATAGCTCACAGCAGAAAACTTTATATAACACTAAATTACACCAAAACTAATGGGCAACGCGAACAGCCAACGCGCACCGCTTAGTTGAGCTTAGCTGTGAAAACACCGCTTGGCGGCAAAGCTCAAAGCTCACCACTCAACGCTCTTCAATGTGAAATCTTTCGTAGCGATGACCTGGCTAAGCGGTGTTTTATCTCTCACAGCTCATGGCTCACCGCTCTCCACTCGCCAATATGAAAGTGACCTAAGGCGTTAGTGAAGAATCTCTTTGCGGTGTGCAACGATTACAAGACTATTAGCGGAACTAACTCTTTCTTTAGTAAATAAATTGTGCAACGTCTCAATACACGCGTTATATATTTTTTTAATACAAACTTTAACAGCACTTTTCACCCTCTTAGGAATTTCTTCTAGCTTTAGTAATTTCGGCTTAGCGATAAGGGTCAGTCAGAATAAGCCTCTTAAGTCATGTGAGAGTAAATTAAATGCATCTCCCCTTTTTAGTATACGTGACATTGATAATGATCTTACGAAGAATATAACATCGTCTGTTGATTAAGACTTGTTACATATACATAGGTATGTCTCGTGGGTCTACATTAGATTGGAGAATCTTATTCTTCTGGTTCTGATATTATTCTGGCTGTAGTTTCCTTTTATTGCGGGCTGCATTAATCTCATCCCTTATATTATATATTTAATCTGTGTCTGTCCTCAGCTATTTTCTTGATCAGTGAGAACCTTTTAACCTTCTTAAATAAACCTTAGCACCAAGGTAAGGTACACCAATCAGTAGAAAGCCAACACCACTATTACTTATTTGAATAATTTATTAATGGATCCCCTGTTGCTAAATGTGATTTTTCAACTGATCTTGGTACTGTTATAAAGGGTTTTCCAATAAGGGTTGGTCGATGCTGTATTAACGAAATTCTTTTTTTATTTGAAAGGCCCATATATGCCATAATGTATGGAATATGTTATCATTCAAATGTCCGCCGCGGCTGAATTTGAGCGATGACGTAGGTTTTGACAATTTTAAGGGCATCGGTCGATTCGGCTTATTGGCATAGACCTGCGACTTCAGAAAACTCCACAAGAAGAAGTGTAGCAGGATCAAACCGCACGATCTTGTTGGCCAATGCACGTTACCTCTGCCGGCCCAAAATCCGCACCAAACAGACATTTTTTGTGGATGCATTGCCAGCTGGTAAACCTCGTTTGGGTTGAGGTCGTTCCATAGATGCCAATTTTTCTTGTTAACATAGCCATTCGTCAAACGGCGTTGTCTATGGTAACAACTCAAAGGTTCCTGGATCAGTTGGACCACCAAAACAAAATGGCCACCATAGCCTGTCAACATCGACCCGTTCCTATTGGAAAACCCTTTAGTTTATTCCCAACATATTGATTTCATTGTGAGCAAGGTGAATTCTCATCTGGGCTTATTCAGGTGTCGTAATAAATAGTTTTCAGACCCATATACTACCAAAAGTATGCGTATTTCCTTGATTATTGCTCTGATCTATAGGATACTTACTATGGTATTCGTAACAATATAGTAGAGGGTATACAGAGGAGATTTACTAGATTTGATTTAAGGAAACTTAACTAGAGTGTTGACTTGCCCCCTTATAATTTAAGATGTCCGTTGATTAAATTGCGAAATTTATCTACACGACGTAAGACTAGTAGTGTTCTTTATTTTTATCTTGTCTCATATGGGACTCAAACTCACAATTTCTAGAATCGATCACAGATGCAATAAAAAAATTTCGAGAACTTTTTATTTTTACGATTCTAAATAAAATTAATAAGTAGGTACAAGAGAAAAAACAATCGACTCGATCATGGTAAAAGCAGTCATTTGAAAAGCGGAAGCTCGCGGGTTCAAACTCCCGGACGAGATGATTGTTTTTTCTGTTGTATTTATTAATCATTGATTTAGAATTATAAAAATGAAAAGTTCTCCTTCCGTCCATCTGTCTGTCCGTCTGTCCACGTCCATCCTTCCTCACGATAACTTGAGAACACGATCACTTAGAGAGCTAAAATTTTCACATGACCTTTGATAAAAAAAAAGTAAATTTTAGATCGAAATTCAGACAAATCGGGTAACTCCTTCATTGGATTGCCATACAAAAAGTTTGTCTTTCACTATATATTTGGACACTGCCTGAGAACTCGTCAACGCAAAAAGCTGAAATTATGTACACGGAATTTTCATATAAACAGTAAATGGAATTTCAAAAATGAGATAAATTGGGCAACCCCTCCTTGCTGTTCCTATATAAGGAAAAGTCCTAGACATTTTTAATTGACTGAAAAGTTCTTCAGAATACGAATTCTTATGGAATTGGTTAAAACGATTTTTACGGTATGACGAACTGTTCTAGAAATATATGTGAAAAATCACTTCAAAAGTCAAACTTGCGCAGATGGGTGACCATACGAAATTACAAACGAGCATTTATCTAGGGTAACATAAGAATTGATCTTAGACCAATTCTTTTTACTTGTTTTTCTGTTTTTGTTTTTTTTTCTTCTTTTTTTTAACATTATATTTTAACCAGCTATTAGTTATGTATTTTCTTATAGTTATCTTATACTTTACTACTTATATTCTATTGCTCTAACTTATATATGTATTATACTGTTGCCGCTTTAGAAAAAAAAATCACTCATCATACGGATTTTAACGTTTGGTAGGGATTCTATTGAAATATTCAAATTTATTGGAGTTTTTAATAGTTATTATTATTATTATTATTGGGTAATGCAATTAGTAACATTAGTCTGTACGATCGGTAGACTGAATTAAGTAAATATAAAAATAACGCTGAAATAAATTTTCCTACCCTAATCTATTTCTCCTTCTCACGCTATCAATATAATAATACGAAGCTACAATCTATTATTTATCAGACTGGTATTTTGAAATATTTATATTTGTATTGTGTAATTTTACTCGCTTTCAACCACACTACACAACCTCACAGTATTTTTACAAGCTCCCAAGTAAATATTCGGAAATTTTTATATATATATAATTTAATATATATATATTCAGTTGACATATTTACGGAACTACAGTTAGCTAATTTAATTTAATTTAATTCAGTTTAATTCAATTTATATATTAAGAAAACGGAAATAAAAGAAAGAAGAAAGCATATAAATAAGAAACCAAATTAAAAATTAAAAAGAATATTTGATTAGTAATTAAAAGTATTTTGAGAGACTTTCTGAAAGCTGTCGCCACTCTAATTTCCATATACGTGGGATTTGAACAAAGAAAGAAATCACGAGTATTATTTTATTATAGCGCATTAACAGCAATTTATTATCTCTAGTTGATTGGCGAAATCGTATTCGACAATGCAGATATTTGGGCTCCTTTGATTGCAGTAACTAATAAAGGAAAATTCAATTCAATTCAATTTATTGGTTACGGTAAAGTACAAAAGATCTGAGATCTTAGCCTAGTACATTATAAGAAAAAGAGAAAAACTACATAAACTAAAACTAACTTATTTAATCGAAAGATATTAAAAAGAATAAGTTAACAATTTGAAAACAAGAAAAAGAAAAATAAGAGATGAAGAAATAATAGAAAAGCAAAAATTAGAGTAAGATTACAAAAATAATTAATTATTTAATTAAATTTGCTTGAAGTTCCATAACCTCATTCATTCGATTTACTTGATTAAATTTACTTGATTACATTTATTTGGTTATAATTTGTACAAATAAGAAATTTCTTTATTTATGTACATATCTATGAAGTTGAGAAAACAGTAATTTTGATTATATATGGTAGCAAGCATGTATTGGAAAGCTTAGTAATTATAGATAATAAAGATAATAAAGATAAAGATAAAATGAACGACGAACAATGAATTGTATATGAAGACGAAAATAATAATCTATTGAAATTCAAAATGAGTAAGCTTAGTTAAAATTAGATAGACTATGAGAAAAAAAATTAAACCAATCTAATATAGTATTTATTAAAAAAATTCTTTTTATAAGAGTGCGATGCGTTTAAACAAGTGCCATCAAAAAATTCAATCAATCTAATATTGTATTGGTCAGTGGTCTGTGTAATGTGTTTTCAGCAACACCCTGAACACCCTCAACAATCCCGCACGCCTTATGGCAGTAGGAAGTGAATTCTACAGGATGATGGCATGAACAAAAAATAAACGCTTGGATTGCAAACAAGAATATCTAGCCACTAGAAGATTATTCGTGCGCGCAGACCGTAGAAAAACAAGTTTTTCTTTCAAGAATAAAGGCTTACCATTCAAAATCAAATTGAATAAAAATATATTTAAGCTAATTTTCATATACGAGGAAAATGAACATCCAAGGAACTGATTGATGAACTGGGATACATGATCAAACCGGCGAAGTTTATATACATACAGTACTATAGAATTAAAGCATACATTAAGTTTATTGCGCGAGCCAGAGTCAAGGTTGCCACATATTATATCTCCCTGCGTGATGATTGGTAGTAAGAGTGATTTGGCTAGAGTGAACCGAGTGCTAAGTGGTGTATACGATGCGCTGCACCAAAGTTTGCCAAGATTTCCATATACCCTTGAGACTATAATGTTTTTACTTTGTCTAGAAATGGTATAGGCGTCGAACCAATATGTAATGGAGAAAATGTACTAGTAATAATAGACTTTCTGAATAGTACTATAGCCTGAGACTTGTCAGGATTTAACTTTAAATTATTTTTATGTGCCCAATTAAAAATAGCGCTCAAGTCCTGATTCATCTGTCGGATGCAGTTCTCTGTTAACCCACAAGGGCAACTCTGAACATAATCTGCATATCTTAAAATGTTGACAAATATGAGTATATCAGGAAAATCGTTTATATAAAGTGTAAACAAAAGTGGTCCCAATATAGATCCTTGAGGAACTCCCAAACGTAGGTCAAGGAAGTCAGACCACTTGGATTTAAATATTACCCTCTATTTACGGTTTTCCAAAAAGCTTTCAGTCTTATTGAAAGATTCCAAGCAGTCGAATCAAAATTATAAAAATTCTTCAACTTGCAAAGTAGACGCTTGTGATTAACAGTGTCAAAAGCCCTAGAGAAATCCAGCCGAGTAAGTATATATAGTAGGTCTATCTTTACCAATATCCAGACGCACATCATCAGTTAATTTGAGTAGAGCCGTGGTGCAAATATGATTAGACCTGAATCCATTTTGCCAAGGTGACAAGAGCTCATTGACATCGATGAATTCAGTGATACTTGTGGAGAAAACTTTTCCCAGAGCTTTACTGAGACAACATAAGATGCTTATGGGTCGATAGTCAAAACAATAGGGGGGATTTTTCCTCTTAGCAATTGGTACCACAAGGGCATTCTTTCACAAAGAAGAAATTTTAGAGGTCATTAAACAAGTGTTAAAAATATGTGTTATGAACAGAATAATGCATGGAAGCAGAAGTTTAATAAATTTTAAAGGAATATTGTCAGATCCAACCGCATCGGAGTACGCATTACGAAATGAGAAGCGATTCCGCACTCCTAATCATGGCTTGATATCAGAAATTGAAATAGAAGAAGTGTCGAAATCTAAGAAACTCTGGTTAAGACTATTAGGATCAATATCGGGATCAGAAACAAAAGAGAAGAAGTGTCTAAATCTAAGAAACTCTGGTTAAGACTATTAGGATCAATATCGGGATCAGAAACAATTTTCTTATTCACTCCAATTCCTTGCAAGTTTTTCCATAATTTTTTGAGAGGTAGCTCTGAGCTTAATTTGTTAGAATAATACACCTGTTCCTAAGAACCCGAAAAATTGCCCAATTGGGAAAAGACTTGCACCTTTTCCGGTGTAAATAAGCCTTGTCGCGATCTTTAATTAGTTTTTCCACATGTTTGGAAAACCAGGGGCACTTCAATTTCCTGACAATAACCCTACGAAGAGAAACGTATTTATCAAATAAGTACATCACTAGCTCATTAAAATAACAGACTTGATAATCAACCTCAGGTATATCATAAACATGGTTCCATAGCAGCATAGGTAATTTTAGTTTACCATAGTCTCTATATTGAAAACAGTTACTTGTCCCGCTATTCGGACGGTCCAAGTTGTAGTTCAGAAAGTGCAAATTATGATCGGAGATACCCGGAATGGATAATTGATACAGCGAAGCTACGATGTTTATGTCACCCGTAAGGAAAAGATCCAGCAACGTTGCAGTAGTAGGAGAGAGATGTGTTGGTTCTTTATTTACAATTTTAAGCTCAACTTGATGTAAGTTTGTGAGAAAGCTTGAATATGCATTTAATTCCTCTAGAAGGTTGAGATTAAAATCCCTCCGCCTATTATATGAGGATAATCTGAACAAATTTCGGAGAGTGTTTCGTATAACAGAGATAAGTTAGAAACATTGGGTGGTTTATATACAGAACCCACAAGACAAATGTTTTCTCCACCAAAAAGTTCAAGAAATATGAACTCTAATTCATTTGTACCCGACGTTGCAATTATTTTGCACGAGATGTTCTCACTAATATATATTGCGACCCCACCCCCGCGCCTCAATGGTCGTTCCCACCTGTATAACTCAAAGCCAGGAATGTGAACTAGAGAATCAGAGGTTTTAACCAAGATTATGATATACAAATTAAATCAACTTTCGAGTCCGAGAAAATGCCCACAAGTTCGTCGATGCAGCCAGTAAGGCTGTGTGCATTAATATTACACACTTTTAATCCAGGTAATTGTTTAGGAAAAAGACGTAACATGACATTAGTACAATTTATCCCATCCATGCCACCACCCGCAAGGTTATCGCCCGCAACAACCAGTAAGCGGGACACGAAGAGGGCATAAATGGACCACCGAAAGCACACCACCCATTACCATGAAAGTAGAAAAAAACATAAATAATCTAGATAACAATAATATTAGAAACTTATTATTATGCGTATGGGAAAGAAAAGGAAAGAGAAAATAATTAACTTTTGATTGTAAATATTCAATACAGCATTACTCAGTAACCTCAAGTTGATGTAGGTCTATAACTTATGACGCCTCTAAAGTAGATAGTTCAAGTTGATGCAGGTCAGTAACTTTGGACGGCTCCACAGAAGCTGCACTCTCTACAAAAACAAAGTCATTCAAAATAAAAACATCAGTCAACTTCCCCTCAGCTTTCATGTTGGTCATACAGATATCCAGGTTCACCAGAGTGAATTAGGACATAGAGGAATATTAAGACTTTGCGCTTTAGGTAAGAGTTGATCGAGCAGCCAACCAATAAGACTCTGTACGGAGTTATATGCTGACAACGTTTAAGAGGAGTCAGTATTCAGGAAAATTTTCAATTTAGATATAAGCGAACCTGTAGGTAATAAAATATACTATACGTAGGTTTGTGTCCTGAAAGTGAGAAAATTCATATAAAATTAGCCGAGACCTAGACCACGAAGAATTTTAGAACATCTACCGCAAAAGACAGAAACCCAACATCCGACAAAACCATACAATTTAAGACGAAAAAAGAATATTTGCAGTTCAAATAAATTGAAAAATTTTAACGGGAATAAACTCTCCTAAATTGATTTTGCCCATAATTGTTAAATATGATATTTTCCTTTGTATTGCAACAACACTCAACGAAATATTGTAATTTCTCGTCGGTGAAATATCCAGAGACAAAACAAGCACTATTTGAGTCAAATAATTATAAAAAGCGCCAATAAAAATGAAAAAATTCGACGTTATTTGCTAGATCTAGGCTTTATCTTTCTAAAATAATCGCAATTTGAACAAATGAGAATACCTACTCACAGGAATTTGATTTAAAAGACTTTAATTTTTACCATTTTTTACAAGTTTCCGAGCTAAAATCTCCAAACCAATACACGCTTTTAATTTTTGCCGACGTTATTTACTAGACTTCTTCAATACCTTTAATTTAAGATATAAATCATTACTCTGCTACAAATAGTTTGCCAGAAATTCGCATTGAAAAATGTATGAAACTTGCAAATCTTGGTAAAATGGGGTAATAGAAGAGCTTTTACGAGTTGCAAGTGGATATTTGTTGACAGTAATTCTGCAGATAGCCACGGTTTGCGTAATCCCCCATAGATCTTAGAGAGTATCAGTTTGACGTGATCACAACAACTTAACTGTCCACTTAGCTTGACCCCAAGATTGGTGTCCGAATTCACAAAACGCAGCGGGGAGTTGTCAAGAAAAATGTGTGGGATATCACGTATGCACGTATGTCATACAAAGAGTTGTAGATAGGAAGACAGTGTGGTTTGCCAGGGATTAGTGAACGGCCGTTGTTGATCGACCAAGTGTAGATACGGGAAAGATCATCATTAATGCCAGCAGCACAATCTTCTATTAGACCAATAGGCCTACTTAGGTATACTTGTACATCATCAGCATAGGGATGAAGCTGAGCATGTTGAATCACGTTTGACAAGTCATTAATAAACAAAGAAAACAATAGCGGGTTCAACACAGATCCTTGGGGTACACCACAGAAAAGGGGCAGTAGGGAGAATGAGGAGTCTCCAATTTGTACCTTTTGAAACCTATCAGTGAGGAAACTATCGATTAAGGAGATCGCAGAGGAAGAGAACTTAAAATTACTGTAAAGCTAATCTAATAGCTTAGAGTGACTAATGATATCAAAAGCTTTTGAGAAATCCGGTAGGACAAGTATGCCAAAGTTGTTGGAGTCGAGAATCAGGCGAAGATCATTGGAGACTTTTAGTATAGCAGTTTCACAACTGGGTCCTGATCAAAGGCCAGATTGAAATTGTATTAAGAGATTATTGGCTTAGAAAAATTCTGAAATCTGAGACGACAAAATTTTTTCAAATACTTTAGCAAAGTAGCAGAGAATGCTAATTGGCCGGAAATCAATAACTGATCCAGGGGAAGGTTTCTTGGCTACTGGTGTGATGATGGCTATTTTCCAAGCTTTAAATTCAATTCTATTGGATATCCCAATAAATTCAGTTTATACGAACTTACGTGATCAAAATGAGCAGTTCGTATATTAAAGATTATTCAGTCGTTGAAGGTAACGTCAATTCGTCCTGCATAAAGTGAGCCAAGTTTCGGGAAAAGTATACCTCCCTATGTAAAGTACGGTAATAGAAGAAGTTTGACAAATTTTGAACGAAGATCAGGCGATAAAATTCTTACGGAGAAGCAGAGCTTACGCAGTCCAACGTATACCTTAAACATTACATCTTTGACATAACCGTAGCACTTCATTTACTGGTCTAGGCATACTCCCATATTCTTTATCTGACTCATGAAGAGCAGGATTGTCCTATTTAGCATTATGGAATAGATTTCCGCGAGGAGAGAAATAGTTTGGCTAAGTAGTATACACTAAGACTTAAGTGGATTTAACGTCCGATTATTGTTATAGAACCATTTAGTAATTCGGTCAATGTCACAATTCTTACGCTCAAAACAATCTTCTATAAATCCGATCGGTCTGCTCCAGTAAAATTAAACGTCATGCGCATACAGTTTATGAATTTATTTCAACATCCTGCAGGACATCAGGAAGATCGTTAATGTATGTATATGCAAAAAAGGATAGATCCAAGAACAGAAATCTCATTGTAGACTTTCACTCTTTGCTCAAGGTTAAGTAGGAAAACTTTTGCTTAAATTACTGGTCGATCTGAAGAAATGATTAAATGAAGCCAAAGCGAATGCTATCAGAGACTTTACAGATGTCTAGGAGGACTAGAATGCTTACAACGCCATTATCAAACGCTTCGTGAATGTCAGTTGTCTTAGCTGTGTTAATTCAAAACTGTATCTTGGATGAGAACCAGACCGCCAGAAATTACATAGTTTTATATTTAAATGTCACATATCATTGTAAATTTACTAATTTTAACAGTGTCAATTTTTGTGCCAATATTTATCCTTGTAAAATTATACAGGGTGTTTCCGTTTAGGTTGTTCATAGAGCAGGAGGTAATAGTACTCACTTAGACGAGCAAAAAATTATATGGAACGGGGGGGTCCACATCAACCATTTGGGAAATAGAGGGTGATTAAGAAATTATGCTAGTCTTTCACAAAACACCCTGTTTCTTAAAAAGGACAGGGTTTATGGTTACAGTCAATAGTTCGTTCTTTGTATGCGGAGCATGGCCCTTCCAGCGACTGTTCAACCAGTCCCGCACTCTTCTCCTCACAGGTGTTCTGGTGGTCTAAATTAAGAATTTCGAATTTTCGTACCATTTTTTTACATTGACATTTCTTTTGTTAAAAAAACAAAAGTAGTTAACATAACTTTTGTTTTTATATAAACTGTAAACTGTGGATTCTCGTCTTTAATTTGACCTACTACATCCAATCTTTGACTGTGACCGTATACCCTGTACTTTTTAAGATACAGGGTGTTTTGTGAAAGACTAACATAGTTTCTTAATCACCCTGTATCTCCCAAACGGTTGATGTGGACCCAACCTGCCATAAAATTTTTAGTTCGTCTAGGTGAATGCTATCATCTCCTGCTCTATTGACTACCTAGACGGAAACACCCTGTATAATTTCTTTTTGTTTTACAATAATTAACCAATAATAACAATCATTTTATTTTGAATAATATTTCGTTTAGAAAAAAAAATATTAATTCAATATTGATTAACTACTGTTAAAATTTACAAAAGCAAAATGTATTTTAAAAATAAATAAATGAAGTCAGAAATTATATTTTAGGGATTGTCTCTTAGATACCTTAGAGTTCAATGCCTATCCAACAATGGAAGATAATTTTTATTGAAAATGCTCAAAATAATAATAATCATAAATAACAGTAACACATAAATGTCTTCATTTTGTATCTGATTATATTTTGAAGAGATAAGAAAAACTTTACGACATTCTGTGTAAAAGAAAATTACAACTTGAAACGTGTTTTTAGGTAACTAGGATAACCTTAAAATTTCTAACGTGTCCGAGGACTTAGATCTCAGGGCTATAAAACAACTTAATTTTTTATTTTTGTTTTTTTAATATATATGCATCTCACAAAGCCATGTTACCACAATAAATTCTGAAGATTCACATTAGCCTATAACACGTATTTGTATACATTTAAAACAGATCTCCATTTCTGATTATATATTAGCCGCGCCTACGCACTTAAAAAAAAAACATCTCACATACCTACAGTGACCTGACCAATCTCAATTTGTTTCTATGTCAATGAACCACCTATAATTTATGTAGAAGGTACGCGTGCGTAAGTATATAATTTGGTGGTCTATCAAAGCTGAAAAGAGTATTAAAAAAAATATGAACCACTTCAATGGGAAACCCCAAATTGCGTTAATCAGCCTGAACTCGACCTTGACCGAATTAACAGAATCAGTGAATCAGGGTAGAAGAAGAATTTTACAATGTCCACCAAGCTGTTGTGTCCGTCCGGCGTGAATATAGTAAAATCGAAATTAAAAAGGAGAAAAAAAAGCATTTAAAATCCCACTATCTCACCTGTTAAGGTCTCGATTTCATTGTTCTTTTGAGTGTAATATTAGCTGTCGATTCATATAGCTTGACATGGGTGACAAGATAGCTGAGACTGAGAGATCTTTGTTTTTAAAAGGTTTCGACTAATATACCTGGCCGAGGCGTAAGGTGTACCCAATTAAATTAATGTTGTAATTTATGCAGTTATTTTATTTCAGTGGAAAATATATTTGTCGATTTAATTTCATAATATTCTCGTCGTTATTGTGCTTTATGAGAGAATACTACAAAAAGAAAAAACAAAAACAAATGAACAATTTATGCGGTCTGCATTCTCTTACAAATTACTTTCTCGTCTACCTATAAAAAGACATTTGTGCGGCATATCAAGATGGAGATAATTTAAAATCACAAAAAGCGTTATTAATCTTGCGGTTTGAGTTAATTGTCATTTTGTTGAAAGGAAGCAAGCAGGTAAATGAACTCTCTGTTGTCGGATGATTTAGCACTTTGACAAAAAACCAGAGTTCAACATTCGTCATATTTATATTTATATATATATATATATGTAGGTATGAATGTTGAACTGTGGAAAATTTGCGAAATTAATTTTGTTGTTGTGAGAGGTTCTGATATTCTCAGTAAGATAAATCGAAAAATTTACAGGGCTCCGCTGGTAACTACTCGTAAATATTTATTTAAGTGGACGAATTTATGTCGAGAATTGTTCTTAAAAAATCTGTTAAAACCACAAAAAAGCATTGGAAAAAAATCAACTTATACCCAATTGTAAGTTTCATATCAGTAATCAGTAGATGAGATAAAAATTAAAAAAAAAAACATTGATAATGTTGTGAAAATGACATGACATGCTGCAGTTGAACTCCAGAGATATTAAAAAATTATTTCTATCCATCCAACCACATCATAGTTTATTGCCTACTGCTGATAACAGATTAGAATTAAATGCTTTTATGCAGAGACAACAATAGCAATAAAATTTTATTTTAAGTACAAAAAATACAAATTTTTTTCTTTTACAATATGAATTGTAGAAAGTAAAAAAAAAATTAAGGCTATGAATGAAAAAAGCAAACAAAAAATTAGTTAATAAAAACAAAAATGATGAATACGACAAAAATAAAATAAATTACACTAAACTAATATAATAAGAAAAGTAAAAAGAGAGTAATGTTGTACAGAGAGAAAAGATATCTGAAATACTAAAAACCCATTTTTTAAAAAAATATTTGATGACTTTATTGCAAATGTTCTACCGACAGTCGTGCATTGAACATCATATAATAAAAGATTCATTCCACTTGCGATTTGCGAATAGTTTAGGAAAAGTACGACGACGCGACGGATCTAGAGTTTCTTATCCCAAGTAACATTGGAGGTTGAATTTCCTATCTTTGAGGACCAATCGACCTATTTTGGTTAAAATTACGTAAATTAGACTTAAGAATTTAACCTCAAAGGCCACTCTCGTTTAAGGTTAATTATGAAGGAAATTTTACTTAATAATTCCTTAAATTAAGTCCTCAAAGTAATCTGGACTTTGTAGTTAATTATTAGGAAAAAATTACATAATAATTCCTTTTTAATTTACCTCCTCGTAGGAATTAGGAGAAATAAGGAAATAAATAAAGTAAGTAAAAAACGAGTTTTCAAACAAAACTGAGGCCAAGCCGCATGAAAAAGTAGAAAATAAACTTTCCTTCACACACAAAGGTGGACTCAGATTTTTTGTTTGGGACATTTCTCTTGAATATTCTTTCTCTTCAGGAATCAAAGCACTTATTACCTGTGATTGATCATACTGAAATATATCGGTGATTGTCAGCGAATAAAATCTGATTCCACCTCTGTGTGTGAAGAAAAGTTTATTCTCTACTTTTTCATGCGGCTTGGCCTCAGTTTTGTTGGAAACTCGTTTTTTACTTATTTTATTTTCTGCCTTTTTCACGTTAACTAAATTGTTATTACGTGGTGCATGGAGATATTTTAAAACAACTTTATGACGACTGAAAAGACACAGGTTTACTGAATTTTCCCGACTTTCCATGTTTTCCACAGACTTTTCCTATTACTATGAAATTTTTTTAAAAATTTACATGAATTTTCCTCGATTTTTCATGCAAGTTTTCATGATTGTTGAAGAGAAAGTATTGATGCCAGTAGAACAGAAAAAAATGATTCCGCATAGCTTATAGAACTTTTTTGTCCGAAAATTTTCCGGAAAAGTTGGAAAATTTCGGAAATTCCAGAAAAATTGAAAATTCTGCACTTTTCCTGAAACAGATTTATCACTAATCATATCTATGAACTTCTCATTTCGCTCTACAACTTTGTCTTAGGTTGCAAAACGCTCAAACGGTTCCTTGATCTGAAAAACTCCGGAAAAGCGTTTTACATGAATTTTCCTCGATTTTTTCTGCAAGTTTTCACCATTGTCGGAGAGAAAGTAATGATTCCAGTTTATAGGGAACTTGATCCTGCATAATTTAGAAAACTTTTTTACCGGAAAATTTTCCGGAGAAGTCGGAAAATTCCGGAAAATTTTTTCGGAAAAATCGAAAAACTCTGCATTTCTCCTGAAACGGATTTATCACTAATCAAATTTGTACCAAAATTTTCAAATGATTTTTCCCAATTTTCCGGATTTTCCATGGAAATTTCCGGTTCAAATTTTGATAGATTCAATTGTCACACGACATGAACTTGTGTACCAAATTTCAGCTCGCTGTGATGACGAAAAGTGAGTCTACGAGAGTGTCGAAAATAGTAAAAAAGAAATATACAGACAGACAAATTCGTGTACGAGTTAGAGGGACGAGCTGGCCTCAATAAGGAAAATTTTCTAAATATGAGGCGAATTTCCTTACTTTTTACCTAAGCTTTACTTAACTTTGAGGTCAACTTTAAGGATATGTATGGACTTTGTAGTTAGATCTATTCCCAAGTTCAAGGCACGATAACGTAAATATTCCCTAAATAATTCCCTATTCGATTGTGTTCGCTCTCAAAGTCTGAATTCCCAAAAAAGTTAACCTCAAGGTAAATTGGACTAAATGGCTACGTTTGGCGAAATCCCTAAAAGTTGAAATTACGTAGGTAATACTACAACCAAAAATTTCATTTACTTTTGCTTGGCTTCATTATCACTGGAATTATTGAACTGCTCTTCCCATTGAATCATTTCATCAAGATTACAAATGTTGCTCCTATTTACGACACATTTATATCGGAATCAGTCAGGCTCTGGAATACCATTTGCATCTTTTCTTAAAGATGCTACACTTGACTTGGGCCAATAGATACACTAAATTATTTGCTTCCCAACCATGCGGAATATACGCATATTCAACAGCGTTTGCATTCACCCGCTTTTTAACAAATCTTGTATCCAAATGATGATGTTAATCACATGGTTTACAATTTTTAAGATGTAAATAAATCAATTCAATTCTTTCGATTGTCAAATCTCTTTTGCCTATTTAAGGCGAAATTCCATAATTTAGGGCGAAAGTTATTGTAAGTTGAAATTTATTTATAGAAACAAATTATCATAACCTTTGAACACAAAATTACCTAAACAAGGATTTTTGCCCTCAAAGTCGAAAAATTTGGTTATTTCGTTAGCCATCCAGGAAATTCGTCGTATAAGGAAAATTTGTAAGTTAAACTAACTTTTAGGTCGAGAAATGTAATATGGCCATATTTATTTAACAAAACATGGCTGCCATATATTAAAGGAATGAATAGCAAATTGCATAATACCTTAATTTCATTTTTTCCATAGTTACTGCAAAAAAAACCCAAATAAATGATTTTTTCTTAATTTCAGAACGATTAAAGAATATTTAAATTAATTTCAATGCTCTAAATCGGAAATCAAAGAATAATTTTAAAGAATTTAAAATTATTATTATATGAGGAATTATAGTATCCCTAAGTTTAATAATTAAAATGTAGCTGGTATGGGAAATTAAAATAACTTTTCTTCTTTTCACCAACGTTTTCCATTGAATTTCAACGCTTCTTCAGGGCTATAAATATACATAACAAAGAATTCATTTACAATAGTAATACATTAAAATTATCTTTCAATTACCTCAAGAAATTATAAGTAAGAATTATAATAATTATTGTTAAAATTACACATTAAAAGAAAAGTTAAACAAATTGTAAGGAGCAACCAAAAAAAAATCTAAAAGAAGAAAAGTTATTTTAATTTCCCATACCAGCTACATTTTAATTATTAAAATTATTATTTATAATATTTTTGAAGCACGTTGGTGTTTTTCGAAAAATTATTTCGATATTTATCAATAAAAATTTTCTCGTTTTGAATTTAACTCCTAGGAGCTGCGTGAATTATATTTGAATAAGGCCATAATTTCTAAATACTTTGTTAAAGTAATAATTCTCATAATCTTTCAATTTGGAGTTATCTGCCTTGTTCATAATATTTACATTACCTATACACATACAATTCTTATAAAATCTAATTCCTTCTATATTAACACACACCTTAGCATGAGTTAAACTAGGTAGAAAATAGGTCGAGATCAAGGAAAATTTACGTAAATTCGACGTGAAATTTACGTTAAATTTACCAAATCAAGGAAATAAGTCCAGTGCCCTGTAGGGAAATATTCCCTAATTTCCCTAATATTTAGGTCGATACGACGTCCTCTCATTCTCCACTTACGTAAATCGGACGTAAATATTAGGTAATCTTAACTCCACCACAATTAGTCGCTGCCCTAATTTACGTCGAATAGACGTAAATTCGACCTGAAAAAGAGGGAAAATGTTACTTGGGATATCTAGTCGATTACAAAAAGTTCAGTTTCTCGAAAAAATACAATGACTTCCTGTTATATATCAGTTTATTTAGAAGTTTTAATCTTCCTCGCATTGAGTAATTCTCTAGAGGGCAACCAAGCAAGGTCGATATATACTAGTAGGGTGATATATCCAAGGCAGCTTGGATAGATAACGTAACTCGTATGCAACCAAGAGTCTTCTATGGCAAACTGAGATGAGAATATTATGCAACCATAAGTAAAATGATGGAATCGTATCACAAGGGCTTTAACCCTTTTTTTTTAAATGAATGACTTCATTTTTTTTATTTTTTTTAAATTTTGTCAAAACTGCCTCGATTAACCGAATCAGTAAAAATTTGTTTCTAATCGCTTTTTGGTTGTCCAAATGTGATGTAACCATTTCTGCCATGGATATCGTATTTTTTTAATTTTTATGATTTCATATCTTATGCCCGCCACAATTAATATGGACATTTACAAGAATAATTTTTAGAGCGGGGTATAATCTACTAAAAAAAACTTTGATTCTTCCATGGACAACACAAAACCCACCAGATCCATTATTGTATTCATCTGTCCAGCTGTAAGCGACACATTAGAGTTCGAAAAAGTATTACGTCTCTGGTGTTTCTTAAATTAACTAAATACACAGAAATTAAAGTATATCAATATTTTATAAATTTATGAAAATACCAATGATCACAAAGACAGTAGGAATACAAATCTTTTGAGTAAACGAACTTATATTTACTCGATTATCATGGGATGGCTAACGGAGATGTACTTGTACATAGATTTAAAAAGGATATTTACTCAAAATTTGGTCATTTTTGCGTCTGCATTATGCATATACACGACTTCCTGATTTCATTTTTTTTTCTCTAATTGAACCTTACATTCCGCTACGCCCGCCCTCCTCACCTTTCCACAAGCATCTAGTTTTCAATTAACCTTTCCATTTCCAGCACACTATTCCATTTCCAGCAGACCATTCCATTCCCAGCGCACCATTCCATTTCCGCTTCAGCCATACAGTTGAAACTTCGTCAGCCTCCCATTTCTACTATCAACCTTGCCACATTAGCCTGTTATCATTCACCCCACTCCCAACTCTCAATCCCCTATCAAAAAGCTTTAAAATAGCCAGTCCACCCTGTCCGAATAATTTTGTCACTATAAATAAATGTCACAATTATTTTGTCATATATTAAATAGAATTTTTTTTTCCTTTCTTTTTTGTGTTAATTATGCACAAGCCTATGAGAAGTTTATTAATAAAAAATAAACTGAGAAAAAAAATTGGATTACAGCAGTTATATTAATTTCTTCGCTCTTCTGTATGTAAATTGCATTGTCCGAATAATTGTGCCAAGGACTATACATGATTTTATTTAATCACGTAATATTGCGTAAATGATATCCCTTTGCCGATTCATTACATTTTGAAATAATTCCGGAAATATTTTAAAGTTTTACAAAAATCAAGATTTATTTCCATCTCTTCTGCGAATTTATTTTTACTTTGCGGATTTTATTTCATTATGACATCTTACCGTCGAAATTTCAGAGAATTTCTTTCATTTTTAATAGCGGAATTATTTCGTGCGAAGTTAATTTATGGAGCTAAATTTTTATTTATTTAACATTTGCCCCTAGGAATGTCACTCTACACGTTTTGTGATGAAGGTAAGATAAATTGTAGAAAATAATCCACAACCGCCGTAGTTTTCATTCAAAATGCCGCGGGTTCAATATATAAGATGTAAAAAATAAATTTTTTTTTGTGGTTTGATAGCGTGGGTTGGCGAAAAGTTGGCCTTGGCCTCGTTTAAAAAAGAAAATTATCCTACTATCATGAAAATAGATCATATGCACCTAAAATCAAATATTTTATGTATGCTATCTATACGAATCGAAATTATGGTACAATTTGCCATTTGGAATTAAAATCTTCTGTCTTTTACTGCATACCATAATTTTGGAATAATTGTTAAATAACATTGCTGTAACCTGTAGACGCAACTTAAGATAATTATCAATGAATTAAGAGTCCCCGAAGTCAACAAAATTTAACCGATAAAGGGTCCTTCGAAGTGTAGTTCCCTAATGTTAAGCCTGCAAAGCAAGTAAAAATTTCTTTTACAAATCGTTGGTTTCATAGAAAACTGATGTGAGCATCGTTGGTATGCATAACCACTGCATTATTTCACCGAATTCACATTTGCTTTACTATCCAAGGTGATTACTTGAACTCAATTGTTGAATTAGTTATGTAAGTTGTTTTAAGCCGTGGAAGCTAAAAGGTTTTAAATTTATATTAAAAAAAGAGTGAAACTTAAACCAATATTCAAGAAGTTAAGAAAACATAGAATCAATTAAATGTTTGTCTATCAAACTGTGTCAAGGTTAAAAGACAGTGACACTGAAAAAAAAAGATTAGTTACTTTACACCAATGAATTTCATCGAATCATATTCGTTAAGAAAACTTAGTTGTTTTAGCTAATCTTGTTTAGTCATAACATTTGTGAATTCAACTAATTGTTTAGGTAGATTTGATAATTTTTCGGAATTTCGTATACGAGCATCCTTTATTTTTTCAATAAATTTTGTTGTTTGAAATAACTAATTTTTACATAATGAGTTTCGAAGAAATACGAATATCAGAGTCTTTCAACAAATTCAATTCTCCCAATTAACTAATTGATTGGTTGATTTTGAATAACGCATTATTTAAAATAACTGAAACATTAGTTTGAAGACATTAGTAATCAAATAATCGAATTTGTTAAAATATGTAATAAAATTGGAAAGTTCAACTAATTTTTTAGTTGATCATAATAATAAAATGCTATGAATTTAATTATTATTTTTATATGATTTTATCTGCCCACAGTGGACTGACAATATTTTTAATAAAGAGGAAAAAAAACGTTCGGTATTAGTAAACACTCATTAGTACGACTGCGAGTTTCTGACTACTATAGACGCTGAAGACAATATTAAGCAAACCCCGTATATGCACTCAGTATAAGTTCTGAGTGTGAATTATATGAGGCAAAATTTTCTGATTTGTTGGTTCATCGAATGTATAAGTCGAAATTACGAATTGGGTTTTAATATGTCCAAACGAAATTCAAATTAAAAAAAGATGTGTCAAAGCAAAGGTTAAGATTTTTAGATTCAACAAATATATTAGTTTAATTTAATGATTTTGCGTATAAGTTTCTAGAACGATGAAGCGACAGTAAAAATGGTTATGATTCATTTTGCAGGTAATTTCTCAGTACAAGAACAAATTGGCCCTAAATGTTTTCCCAGAACACTTAAAATATTGTAAATTTTGTATGGCAATACCACGGGTTTCAAGATTTCTTCCATTTATGAAATTATATTTATTATTTTTTCGAACATGCCATAGACGGACAAACGAGCAGACATGCATAAATCAAAATAACAATTATGCGTGGGTGTCCAATCCATTTTTCCTTTATCAGTAATATGCGTTACCAGCGAAATGATAAACTCAGTATAATCTAAGAGATTTCATCTAGGGTATAAAAATAAATATTATTGATGCAGTGATTTAAAATTTAAAGTCATGCGAATTTTATTTTATTCATATCAACTAATGTAATTCGTTAATTTAGAAAATTGTGAAGTTACATCATATTAAAAAAATCTATCAATTTACTTGTTGAATTTATTAATTGCATAAATTCGATAATATAACAAATTATATTCCTAAAAATAAACAAACAGTGGTGTTGTTTCTGCGAAAAAATTAATAATTTTATATGTTGATTTTACTAATATGTCTTCTGATATATGATTAGTTAATTTATCATCAAATATTTATTAACTGAACTAATTGAATTGGAAGCTACAACTAAAGTATTTTCCAAAACAACTACGAGCAAATCAACTAATTCCAATTAGAAATTGTAACTACTTGACACTTACAATTTTATTAATCACTAAATTGTTTTTCCAAATAAATTTACAGCAATTACTAATGTACAATCAACTAATCGTGATTTGTCGTTTTAACTAATAATTTTTTTCAGTGTAGACACACTGCAAGGACAAAGATGATGATTAAAGTGATACGAGAACGAATATGAAGGAACAATACAGAATATTTATACACGCTTTATAAAAGGTGGTCATCAGCACACACTTAGGATATTACAGAATATTAAAAAGGTATATTGGTTTTAAAGCCCACGAAGAAGACTTATGCGATTTCAGATGTCCAGAAAAGGAAAAAACTTTTAAAGAAGTAAATCGCTTTGGTAGAGACGCTCTGATGGATAGGTTCTCTTTTTTTATATGAAATCATTTTCAGTAACCATAGGTTAAATCAATTGCTGACTTGCCTGAGTTAAAAAGAACAATTCCCAAGGTCCATTTTCAACCATGATTTAGGTGGTGGTTTCAAAAGCAAGTCATTTACCATTGATTTCCATGGAAAAAAGTGTAAAATTGAATTAAGAATATTATTTGAAGGAAGTTTTAGAGGAACACGCCTTTGCAGAAGAAAAAAAATATGTTAAGAACGGCCTTTTGTCTTCCGACCGGACTCAGCGAAGAGTGAAATGAGAATCAATTTCCCAGTTTTGTTTCTAAAAATGAATGGCCTTCTTCCCCCCTCCCCCATCACCGCCAATTTAATCTCATTGGATTACTGTATGTAGGTAATAACGAAGAAAAAACTTTAAATTGATAAAATAACATAAATTAAAACTTTCAAAAGAGAAATCATAAAGATATGTGCCAGTTTTCCTAATCAAGTAAACTAGCCCGAAATGGCGAAACAGGATCGAACCTTCGAGGACCAAAAAGAAATCTAATGCAATTATTGAAAGCAACCTGTAACCTACATATGTGTTACCTACCTTAGGAAAAATCGTGCTTCTGAAAGTCAAAAGGGCAAAAATCAGAGTTTTAATTAGTTTTAAACGAATTCTTAGTGTAAGTTTTATTGAGTATCATGAGGACATTATAACAGCATTTCATTCTCTGGTTTAAAATAATTCCAAGATCATCCTCATCGTATACTCTATTATCGAATATAATGCGTTGCAATTTCCCAGGGTTTAGCCGTAACCAGTTAAATATGGCCCAAGAGTTGATTCTGTCTAGGTCACAGTTTATGTGCGCGACACAGTCCTCAAGAAGCCCGATGGGTCTATTTAAATATAATTCCACAGCATCTACGTACAAGTGAACTTTGGCATCACAGACAACCTCCAGAAAGTAATTTAGTAAATAACCGAACAACACTGGGCCTAGTATAGATCCTTGGGGTACACCATACAATAGAGGAAGTACCATAATTACCGACCTTAATTCGCTGACTACGCCTCATCAAAATGTTCCCTATCATGAATACATCCGCAGTACAGAAGCTATAGATGTTGAAACTTTTTGAAACAAAATGCTGTGTACAATACTGTTGGCGGCTTTAGTGAAATCCAGGAGTACTAGTGCAGTAAAGTAATTAACATCCATTGTAGCTCTAAGGTCAGATGAAACTTTTAGAATAGCAGTTTCACAACTATGGAACGAACAAAACCCAGACAGTAATGCCTTTCTTTTCATGTAATCAAGGATTTGTCTGTTCATTAACTTTGCCAATACTTTGGACAGACATCATCTTAGACTTATTTGCCTGAAGTTAGTAGGAGGCTCTGGAGAACATTTCTTCGGTATGTGTAAAACTGTAGCCGACTTCCAGTTAGCAGGGATGACAGTTGTCGCCAAGCATGAGTTATTTATATAAAGGTTATTAGGGCCAGTTGCATCGGACTTGATTACGTTAATACAAGGATTAAGTTATTTTCTTCAAGGTAAATTCCACAGATGGAGAAAGTATATCAGAGATCCTGATCGCCGAGCCTATACGGTGATAGTTAATTAATTCGACACTTTTGAAATATTTCACGACAATACACTTAAGGATATTATGCTGCACTAGCTAGGCTAACCCGTTGTTGCGCCCCTTGCGTAGACCTGGAGTGCAATGTGTTGGCTCTTAAATATTAAAAGATCTCGAGGTTCTGCCCAACTGCTATACAAAATTGATTATCTTTCTTTAAATGAGATCATTATGGGGGTTGCCATATTGCCGTCCATTCTTAACCACATCAATTGAATTTCAATTGCTCCGTTAACACTAACCTAGGTATATTAAGCTCTCCTGGACTAAAGCTTCAATCAATTTCATCTTTTCCATATACTCTTGTCTGTCACAAATTTTTCGATAGAGTTTTTTTGGGCGAAGATTAATGTGTAATTTTTGGGAAAAAACGGCTTGCAATAGTTGTCAAAGCAGAAAATAAAAAGAGTTGAAGCATAGTTCTTTTTTTAATTTGTGGGCCTTTTAAAATAAGAAAAAACATATAGTAAGAATATTTTTTTTTACAAAGACTTCCCGATAGCCTTTTTGATTCGAAACAGGAATTTTGACTTTCCCTTTGTATATTGTGCTTAATTGATAATCCGCCTATGTTTCGACCTCTTCAATGTATCTTGTAAATGCTGTGTTATCAATGGTTTTCATCCTTCTTAAAGGAGTAAATGCTAGATATAAATAAGTAAATTAAATTAAGTTGTTTGTATAATTTGTTATGGGACTTTGAAAAAAGAGTGATGGCTGGAGGACGTGAACTCCTGTCTGCTAGCATTAGCTCACAACTAACTCCGTGACAGCGGTATCAGGACGGCACGCTAACACCTCGGTCTAATTGCGGAGAGCTCGGGATGGGTTCACCAAAAAAAAAACCTGACTGCCACGTTGCCATACATAAACAAAACTAAATTCATGCCTAATAGTTGGAAGAAACAAAAAAGCCGAAGATCTACAACAAAAAGCACATCACACTGATCCTGAAGGGACCGCTTACCACACTCATCTGATGAATATCCTAGGGATCGGATGTTGATATCCATTTTGCCGTCCCCGGCCGCCCGTGATACCGCTGGCATCTGATTTGCGATGTCCATTTTCACACCTGTGGAAGAGAGAGACCCCAGGGGAAGGAAAAAGAAGACAAATGAGCTAATGTTTACTCCATAAAATGCATTTTATTTTAAATTCCGAGTGAGTACAAACAATTTTTTGGTTAATCTTATAATCACCCCCGCAGATAGTAATCCATGTAGACTTGTGGATAGTTAGCTTATTATAGTTGCCGGATGAGATTTTGAACTAAAAATCACCCCGTAGATAGTAATCCATGTAGGTCACTGACGTCCAGATGCAAAGAGAGGAAATGTCACGCAAATGGTCCACGTTATAGTGTCACTTAAATAGTCATTAGCTCCATGGTACACAGAGTTATTGGTAAAACAAGTCTGCACAAAGATGGATATGTACTAGCGTAAGTGCAGCGCCGAGTTTACAGTCCTAGATCAAAATTTCGTCAGGACTATGCTCCGGTGGTATACTGCCGCCGACAGTCCAACAATGTTCTTTAAGATAACTTACAACTAGGTGGTCTGATAATGCGTAAAATACAAATATACAGCAGTTTTATTCCAAAACAATGCGGGATACTAGCGATAAATGGCCTTCAACCTATGTAAAACTTATTCCGGAAAATGGTGGGTTTTACATGGTACGAGCTATACGAATACTGTACTGACATTACAAACTGCGAACACGTTTTTGCTACCAATGAACTCCAAGTAACTTATATCATGAGGCAGTACTAATACTAATTTATTTACATGAAAAGAGATATTCAACTAGAAAAATTTTGATACACATATACGATAGGTACTAGATACCCCTTTAATGCAAATATGGCGATTAAACTAGAAAGCTAATACCACTCTGTTTCCAAAGCCGAATATATCTTCCGCCTGTCGCTGACAATTCAATCCGATTACTACAAAAGTCACCAATAATGACAACTCAACTTGCATATATAAGACATGGCAAACTCGATCCCAAATGATGGGTGATTTTAGTCCTTATGAGTCACTAACTAAGTGAATATGCGATTGCAGGCATGATTTTAAATCAATATGCTTATTTAAAATTAGTCCTTAAATGAATTACTATGCGATTGCAGGCATACAGCCGCTTCTCACTCGATCTACTATGACGTTTGAATCCATATATTTATATAAAATAAATCCCTAGATAAATTATTTTCGATTGTAGGCGTACCGCCGCTTGTCCACTTGACCTCCAATAAGGTTAATTCAATTTAGTTCAAAGAAAAATAGATTACACATAAAAAAAACTAGCCAGTCTCCCTCTCACGGGCATACCACAGCTTTTCACTCAAATTGTGATGGGGTTAAATCAATATATTAATATATAAAAAAAAATCTTTAAATAATTATATTTGGTTACAGGCGTATAGTGGTTTTTCCACTTGACTTCGGATAAGGTTGATTCAATTTGATTCAAAGAAAATATGTCGATAAAACTATTTAGCTTTCCCCTTTTGTACAGACGCGCCGCCGCTTTCCGCAATATGTGAGTGTGTGTGTTACAATTCTGCATGAAAATAGCTTTAAGTGGTATAAGTGAACGTTGTATGTGTCCTTAATTTTGGGAACTGTTGATACTTTGGGCAATTTTTATTTCAGGGGAAATATTGTTATGAACTTTCGTCAGAGGTCACTCAGTTGTGTACGACTGTTCATCTACAGATTCCCGTGAGCCATTATTGCCTTTCAGCTGTCCTAAATTGTGGAGCTAAATGGTGGAGCCTTACGAACGCACTACTGTTTCGCCATACTCTTCTCCATTGTTTCTATCATGGTTCGCTGCAAACAATCTTACTGTTAAGGTAGAATGTAAGAGGAAATTATTGCTCTATTGTAAGTATCTTGTAAGCCCTGGGCGATCATCAACATTTTTTTAAGATTAATTTGATCTTCTCAAAATTCGGCTAGTGAGTCACTCAGCCACAAGACCCTAGTCCTTCGTTTCTATACCAATTCCATGATTAATTCGTCTAGGTTTCGTCCCAATTTGGCTCCCGTCTTACTATTTAAAATTGCAAAGGAGGTAAAAATTAATAGGAAATTATTTAAAATTGCAAAGCAGGTAAAAATGGATTACAAGTTATTAAGGTAATTACAAATAAATTGGTTGGCGTCCTCGATAAAAGTTTAAGCCGACCTAAGTGCAATCCTAATAAATTAGACCAAACGATAAAACAAGCTTCAAAGTGATCTAAATGCCATCCAGTCGAATGATACCTTTCGGAACTGGCTAGAACCAAAGCAAACCAGATCGCCAAGTAACAATTTTTCCAATTTTTTGTGACTGAAGGTAATGGGTAGTTTTATAAGGAGTATATAATAGTTACTAGGTTATATAAGAATTTCAGTGGTTATATAAAAGTTTTATAATATTACCAATTGGTGACGTAGTTATATAAGAGTTTTTTAAGGTTACGAATGGTAAGTAGTAGAAGTAAGTTACTTTAATGTTTCATAAGTTGGTGCTGAAAATGTTTCCATCACCGGTCTATAAAACTTAGAGTAACCATTACTAGAAATTATATGAGAAAGTTTTATAACTGTTTTCGTCACCACGTTATATAACTGATTGGTAATAAGTGTTTATTGCGGTATACGTGGTTACCCTTAAATAACTCGACAACATTCAGTAATTTAGGTAACTTTAATAAAAATTGGGAACTTTCGGTAATACATATACCCGCTATAATTATAGCAAAATAACAGCTAGGACAGGGATCGACGAGATCCCTAGTTGTGCTCAAAGAGAAGCGTAGCATAATTTGGCGCCCAACGTGGGATAACAAAGAAAATGCTAAAAATTTCTCGGTTTTCCTTTATTTTTTTTATATGGATTTTCCCCGGTTTCCACGCCATAAAGATACGCTTAATCCATTAATCCAATTGCATGCAAAACAAAACTTGGTTTTCACTTTTTGTAGACGTCTCACCAAAAACACTTCGGTACCTTCGTTCCCTGCTGACGCTCAGATCCAACTCTCGTTTCTTCATCCCAAAAACAAAAGACCACGCCGGCTGTCACTCGTCCGGCATCATCTTGGTCCGATTCTCCCAGTCCCCCCCCCCCTCCAGCATGTTGCACATTATTCCACTGACAGCTCTGACTTTCCATTACCGGAAGCCAGGCAGACTTCCCAATAAAATATCGACGATGTTACGAGAGTATGATAAGATGAAAAATTTTGTTTATAAAATCACGTAAGAATATTTGTCGCCAGCTCTTAGCCTATAATGAATTTGGACTGATATACGATATCGCGCGCGTAAAATTCAAGCTTTCGAGAAGTTTCTTTAAGATTTGTTGAAGGTTATTAAACGTATATGTATATTATTTAATTACTGCCCGTTGGACTTTCGTTTCGTGAACGGATTTGAACCTCTAAAATGACATAAAATATAATTTATCAACGTATGCTCTGGAATAATTAATTGACAATTTTTCTTTAAAAAAGTCAATTTACAAATATTTGCTACAGTATATAGAAATGAGAATTACTTTGGAAGATATTGCCAACTCGTGTAACTTGGAAGGACAAATCAAACCGTCTACAAAAATCTGCTTGATTGTTACATTCTTGTTACTGCCTGTTATGCTGATAGGAGAGAACAAGAATATGATTTCAATGACTTTCAAAAGCATCAAAAATAATGAGCCTACAGCTTATGAGGCCACTCATAATATGTTGATTGCGATAAATATTTTGGGTTTGGCAGGATTCTTGTGGCATCGCAGAAATCGGCACAAGCATAACCTGCAGCAATTTGAAGACCTAAAAAGGGAAAGAACATTCGCTGAAACATTTGAGTATTCTGAGCTCGTAGCAGATACTTTAGAGGAAATAAACAAGGTTCTAGAAATGCGAGATACCCTTATGGAAACTACATTCAAAAATAAAAGTGAGCATAGCTGTAATCCGTTTAGGGTTGGAGATCGCGCAAACCGCTACCAAGGACAGGATAAAGAATCCGAAAAAGATCAAGTCGAAGAAAATATCACTCCGCTGATTAGAGGAGACGGACTGGAAAAAATTACTTTATAATGCTTTTGTTTTAGCAAGTATATAATATCCTTGTATATTTCGGAACTTTTAAATGAATACTCTAATTTATATTTTGATTACGTTTTATTTTTCCAGATTTCTCGAACTTGCCAATAGCTATCGACTTATTTTATGATAAAATAAATAATAAAATCCATAGGACCGGCGCAATAAGATTTGTCGTACAGTGATATACTGGACGAAAATTCTTTAGTGTTTTGCTATTTCATATGGACACAAATTTTCTCAAATATAATGACCAAATACACTCAAACTCGACTGTCTGTGAATTTATTGGCTGTCTATTATTCTGTGGGCTAGTATTATGAAAAACTATACAAAGAAAAAAAGCAGTGAAATTTCGAAAGTTATATTTGCTAACACGAGTTTGTCTCCAAAACATACGTGTGTTATCAACTATCTACTCGATCGCATTTGACATTCATCTGGTTGCTTGACATTTGACTTTTATAAAGCTTAGTACAGAGTTTTGATGTCAATACAGTAGCATAGGAGTCGACTGCCATGTTTACATATGACCATAATCGTGCTACAGTCATGCCAACATGCTACCATAACAAATTGCATATAAATTTTATTTGATAATAATATTTTCATTGGAATCCTAACTGACTCACAATATCCATCAACTCTATCAAGAAAAAGATTCTAAGTTCAAATATCCAGTGGCATCTCTTTGAATTTGACACGTATTATCCCTTGTCATGAAATAAGAAGGTATCAGCTTTATCTGCCCCTAGAAATGCTTAAGTAATTTAGTTATAATAGCGTCGGTGATATAATAGATAGCATAATGGATCATAATTCCATAGATTTGAAAATATAACAAAAGAGGGATATCTTTTGTCTAAGTTGCTTCCTTAAAAATTATTCGCTTAGCACTTCAAACGTAACACAAAACTGACTTCTAAAGATTTTGTCAAATTTTTGCTTTTATGAATTTCACATTAGGGTTTTTACCTCCTATTTGAATATAATTTATAATTAAACTCTTAATTATAAATCAATTCATATCTAAAATCTTAGAAATGTATCTACAATATACAATTATTGCTAATGCTAATTAATGAAACAAAATTTCAACAAAAATAATATAAAATGTATCATAAATTAACAGTTATTAATATATTCTACGAGGTATCATATTCAAAAGCCATAAATGGCCAGTTTGATAAGCAGATATGTCCATAATCCACTCAAAATAAAATCGTTTTCTCAAAACTCCGCTAAACTAATGTAAAACTGATCCGATCAAAATTTAAAAAAATTATTCCGCTATAAAGCCGAAGATTTTAATTTAATGTGAGAAAATTTATGAAATTATGCAACACACGACCTCTACATGTTAACATGTGACTCTTGACCTTATTAGAGCTACTAACGAGAAATAATTTTGGAGGAATGTCAATAAATGATCGATTTATCAACTAATAAATGGCCGATTTATAAAAAAAAAATTGGAGTAAATATGTTATGCCTACATTTCGTCATCATTTAAGGAAGGAATCAGCATGAGAAAATCACCGACAAAATGATTTTCACCGTTATGATTATTAAGTTTATTAGTTTTCGATCAAATCTTACATTTCTTAAGTTTTTTTTATAGAACCATGGGAAAATTACCTGCGCTTCTTTATTATGTGAATATGTGTATTTTTATATGACGGACACAGCTGACCCTCAAATTTCAAATTAATATTTAATGCAACCATTTGCTACGATTTTAAACAAACGGTTAAAACTAGCATCCATTTTAAGCTGCATAAATTCTAAAGAAAAAAAAATAAAAATAATATTATGAAAAAATAAAAGTGAAATTTAAATGTAAAGGCCACAGTAGAGGAATTCTGTAAATTATATTCAGAATGCGTTGGTAATTTTCTCTATTATGCAATTCATAATGAATACTGACGCACGTTTTGTGGGTGGTTTACAGCAACTTGAGCACCATACTTGAATACAAAATTGCCCGTGACCTCACTATTTGGTTTTTTAGTGTTTTGTCATCCGTCTACTTAAGATGAGCTTATTTTACATAAAATGCTAAATTTTTAAAAGTTTACATTTATGAGTTATTACCTGATGAATGAATATCGAGAGCCATATATAAATATTTTTACCTACATATGTAGGTAACGATGAAAACATAAATTCGATTTTAAGCCCGAAGTCACGAGCGGAAATTGTTAACAAAAAAAAAAAAAAGGAAAGAGGTCAATGTGCTTTTAGCGCCAATTTTTGACCTGATCATTTTTCAAAATTAGACAGCGAAATACGTTTGAAATATTTATAGCTGGGTTCGATTGAATGTAAATATAACAGGTGTGTGTAAATATAGATTTCGATTTCTGCCCGTGACTTTGATTATGATTTCGGCCAAATATACATCTACGAGCTGCCCTCAATTTTTAGTTAAAGAACGACCTCGAATTTGAATTTAAATTCAGGTTCAGTGGATGATGTTTTGTTCTAATATTAGGAAAAAATTCATGAAAGAAAATTTGTCAAAGCCACATGAATTGCAACTGAAGAAATCAAATTAATTGAAGACATTGCGGAAAATTTTTAATTTGTTACGGGTGATCCAGATTACGTGATGCTTTGTTCTGAAATTGAGCAGAAAACAATAACGAACATTTTAAGATTTAATAACAAGTATGCAATTATTTATTTTGTGCCGTTCTCCAATTTGTCATTCCCAATCTTCATCTTCTGCAATGCAAATTGAAACTGGAATAAAAAGCGGAGAGGGGGGCTCTCAATATACACTTTCAAGTTGATAAAATTCTCGTGATGGTTAGATGCATGTTGCAGAAACCCTATACTGAAGCTGGGCTAGTATAGTCTTCTCTGAACTCAGAATTTCTCAAATATTCGGGTAGTCGAGTCACTAGTCAATCCAGGAGAATACCGATACCCATGGTCCTATTTCAATGACATATGTCTGGATGCCATACACAGGTAATCATAATTATGCTGCTTTCAAACTCTAGACTGGAACAATGCCAGTAGCTGGCAGCTACCTATGTAAAAGTATAGTAAGATAGAATTTATTTGTAAATTAGTAGTAAATTAAATTAAATTAAATTAATGAATATGAATACCTACGATATTATGAAGCTGATGTCATCAAGCAAACAAACCCCGTGGTACCGCCTTAGGTTATAAATGCAAAATGTCATCATCAATTACCTCCAATTTAATTACCTATAACGATTTACCGATAAATAAGCTATACCCAAAAGTATTAATATTCACCCATTTTACCTAATTTTGGACCTCCGAAGTGGACACATCATTACGTTGCGCTCACCTTATCAGTAACTCATTAGCACTATTGTTTGTGCCACGGTGAATTCTCATAATTGCATTGTTTTTGAGTGGTGTTTGTGACATGGATTTCCAAGATCAAGGTATGTTATTACTAATTAGTTATATTTTTAATTTTTATTTGACTTATTATGACGTGTTTTTACGTGCTACGCCACACAGTATTAAATTAAAGATTGAACTGTCTACTTTGAAAATATAAAAGGTTTTTTTGCGTCCTTTTGCGACTTTAGTTGCTATATAGCCTATACGACAGCGTAGGCTCAGGCGTAGTACGGTCTACGAAACATACGTAAAATATTTAATTTTTTTTTTCAGGTACTTTGATTAAATGTACTTTCTCAAGGATGCATTCCTTTGAGATTTTGTCTGCCGTAACACGTGTTGAAAACTATTCTAGCTTCACTGGCTGAGGTCGAAAATCTAGACATTAGGAACTTAGATAGTAAGATACTCAGTTTATGTAAAAGTCTTGATAGATTTTGGAAAATTGTCTCTAGAAATAAATTAAAATTTTTGCATATGTACTCAGATTGATTAAATGAAATTGAATGTGTCGAATTAGTAAAGGGAAATGAGAAGTGCAGTCAAGAAAACGCGAACTAGCCCGGCCATTTTGCGAACGCGAACGCCCCAAGAAAGATTTTTCAGAATTGTCTAAGCGCTCGAAACGTAGAAGATTGGTAGAATTATCTCAAGTAGATGACTCTGCTGTGAATGCACTACTCAATACTTCTCATACGTCTAATACTAGCTTAAGACGGAATATAAATGCGGACGATGGAGGGGCGCAACTTTGGTTTAAAACGGTATAAGCTAGAAACAGATCAAAAGTTCGAAGACACTCGCCACCACTCGCAATTGTCAAATACATAAAATTTATCATTAAGATACATGCCGATCAGATAAGTGAGCGGCTACCACTAGGAACGAAGAAAGTTGCTCAACGTTCAACTTTTACCACTCGCGAAAGTCAAATGAGGCTTTAAATTATTTATTTTCTTTTGGTTTGTAAATAATGGAAGTGTAAAACTTTGAAATCATCCATTTTAGTTAGTAAAAATAGGGAAACACATTTTGTTCAAATTGACGAAATTATCATAAATTGTAACTTTGCAAAATACAGGAATTAAAGCGCTACATATTTTACCTCTACTAAAGTCAAGAAAGTTTAATTTTTTTTAAATATTATTAAGGCAAGTTCAGGGGATACCTTATGATGCAAAGCACAGCATGGCAGGAAGGTGATGGGGAAAGGAATTAGGGAACGTGGGGAGAGCACCAGAGGTGCTGAATGTCACCCTTAAACTTTCGCAGATTGTATGTTGGAGTACAGACAGAAAATGGTAGACTGTCCACATTCACACAGTTCGGGATAAAAACCATTACGAAATTTGACTGCATGGCCAAAAGTAATTTGATGGGCGGTTTGCTGCGCGAGTTTTGCGTGCAGGAATTATCCTGCAAGGGATCAGACGAGATACTTCATTAGAACATTGACCACGCATATAGCGATAAGGGAGTGAAAGGCATCCATCAGTGCGGCGTTGTTCGAGTGGGTCGATATTTCAAATTATTGCCACATCGCCAGTAAGCTTGAAGGCTGCCTTTTGGACAATATCCAATGCAGGTAAGACTGTGCGACCAGCCTCGGGCCCAGATATGGAAATCGTATTATATTCTAGGTCTGGTGTAGTATTTGTAGAGCAGCTGTAGATTCTATGGGTTGAAATATTTCTACACCTTTTCAGAAATCCTAGACATTTCGCTGCATCTTTGGCAAAACAAAAGATGTAATCTGTCCAGCTTAGCTTATCGGAAATACTAAAGCCAAGAATGTAAAAAGGCGGTGTATCGCAAATCAGTGCTGCATCAAAAGAAATGGGAGTGAAAAGCTTTGATCTTGCTTCATATATCAGCCAGCTTTGGCACTTAGATGGCTTGAATTCGACGCGAATCGCTTTACTCCAAGAGAGAACATGACCAAGGTCGTTATTCATTGATCTAATCAAGCCATCTCATTTGACAGATGTGGCATTCTGTCTGGAGTCCCAAGAATGTCCAAAGAGTAAGCGAAATCAAGGCTACTGTCATAGGCAAAACTATGGATGGGATTAAAAGTACATTAATGAAAATTAAGAAAAGAGATAACAGAGCTCTGGGACGTCCCGGCATTTATAGGGTGAGGTTCTGGTGAAACCCTATCTAGTATGTACAACCGGTATTATGCGATCAGGTAAAACACTTTCAATGTATAATAGAAGATGAGAGGAGAGACCAAGTGCTTTAAGTTTAACTAAAACGGCTGGATGCCAGACTCTATCAAAGACCATTTAAATATCTAGAGTAACGATTTTGGGTCTACAAAACACCATTAGAAAAGTCAGCAAGTCTCCAGATGAGCGTCCAGTTCGGAAGCCATAATGTAGATCATTGATGAGTTGTTTGGTTTCTAGATACTTCATTAATTTGGAGTTCATGATAGATTGAAAAAGCTTTGAAAGAATCGAAGTGATCGCAATTGGTCTATAGTTTGAGGCGTCGCTACCCTCACCTTTCTTAGGAATAGGCTGAACGTGAGCTATTTTCCAAACATTTGGAAATTTTCCTGTCGAATAAGACAAGTAGAATAGTTTGCGCAAAGGTTTGGCCAAAGATGAGACACAGCTTTCAATTAACAAGGGTGAGAAACCATCAGGACCTACGGCTTTGGAGAAGTTGATCCCCTTAAGGACCTTGAATACATCCCTCTTACGGATGTGTATTGGGTGTTTTATAGAGAATTTGAAGCGAATCTACCAGTGAAGATACTAGCTTGATCAATGGAGTCAACAACTACTTCACCGATATTAAATAGTGAAATTATAGAGGAATTTCTGAAGTTGTTCTTGATGGTCATGACCGGGGACCACAAGCCTTTGCCATTCTATTCTGATCAAAAGGAAATTTTTCTCTCCGGATAATGGACTTCTAGGTGTTCTGGGTTGTCTTGTAGACTTGTTTCAATTCTAGACATGTATGCAAATGATTCGCGCTAAAAGCAGACTCTTTCGCTTTTATTACATTATTTGGTTGAACTTATCGTTAAACCAACAGCGATTTTACTGTTGTTGAGATCTGCTGAAAGAATACGGAATGTATTCACGCATGCCAAAACTTCTCTAAGGTTCTGATTTAGAATTTCCCAATCAGCATTTAATTTATTTTTTTTTAAGGTTTTAGCTAAATATTCTACTATTGCATTTTACGAAATAATAAAACTGTTTTTCCTAATAAATGTCTTGCTTTAAATGTAATAACTCACTACATCAATGTAGAATGATTTGTTTGCCGTTGTGTTTTCAATTAAAACAAATCTCCCATCGCTTTTACCCGAATAAGTTCTGCTTAAAATTGAACGTTTCCATAAATTTTTATGTTTTTTGCAAAAAGTGCAGTAGAAGAATTCAGAAGATCTACTGCAATTTTTTTTTTTGATCCCAGGGAGGGGCGCGCGCCCCCCGCGCCCCTTAGCAGGATCCGCCACTGGGACGAGATCTTATCGCTTTTTGTTGAGGCTAAGTTGACGAAGCATCAATATTTATTAATTAAGAACTTCATTAACAATAAAACTGCATGTGACCGAAACAACCCCGATGAAAGTAGGTTTGAGTTTGGCCTATCTCCTTTACATTCTTGGATTCGCTTTTTTGAATATTTTGTTCATCTTGCTTACAGGATGGATGTTATGAAGTGGCAGGTTAGGTCGGATGATAAGAAGAGAAAAGTAGTAGATAGAAAATCGTATGTACAGAATGAGTTTAGACGTAGACTAGGTTTAATAGTAGACAAACAACGAATTGGCGGAAGCGGAACATCGAACGATGGAAATACGGCACGAAAATTTTTCTCTAATTCTGCAGTTTCAGCCAAAAATTACTGGCTTAAATAAAGATTTGATTGAACGTTGTTCCACAAATGTTACAAGCCTTGTCCTCGGGTTTTAATATTGATTCGGATAAATTTAATGAATATGATTTGGAAACCGCGCGACTTTTAATTCAAGAATATCCGTGGTATAATCTCCCAGCTTCTGTGCACAAAGTCCTCATCCATGGTGCTGAAGTGGCACAGTATGCTTTATTATATATCGGGGAATTATCCGAAGAGGCAGCAGATTCTAACAACAAACATTAGAAGGAGTTCAGATGGGATCACACGAGAAAAATGTCGCGAGTACTTACGAATACGGACTTACTTAACAGACTTTTACTCAGCTCAGACCCTTTCATTAGTAGTCTTCGGAAACTTCCCGTAAGAAAAAGAGCGTTATGCCGAGGCAGGCTTTAGATTTATTACGAATTTAGTTTAAATTGAAATTAGGTTGTTGATGATGTTTGTAAATAAATTGTAGTTTTTGTTTTCTTGCTTTTTGTTGTATATAATATGTATAATATATAAAAGAATACATATTTAATGATAACCACACTTCATGAATAGCGTTAATATCATATTCCGATGTATTTCCGAACGAGGGACAATAAATCTCAAATATTGACTATTTAAATTTATATACAGGGTGATTCTGACACATACCCCCCCCTCTCCCCCCTAGAAACCTTCCTTCAGGAGTTGTGGCCAGTTGAAGATTTCGCCAAACCCTGATGGGAATAAATGAGTATAACTTTTGAACCACAATGTAGATTTTGGTTAATGTTGGCTTATTACATAGCCAAGTATAGTAGCTGTCGAAAAGTGTATTACTCTGTATATTTTAATTAAGCATTAAGGGGGGGGGGGGGGGGGGGTATGTGGAACAACACAATTTTTTGATCAGCTTACCTCAAGGAATCGTGTGGTATACCGCAAGGTATCTTGATCAGAATCACCCTGTATAAACAGTACATATTGTACAGTTTATTGTATATTATGTATTAAGTTATGCAAATAAAGCATTAATGTACATTTGTGAAGTATTTTTTTATTATTTACCCTTCAGAAAAAATCGCATTTAACAAATTTAATAAAGTAAGGTATTTATGACCGCGCTTGTAGGGCGCTTGTACCACCGTCTCGTCTGAAATTTAAAAGAAGAAGGTATGAAATACCAGGAAATATTCATATTTTTTATGAAATAAGTAAATAAATTTTTCTCTCTAATCTCAGAAAAACTCACAATAAACGAACAATTTTTCCCGCCTCTTCAACTTCAAACCTCGTGGTTATAAGCATAAAAGCGCAAAAACTGAACTATTCGCTATCCAAAGCAAACGATGGCTACACTACTGTCAGCACTTCGAAATTGTAATGTTTTTCAAATTCCAACAATATACACAAATGAAGCAGTTATACAAAAATAAATAAGTAATAATAAGTTAACTATAAGTAAAAATATTGATTTAGAAAGCTAAATTTTTATTTTATTTTTTGGTATTATTTTTACTTATTTTTATTTTATCAATAGACATTAGGTCTAGACCTCTGTTCTTAAGATGGATTGAAAATTGATTCTCTCGCCCTTCAATCCAAATTATTTTGACTGAGCAGCATCTGACCGTTTTATAAGAAATGCCCACGGTACAGATAATGCAAGCAGGGCCGCACTTACCATTAGGCGCATTAGATGCAAGCTGGGGTCTCATTCTCTATGGGGCTACATTTTAAAACCTCACTCCTCACAAACAACAATATTAGAGAAAACAGTATAGTAATAGTACAGCTTGCATGCCATACTTCTTGCACGTGTAACCTCTACTGCCATGCTGGCAGCTCAGCTTTCAGCGAACTTGCATGACGAAAAACCATGGCAGCTGAGGTGTTGGTAATTTGACATTATACAGTTTTCGAGATGGCGGAAAAGAAATGATTGAGAGAATTTGATAAATTTATTCAGGGAAAAAAAGATTTTCTGGGATTATTTGCATTACATCATTTACCAACACCTTCCCCTTCAATTTTTCTTGAGTTTTTATCATTCTGCTACTTCTTTTATTGCTATAATTTTCCAATATACGCAAGACTTTGCGGCTCAATGCCATTTTTATACCCTAGATGAAATCTATAGGGCATAGGTACTAAGTTTGTCATTCCGTTTGTAACGCACAGAAATAATGATGGTAGAGCAAAATGGATTGGCACCCCCGCATAAAACTAAAAGTTATTTTGATTTTTGCATGTCCGTCCGTCCGTGCGCACGATAACACGAGAACGCGTTAACTTAGAAAGCTGAAATTTTGCACACGGACATTAAAAAAAATAAAATTAAGTTCGAAAATGAGACAAATCGGGCAACTCCTTCGTGGGGTTGCCGTACAAAATTTTGTTTTCCACTATATATTTGGACACTACCTGAGAACACGTCGACATAGATAGCTGATATTTGGTACGTTTTATTTTCATAGTATTAGCAAATAAATCTTCAAAAATGGTGTTGCCATATAAAAATTGTGGTTTTTTACATATACTTTGAAAACGATAAGTCCTAGATATTTTTGTTGCACTAAAAACTTCTGTAGAATAAGATTGGTTATAATCATTTTTTCTGTCCGACGAGCCGTTCTAGAAATATATGCGAGAAAGCAATGCAAAAAAATCAAAATTGCTCAAATGGGTAACCATACGAAATTTCATACTGGAATTCATCTAGGGTATTATAAGAATTGGTTTTAGACCAATTCTAGCTTTTTTACTTGTTTAAATGAACTTGCATGCAAGATGATAAGATATCAACCGAACTTCCTTCTGCTGTGTCAAGTAAAAATCGCGTTCGAAGACAGGCTTGCATGCAAGCTGTACTACCTCGTGTAATCCCTGGGTAATATTCGACAGCATGTTTGACAAGTGTGTGAAGTAAAATCTTTCATGTATGACACACCCAGTTGGACAAAATGTTCGCCGTGTATGGGCCACTGTATATATTTTAAATTTCTTACCTTACACGATCAGATATGTTGGCCAACCGATTGTCACACCGATTTGACCGTGTGTGGGCCTGTTTGAGTTGTAAGACGCAGTATGTCTAACGGTTGGACGAAAATCAAATTAGTTTTATTTTTAGTGGTACGACTACGTGTTTGTAGGGCGATATTTGTCACGAATTCGTGATTCTTGAGTGAACTCTATACCAGTTAAAATATTAGCTTGATCTAGGGAGTCAACATCCAATTCACCATTGTTAGGTAGTGAAGGTATAGAGAAATTGCTGAGGTTGTTTTTGATAGTTTTGACCACAGACCAGAAACCTTTGCTATCTTGCGGCTTGTCAAGATGCTTTGTCTAACATTCTAATTAGAAGGAAATTTTTCTCTCCGGATAATGGACTTGCAGGTGTTCTGTGCAGTCTTCTAGACTTGTTTCAATTCTGGAAATGAATGCATTTAATAGGCGCGAAAAGCAGACTCTTTCGCTTTTATTACTTCGTTAAACTTATCGTTAAACCAAGAGCGATTTTGCTGTTGTTGAGACCTGCTGTAGGAATAAGGAATATATTCATGCATGTCAAGACTACGCGTCGCAGACCAAAAATGAATTTGCAGCAATACAGCGAATAACTTGGGCAGCATAATACGTAAATTAGCATGACTCCCACACCAAACATGTATGCAGTTACTTGATGCTGAAACTTTTTAATTAAATTGTGATACAAATTGTGAAAAAAATTTTAATTTAGTAAGCAGAATGAGATCAAGTGAAGAAGACGTTGTTCTTAGTTGGTACTATTTAAGAAAAAAAAAACCAAAGTTTTGAGTGTATTCGTATAATATTAATAATTGTAGCCATAGCGGAGCAGTGGTTACCAAAGAATTAGCACTTGATGAGAATAAATTTAAACAGTACTATAAAATGAATAAAAATAATTTCATGGATTTAGTTACTTTAGTATCTCCGTCAATAACGAAAAAAATACAAAATTCAGATTGTCAACCCCACCTGAAGAATGATTATTGATAACCTTGAGGTAAGGATTAATGTACATTATACTTATAAAACATTTTTGAATTATTATTATTAAACGCCTTTGCCATTTATTGGGCCATTCTGAATATTATTTGATTGTTGTGGATACCAATTGTATGTTGAGCAACCGCTTTCCACTGGAACTATTGCCATTGGAATATTTGGTGAAGAAGGCCAAATAGGTGATGGAAGTAAGGCAGTTGATGCTTAGGTGTCATTTTGTTCAAATATGGTAGCAGACTGTTCAAAAAAGACCGGTTTCCAGAAGTGTCTTTTTTCTCCTTCTTCCTATCTTCAATCCATTGAACGAATGCAGCTTATCAGCAGCATTTGTTCCTTGAGAGCGCTTCCTTTTGAAACTATGTACAGGCTGATAAGCTTCTGTATTTTTGGCAGCATTTTTTGAATTCGTGGGAATAGCGAAATCTTGATTACTATTTTCCGTTGCTTGATTGGCATTTTCTGTTGCTTGATTGGCATTTTCTGTTGCTTGAATGCCATTTTCCATTTCTTCAGTAACGCCGGCACTACCATAGGTTACATCATTCAATTCTCTAGATTGGCTAAGTGCAAGTTAATGGTGCATTCCTTATGAATGGTACGAGAAATTGAAGCTGAGATGATAAATAGTATTGCTTCTTCGCAGTCGCACCAGAGCCACTTGGAATTTGCTTTTGAGATCTAACAAAATTTTCCCAAATTGCTTTTCATTTTTTTTTCGACAATTTTCAGCAAAAAAATAAAACATATTTAAAAACATTGAAAGAGTAAGTAGATTACAAAAAGTTATAACGTTTTTTATAGATATCTGGCTACAGATAGCAGCTTCCTGGATTTGTCTTATCAGTTTTATAAAGGCGATAGCACTATTGGAATTATTGTCAAGGAAACTAGTGAGCAAATTTTGAACGTTTTATAGCTTTTATATATGCCCACCCACACCACACCAACATAATCCATATGGATGGAAAATGCACGGAGGTTTTCTGAATTATGGAATTTGCCCAACTGTATCGGTGCACTTGATGACAAGCACATTCGTGTCCAGAAATTTCCAAATAGCGGATCTTGCAATTTTAATTATAAAGGTTTTGTTGGATGGATTATTTACTGCCATAGACGTTGGCGATTTGGGAAGAAATAGTGACGGTAGTGTACTTAGATCTTCCAATATTGGAAACTTTTGAGACAAGATAAATTAAACATACCTCTTCCATCACACCTACCTAGGAAAGAGGATAATTTCCCCCATTACTTCTGTGGAGATGAAGCATTTCCACTACTAAAAAACTTAATGCGACCATTCCCAGCATCGGTTCTCAATGCAAAACGAAGAATATTTAATTACATACTTGCTAGAGGAAGAAAGTCAGTGGAGGGAAGTCAGTGAGATCCTAAGATCAAAATTTAAAATATTTGACAGCCCAATTAACTGTAGTGAAGAAAAAGTTATTATTAGCTTAGTAAAGGCAGCCTGCGTTCTACATAATTTTATTCGCATTCGTAAAGGAGCATTTTCAACTCCAGCTTGTTTTGAAACAACAGAAACTGCACTGGAAATTAGCAATTCGTCGGATGATTACAGGGCAAGGACCGAAGCTACCCGCTTACGAAACTATCTTGCTGATTATTTTCTTTCCCCGAGGGGCGTAATACCAATACAATGGAAATATATTTAACTTACTCATTAGGACTTGTAAATTAAAGATAAATAATAAAAAAAACATGTTTCTACTTACCACTATCAGATATACTTCTGCTAATTTGCTCCCAAGCCTTTTCAACTTCTTCCCTTTTGCTGTATCCTGTGGTTGTGTAGTTCCCTAAATATTGGAATTGCTCAACATTTTCTATCAATTTAATGTTATAAAGCGGGTTATCCGATTGCATTTTTCTATACAAAAATTATCCTCACAAATTATTCCCACGAAAAATAAATGCAGACTGTAGCACACGCACGTTTCAAGCAGCTTCACTGCATACCTGTAAGCGTGATACGTACTAATACGAATCTTGATACCACGAATTCGTTTTGGTGTGCGAGCTGAATCTGCATGCAAATACATTCCATATGGTTGACACGTGATTTGCAGGAAAGCGTTATATCACGTATGAAGCTTTACTGGAAATGCTTGCTTGATCTGCGATGCTCCTTAGAAAGTTACTAAGTACTAATGTGTATTCATCAACATCCTTCGAAGAAAAACAGACTGACCAATCAATTTCTCTGAGATACTGATTGAGAATTTCCCAATCAGCATTTAATTATTTTTTTTCATTTAACAATTTAGCTAAATATTTTAGTGAAGCTATTGCATTTTACGAAATAATAAAACTTTTTTTTTCCAAAATAAATGTCTTGCTTTAAATCAGGGGTGGCCAACCTTTCAGCTTCCCTGGGCCGCATTGGAAGTAGACGAGTTATATTGGGCCACACACAAAATATACAAACCCTAAAAATAGCTAATGAACAAAAACGAAGAATATACATACATACTTAGTTAACAATTTTAAGTAATTTAAGCTTCATTAATAAATTTTTTATTATAAAATGTAAGAAATAGCAACATGAAATTGATGTGATATTTGACATTGTTTTTGAGACAATAATGCTTCGATATTTTGCGATCGAAGTTGATGCAACTCTCAGTGAGTTCTAAGGTGCTCATGAGTTATTTTGCTTCTATTTTTATTCTTTGTGTGCTTCATCTTAGAAAATAGCTGCTAGCGATGGCATAATTGTGAAGCAAGGGGTACTTTTCTCTGGGAACATAATTCTTATAAAAGTCCAGTAAAGAGAAATTATAAAATTTTGCTTAAAGTTGAACATCAGATTGCAGTTCTAGCCATTTCATTTGAAAATTTGCTGGTAAGTTTATGTCGACTAAAAATGGAGTCGCAAATATGTCAAAAAATTGATGGTTTTTTTGGAAATCTTGAAATCTTTTCTCAGATTCCTGTATCAAATCGAAAATCAAGTTTGCATATTTTTCGTTGCTCTCAGGACAGTTTGCTTAAATTTGTGACTACCATAGTTTCAGTTTCATTTCGAAAGCCGCTATAGTTTGAGGCAAAGTATTCTGAGATGTTTTTCAATTTGAAGACGCAAATTTAGCTCACTTAAATGAGCTGTCTCAAGTCTACTAAAAAAAGAAAAATCTGTGAGCCTGTTTTCATCATTCCATAAATGACTTGATTTCATTTCGCAAAACATAAAATCTTTTCAACATTTTACTCCGACTTAACCATCTTACTTCCGAAAAATAAATAACGTCCCCAATGTCTTCAGTGTCAATTTGACTAAGTACAATTGCACATTGAAAACTTTCTTTGGCCACATTGCGCAATTGTACATTTATTTTTCCGAGAAGTAACTACTCCAATGGAAATGTAATCTAGATAAAGAAAATGTTTTATAAAATTAATTGAGAAAGTATTTAAGTATATGAGTTTTGTTGGGCCGCATTCAAAGCCGTCCCGAGCCAAATGCTGCCCGCGGTCCGCGGGTTGGCCACATCTGCTTTAAATGTAATAACTCACTACAACAATATACAATGATTTGTTTGCCGTTGTGTAGTTTCGATGAATTTCTCCAATTATGAATTGCAATTTTTTCTTGTCTTCAGGGGGGCGTTCGCCACTGAAAGCTTTCTTTATATTCTCTCGTAACTTCACGACAATTAGGACTACTGCACTTTCCGCTATGAAATCAAAGCACATAAACACTCTTAACTATATGGCTGGATACCAATAGGCTCAGCTTCATATCTAGGTATCAGGTCATATACGCTCTACTGGCATCAAGCATGTAGATGAAATTTTTATGCAAACAAAGCAAGTTTAACCCAAATCTGAAATGTGGATTAGCTCTCGGAGTTACCGCCAAAAGGAATATACTTTAAAAATGTAACTGAAAGGAATGCTATGTACTGTAGGAGCATTGTTCGTAGACCCATACCAAATTCCATCAGGTAAGAAAGCTTCTGTTGAGTCTTAGTTAGTCTGATCACCAACTGCTCTGAACTGAAGTATTTTATCACTATTGGTATGAGTGCGATACCAAAAGTACCGGCTTTGTCTGGAAGAGGATAATTAGACTATACTTTACAGGTATTGTCTTGTCAACCCTTGCTAAACCATTTCTGAACGATTTTTAAGATGGAAGGGTTAGAAAACAAGGCAGCAGTACTTACTGATTTATATTTCCTTTCATAAGGACTTTTCAATATTCCACAACTGCTGAAAGCGTAACTATAACAATTCAAAGTCCAATGCTAGATTTACTTAACCTGACCGACAAATTTGTGATAATTTGGAGCACCTCAAATGTGTTACCTTCAGTTCGGTCCATTCTACGAAATTCTTTTATGATGCCTTCACAAAAATTTCCGATCATAATATGACTCAACAATATTCTACTTTTCCTCCGTACAGACGATATACATTTCCTATCCAATCAACCTAACCTATATAATTTTTCGCTAGAGCTACATACATATATCAAAATTTTTGTTGAATTTTCAACTTCACAACTTCAACCACAAATCTACACATAATTAATTTTAGTGGTACTCTAATTAGGAAGCTATAAATCACCAGAGATATAAAATTTGATGTTTATCACACGATTTTATGTGTCATTAGAAAATTAAGACGTAAAACCTCCAAGAAATTCGCTAAGCTCTAGCTAAAACACTCCTTTTTATGTGACAATTAAAGAAAATGATGAGTCAATTAGCATCGAATAAAATAAAAACTTAGTTTTTGGCGTATGACAAATGACTGCTTCCAAAATTTTTGGAGGGCATTAAGCATATACTGAGTTGCGTCTATATATTTTGCAAAAATTTCTACATACCTTTGATGGAAAATGAGTTATGGACTTGCATTATTTTACTGTAAAAATCGTTTTTCCCAACTTTTCTGTTTTAAATGTTGGAAAGAAAAAAGAAAAATTATCGAATTTATTAATTTCAGTCGATTGATTTAAAATTTAGTATTTAGCATAATATTAAGTTTACGACTAATCATCACAACAACAAAAAAAATTGTTAACATAAACTCATTTCCGCTATATTAATTTTTTTTATCTCGAAGCAATTGACCTTAGCTGACCGCAAATAGCGCCTCTTCTGTTTTTTTTTTTTATTTCTATGAAATCATTTTTTCACTTCGCAGTTTTTGTGTGCTGGATTAAATTTTAGATATAGCCACTTTGCCACCTCTCTTTTGACCTTTTTGTATACATAAAATATCTCCGCATGAAAAAATGGTTTTCAATCAAACTAAATAAACAAACAAACAAAATATGCCGCACCCTACCTTATTTTTTTGCGACAGATCTTATTATTGTTTCCTTATTTCGCGTTGACGTGTGGTATCCGAATATAATTTGTGTGCAAACACGTTTTTAATATAAACTTTTAATATTGAAGTATAATTCTAATTTAAATTTTTATTATAATTTCTGCAGTAGATGACTATTACCTACGGATATACTATATAATTTCTTCTTTAAGTATACATATAAAATTTCCATAACCTTGAGTCTATTCCCTAATATAAATATAACTGAGGTTACCCAACCAAAGCTAATGATTAGGTACTTATGTAGTTAAAATAATTTTCATAATAAGATTAAGGTTACCGTACTAAATTTATTACTACTAATAATAATGCTTTAATAACTTATGTGTTAGTGATGAATTTTTTTTTTTAAAGTAGGTATATTAATAATTATTATTGAACATCACCTCCGCGTGCCTCTACAAACCCATCATACAATAACTGTGTAAAATTTTACGGCCTTGAAACTTATTTTCATAATTTTACGATTGATTCAAAGTCAGTTATTTTCCAGGTTTTCGAAATGGAAATTAAGAATTTCCGCATAAAACTAAGTCTTATCGATGAAAATTTTATATTATCTTTTAGTTAGATATATGAAATCTAACGGTTAATTTTAAGCAAAAATTTGAAAAAAAATTGTCCATATAATGGGTGTCAAATTATGCCAACGTCGGCGATGGTGTATTAGGTTCTATATTTTCATATTGATATATATGTATATATAAATTGATTGATATTCACGCTTTTGATTCCGAAGCTCGTATATTTCCTTGGGATACTGTTTATTGTATGGCTAATGTTAATGATCAAATTAATTATATATAAATATATCCATCTCGTTATAAAGGATATTGTTAATCCACAATGTCCTTGATTTATGTACATTACGCAGTAGACATTTAATGTTATCTAGAAATTTTGCATTTGCCTAGTGGAAGTGATTTAGGATTTCAGGAGGATTATCGAATCCTTCGTAATAAGGCAAGTAGTGATATATGCCTTTCTAGGAACAACTACTAATCATCAATGCTCAAAGTTAATTTGCAATCTATGGAGTTCTTTGGAAGAATCTTAAGGCTATTTGCATTAAGGCGAAAAATATTGCAAATACTCTGCTTGATCCAGAAAAGCTTAATCAGAGGCGGCGTTAGGCGTGGGCGATGTGGGCCACCGCCTACGGCTTCGCCCCTCCAATATGCATAACTCGGACGCAATGTAAAAATGTTTGTTGGCAATTCGTTGCTATCACGGGAACCCCTTGTGGCCAGACTTGGAGATTTCCCTTTCTGTTTGGAGTTTTCTATGTAAGGTACTTTCAAACTCCAGTCGCTCGTCAAGGACTAGAAACAGTGTTGCCGTTTTAGCGACTTTATCGCTAGATCTAGCAGATTTTTGAGGTTTTTGGCGACTTATTTTTAAGATTTAGACCCTAAACAATGTTTTAGCTACTTTTACGGACATTTTCATGACCAATCCTGTAAATACTCTGAATAAAAGAAAAGAACATTGAAGAATGTGTCCATTATTGTGTCCACTTATTGTAGGCAATACACAACGCAACACTAAGTTGACTGGGGAATGCCCTAATGATGAATTACTCACTTTTTCTCGAAAAACATTTATATTGCAATTACAATCTACGACATGTCAGGCAAGCGAGATAGAGATATCGGGAGGAAATCGAAATCAGGATCAGCAAAAAACCAGGCTTTAAGTTCAGATTTGATGCAGTTTCTTAACTGAATCCGGTCGTATAAAATCATCTCAATCAGTTGCTTCGACTTCTACGATGCTGGGAAGTACTTCATTGAATGCTGATCTCGATAAAGAACGACAGTCGGAAAAAGAGCAGGGATCAAACTCTACAATCGGAATCAAACGCTGATATTCTGATCATGAAGAACAAATTTGAGTTAGGTTCTCGCTCAATTAACAACGACGTCAGTGATGAAGTTAAACAAGCATTGAAACCGAAACTAGATCCGGGAATGTGGGCGTTTCCCATAACGGACTCTCAGCGGCATGACAACTCAATAACAGTGATGAAGATCAAAGGCAATTTTCCAATTTTCATTTTGCAAGAAAATAAATAATGGCGAGACTCAACATCTTCGCTGGCTGATATACTCCAAAAGAAAAATAAAGTTTTCTGCTTTCCATGCCGACTATTTCGACATATAGAAAATAACTTAAAAGAAATTTAGCCAAATATTTACATTGTGTATCGCATTTTCCTAACGATACCGGTAAGTACAGCTTCCACTGAGAGTAGCTTTTCAAATTAAAACTTATAAAAAATTATTTGAGAAGTACAATGGGTCAGGAAAGACTTTCATCTTTGGCAATTTTATTTTTTGAAGCAGACATAGCATCTTAGCTTAATTACCGTACAATCATTAAGGATTTTAGTAAGGCTAAAAGCAGGAAATTTCTGTTTCTTTAAAGTTATTCTAAGAAAATAGTTTGGATTGAACTGTCTTTATTATAATAAAAAAGTAAAAAGCTATTTTTCAACTGTCTTTTAATTTATAAAATTGCTTCTTGCGCCACCAGAGGGCCTCGCTAAATGTACCTCGCCCACATCAAATTTTGGTCTTGCCCCGCCACTGAGCTTAATCGGATTATTAGATCTTCGAGCGTTAAACCCTGAATAACGAACCCTTCGTTATTTAACGAGTGGTTTCAACCATTCATTATGCCAAACGAAGAGTGAATCAGCTGCTACTTTACGAGTGACAATGATAAAAGATGTGCCAAAATGTCAAATTCTCAAAGAACTAACATAATTCAGTTTTTAGAGGAAAACCCGAAACTGAAATTCGAAAAATATGATAACTCTTTTAGTTCAAAAGATGCCACGGAATTGTGGCAAAAGTTATCAGCAGAATTAAATTCTATACCTGGAGCACAAAAGGACTGGAAAAGTTGGAGAAAGGTATGTGTATAACTTGAAATTAATTTTTTTATAATATTATCTGCAAAACAAAGCTAATAAAGAATTTCCAGAGTTGGCATGATTTAAAATGTGGAGTGAAATCGAAATCTGCGGCAGCAAAGAGACATTTATATGGCACTGGTGGAGGTCTTCCTGCAAAAATTTTCCTATCCAGCGATGAATTGGGGGTGCAAGAATTAATTAACCCGAACGAAGTTTCAGGTCATGACGATTTAATTGAGACGGATATCGTAATGGTGAGAAAATTATACACATATTTAAAAATTCTTATTTAAATACGTATAATCGAACAGGATTTAGGCACGTCTCCAGTGATTAATGATGAGGATGCTCGTCCAACAACTTCTTGTCCCGAATCATCTCCGTATCTTCCGTACCTCGGAAAGTATTGTGTGAAAATCGATTTCATCTACAAGGAAACAGGGGTAAAAATGGTAATAATTTTGACATTAAAATGTTTGTGTAAAAGGAATTTGTTTATAGTTATACTATATTAATTTCACAGAACGACGATTTCCCAAAAGGTGGTTTGTTGCGACGGCTCAGGAAATATGTAGTACAGCTGCCGAAAAACTAAAAGTAAAAAGCGAGTATTATGGCAATAAACTGAAATTAATGGAAAGGGGAACGCTAGCAAGGGAAGAAACTATGTACTATAAATAAACATCTCTTTATTTCAATTATTTAATTATCGAAAATAAATTATTGTAAATAATGGCTGATTATTTTCGAGCGAAGTCGTCTCCCTGCTGTAAGTAGAGGATTAGTAGAAGAAGCTCCTCTGTTAACTTGATCTTCTTCTGGTGTTACATTCCCTCCAAGTGGTCAGCGCCATCTTCAGGATACACCTCTTCCAAATCATTCGATACGCATATATTGTGCAGTACGAGGCATCGAAAACGCATCTTTTAAACTCCGTTTACTCGCTCAATAGTACTTCGTACTGTCATTTGTTGAGCATTGTAGTTACTCTCGGTGCTATCTGGTATTGCATGTAGGTCTGGTGTTAATAAACATGGCCTTAAAGCGTATCCTGAATCACCTGAATAGAAAACAAATTATTTTAATTCATTTGTGGAACATAAATTAGTGATTTACTACCCAATAAAAAATACTGCTCAGGAAAAGAACTGTAAAGAGTTTTTACCGCCGGAAGAACTTTGCTATTATTCCAAATAAAACTGTCATGTGTACATCCAGGATATTTTGCATTCACGCTGATGATTTCCAAATTAGAATCACATACCTTATTAAGAGCAAAAATATTAAGAACTTTTATATAAATACACCATAAATGAAATTACCAGTTGAACGTTTATGGAATGATATCCCTTTCTGTTGACATAAATATGCTCTGGAAATAATGGGTCTTCTTTCGGCGGTGGAACATGAGTGCAATCCACACACCCTATTACCCTAGGATATCCGTGGACATCATAAAATCTGGAAGTACTTGTTTAAATATGTGTTACTATTTTCAACGTTGGAAAATCTGACCTCTTTCTGGTAGAGTTTAATGCTGCGATTGTTGTTGGGAATTTAATTTGTTCTTTAAAAAGATCGCTCTCATGAACAGCGTTAATGACCTCGTTAATTGATCGAGTAACGGAGGGTTGGCTCATGGAAACATCTTGACTATCTCCAACAAGCTGCTGATAGCTCCCAGTAGCGAAAAACCGAAGGGCACATAGAACCTAACAAGAGTCAAAGCAAACTTTATAAATTATTCAATGCTCCAATAGTTATACCTTTTCTTGAATGTCTATAGCTGATGAACGTGAAGCACCAAGCATATATGGATTCAACTTTTTAATAAGATCATCAACCATATTCTTTCTTAGTCGAAAAAGCTTCGTAAATTTACGGTCGGGGAGTTCAAAGCAATCAATAGGCTGACGAATTCGGCGTAATTCATTTTCCATAGATTCTTCAACAATTTCAGAGGCAAACAATAATGACAATTCACTAAAGCTAGACATTTTTTACACGTAATAATATACTAATTATATTTTATACAAAAATAATAAGCAAAACAAAAATATTATTTTAATTGAGTGACACAGCTGACTGTATTTATTTTGTAATTTGACAGAAATAATCTTACCACACCCGTTTGGTTGAAAAACTTTTTCACCACTTCGACTTTATAACGATGAGGTTCAAGAATACGAACGGTGTATACGATTCGTAATCAACCATTCGTTATATAACGAATACGTTAAAACCATTCGTAATTCAAGAATAGGCCCCCTGGTCACACCGGAAGCGGCGCAGTGCCGCGTAGCACGGCGCGGTAGCACATGCCAAAATAGAGTGTTCACACCGGGAGCTGCAGATTTTATCTAAATATACTCTAGTGCCAACGAAGAAATTCTGTTATTAGTAGCTCTAGTTGAAAAAAACAGAGAAAAGTGATGAGGTTTGATTCATAGCTGTAAAGTCCTCAGTATTTAATGGATTTAATACCTATTAATTACAAATACCAAGTATTTAAGAATTGATAACTCCCACTACTAATACTCATGTATTGCAATTAAAATTTTACAGTCTCATTCCCGGAATTGCAAATAATAATTTAAAATATCGGAAAGTAATTGAGTTTGCGATTCCATTACAAAAATACTTAGAAATATCCAAAAATATTTAAAAAGTATTTGGGCGTTACTGTATAATTCCTTTCAATTCTTTTCAAATATTTTCAATTACTTTTAATTACTACAAAAACTTCAGTGCTAAAGATGATATTGTACTTAATTATGAAATGAGCTAGATCAATTGTCTTTTTAATTTTATTGTAAAAAAAACGTTTTCCTGTTTTAGAGGTGCAATAAAATTAAGTAGTCTAGACAAGTACATTTGCTTTCAAAAAAATCGTAGGCCAAGAGGCTAAAAATACAAAGTCACACTCTAGGAAAATATTTATTATTTGCTATGTTTTCATATTTCAATTTGCAATTTCATAAAAAACAATAGTTAAACTTAGTTAAATGCACCTTATTTTAGTAGAAGTGGCACACCAGATTGTCTTTCATCTTTAGTACATTTATGAATTATTTTTAATTTTATTTAACAGCTTTAGATCTGAAAAATTCAAACAGGACCTGAAAAAAAATTCACCTCGTAAAATAATGGCGTATATTCTTAAATTCGCTGTTAATGTAATTTAATTAAGTGAAATAAGGACAAATTTCAGCGCTCGGCCTTATCTCACTTTCATAAAGTGAATAAATATTTATTTTGCGTTTTTCTACTTTGTCGGCCTTGCATTTCTTTCACGAGTAAAATTGTTGGTCTCTCCGACACCGCTTTAATGCAAATTCTAGAGAAAACATTCAATTTATCTATGGTAATTTATTATTAGTGGCTCGAAATTTAACATGGAATCTAGCGTTCCTAGTTTGAAAAAAATGCACTTTTTGTTTGCCTGCCAGACGACTTCCTTTCAAACATTTTAGCTTTGTTTTGCTCGGTTCAGTGGGAAAGTTTCCATTTAAGAGATATACTGAGTGTAAGAACGATTATTTGCAAACACAATTGTCTATCTTGCTCTGGTCCTCGGGTCAGTGGGAAATCAAGTCCGGGCTTAATGTCCGGGCTTAATGTCCGGGCTTAATGTCCGGGCTTAATGTCCGGGCTTAATGTTACAAGGATTTTCAGTTGCAAAATGATTTTTTTTTCATATAATTATACCAGGTATAAATACAAAATAAAATTTAAAATTATCGTTCAAAATGGCCGTCGTTTACCTTCACAAAGCCTTTGAGACGGTCTGACTATCTTATCCAAGGGAGAGCTAACCACTGCTTTGATAAGAGATTTTTTCAAGGACCCGATGATTGGAGCCTTTTAGATCACATGCTCCAAAGCGACCATAACTTGTAGTCCAGTGGGTTAAGGTCCGGGCTTCCAGAAAGCCAGTCCTGCAATCTGATGAAGTTGAGCACGTTGATTTCCAGTCACTCCAGAACTGATTTCTGGTACACTATGGTCGACATTTGCACTCAGTTTTCACAAGAATTGAAAGCTGCCCATCGCAACTGATCTTCCCCCCCCCCCCCCCCGTAATCCCGCAAAACTACAATAGAACTACAACAAAAATTGGAATCGGCAACCCTTTCTTGGTGTTGCCATACAAAACTTTGGTTTTTCACTATATGTCAACGTGGAGAGTTCAAATTTTATGAATGACGTTTTAAAAAACAAATTTTATTTAAACTCAAAAATGAGATGATCGGGCAACTCCTTCGTAGGATTTCCATACAAAAATTTCATTTTTAACTATATATTTGGACACTGCTTGAGAACGCGTCTACGTAGAGAGCTAAAATTTGGTACTTGGTGTTTTCATGGCAATGGTAACTAAAATTTCAAAAATAGACTAAATCGGGTGTTACCCCTTCTTGGTATAGCCAAGAATCTGAGAATGCGACGACACGTGGAGGACTCAAATTTTGTACACAGCCTTTTAATGAATATTGCAAATACAATTTCGAAAATGGGCCAAATTGGGCGACCCCTTTTTGGTGTTGCTATTCAAGACTTTAGTTTTTCGCTATATATTTGGACACTGACTCACGCGTCGACGTAGAAAGCTGAAATTTAGTGCATGAGGTTTTTTTAAAAAAAAGCGAAATTTGAGTTCAAAAATGGGTCCAATCGGGCAACTCCTTCGTAGGGTTATCGTACAAAAATTTTGTTTTTTATTATATATTTGGGCACTACCTGAGAATGGGTCAACATAGAGAGGTACACTCTCAAACACATATGCCATATGGACTGCAAACATACATACATACATACACACACATACACAGACACATAGTGAAACCCTAGAGTACAGAATCGGGCGATCGAGTCAGATGATAGCCTAGATATTATGCATCTCTAACCAGCCTACCCTTTTCAATCCTCATCCCTAGCGCCCGTTGGCCATGTGTATGGACAAGACACCATAAATTCGTATGGTCTGTATCCTATACATGCGTAGGATCTGCATCCTGCTGACTCTACCCCCAGTGATCCAGTCAACCAGCTAACGCTGCCATCATTGATTAATCAGTTAACCGGCTAACACTACCTTCAATACCTGGATCGGTACCTTATCATTTAGCCCAGTAAGGACGATACCCAAAAATTTAAGCACCCTTTTTTCTCCACAGTTTTATCTATTGTTCCTTTCGGCCTACCACATTTTAGTTTTCCCGCAATTGACTCCGTTTCCAAAAAAGTTTTAACTGTTAATCTGGGAAACTGAATTTTCTTTATTTTCCAACCACTTGTACAAAATTGGTCACGGACCTCTCTATACATTTCGAACTCATTTTGAACGCTTGGCGATGAAAGATGTTAATGAATTCTTTTTATATTGGAAGTAGGCAGATCATTTACTAGCCTGGTTTTACTTTCGAGGATTCAGGTAGCAAAAATGGGATTTTATGATTTATTAAAGCCGAGCAGTATTTTCTGGGACAGTCCTTATATTGTGAAAAACGAAATTTTTGTATAGCAACCCAAGGAAGGAGCTACACGATTTGTCCTATTTTCGAACTTAAATTTACTTTTTTTTTAAAAGCCCTTGCGCAAAATTTGAGCTATCTAATTACACGCCTTCGCGAGCTCTCGACCGGTCGGACGTGCAAAAATCAAAATACCTTTTAACATTATGCGTGGGTGTTCAATTTATTTTACAAACGGAATGACAAACTTAATATACCCTTTAGATTTCATCTAGGGTAAAAAAGCCAGGCAAAATATAAAATGAATATCAAAATTTTCTGCTAAGTTGTTCAACTTTGAGCAAAGTCCGCTCTAATATTCCCCCGCAAACTATTCGACCTTTTTTCGCGCCCAAAACAAAATTACACTACAAAAATTTAATGAATATAATATTACACAAATAAAAAAATAAAAAAAACACAATAATAATGACGCCAGGCTATCAATTTTGATGATATTGAATGATATGGTGAACGTCCGGATTGAAACATTTGCAGACTGACTTTTGCTGACCATCGTTCAAGGTTCATGATTATATTATAATTCAAATGATCAATCTTGTTTTCTAGTTTTTCAATTCAATTCTCAAGAAAAATCAATTGGCATGATCTTGACTTGGAAACGAATCGATTTTAATCATTTAAAATAATCATCTCGCTTAAGAATAAATTAATGAACAAAATCAGTCTTCTGTAGATTATCTGAAGTTCAATAACTTAAAATCCCACCCAAATACATATATGTATGTATGTATATCACGAAAAAACATGACAAATTACTGTTTTCAAAAACAAATACTCACTCTGTGCTGATATTAATGAAAGTATTTAATCAAAATCATTAGTGAAGACTACAATTTTGTTTTAACATATACTTTTTGGGTTGAAGTTCCTGGAAATATTTTTTATAGTGCAAATTAATTTAAGAATACAAAACATTATTATTTAAAACAAATATCCCTGCAGTGGTTTTTGTTCTTTACATACTTCGAGTTAATTAAATTTGGTTTATGAACATAGTAATGTTGCGCGCGTGTATCTTTTTCGTTCAATAGATCACGTAGATTTCTTAGAATGCTTAGAGTATACTTTGGAATAAAATACGCATTAGTTCATTCAATACGGTCTATACTAAGATAATACTCCGATCGTAACGCCACGACGTAGATTCCAGATCCTCTGTGATACCGGTGGGATTACACAGGGATTACCGATTAGAAAAAAAAGATCGTCGCTGAAGCCAAGTATTTCAAACCGTTTTTTTTTTTACTGAAATAATGGCTGGATTTCACTGAGCTCCTTCTCACTGAGGAGTTTAAGGTCAGTCTACTCATGGGATACATACCCAAGATATTGAAATTAAAAAAAAATGCTTTTATACCGAAAGAGGAAATAAACCACCCAGTGAGGCAAAATCATATACAGACCAATTAGTTTGACATCATTTCTTCTGAAAACTCTAGAGCAAATAATAGACAACTCTATTCGTATGATATCCCTTCATGGATATTCAAGGACGATTCGACACCTCACCATATTACTCGATCAAGAATCTAACGGAAGATAGAGGCATCTAAGACTGTATCGTCAGATCGAATGGTAACATGCTGGGAAATCGTTGCATAACAGCTACTTTAAACGGCGAGTCTACCACAATTAGAGCAGCTAGAGGTTGCCAACAAGGAGGAGTGCTATCACTACTACATTGTAGTTTGTGTTAAATATAGTTGCCATATGGTGTCAGAATATAAACCCAGGTAAGACGGTGATAATGTGTTTCACCAGGAAAAGGAATCTACTAGTCATAGCTCCTGGGTTAAATGGACTTACACTAAAATATTCCAAAAACACCAAATTTTTAAAATAAATCCAGGATTACAAGCCCCACCTTAAAATAATAACCAACAAAGCTATGTACGTATTCCGATCATGCCAAAAGCGTTTTGGGAAAAAGTCGGGTGTCCAAGTCTCGAAATGACTTTATGGATCTTTCCTTACTTTTATACAGAGCAAACCCCTGGTGGTCTAAAATGTTGCAGACAGCCATCAAAAGAACCATTGATAAGGTGCAAAAGAAGCAACGCTTAGGTGCCACTGGTATCTTCACGTTGTGTCCTCAACGATCACTTGAAGCTATACTCTACGTCTTTATTCAAGGAAGCAGCGGGTAGTATGCTTCGAAGGAAGAGGTCAGATAATCACACTTCTTCTAGTGTAGGTAATGGTAAGGTATCCTCGAGAAGCTTAACATTAAATACCTAGAGCAAGAGATGTTATGGGTCTTTGTAGGGCATGTACCAAAATAGTCAATGCACCAAATCTGTCACAAGAGATCAGGGTTATATTTATTCTCAAGGCTGGCCGGGTTAATTACTCATCTCCGAAGGAATATAGGGCAATAAGCTTAGCTTCTTTGGTACTAAAACCACTAAAACGCACATGCGGGTGGGAATTGAGCTCCTCTATTCCCAGAAGCAGGCTGTCACAACATCAGCACGCATATTTAAAGGGAAGGTCAGTTGATAGGCTCTGCATGAGGTTATTCACTAAATTAAAAAAGGACTTCCTTTTCAAATAATCTAAGCTGGCTATTTTCATCGATGTAGATAGCGCCTTCAATACATAAGCTTACTAAAATGCTAACAAAACATGGAATGACCCATACTCTTAAGTACTGAATCGTGCACGGGTTGAAAAATAGAATTGTCTTTACGGATCTGGGCGTGTTAAATAAGTAGATTGCAAAGAATCCATAGGCCCTTCAAGGCGGTATCTTATTTTCTTTACTATGAGTACTTATTATGGATGATCTCTCATTCAGCTTGCTCGTCTTAGTGCAGCATCAGAGGCAGCCCACTCTACAATTGGCCGCCTGCCAACACAGTTTTCTTTGAATAGATGTCCCCTCGGGTAGAACTACAAAGGAACTGTGAAGTAAACCTAACCCAAGCTTATTGAAAAAGCTACTGGATTTAAATAACCCAACTGTGAGAGTTCTAGTCTCAATTCTCATTGAGGACACATTTCTTAAGAGTCACCTACACAGGATAGGATAGGGATATTATGAATACCAGAAATATATAAATAAACAAGTGAAAAAGCTAGAACTGGTCTAAGACCAATTCTTCTGATACCCTAGAAGAATGCCCGTATGAAATTTCGTATGGTCACCCATTTGAGCAATTTTGATTTTTTGCATTGGTTTCTCGCATATATTTCTAGAACGGCTGGTCGGGCAGAAAAAATGATTATAAGCAATTTTATAAGATTTCTTATTCTGAAGACGTGTTCTCAGGTAGTGTCCATATATATAGAGGAAAACGAAATGTTTGTATGGCAACCCCACGAAGGAGTTGCCCGATTTGTCTCATTTTCGAACATAATTTTACTTTTTTTTTTAATATCCGTGGACAAAATTTCAGCTTTCTAAGTGTACGCGCTCTCGAGTTATCGTGCGCACGGACGGACGGACGGACGGACATGCAAAAATCAAAATAACTTTTAATTTTATTAGGGGTGTCCAATCCATTTTGCCCTACCATCATTATTTCTGTGCGTTACAAACGGAATGACAAACTTAGTATACCCTATAGATTTCATCTAGGGTATAAAAAGAAGGTAAAAATGCACTGTCCATATTTTATTTACTTACGTTATAAGGGCGAATCCGGGTAGCTAACCGGGGCAAAGTTTGTACCTCAATTTTCCCATATTAAGTTAGAATTCTAATAAGACTGTCCTTTGGGAAAGGGGGAAAGTTTTCCACAAGTTTTTTAAATTGGTAAATTTTGCTTCAAATATTCTGCCTGAATCATAACTACGAGTGTATCGTTCTACAATATCGTTTTCATTCCCAGAGCCAGGTCTTCTAAGGAAGTGAACTATTTTATTTGTGAAGATCCATTACAAGGAAGTTAGGTGACACTGAAGTGAAGTGTTGGAGATAGTTCGTAAGTCAAGTGTTAAAATAAAAGACAACAAAGGCAACAAACTCTTGGAGGGACTGCAATCGATAGTGGTTCACGATGTGTGTCATTCATTTCGTCTACATTTAATTCCATATTTATATATTCTCAAACCAGGAAGCCCCAGATAACATATTATTCTTGCACGGCTTCATTGGCTGTGATACAACATCAACACTCTTTAATCAAGGAAAAATAAAATCTACTCCGAACAAACTTAGATTTAACCGAGCTTATCCAGGTATTAAAAAACCAAAATCTGCTGACCCAGGGATTATTGCTAAAGCTGGAGAATGCTTCCTCCTTGCATTATACGGTTACAGTGGCGTCCATGCTTCACAAAATATGCATTTAAAAATGAATTTAATATTGCATCGCTGCCACCGACAGAAGCAGCAGAACGAGAAAATTCGTTCCGAATCTATCAACAGGTTCAGCAATTGTATGGAGTTGCAAAAAAATGCAAAGCGATGCGAATGGGGAAAAAGCAAGAATGGGATAATTCCTCTCACCATACTTGAGCCCCCAGCTCCGGAAACCTTGTTCAAACTGATTTCTTGCAAATTCAAATAGGGATGTCGGGGTACCTGTGGATGCAGAAAGGCTGGATTAAAGTGCTCCGTTATTTGCACGAATTGCAGTGATATCTGTGATAATTTGCAAGTTCCACTACAAGATGGCGATCAAGAAGAAACGGAAGACTGTTCCCGAGCAAACCTATGATAAAATTGAGGAAGAAGTTGATAGCCCTATCGCAGATAACGTGGAAGAAAATTCTATCTGTGACGTTTCGGTCTGTTCTGAAAACGATGAACTCGGAAAATCTGGTCCTCCTCTTAAGCTACCCACCTACCTACCTACCTAATCTAATGACTACATTTCGAAATTATTGCATTACATGTGGATTAGGCCTACTGCGAATACAAAAGAAAAACGCCACTTACTTTACCTCATGGTGTTGTGGAAATGAGTTTTTTCGTCAACACGCGTGTTGGAGTGCAACTTGCGGCGCTCTTACGATAAGACTATTCATTTTACAAAAAAAGGTTATATTATAGGAAATTTTCTCTAGTTTAATTTATCACCTAACTATTTTCATCATAAAATGAGCCGAAAGGAAATATTGTCAAAAAACTATTTTTGGACGCCATCAATATGGCGGCACGAGGGGCAAAGATACATCGGTGGCAAAGCACATCGAAATTTTTAAAAATACCGATTTTCAAAACTCTCAGAAAACTTTCCAGATAAAACTACCAAATAACGGTACTATACCTTCTTAAGGTAGGCTCCTTACATCGATTCCATTTGCAGGGCATGTACCGCTTTTGGATATGTCCCTGAAGTATGGGGGAAAGTGAGGGTTGCCTTCGTTCCGAAGCCTGATCTCTTTGTCGTAGCTTCGGCGTATATTTAAGTCACATATTTTGACATTTCACCTCAAATTTGTCATACTTTTATATTCACCATATTCATTTTAATTTATCCTTTTCATCAATCACAAAATAAACTAAAATGAATTTACAATGAACTAATGTCAGAATACACACCTAAAAGTACGACAAATTAGTCAACTGCTTCCGAGCTTGTGACAAAAATTTTATACTGTGGTAAATGGATTTTCTACACCTAATTAGATCAATACAAGTGCTTAAATTCGAAATAATATTTTGAGTTTATAATGTGAAGTGACATACTGAACTGAATAAAAACACGAAAAAATCAGTAGAAAAGATCATTTCGTTAAAGTAGGACAAAAGATCAGAATCACCCTCCTTGTAAAGTTTCATACATACACTCGAAAAGTTGTCGAAATATATACCTCTCCTCATTCCTTTTAAAATACCTGGAGAGGATTGTGAATGAATTTATCGAGGGATTAGCCCTAAAGGGCTCTTTCTTACTCACCTCACAGCAACCTTACCGGAGGGGCAGATCCACTGAGGCGGCTCTCCATTCAATGATTACTGTCATTAAACAGGAACTGAATCGTGGACTGTTTACCTTAGGAGCCTTTCTGAACATCGAGGGGCTTTTGACAGAGCCAACCCCAAGACGCTATGTGAGGCAGCTGGTCGACATGGTGTTGACCGCACTGTAGTGCGATGGATCGACCAACTGTTAAAACGACGATACTTGGGTGGGCGGCCGAACCTCTCTCAGTGTGCTGCTGGAGAGAGGCTGCGCGCAGGGTGGCGTGTGTTTCTCGGTTCCCGATCCGGAAGCTGGCAGATCTGAAACGGCTTGCCTGCCGGGAATTTACGGGTTCCATGCATTCTACGGAGCTCTTGAGGTCCTACTTAATCTTCCACCCCTGGAGCTTGTTATTCAGACAGATGCCAAAAGAGCTGTGTGAAGATCCCACTCATGGGAATTCCGAGTGGACGGTTGGACTGGCTCATCTTATTCCTCTTTGGCGTTTGGGCTTGTCCCGGAAAATCCTCTGGCCAGCATACCATGTGATGCAATGGTAACAGAGCTTCGTTTCGGGCGTCGCTTCTCTGTGACTTTTCCTGTAAGAGAATCGTGGACGGAGGGAAGTGCCTTATCGGGCCTTTCCCGGTCCGCTCTACAAACTTTTATCGTCGGCTCTCTCACCACTGAGGTAGCCGAGGCGGGCGTTTACTTTCCTGAACCTGACATTGGGATAGAATACTCACTTGGAAGACACACCACTGCCTTCCAGGCTGAAGTCTTCGCCATAGCCCTTAATATGGAGATCAAGGGAAAAGGCACTGCTATCCTTTCGGATAGTCAGGTAGCTTTGATGGCTCTAAGAGGACCTCGGATAACATCTAAGTTACTGGGGGATTGCAGGTCGTCTGTGGATAAGTTGTGCTTCCACAACAAGGTGTCACTTTATTGGGCTCCTGGTCACATGGGGATCATGAAGAATGAAAGGGCTGACTTTTTAGCTAGGGCTGGCTCTGTTTCTCCGTTCTTTGAACCGGAACCCACTGTAGACGTTGCCACCACCCCGAGTATAGGGTCTCTCATCAAAGCAGATAATAATAGGAAGCATCAGCAGAGATGGGAGTACCTGAGTTCTTGTAGATGCGCAAAATTGTTTCTTGATGGGCCCAGCAGGAATATCTCTGATTTTCTCATGGGTCTCAGAGGAAAAAAATGTAGAACTGTCGTAGGCATCATCACCGGTCCCAGCTCGCTTCATGCTCATCTAACATCTGGTAAGGCTGGAAGAGAGCCTGAGACAACCGAACACTTTCTGTATGCTTGTCCGGCCTTCGCCCGGAGCAGGCTGGATATTCTATGGTCTGCCTTCTTATCTGCAGATCTGAAAAATCTCATCTTCCTCACCAAGACCTGATGCGCTTCATTAAGAGAACTTGAAGGTTTTGGTGATGGGGTATCTAGTAGGATAGCACAATAGACCGCATTGGACTCCGTGCTTGAGATTTCTGCCCCCCTCCGCCACGCCTGAAAAAAAACAAAAAAATATAGTAGGCTATGGTATGGACCTCAAATTTCACCTGAATTTAAGTGACCCCGATTGTTTCTTCTTTTTGTTGAGTTTTTATTTTAAGTTCAATTCGAGCTTTTCCAGTCACTCTCTGATCTTATGTATAATGTTTATGTTTACATTATGTTCATATCTTCAATAAATAACCTAAAACATTTGGTTCTTAGGAATCCTCAAATTAATTAATAAATAAAAAAATTTGGGGGAAAACATGCATGCATGTCAAAAATGAGAAAAATAAAATAAAATTGAATTTTTCACAATTTGCATCAACAAAATTCTACCACTGAACCTTTATTTTTCCTTTGAACTAAAACTGGAACTTTAATTGTTCAACTTGTTTCTGCTTCGCTGGTTGAGAGAAACTGACAGACCACATCGGCACGCTCTACTTGGTTGCTCTTTGAATGTTCATTTATTTCGCGAGGCTTTAATATTCCTCCATAAACTTATTTACTCAAAAAATCCCACCTAATTGTATAATGAGCTTGTATTCATGCAATCTTCTAGGAATGTCAACATTTTGATACCTCGACACAGACATTCCATTCTGGAGGGCTCCTTCTTTGTTCGAACAGTTCGTGTGTGGAACTCACTTCCTGCTGATTTGCAGGGACCGCGCTCGCTAGGTGTCTTTCGGAATCTTATTACCCAATATTTCCCTCCCGACAATATAACTTCATAAACCGAATATACATACTTTATATGTAACGTTTCCTCCGATCTCAACTCTACAACAATTCTTGTTTGACAATTTTTTACTCATTTATAATACAATTTACTTTATTTTATTTTCTTCTCTTTTTCTTTTTTTTTCTCTTTTCTCTCTGCTCGTTTTTATCATTAACTTTAATTTTGAATGAGCTATCAAATGTTTCCTTTTTATTTATTTTTCTATTCTAATTATATATTAGTATTAGTATTAGTATTAGTAGTAGTCTTTCTCCGCAATATTGTTCGGTACGGGCAAAAGACCGTCAGCCGCCAAAATATATCCATAATTGAAATTTCTCACTACATTGCATTAAAATTTCCATACAATTATTTTCCACTAAGTCAATAGAACATTTTTCATTATCCAGCATCTTTATCTTGAATTTCTTAATGAAATTTGTCATTTAATTTTTAAATTATCAGTATTTACCATAACATGGCGACTAATGCATTCCACAGCGTAATTTTATGGAAGCTCTCTTGTGGATCTTAAATTTCTATTTGTCTCCTCTCGATTTACCTGTACCGAGATTTGGCTAATTTGTGAGTGATTCATTTTAGTCACTTCTTTCACTCACTTCATTCACTCAGTTTTGAAAATAAAATAATTCCATTAAAAAAGTGAAGTGAGTATTTTCGAATATTAACTTCGAACGTCAATTTCACAGCTGTTGTTCAAAAATGAACGTCGCTGCGACTTATTACAACGCTAAAAACTTTATATGGATAATAAGAAGGACTATAAGAGATGAATATCAAAGGGATTGTATATTCTTGAGTCACGATAAATAAAATTTATTAAAGAAAATTGTGCTTTAATGATATACATTTTACCTTCTAAAGTTTTCGGAAACTGTATAGGTTTCCCCAACACATCGCAATGGATTTTATTGGGGAATTAACACCATTTCTTATCGAAGAGACGAGTATAAAGGTAAGCTATACCTTTTTATTGTTGTATAAGCTGTTGATAAAATCTTTTTTAGATTTTGTCAGCAATAAGTTTCTTTGCGTGTGGATCCTACCAAAGACGTGTTGGGCAAGACTACTTAACATGCATCAGCCAATCATCTGTATCTGAATTTATCGGAATAATATATCCGATTTTCGCAAACTCCTGCAGAATAATTAATTGCGAAACAAAAGTATTGAAAATATTGCAGAGAAGGCTACTCTCTGCATGTATTAAAAATTATCTTGTTGTCAGCTGAAAGCTCTAGTAGGAAGTTTCGCTGAACAGAGTCGATACGGTCGATATGTGTACCGTAAAATGGAGACAAGACCTGGCTACCATACTCAAGAAGTGGTCTCACAAAGCAAGCATACAAACGTAATGTTACGGTAGGATTTGAAAACTCTCGGGACCAACGTTTTATAAAGCCCAGCATAGAAGTACTGTTTGAAACCATGTAGTTTATATGGGAGATAAAATTCAATCTGTGGTCACATTTGACACCCAAGTCACAGACAGAGTTCACACGGCGAATCGAGGAATCTGAGAACTCATAATCATAAGTGATTGGTGTCTGATTCCTGTGGAAAGTCATAACCTCACATTTGTTGATATTGCACCAATTGTAAAATTTTTGAAGGTCAACCTGTACCTGTTCAAAATCGTTAACAGATTTAATCTGAGCGAAAAGCTTAATATCGTCAACATAAATCAAGACTTAATAAGACAGAATAAAGAACAACGGGCCCAAGTCACACCCTTGTGGTACGCCAGACAAAGCCTTCAATACTCTAGAGATGGAATGGCGGAATTAGATTTGGTATGTTCTGTTATCTAAATATGGACTCCGTCCATTTTAGAAATATTGGGGGAAACCCATATATTCCATTTTAAACAGTATCACGGAGTGAGATAACTTGTCGAACGCCTTTCTAAGGTCTGTTTAAATACAATCTGTCTGATAGCCTTTTGCAAACCCGCAAATGGTATCCGAGACAAATTCCAACAAATTAGTGGTTGTAGACCTGCCCGGAATAAACCCATGTTGGTTTGAAGAGAGCAAATTCTTACAGGAAGATGATAGTTGAGAGTAAATGATAGATTCGAATAATTTGGGCATGCAAGATATATTTGCAATAGATCTATAGTTAGAAATTCCATTTTTACTACCTTTTTGTGGATAGGTATGATAGCTTCTGGAAACAACTATCGAGCGATTTTTGGAAGATAATTCTCAGCGGAGCTACCAGGGCGAGGCAGCAAGAGACGAAACCTTTTACGTCAATCTAACACTGTACTAATGTTTATAAATAAAAGTGTCAGCGATACAAAGAAAAAAGTAATTTTGCCTTTTTCCACTGTGGCACTGTTTTCGCTGTACCACAAGAATTTAATTTTTCTGCTTTTGTTCCCATATTTTATCCTTACATTGGGCTCCTTGTGCACTGGCAAACCTCCCCTCTAATATATCGTAATTCTGTCTTAGTTCTTCAATCAGAACTGATTTTTGATGTAAGGTCATCTTTCCAATCATTTACGTGTTACAATTTATTTATAATTTATAAGTTTTAGTAATAATTTCTATTTATAGCTGTGTTCTTTGGCAAAATGTCAAATTAGAACTTGATAAATTTCGGGACAAAGTTTGACGGCATTCCCATTCACCGCAAAATTGAAGTTGAGTGAAGTGAGTGAGTGAATTTATGAGCAGAATCAAATTTCCAGAAAAGTGACTCACTTCACTCACTTTTTATCAATTTCGACTGGTTTCTGCCAACATCGTTGAATTCCTCGCTAAAAAGTACCCCAAAATGATGTGTCAAGTGTAGGGAAAATATAAAGTTGAACAGTTCTCGGATTGTAAGTTGCGAATGTCGCGGTGTGTTTTTTAATTCGTTTTTTTTCTGCGTTTCTGTGTTCAATTACCAGGTAAATTTTTTTTCTATAATATAATTGTATTCTGTATTATGTGCAAATTTGTGAAGATTTAACAAATCTCTAAAATTTCCAAGAGCTGTCACAGGTGAATGTTTTTTCATTAATTTCACCTGTAAGGGCTATAATCATGAACCAGAGGTGTTATTATTATGTTCTTTGTCTACCCTGGTTATGTTGAAATTGTCTTAATTGTGCGAAAACAACAAATTTCTTCGCAAATCAATGATATGATCGCCTGTGTTGTTGTTGTTGGCTTGCCATGAAATTTGTTTACTTGGAAACTTGAATGAATTTTTTGTAATGTGTAGTTTTCAAATTCAATGTTTTGTGTATATCTATGTTCTAGAGAGTTTTACTATGAAAATTCATAGCGAAATAAGGCAATCTGAAATTGACTCAGTTTGCTACTAAGACTGCTGCTCGAGAATTGAGTGGAAAAAACTCTTTATGCAAACGAGAAATCTTTGAAAAAAGAAATATCATTGCAAAAAGAGGGCGTTTCATATAAGCAGGAACCGTATAATCGTCAGTACCACTTGGTTCCTGCCTGCCGTATACGCAAAGCAAACAGCTGCAGACTTAGCAGCAAACTGAGTCAATTTCAGATTGACTTATTTCGCCATGAATTTTCTTAGCAAAACTCTCTATGAAATTCTAGTCCCGCATAGGGCTATATCTTGCTAGGCATTCAAGTAAATACGTAGTATTTCGCCTCATATAATTTACACTTAAAATTTATTTCAAGTCTATATATGAGGTCAGCTTGGCTGTTTGCTTTGACGTATACGGCATGCAGGAACCAAGCCGTACTGACGATTATACGGTTCCTGCTTATATGAAACGCCCTCTTTTTACAATGAAATTTCTTTTTTCAAAGATTTTTCGTTTGCATAAAGAGTTTGTCCACTCTTATCTATGTTCTGATTAAGGTAAACTTCAATTTAATTATGATTCTCTTTATTTCAGATGTAATTCAATTAATTCATTGTACCTGAAGAGGTCCCAGGTGAATATGGTATCAATTCAATTAGTTTTTATACAATTTTAATTGCTTTTTTTTTCAGGTGCTTATTTGAACAAAGTTAGATAATACCGCACTTTTGCCGGTCTCCCCTATCCAGCGGAATGTAATTTTGACTCTCTAATTTTGCATCCCAAACAAGAAATCAGCTTTTCTTTGCCAAACAAAATATTTGGGTAAATTGGAATGGTAGAAATGCCACATTATGACACGTCTATTAAGATTTCTACCAACTTTTTTTTTTGTTTTTTTTTTATTTAACAAAATAATTAATTTTTGAATGTAAATAAAGTACGTGACTAAAATTTACAAGTCTTTTTACCTCCAAAGTATTTAAACCTTTATGAATACATACCTACAACTTCCTAAGAAATTAGTAGAAAAATTAATAAAAGAAACACAACACAAAATATGTCTCCGTCTTATTTACATTTGCACATCTTATAATTATACAGACACGTAGATAATAGCCCAACTTGGTGAATATAAATAAACAACAACAAATATCATTTGCATTTCCTGTATAGCTTGTGATAAAAATGTCTTAAGATGAATTCAGAAAAAAGAATTAAAATAAAGAGACAAAAAAGATAAAATCTGAACAAAACTTCCTCCCTCCGTCTTAACATTTTCTAGTAAAATAAAAAACAGTTAAACTGCACGCTGTTCCATGCACTTTTACTCATTTTTTTCGCTACAGAGTAAACCAAGAAATGCACGTGACTAATGAATAGTTCGGTACAAAAGTTGGGTTCATCCTTTAATGTCTTTCTTTATGGTCATTATGGTAAGTCATTGTATTTTGTGATAACCAGAGTCTCCTTAATCATACAAGAAGTGTTAAAAATAAATTATGGACAGGTTCAGGTTCAAGTGAAGTGCAGACGAGAGCAAACATTTTTGTTTATATTTCTTGAAAGAAGCAACTTGTGATCTCTAGGTAATCTACATGCAAACATGGCAGGGAACAGGTTATTTTTACCTTGAATTAAAACCAAGTTGAATTGCGAAAACTATAAGAGGTACTTCGCTTAATTACTAGAGAATTCCTTATTAATGTTTTGCAATCAAATTTTTATCGCAACGAGATATCCAAATTGATTCATATATTATGGTGTGTACCTCCAAAATTTAAATAAATACTTTTCTATGCAAAAAAAAAAAGCGAAGAAAAATTTCTTTTTGGACTGAATGAATTTCTTAGAAGGGCTCCGCGGTACATACATGTTTTATTCAAACCCAACTTTTCTCAAATCTGTATTGTAATATGATAACTAGGATTAATATGTAGTTATAAATGACATGACTTTTTAAAACTAATTTATACATACATACATATTTTATAGCCTAAATTAACTCACAAGTTTATCATCATCAGTTGGCAATATCAGGTCTGTTTTAAACGAAACTAATATAAAATTTGCATTTTTCTCATTTCTTTTCCGTCCAAATCCTCAAGCCCGCTTATTTCAGATGAATCAAAACAACGTATTTCCAAACATGCTGCGCAACAAAAGGGCTTTATCCTTTATTTTTATACCCTACATGAAATCTAGAGCAAAATGGGTTGGTTACCCACTCATAATAACTAAATATTATTTTTATTATCCGTCCGCCTTGCGCATGATAACTCGAGCATGCGTGTACTTAAAGAGCTGAAATTTTGTACGCGGACTTTAAAAAATTAAATTAAAATTAAGTTCGAAATGAGACAAATCGGGCAACTCTTTCGTGGAGTTGCCATGCAAAAAGTTCCTTTTCCACTATATATAAGGACACTGCCAGAGAACGCGATAATTCAAGAACCTTCCCTCAGGTCTTCAGAATCTATATAAATATTGGCAAAAGCTGCGGAAAATTCTCAACTGCATTTACCATAGAACACTCAATACCCAAAATTCTGCTTATCAGTCCGTTCTTTCTCAAGTCAAGTACTTATCAGTGATTATAGATGAGCAAACTAAACTGCCCTGCGATGAACAGTTTAGAAAAAGACTCGATACAATAAAACCAGGCCCACAGACCTTCGATAATATTAACAAAGTCTGTTCTAGGAAGTCGAAACTCCCTAAAATCATAACCTGCAGCAAAGGAACGCTATCATTTCCACAGGAAAAGTGCGAGGCCTTTGCAACATTTTTCCAAAATACCTTCAAAGACAACTTAAGCCTCAGAGACCCAAACTTCTCTTTTGAAGTAGATAGATGTGTTAGCACCTTTATTAGTGCTAACGAATCCATACCACAAACCTTTTTTGCTGGGACAACCTAGCAATCTACCCAGAAGATCAAGACGCCTTCACAAACCCCCTCCAAATCGATGTCTTAACTAAGACAATAAATAGCAAAAAATCGAGCGGCCCTGATAAAATTTCAAATTCAATCATCAAAAAGCTACCCTCCATAGCACTCGATTTCCTTGCAACCATTTTTAACAATTGCATAAATAATTGTTACTTTCCGGAAAAATGGAAAATCTCACGAATTTTCCCCATCAAGGAATTTAGACCAATCTCCCTCATCTCAAATTTGGGAAAGCTTTTTGAAAACTTATCCAGCTACAAATAACAATTACCTGTGAAGAAAAACACATCCACCAAAATTCTCAATTCGGCTTCAAGCCTAAACATGCTACATTCCAACCTTTACTAAAATTCCACACGGATTCTACAAGAGCTCTAAACAGTAACGAATGCACAGTTGGGTGCTTTCTCGACGTTGAAAAAGCTTTCGATTCAGTTTTGACGGCAGGGCTAATATACAAATTAAATCAATTCGGCTTTGCTCCACACCTAGACACACTTTCCACAGTTTTCTAACTTCTAGGAAATTCTATGTGGAACTTGATGACCACAAATCTTCGCTCAAAACAATCGCAGCTGGAGTCCCCCGGGGCTCCATATTGGGCCCAATACTCTTCAACCTCTACACCTCAGACCAACCTCAGACCAACCTCAAAATGAAAGTGGCACAACGCTACTCTTTGCCGATGACTCCCTCACATACGCCCAATCTCGCTGCCCGCTCCTGGCCGCCAATAAAGTCAACCTGCACCTCAGCAAGCTCGCCTCCTATCACAAAAAGTGGGGGATCAAAATTAACATCCAAAAGTCCGAAGTTATCTGTATTCGGAAACCTAGCACCGGGCGAAACCGCCCAGTCGCTAAATCCAAAAGAATCACGGCCGTGTATAATGGAGGAGCAATAAAGCCCACACAAACACCAAAATATCTAGGAGTAAATTTCCATGAACTCCTACGGTTCAATAACCATGCTAAAGCAACCATTAGCAAAGCCAATTTCACGTACAGCCTTATAAGCCCTATAATCAATGTCAGGGACGGACTCACAACCCAGACAAAACTACTCATGTACAAGCAACTAATAAGGCCTGTCATCACTTATTGCTTTCCCATATGGCACACAATCTCCCCAACTTATATGAACCGCCTTAGCAAGCTCGAAAGAAAGATTCTTAGAGCTTGCACAGGACTCCATAGAAGAGCCAACGGAAAATACTACCGCAACGAAGTAAATATAAGGAATATCAGTTCGGTCAAACCGAAAAACAAGCCGAGAAAATCTCTATCCATTCAAACCCACTCATAAACAACTTGCCGGATCTTCTAATACCGGCAAATTTCACATACCTGTCACGCTTGCTCTTGGCTAAATCGGATGCTAGAAACATCTACCTCCACGAAGATAGAATAAGTTTCTATGACACCAAAGGAGATTACTACAGCGGGTAATTCCAAATATCCTCAAGATCCCGGGAATGTCTCTGATGAAACCTGCCAGTATAGGAACTTTCCAGTCCTTAACATCCTAAAGATCCCAAAACTTATCCAATCCTCACTCCCTCCCAGTCCCTTCCAAATTTAACAACAAACTCTTGCGAGAAAGTCATTAACTACAGCTGATGTGGCGCAGCAGCTGTAAGGAAAAGAACAAACAACAACACGAGAGGTGATAAAAACCAAACCAAAGATCAACAAGAAGGAACTGAGGGCCAAAGATAAGCCCCAACGCCCTAAAGAAGAAAAATCTGAAGGATGTGAAAAATCATCTAACACAATCTAAGAAGGAAGACAAGGAAGAAATTTGAAAACTCAAAAGCACTTGACTTGACTTGACTTGAACGCGATAACATAGAGATCTGAAATTTGGTATTTGGTGTTTTTATAGTAATAGGAAAATAAATATCAAAAATGGAATAAATCGGGCAACCCTTTCTTGGTTTTGCCATATAAAAATTTAGGTTTTTTACGGATACTGTGAAAACAATCAGTTCTAGGCAGTTATATTGTACCAAAAAACTTCTTCAGAATCTGAAATCCTATGAAATTTGTTATAATAATTTTTTCTGTCCCACGAACCATATTAAAAATATATGCGAAAAAAACACTTCAACAATCAAACTTGCACAGAGAGGTGACCATACGAATTCGTCTAGGGTATAATAAAAATTAGTCTTAAACCTATTCTAGCTTTTCCACTTGTTAATATGATGGGCAACGTAATTAGTGTAAGACATATAAACGGGGATCCCAATTTGTTTTTCCTTCTTCTTCCCTACTCTTAAAAATGGAGCGCTTCCAAACAGCTTCTCCATCTGACACTAATTAGGCTGCAGTAGCTTTCTAATTATGCGGCTGCCATCTGTTGCTTAATAGGAAAAACTTATATTATTCTAGAAAGTCTTTTGCTTTATGTAATAGATTTTCGTCTGGATTAACGTCCGTGCTCACGGTGAGAGTATTAAAAATAATTAAAATTCAAGTAAATTTTTCTCCGCTTCCTAGAGTACATATTTTGGAACTTCTGGAAGAGAGAGAGGGTCACTAAAAGTAAATAAGTGATATAAACGGTAATATGGAAGAATACAGACTATTAAACTGTGTAGGTATAAGGACCATCCAGAAGAGGAATTCAAACCAACGACCACTGAGACAGCAGTTCCTTGATCATGTGTGTCTGGACAAACAATTCTTGACTAGGTTCGGCCTCTGAGTGTGTTCTTAAAGCCAAGGAAGGAAGCAAGACGAAAACACCCCTTCGAACATAAAAAGCCGTCAATAGAATTCTTGAGTACAGTTGTCCTTTATTGGGACTTTTAGCTTCTAGTGAAGAATGTGGAAATTTACCTGGAAGCTGGTCTGCCCGACTTGGCAATCTAAGCTAGACTAAAGGCTGAAATACAATGATTGCGACACGCATTTGTCGACTCCAAAAAAAATTTTCGAATACATGTTACGACATTAGGGCATAGCAAATGCTGCGGCACGATAATATCATCGTCAAAAAGTAGAGCAAATTTCTAAAATTGTCGTTGCGCAGTGCGACATTTGAGTTTGACAGGTCATTTGTTGGTAAATTTCGAGCACCTTTCTTTTAAATCTCGCATAAATGCATAAAAGCTTCAAATACAAGTTATACTTATTCTTAAAAAATGTGAAAAATGTCCTGTAGACATCCCAAAAAAGCAAAACTCAACTCATCTATCTTGAAATGACGACAACAATGTCGTATTCATTGTATTACATCTGCGACAAACGACGACGACAATTGGCGTCGACAATTTTGTGTCGCAATCATTGTATTTCAGGCTTAACTTACAAACTAACACCATTTTCCTTTACAGTTTAATATGCCTACTTTCTAGTTCAGATTAAAATACTCTAACTCCGTACAAAGCAGTTTTTTTTTATTTGTAAACCACCTAACTACTAAGGTCAATACAGCGGTTCATTTGAATCGAGTATACATCCTGCGACAAAACTGTGGCCGTGTCACCACATATACATGAAAAATCTGTAAATCTCCAGTGGAGAATGCACACGTATGTCATGTACAAATCAGTTACCCGATTTTCTTATCTACCCATACGTATGTTCTTGGCGCTATAATTTTCATAAAATTACTAGATACAAAATTTCATCTCAGATTAATAAAATACTTTGAGCGATCTCAAGTTATCATCCTAACAGATGGACAAACTTAAAGACAAACAGACAAATGAAGTGAAAGTTGGTAAAAATTGAAATGGTTTGTGATTTCATGCAATATTTGTCTACTTTTTTTTACGCTCATCATTTCTATGCCATACAAAGGTATGCTAATTTAGTATATATCCTCTGATTTCATCCAGATTTTAAAAATTATACATCTAGTTTGTACCGCGCTTTACCTTATTGATAAAAACAAAATAAATCTCAAATGCTATTTCCGGTCACTAGATGGCGTTTGTGCAATACATATATCCGATATCAGTATTTTACCTTTATTCTAACTTTCTTTAAAATTGCTCTGACGTGCTTTTCGGAAATTTTCCAAAAAAATTATTCCAAAATTCAAGTCATTGATCTAAGTTAAATGAGAAAAAAAAATTTTAAATCCATCAACAAAATCAGAACAGACAGGGGTGAACGATTTTAGAAAAGTCTCATTAATTAGAAGGTCACGGTTAAAATATGCCCGAAAAGAAAAGCTTCAATTAAGAGCTACCATTTCCTGTCACACCTAAATCGAGCAATTAAAAAAAAAATATGACATAATTTTAATATTATAGTAAAATATGACAGAAACTGTAATATGAATATGTAATTAAGACTTCACAATAAAATTTATGTAAGCACATAATAAACAATTTTATACAAGAACAGTGGGCAAAACAAAACGAAACCATTCAGTTGCTTCTGCGATCTTTTTAAAAGCTTTCGCGAATTCTGATAATTTAAGTAAGAAAGCTTTTTAACGATAAATTTAGGTTTGAATCTAAATTTCGTGCTTTACTTTGTTTTAACGAAAACTTAAGTAACCGACTTAGGTTTAAACTTCATACAAAGAATATTCTTCTTTTCACAACAGAATTTAAAAGAAAATTATCATTTTTAAAAACATGCTTTTATTTAATAATAATAATAATTTTTACGTTCCCAAAACGCTGCAGCTTCCTAAAATCAAAGCATTAATTAACTTGCACTTTACACTTTACGCTCCAATTTCAGATCTTCTTTTGTTGGAGTACTTTTGTCCTTATGGCGAAACTCTCCCTTATGGACTTACATAAAACTGGACGCTAAAATAAAGGGCTCACCGGAATACCAAGCTTACTACTTCGGATTGTTATTATTTGGATTACAAGATAGCTGGATTATCACTACAAACGTGGGAGATTTATTCCTACTTGCCTGGTCCTTTATAATTATAGTAAAAACTAGGATAAAATAATTTTCATGGGGAAAAAAATAGCGTTACTGCTGTAAAAAATGATTATTTAGAACGTAGTCATAAAATAAAAAGGAAAAGCAAAACAAAACGAGACAGCACACACACATTTATATATATATATAAATACAGGTCGAATCTAAAATCAAAATTTATTCTAATGTGAGTTGTACCTCAACATTATTTTCAACCCATTTTATTTTGGAAAACTTTAAACTCTCAAATTAATAAATAATATTAATTGATTTGTCACCTTCTAAAGCCAAATATAGCTAACTTTTAGCCCAAAAAGAAAACCCCTTGAATAACTGAAGCCAGGTGGGCACCTGTCAAAATATCCCGAAGATAACAAAAATTATTCTTTTCCTCTGTACTCAAATTTTTATTCGACCTGTATGGAATCAAAAAAATGTAAAACCGATCAAGAGGGTGGCAAATTTGAAAATAAAATTATTAACAAAATAATAAACCGATTGAAAACGGATGACAAAAAGGGTCCCGATTGGGAAATCTTTGAAGAAAATTTCCAATCTTGGAATTTGTCTGGTGATTATCAAGTTTTTTTGTTTTTTAAGAAAAAGGGTTGAAGGAAGGGAAAAATTTCAAGGAAATATTTTTAGCAATTTTAAGGTGGATCAGTAATTTTTCAACATAAAAGAAGCAGTGAAAGATAACTAAATGTTACATTTATGAGTACCTACATATTTACATTGAGTGAGTACTTGAATCTTTATTTTGCACGATTTGTGTCTCGAATGGTGAAATTATCTCAGTACTTCAGCATAGTTTAGATTTTTCGGGATAGTTTATTATTTTTTTATTTTTTTATCATATCTCTAAAAATATTTTCGTTAAACCGTTTTTTTTAACTTTATTTCCTGTTGAGTAATTTGATCTAATTAAAAGCTTATTTCGAAATTTAAAGTGAATTTGAAGATTAAATCTTTTTTCTTATTAAATCATTTGTTAACGTTTTTTCTGAGTTTTTGGACCCTAAAACCGCGTGATACCCAGTAAGTAGACACGCTTGGGCTATACGCCCGACACCTTCTCCTGAGCAAGTCCTTCAGAGGATGTTACATAAATTTTTCTACAATGTTATAATATAATTATATAAAAATTTAATTTGGATTATTGCACACCAAACAAAAACATTTCTGGCTCCTTGGGCAATCAGCTTCATATCAGGTCTACATTTTATAAAGCCAAGAAATTTTATGGTCGCAGCATCACGCGATGCAGTATGCTACATTGTGTGGCAGTATCATCTGGTAGCAATTTATGTCGCGCCCACACCGTGACTGTGCTACCACTTGTACAATTGCTGTACGATTCCATTGTAGAGGTAAAGAAACAAGAAGTTTTTGTGGACTAGGAAAGTAAAATTATTCAGAGAAAGGAAAAAGAATGGAAAATCTAAAGGTTGCGACGGCGATGCAAATAACAAAAAAGGGTCTATAGTTTCTCAGGTTTCGACGACACAACCAGAAGAGGACGAATACAAAATTTCCCAAATTGAAACATAGATTTTTCTGGGAAGGCGATGCCCGGAGGCTTGGTTGACTTTCCTGATGAACCATGGGGACAATGGAAATTATAAATCAAAGTGATAATAATACAAGAAAGAAAGGGAAACGTGCAAATAATAATTTATTGCTGGAATTTCAATTTTTACTGAAACTATTGCATAAATTGCTGAAATTGATATGACCTTGAGCGAGATGATAAGTGAAAATTACAACTAGGATAATGACATGAATTTATAAATAAATGGTTTTCCAATAAGAGGTGTTATTTTAATTAGCCCGTTATTTCGGTAGATGTCACTTTCGGAGTTGTCATTTTTTGACATTTGACAAGTAGAGACTACGCCATTAATAACAATGGATACACGATTCAGCAACGCATTGAAATTATTAAAATTTACTATAAAAATGATGAAAATGTGGCAGAGACGGTTCGTAAAACTCGAACATTTTTGGGCCGTCGTGAAGCACCTTGTCGGACCGCAATACAGAAATTGGTAGAAAAATTCGAGCTGTCGGGACAAGTTTGTGATGTGAAGAATAAAACTCGTGCACGTCGCTCAAGAACAGCCGAGAATATTGCTGCTGAAGCCGAAAGTGTTGAAGAAAACCCAGGTTTGTCCATTCCTCGTCGTTCTTTGGAATTAGGCATCCACAAACGTCATTACACCGTATTTTGCATAAAGATTTGGGTCTTAAGGATTATAAAGTTCAGTTAACACAAGAACTCAAGCCGGCCGATCATCAACAACGTCGAGTCTTTGCTTATTGTGTCCTTGAAATGCATGAAAATGATCCGGAATTCCATCGAAAACTCATCTTGAGTAATGAGGCCCATTTCCACCTCGATGGCTTCGTCAACAAGCAAGATTGTCGCATCTGGGTCTCGGAAAACCCAAGAGTTATTGTTGAAAATCCTCTCTATGCTCAACGTGGTTTATGGTCCCGCGGGGTCATTGGACCTTACTTTTTCGAAAATGAGGCTGGAGCAACAGTTACGGTGAATGGATTGCGCTATCGACAGATGATTAATGATTTTTTATGGCCGGAATTGGATGGTATTGATCTGGACAACGTTTGCTTTTAACAAGACGGTGCTACGTGCCATACAAGCAACGAAACCATTGATCTTTTACGGGAAAAGTTTCCGGACCGTCTTATCTCTCGAAGAGGTGATCACAATTGGCCACCAAGATCTTGTGACTTAAGACCATGCGACTTCTTCCTTTGGGGCCACGTGAAAGAAAAGGTCTACGCCAACAGCCCAGCGTCAATTCAAGACCTCAAAGATGGAATTCGTGAGGCTATCGAGGACATAGGGCAGCCACTTTGAGATTTGGTTATGGAAAATTTCATAAAAAGGATATGGTCCTGTAGGCGTAGTCGTGGTGGTCATTTGGCTGATGTTATTTTCCATTATTAACGGCATACCTTCCTCTTTATAATGAAATAAAGATCCGATCATTTATCTCAAAAAGTGGCATTTTTCTTTGAATATCAAAATAACACCTCTTATTGGAAAACCCTGTATAATTTTTATGATAAGACTTTTGAAATGTTTAACATATATTTTTGGACGAAACATTTTTATTACCCCAACCCATTTAACTTACGTAGAAAAAAAAAAGGGCGGACAAGAACTAAACACATACTTCTCATGTGACCCGTAGGTAAAGGATAGATAGTATGAGAGTATTACTAGAAGTACTTGTTTAATAAATTTAGGTACACTAGGTGTCTTTGACGTTATCCAGTATTAGGTAGAAGAGCTTTGCCTCCAGTTATTGGCATGGCAATTTGGAATCATTAAAGGTTTATAACGTAATGAAGCTCTAAGAACTCTTTCTCTCTCCTTCATTCTCCTGGAACCTTCCTCTTAATGCAGGTCGACTAGGTCGCTCTTCCACTATTTTTCACGTCAATTAGATACTGCATATCACATGTGCCAGCAGTGTCACTGGGAGGATGGGGCAGTGGCACGAGCTTATGACATCCGGGCTCACAAAAATCTCTTCAGGACTAGATGTGATGTTTCGTTCGTTATTTTTTTGAAGGCACAATATCTTCTGTATATATGGTGCGTGACAGCGGCAGGTTTTGTGTTACCCACCCCACAACTCTCCTGCAATAGCCAAGGTGCTAGCGTACCGCCCTGCACTTGCAACGCAGATCATGGAGTGAGCTGTCAGCTCATGCCCCACCTGCCAAACAATTCTTTTTTGTCTAGGTGCGTACTATCACCTCCTACTCTATTGATCACCTAAACGGAAATATTCTGTATAGTGAAAAACGAAATATTCGTATGCCAACCCTACCCGATTTGTAAAATTTCCAAACTTAAATTGGGTTTTTTTTAAAAAAGCCCGAGTTATCGTGGATTGACGTTAGTTATACACATATTCCGCGTATTTGTTGCGTCTGCCACCACTTTCGCGACAGCCAAATTGTCTGCCATTTTTACCATTGAACATGAAAATCATTCCCTACTGCCAAAACTCCGCCTTTATGATATTAAATTTTTTAACTGATTTTGTTTCAGCCTTCGCGGTCGTCTCGTAGCGCTCTTCATTACTGGAAACCAGGCTGACTTCCGAATAAGTTAGCAACGATGTTAGGAGAGTATAAGATGGAAAATTTTGTTTATGAAATGACGTAAGTATTTTGGTTGCTAGCTCTTAGTCTATAATGCTTTACATTTGTCACAAAAAAATATAACAGCACCGAATGAAAAAATAATGTAAATAATAATTTTTTTTTTTAATATACATATAGTATATATAATATGTCGGTCTAGCGGTCGTTCAAGATTGCCTAATATGACGTTCCCTTTTTCGTACACCTCCTAAGCGTCGTATTATAAAAAGATAAGGCTTCTAGCTTCAAAATAAAAATACAAAAAAAAATGCTAGAGGTCATCAGTTGAAAAACAGAAATAATGTCCCCCGCAGTGCTCCAATACAGCTTACTTTGGGTATACGGTGATTTTAAAAATTCATATCTCAAAAACAAAGCTGGAAACCATCACTAAAAAAGAGGTACTAGAAGCTACGAGTAAGTAAAAAGTAAATAAAGGAGATGCCTATCATCAACAATTTTCGTGCCAATGTCAAAGATGTGTAAGTTATACGCACACTATAAAAAGTGTGCATTGCAGGCGGATAGAAAAAAAGTTTATAGAAGGGATCTTGGCGCGCTTTTGGTAAGTATGAAGCAAAATTGTATACCAGTAGCAGCATAGTGAGTGGTGCAAATATAAAGCAACCTTTCGAGGCTCCCGATTCCCTAGTAAGCCTATTTTCATCTTCGGTTGCCCAATAACTTGCTTTAAAATTTAATTTTTGGAAAATCTATATCAAGAAAATATATGAAAAATTAAGTACCTACTTTTATCGAAATTACAAGCATTTACCAATATTCTAATTCCCAGTTTATTATTAAAAAAGATACAAATTTTACAAAATTTCCACATAAAACACTGTGAATATTTTTCTATTTAATCCTCTCCAATTTGAATCTTGCCTACGGCTTTTGTGCTAGGGTACATTTCCTTACAAAACATAAACAAAAGTGTCATCCAGGGTATGTTAGAAACTGGAAAAATCATAATATTCGGCACGCAAAAATAGCATATATATACACGCAAAGGCCTCTCCTTTAGTTTCTTAGGTATTCCTACTCTCGGACAGTCAAGCTGCCCTCAAGGCCTTAAAGTCCTACACTGTCAAGTCAGGGATAGTCTGGGAATGTCTACAAACGCTCAAAAATCTATCAAGGAGAAACAAAGTTATCCTCATGTGGGTACCTGGACATGAGGGCCACAAAGGCAATGAAATTGCGGATGGCCTAGCCAAAAGAGGAGCGGAAACTATGTAAGTTTGTCGGACCAGAGCCATTTTGTGGCACTTCAAAGTGTTACCTCAAAGGTACTCTAAATAGCTGGGAGAATAAACAAAACTCCCTGTATTGGGAAAGGCTACAAGGACTTCATCAGGCAAAAAAGTTTATCGACACCTCTGGCGGAAAAACTGAAGAACTCCTACTCCTTAGAAGAACAGAGCTCAAAATGATCACTGAGCTCTTCTCAGGCCATTGCCCCTTGAGGTATAACCTAAACAAGATGGGTTTGGCTGAGACTTCATCCTGCCGCTTCTGTCGGGATGCTCACGAAACCTCGGAGCACTTGCTCTGCAACTGCGAAGCATTGGCCAGGCGGAGATTACTCCACCTTGAACATGCTTTTCCTCCACCAAATTACGTATGGAACCTCAAGCCCAGAATGGTTCTAGACTTTATCAACAGTCTAAACCTATAAATGGAGCAAATTCAACGGGGACTCACAATAGATCTTTCAGGTAGCAGTGAGTGCGAGGCTAACGCCTATACATCCCTTCACAAATCTAATCTAATCTAGGTATTCGTACCCTAGAAGTCCTCCATAGTAATAAAATAAGTAAAAAACGAGTTTTCAAACAAAACTGAGGCCAAACCGCATGAAAAAGTAGAAAATAAACTTTTCTTCACACACAGAGGTGGACTCAGATTTTTTGATTGGGACATTTCTATTGAATATTCTTTCTCTTCATGAATCAAATCACTTATTACCTCTGATTGATCATACTGAAATATATCGGTGATTATCAGCGAATAAAATCTGAGTCCACCTCTGTGTGTGAAGAAAAGTTTATTTTCTACTTTTTTATGCGGCTTAGCCTCAGTTTTGTTTGAAAACTCGTTTTTTACTTATTTTATTTTCTGCCTTTTTCCTCAAACAGATTTATCACTAATAATATCGATTACAATATTTCCGATGATTTTCCCCCTTTTCCGGGTTTTCCATGGAGTTTTCCACAAAAGCAACTTTATGCAACTCATTTCGCTTTACAACTTTGTCTTAGGTTGCAAAACGCTCAAACGCTTCCTTGGTCGGAAAAACTCCGGAAAAGCGTTTTACATGAATTTTCCTCGATTTTTTATGCAAGTTTTCACCATTGTCGGAGAGAAAGTAATGATGCCAGTTCATAGGGAACTTGATCCTTCATAATTTAGAAAAAAAAATTATCGGATAATTTTCCGGAAAAGTCGGAAAATTCCGGAAAAAATTTTCGGAAAAATCGGAAAACTCTGCTTTTTCCCTGAAACGGATTTATCACTTATCAAATTTGTACCAAATTTTCAAATGATTTTTCCCGATTTTCCATGGAAATTTCCGGTTCAAATTTTGATAGATGTCACACGACATGAACCTGTGTGCCAAATTTCAGCTCGCTGTGATGACGAAAATTGGTTGCTTGGTTCTCGAGATATGATTTTTTTAAAGTCACGTTTCATCGTAAAATCACAAAATTTCTAACCCCCTAGCCTGCAGGGAGAGGACGTGGTAAAGTGAAACAAAAAATATGGGTGAGCTATTTTGGTATTCCTTACAATTTCTGAAAGTTTCATCCAAATTGGAAATGGTCGGGTCCAAAACAAACCCTTTGGATCGTTTTTGTTTGGGTGATTTTCCAGAAGCGTCGCCAGCTTCCAAAAATGGTTTTCATGTTTAAATTAAATCCGGGTAACAATGAATATGTTTTGCCATTTCTTTTTAGAGAATCAAGTGATATTCTTGGTAATTTTCTTCATCATCGTACCAATTACGGCTTTAATGAGACCTTAACATCTTTATGGAGAATTTGATTATGTGTAAGGTCAATAATTAAATTATACAGCACCAGTAACATCGGTAGGATTATCAATGGAAAACTTCTACAAACCAACAGTGAGGCATTGAATATAATACAAGAATTATACAAGTATTATACATTTAATATTAAAATAAAAATGTTTAATGTAAATTTATTCGCTATCATACAATTTATAGGTAACTTTTAAAATCTTTTTATAAATTAAATAACGTTAAGCTGGAAGAATATTCGTCTATCCTTATTTCGAGAGGCATCCTTTAGAGAATTTGGTTGTGATTCTAAATTTAGTTTAAACCTGATATTGATTAAAACAAATCTTGTTAATAATCTCACCATTTGTAAAGTAGTAAGTTATATAAAATAAATAAAAGAATAAGAGTTTTAATCATATATACGTGAGATAAATCTTACCGTATTATTTGAATATTTCATAACTATCGATCCAACATAACGAATAATTTCAAAAAGGTCCATTTTATGGTCAGTACTTGTTTTTACTACTCTACTCAAAGTGACACACTGCAGCAAAATGATAACGTTCTTTGAAATGTTTTGGAAATTTATACCTTTGCGCTTTAAGTAAAAAATTTCAATTCAAATTTATGGCAATGGCCTAATCTCGTGGCGATCTATGTTGCATTATAAATCACTGGGCTCAGTATAAACCTTCCGAATTAATTAATGACTAAAATATACCCAACTCTATATTCAATAAGGTAAATTAGAAAAGCCCAGTGACCCCGAATATTAAAAACTTCCGAAAGAGAAATATATATATGTAAACAACATTTGCTTAGCATTAATATTAAAATTAATATTCGAAATTCATTAAATTCAGAAAGCTTATTAACATCACTTGCGGCCCTATGAAGGCAATAATTACAATTTTACCTGCAATTCTGATGGAGCAAAAAAGTGGTTTCTTATATTAATGGAATTTAGGATGAAAAGAAAAAAGCTTCAAGTATATGGACTTTTAGCAACACTAAAACTAATACAACGCCATTTTGTGTCTCTATTGAATTATAAAACTTCATGCTTTCATATTTTTCAGAAGGTGCCACTAATTGCAAAAATTTATAATTATTTTATGTACTGCATGTCGAATAATTATTTTACTTATTTATTTGATCACCATAGACTAATAAAGGTCCACTAAGGTTCAAATCCAAGTGGCAAGCAGTAAGCAAATTTAAGTTGAGAATGCCTGTTGCAGGGATTCAAGTCAGCTTTTACTATGTTCCACATTTTGTTTGAAATCTCGGGATAGAGCTTTATGTTAAAGATGGAATACAAAGTACTATTCAATATGTATATTAGGGTGGCCCAAAATTGTATGGATTTGCGAAAGTGTTAAAATGTCTAAATGTGATTTTAAGCTTCTACGCAAAATTTCAGAGACATTCTTTAATGTTTAGAGGTCGCTAAAATCGAAAATAGTGTTTTTTTTACTGTTTTGCACTTTCAGGAATGCTGTTTCAACATTTTCTGTCATAACTTCTTAATTTGCCCATATTTTTCTTGATTCTTTTTTTAAATTAAAGGGAACTTAATTATGAACTTACTGCAGTGATAGTCGTTTTTAAAAATTATATTCTTCTATTTGTATAAAAAATTCGGACCCGGAACTCCAATTTTTTGACTTCGCGTCAATTTTTTTGTAAGGAAAAGTAGCACTTGGGTGTACTTTTTCTACTATAATGTAATCTACAATCGATTATCTTTCTAACGACTACAACATAAGGGGGCCATGTAGTGTATGAAATGTTTTCAAAATGCGATTTACGAAGGTGAAACATTTTTGCACATTAAGGGGGTATTCTAGTCTAGAGGCCCGAATTTTAGGTGATTTTTGAAGTGCCGCAAAAAAAGACAATCAATATTTTTCTATCCATTTTTTTATGAGTTATTTATTAACATTGCAAGAATACAGAAAAAAATTAAAAAATTAAAAAAGTTAAAAATTCAAAAAATTAGCTTCTGATGAAGTGGGGGGCCTCAAAAAATGCATGATCATGCCCACGATTCCAACCCGACTAGCAATCCGAAAAACAAAATAAAAAAGATTATTAGTCTAGCATAATGTCGCTATGTCCGGAACTAGGGAAAAGTTGAAAATTTTTTTTTCACAAAATTGCCGCTGCCTAAAAAAAAACAATTTTTGTACAACTTTTTTGACATTTTCGAATTTTTTAAAAATAGTAAAATTTGAAATTTTGGGATGCGGCTAGTTCCGGACATAGACAAGTCTATAAAGAAGACTCTCAAAAAAATTTCAAGTAAATCGATCCAGTAGAACTTGATAAATCGTGGGCATCCTCTTGAAAAAGGCAGTTTCGAGAAAAACGCGTTTAAGGTGTAACACCACTGTAAATTTTTTGAAAAATCGTTTTTTTTTTTATTGGCTTAAAAAATAGTTTAAACTCTCTAGAATAAGAAAAAAAAGGTCCCGTGCGAGAAAAGTATTTTTTTTCCTTTGAAAATGGAGGTCGCTACCAAGCGCGTCAAACTTGCTCCGAAACATGTCCCGGGAAGATGGCTGCGGAGCCGCCATTTTGTTTTTTTTTCGCTGTCAAAAATTTATCAATAAAGTTCAATGTATGCCCGATAATATCCTTAAAAGGTTTTTTTCAAACACCTTCAATTTTGCGAGAAAAAAATTCGTAAAAAAACCTTTTTTTTTAGCCGTTACAGAGGCGTTACCCTTTAAAGTCCATACGTCCACGTGGTTTGGAAGTTAGAATTCAACTGTTAGCAGCTGGATGCAAGTGAACACTAAATATAAAAATACAAATTTGAAAAAGCCTCTTATAGGCATATTCTTGAATAGTTAAACTTTGAAAATATGAAAACAAAAAAAAATCGATTTTTTCGAATTTCTAGAGAGGAATACCCCCTTAAGAAGATCTGCCGACCACAAAAGTAGCAACTGTGTACCAATGAAACCTTCTTTTTCAATTACTGGATTGGACACCCACGCATAATTAAAAGTTATTTTGCTTTTTGCATGTCCGTCTCTCCGTCTGTATGTCCGTCCGTCCGTTCGAACGATAACTCGAGAACGCGTTCACGTATAGTACTGAAATTTTGCATACACGCTATTTAAAAAAAAAAAATTTAAGTTCGATAATGGGGCAAATCGGACAACTCCTTCGTAGGGTACTAAATAGGGCAACCCCTTCTTGGTGTTGCCATACAAAATTTTGGTTTTTCACTATATACTGCCTGATTAAACGTCGATATGGGGTGCTCAAATTTTGTATGGGGCGCTTTCATAAGAATCCCTTTCTTGGTGTTTCCGTACAAAACTTTGGGAGATTACATTAGAGTAGAAAAAGTATTCCTACGTGCCACTTTTCCTTACAAAACAATTGACGCGAAGTCAAAAAATTGGAGTTCCGGGTCCGAATTATTTATAAAAAATAGCACAATTGAATTTTCAAAAACGACTTTTACTGCAATAAGTTCATAATTCAGTTCCCTTTAATTTAAAAAAAGGAGTAAGAAAAAATATGGGCAAATTAAGAAGCTGTGACTGAAAATGTTGAAACAGTTTTCCTGAAAGTCCAAAACAGTAAAAAAAAACAATATTTTCGATTTGAGTTACGCGACGTCTAAACATTAATGAATTTCACTGAAATTTTTCGTAGAAGTTTAAAATTACATTAGCTAACAAATTCTGAATGAGCATTTGGACATTTTAACACCTTTGATTTTTGGGCCACCCTAATGTATTGTTACGAGCGTGGCCTTGGTTCGTTATTTTAAACACAATATTTCAAATATAATTCAAAAGTTCTTCCTTTTATTTAACTTCACTATTTACTTTTATAACATTTACAAACAATTATCAAATCTACTCTTTAGTTATCGCTAGTACTGTACTTCTAATAATCACAATCCAAATAGTTTACTTCGTTCACTTCGCTGTCTGAAATAATACTCCGCCTCCTAGCTGTCAGAGCGCCGTATTTATACTCTACGAATTATCCTAGAACCTTCCTGAATATTCCGTTCTCCGAACCCAAAGTTTACTAAGATGACACTAACCTAAAGTTGCTTCCATTCCTAACAGATGTCGATTGATTCACTTTGTGGCACGTAACAGTATGTATATATGCAAATGAAAGTAAAAAATGCATAAAGTAATAATTAAAGTTTGCTTTCGGTAGAAAGGAGATACTTTTCATTGAGAGAATATAACTTTTCTTCGAGTTTGTTTTTACGGTTTCTCCGAGTGAAGGATTAACCCTTTATTACTATCCATAATTTCTCGCCTAATTTTCCCAACCTGGGGTCGAGAATGACCCCACTGTGAAATTAGCCGATTTTACTAAAAAATTCAAAAGTTTTTTTAAGTATGAAAGTTTTAGTACTTAATTAAAGAATAATATTATTGTAGGTATATATGACAACTAATTATGCATTCACGGGTTTAAAAAAAAATGAAAGTAAACAGTATTTAATTAATTGAGTTATTTCAAAAAATATATTTGTTTATTTTAATTTTTGTTTTATTTATATAATTCTCAAAAAATTATCCGAAATATTTTATTCCAAAACTTAAAAAAATAATAATTTATTTCAATGAATATTATTGTGTGCATGTGATGTATATATAAAGGTTTTTCTCAGAATTTGAGTTTGGGACCCCAAACCAAAACCCTCGAGTAATACTTCCCAAGCCACGAAACAGACTCCCCCACTACCACATCAGAGCCCTAACTTAGTCTTAACTCCTAACATTCTAAAATATTTGCAGCATTCTTATATAAAAACCACTGACATGTATAGTACAGACTGACTACGTCCATAGAAATACACTTCAGAAAGTGGGCTCACTTCTATATACCGTTCTCTTTCAGTCTAAGTACAAAGTACCAACTGAGAGAGAACTATAAACAACAAATAAATAAGTGGATTCGTCGAAATAAATGTTTTAAATTAATTATTTGGATTAATTAGAGATAAAAAATGTTTTACCAAAGGCAATATATTCATAGATACTCAAGAGAAATTCTAACGGTTTTATTAAAATCTCTTTTAAACTTCCCGCCAATGGTTTTTTTACAGTTGGCATAGATGTAAGATCTATTTTTGACACAAAAAAATTATACCCGCATGATATAGCATATCAAGCAGTCCTTATTATATATGCCAGTGTGTAAAACTTTGTTTAGTTTAAATGTCCCCTGCAGTTTGCACCCTACACTACTGTTCTATTATAAAATGACTTTTTGTAAAAAAAAGGTATATAGTAAAAAATGCAACATCATCCACGCCGCTGAATGCGGAGACCTTAGTACCTCACTATAGTACTGCGGTGGCTAAACTAAGCGACTTACGGCGCTGGATGTTGTTGTACAAGTCTTATGTCAGATCTACACATGATACCATACAATTCCCATATCTTGGCCGGGACTGATCGCACAGCCATAGTTTCATTGGATATTGCCCAAAAGGAAGGCTTCAAGCTCATTGGCCTCATTGCCTTTCGCTCCTTTTACGCTTATGCATGGTGAATGCTCTAATGAAATATGCATCTAGTGGGATTGGTGCAGAGCTTATGAATATGTTAGAGTGAAGAAGTGTTATAAATGTTAGGGCTTTTTCCATATAGCAAGTCAATGCATAAACAGCCAAATTTGTGCGAAGTGTGGCGATAACCACGATGCCAGAGATTGTACGTCCACTGAATTAAAATGTAATAATTGTTTAAAGGCGAATACTAAATATGGTCTGAGCCTTGAAATAAATCATAATTGTCGTGATATCAAATGTGCGGTATATCAAAAGAAATTAGAAATTGAAAAAAGGCGTACACCAATTTAACAATTAAACAGTGTGAATTCTATGTATCTGAATGTTCAGGGATTAACTACCAACTTAAATGAATTAGAATCGTGTATGCTTATGAATGAATTTGATGTGATTGTACTCTCTGAGACTCATCTGACTGATATTATTGCTGACAGTGAAATGAAATTAGATAATTACTACCTTATTATGTGCGATAGCTCTTCCAGGCATACAGGTGATGTATGTATATATATTAAGACAAGCTACGAATTTAAACTTTTGAAGAAAATATCGATTGGTAAAGATCATTGGTTGCTAGTAATTAAATTGTATTTAATGTCACTATCAATAAATTTAGCCGTTGTCTACAATTCCCCTAATGCATCGAAAAGGGCTTTCTGTGAGAAATTTTCTGAATGGATTGATAACATATCTGATGTGAACGACGATTTTGTCGTACTGGGTGATTTTAATGTCGATTGGTTAAATTCGAGGAAGTGATAATGCCTGCAAGACAATTGTAAATGACCCCACTAGAATTACCAGTGATAGCAAAGCATTACTTGATTACGTCATTACGAATTCAAACCTCGTTGAAGCTGATTTAAGAAATGATTTAAAAATATGGGACCATGAGACTATAGTAGTGAAAGTTAGTGTTAAAAACAGAAGTAGTAATCAAAAAGAATTTAATAGCTTTAGGTATTTAAAATATAATAAAGACGCAATTATTTGAGAAATGTCTGCCAGTGCTTTACCTAGTTGTCCAGTTTTCAGTACAACTAATGAGGTTGCCGATATAATATCAAGTGAATTGCTAAGAATTACAAATAGTCACATACGCAACGGTGTAAAGAGAAATAATTCTCTGGAGGGGTATAATAGCACTTCAAGACAATTAAGAACTGAAAAAATTGTATTGTACCAAAGAGCATTGCACTTTAATACAAGAACGGACTGGGATAACTATAGGAGGGTGCGTAATAATTATAAAAAAGAACTTGAAAGGGGGAAAAATGAATATATTAGAAATAAGTTGCTTGGATCTAATGATGAAAAAAGTATGTGGAGGAATCTATAGAGATATGTATATATTGGGTGAAGATGGTGAAAAAAATTTAGAAATATAAAATTCAATGGTGTGAGTGCGAATGATAAAAAAAAATAGCTAATAAATTTAATAATTACTTCGTTGATAGTATTGAAGCAATAAATCAATCCATTGCAAGTGTGCCATTTGTGAACTTAATAGAAAATGTACAATCGAACTTTAAATTCAGACTTATAGAGTAGTTGGATATAAGAAAAGCTATGATATTCATAAGCCAAAAAAAACCACTTTAATTTTGTTGGTGCCAAGATGCTTTTGGACTGTTTTGAAATATGCGGCCCGGCACTTGTTCACTTGATAAATACGTCACTGAGATCAGGTTGCTTTCCGGGTAAATGGAAGGAGTCAGTACTTACACCAATAGCGAAGATAAAACTGGAGCAGATAACTGTGAAGACTTCCGCCCAAGTAATGCTCTACCAACGTATGAAAAAATATTGGAAAAAATCGTTCAGATGCAGATTGATGAATAAATGAGCGCAATCTTTTCATTGAGAGCCAGTCAGGCTTAAGGAGTCAACACTCATGTAAAATGCGCTGAATCAAGTAATTATTGATTGGAAGGAGGAACTATCTACAGGAAATAGTGTTATTGCTGTATTTCTCGACTTAAAGAGGGCTTTTGAAACTATTGATAGAAGTGTTCTTTTGAAGAAACTTTATAGTTATGGAGTACTATCTACGGAATATCAGTGGTTTACGTCATACCTCCAAGGTAGATCACAGAGGAGTTCTATCAATGAAAATATGTCAGAGAGCAAGACTACGACTCTAGGCGTTCCGCAGCCATACTTGTTAAGAAATGCAAATGACTTTCGATTGCCATTATTTCGGAATAGATTAGCCCAAAATAGTTTAGTGTATAGAGGTTTTCAGTTACTTAACATGTTACCATCAAATGTTAAAACAGAAACCAAAAAAAAAAAGTGTAAAAAAAACACATTATAGAAATTGTTAAAAATAGTTTTTAGAATAATAATGTCAAGATATTGTATATAAAATAGTGATTAACTAAATAAATCAAATCAATCAATCAAAATCCTTTGTAGAATGATTCCTGCATGCAATACTCGCGCTGCAATCCGCGAACATACGTTCATCCTTCAAGTTACTTTCGACCCTACACTAAAACTCCGTGATGCTTTTCCGAACTGTGGGAATGTGGAACAGTCTACCATCTTCCGTCTTTCCTACTGTATAGAATCTGGAAAAGATTAAGAGTGATATATATCAGCACCGCCGCCACTCTCCACACGTTCCCAAATTCATTTCCCTCCACCAGCGGGTGGATCAGCGGATCATGACTTAATAATATATAAAAAAAAATCAAACTTTAAGAGAGGTAAAGTACGTAATACTTGAATTCCTATATTTTGCAAAGTTACAATTTATGATGATTTCGTCAATTTGAACGAAATGTATTTCCCTATTGCTACTAACTAAACTGGCTGATTTGGAAGATTTACACTTCCATTATTTACAAACCAAAACATAAAATAAATAATTTAACGCTTCTTTTTACTGTCATAAATTTAACGTTGAGCAACTCTTCGTTTCCGGTGGTATGTCCACTCGCTTATCTGTTCGAGCCTTATCATTTATTAAAATCTTATAATGAAATTGAAAAAGCGTCATCAGCAGTTTTTTGATATTTTCAAGCAAAGAAGATAATTTATTTCCAAAGCTAATAGTGAAAAACACTTACCTTTCCGCCAATTAAGCTTTTCATATCGCATATTATATAATCACAGCGGCACGTTCACCTTTGCATTTTTTTTCTCTATAGTAAAAACAAACGATCAATTCCAAAGAACGCTACCATATACGATCGTAAGAATGAAATATAAAGCTGCTGGCATAAACCTTGAAACTGGTCTTTTTCGATTAATTTCACTAAAATGGCTTTGCTGGCGCCAACAGGTAAACCCGAAAGAAAATCTCTGTAAGCTTGAATTTTACATATATGTATGAAATCATCGGAGTTGATATGTGATTTTTAAAGTTTAGTTTTTGATTGGACGGATTCAGTTGTGTTATGATTTTCGGACTAATTTTCAAGTTTACAGTACAAAGAAATATTGTGTTTTTTACTGTTAATAAAAATATACAAGCCAGACATACAACAGTGTTGTCCTACAATTTTAAAACGTGCAAACATTTCCACTAAAGCCACAATAAAATTTGTAAAATAAATGAAGCTCATTTTCCAAAAATCAAAGAAAATCTTAAGAACTAAAAAGCCCCTCTCTATTGCAGAAAAGACAACGACCGGATCTCGTAGAGTTTAGTCTGGCTGCTGGAATATGTGGCTCTTGTCGCCTTCAACGCTCAGGATTAGACAAATATAACTGCCACTTCTGGTAATGGCAAGCAGCTACCCCCTCATGAAAGTTTTAATAACTACCGAGAAACTTCCAATAGCCTCACCCATGCCCATATCAGAAATTTTAAAAAGAAGTGCTAACACTGGAGTTGGAAGATACTCGGAAATCATCTGAGATGATTAGGCCCACTCCGCAATACTAACAACCATATTCATTGCTGGATGGCCCCAATGATAACTCATCTCAATAACAATCTTCTTTACCGGGTGATGCTAAAGAAACTCCACCGCGACTAAATAGGAGGCATTGGAGATCAAACCCACTCCGATAACAACAAATGGACAATGGAAATTGTACGATCTCGTGGTAGTGGTGCTATACTATATTTGTGCCATAATTGAAGTTTTGTGGGAAAATCGTTTCTCCTAAATAACTTCCTAAATAACTTCGGTTGGTCTCCAGTCAACTTTGCTCTACGCGACACGCGACAGCTATCAGTTTGCATCAGGATCTCCCAGTAAAATGAATCGCTTCGCAATGTTGTTTCATTCACTTCGTAAGGCGTAGCCAATATAATTTCATTTTTTTTTTTTAAATTCTTGATGCTATCCTGCTCCTCCCTGTCATTCATCTAACAATCGACCAGTCTAGCGAAATTTCAGAATATGACGTAGACACCCATTTATAAAAGTCTCCAAACAGCAAGTTATGGAACGGGTGACATTCCACATTTCTCAACCGTATAGTTCGGCTGCCTTCACATTGGAGGTGAATAGATGTGTAGTCCAGTCTGTAGGGGTTTTTGCCCTACAAATTGTGGAGTAGTTGTGATTTTTATATTATATTATTTAGTTCCGCGCCCTTATGAAAAATTTAAGTTTTCACCCTTAGAGGGGTCTGCGCGGTCCGCCATCTTGGATTAAAAGTACAACAAATTTGTTTTTTTCAAGATAATTCCTCAACGGTTTATACTATGACAAAAATGTATAAATATAAATTTGAAGAAGACTAGATTTCCTAAATTTTTTGTAAGTCCGATGTGTAACGAGTTACAGTGTCACCATCTTTTGTATGCCCTGTAGTTTTTCAGATACAGGGTGATTTGTGAAAAACTATCTGTTTTTCTTCATCACCCTGTAACTCCTAAACGTTTGACATGGCCCCCTGCCATACAATTTTTTTGTTTGTCTAAGTGAGTATTATCACCATCTGCTCTATTGACCTACTAGTGGGAAACACCCTGTATACAGGGTGTCCCGTAAGTGGTGTAATATTCGAAGGCTACGGATAGGTATGCTTAGAAGAGCAACAAATTTTATTTGTGGAATAGATCACCCTATAACTTCTGAACGTTACAACCTTTGATGATGATTTAACTCTGATATATAGATAATCTTTGGACCTTTCAAATAGTCTATGAATTTTTCCATTCCTCCTCCCCGTTTTCCAGGTATGGCTCAACAAAATTAAAATTTCGGAATTTGTGCTCGTTTTTTTTTTTATTTAACTACTATTTTTATCAAAAATCACGTCATCAATACCAATTTTACATATTGGATTTAAGAAGCCCAAAATCTAGGCTTTAGAATAACCTTTCACAATCTGTACCCAAAATGTAAATTTTTCTGTGTTTTCCAGCGAAAATAGCATTTGCAAAAATTAGCCTAATTTTTGGCTCTTATTGAACTTTCTCAGCTATTTTCAGCTATCATCATCAAAGGGTGTAATGTTCAGAAGTTATAGCGTGATCTACAAAAACACACCCAAATATTTTGCAGACTCGTTATCTCTGAAGCCGTTAAGATTCCCCTCCCCCAACCATACAATTTTTGCTCGTTTAAGCAAAACCTAATATGTAGCCTTCGGATGTTACACCACTTACGGGACACCCTGTAGATCCTTGATGTACACCGCGGTGTAGGAAAGCTATATCTAAGAGCTGGTCATGTATTCTTACAACTTGGCTGCGTCTATTTAGAAGGCTGCGAATCATTTAGCTGCTGATGATGAAAAAGAGAATTGGCGAGGCAACTTTTGCAGTAAATTACCATGATCAAGAGAATCAAACGCTTTGCTGAAATTATGTAGTTCTAATATTGATAGATCGTCATTATCTAAAGCCTCATGAATAAGTGATCCATTAATAGTTAAACATGGAATACCACAAGGAACAGTTCTTGGTCCTATACTTTTTATTATCCATATTAACGATCTTAGCAAGTTAAAAATCAATGGAGTGAAGGGGTATGCTGTAGTTTTATCCAATGACTCTGTTCTTTTGTTTAAACACAAAAACTCAAATAAACTATTCTCTTTAGCAACTAGTAGCTTTTGACGGGTGTCTTATTGGCTATCTCAACATAATCTTACTTTAAACTTAAACAAAACCAATTATATGATATTCGGACACGACCAACAAGAGCAAAATTTTGATCAGTTTAAATTGAAAGTTGAGGGAAAAACACTGCACTCTATAAAAGAGGTGAAGTTCTTACGGGTATCTAATTATTAACGACAAATTAAAGTGGGGTAAACACATAACTAATGTCTGCAAGAGAATACGGAAGCCCATTTAAAAAATACTAAAAATTATAAATGTAATTACTAAGACTTGACTTGACTACATAAAAATGATGTATACATAATATGCAATAGTGCAGTCTCATAAGATGAAATCATTGGCTGTCGTTCAACGCTCATGAACACAATCACACTATTATGTAACTTGCAGAGTAAAATTGTAAATATGTGTCTTAAAAATTAAAGTTTTCGTCAACCACATTAGCGTTTAATGAATTTAAAATGATGACTATACGTCTCATTGCTTAAATTCATATTCACAAATCTTGACAGGTTTCCTATTCACTACTGTAGGTGTTCTACCCACCGCTAGAGTGCTCGGCCGCTTAATATTATGTTTTGTAACAAAACAAGTTGTAAAAGGAAGGGCATAGTAGTATCCTTGGTCCCAAATTGTATTTTTATTTTATAAAGTTCAATCAATAATATCTTTTTATTTTATATTTAACATAGTTTTTTCTTTTAATATGTTTATAAAAATGCAAATGTTTTTTGTCTACATTTGTATATAATGAATGTATAATAACCATAAGTTTTATAACAATAATAATAATAGATAGTACTTTAGTTTAGTGTAATTTGTAAGTTATTCTTTTTAAATAGTTGTAACTTGACTTGAAGAACTTAATGAATACAACCTTCACCCAAACCCGTTGTTAGCATTACAATTTTGCTTGTCTAACCGAAACCTGTGCATAGTTGGACAAGCAAAATTGTAATGCAAACAGATTTTTATTGGTGAAAGTTGTATTCTTCAAGCTGTATGAACTAACTACAACTATTGTAGTAACACCCTATTAATATTACTCATATCTCAGATGATAATAAGCCATTCAGACTTTCCAATGTCCAACAATGTCGTCAAAATACATGATAACTTTATTGCAATATTTGGAAGCCTCATAGTATTACAAGTCATTTGATCCGCACATATACCTGTAATTTCTGAAGGAGGTTGAAAATTTATTGGAAAGCTTAAACGGTTTACTACAATCTGAGGTGAAAGGCATCTTAATAGGATATATTGTTCAGAAGTTGATTCATAACATTTGAAGAAAAAAAAACTTTAACCGCTCCTTTCCCAAAGCTTCAGGATTTATTACCCCCTTGCATACAATTTTTTGCTTGTCTAACTGGGTAGTGCTATTATTAGTAATAGTGATAGTTATTGCTTAGGTTAGGTTAAGTAAGAGGGATGCCGCTAGAAGTGAAGTGCCTAGGCTGCTTCACTTAGATCGCTAGTGGGTCCACTGTGCGCCTTGTTCTCATTGGATAACCTTTAAAAATCACCCTATTTCCATCTTGCTTCTCTTTGGAAACTCAGGATGAATCTGAACTCTTTTCTTTGCAGCTCCTCCAGATTAGAAAAGAAGTAGCCACCAAATAGCCTATCTCAATTTTTTTTCATCAGAGCAGGGCACTCACAAAGTACGTGTTGGATGGATTCGATTTCCTCTGAATCCTTACAGCTCCTACAGAAATCATTCGCCGCTATACCCAGTCTTCTAGCACGATCTCCTATGTAGCTTTCTTCTTACTACCGCATTTTTCGACAATACTACCAGGACCACCTTACACCAACCCCCAAAATTGCAGTCTGAACCAAATTACGTACTATCTTTAGCATTTTATCGACTTATTTGACTGAACTAATTACCTATCTTTCATTCAGACAAATCGTCTTCAAGTAACTTTATGAACTATAATTTAGACATGGTTCTTAAATTATTACTTTTCCAAAGACAAAAACACTCTTCCATTCTGCCCATACCTCAGGTCAGGCTAACTAGGTATATACAGGGAATTTTATAATTAGTGCACATAATTGAAGGGTTTGATAGCTGAGTTGGAGTCAAGCAAAAAATTATAAGATGAACGGCGGATAAGACGCGTCGTTCCGGTGGTAGATAGGTACTTCTTCCACTTTACACCCTGTCACTTTCTTGATATACTCCCTATCAAGGTGAAATTCATCTCATATGATAGCAAAATATCTCAGTTTTCCAATAAATGCCCAATCAGCTATATTGCTGTCACCTTCCGTCGAAGTTGTAGTACGTCAAAGTCAAAATATTCGAAAAAAAATTCCTAATTTTTTTCAAATTTTAACGATTTTTCCGCTAAAATGCATTTTAACTATACAGTTTTTTTACAAGATTTAGAGACCCCAGAATATTACTATACGAATATACCTACCTAAATGCAACCGGTTTTGAAAGATTCCCGATTTTATGATTCATAATTTCATTATTAATTTTGCTATTAACGATAGTAATCGCGCCTACTATTATGCAATTCCACGCAAAATTAGCCAAATTATTGAAATTATGAATCATAGAAGCAGGAATATTTCAAAAATGGTTGCATTTAGGCAGGTACAAATTAAAGGTAACATTCCAAGGTTTTTAGATCTTGTAAAAAAACTGTATAGTTATAATGCATTTTGGCGGGGAAATCGTTAAAATTTGAAAAAGTTAGGATTTAATTTATTTCCAACTTTTCGACTTAGAAGTCCTTCAATTTCCGACAGAAGGTGACAGGCTAATTGGGTATTCATTGGAAAGCTGAGATGATTTGCTATTTCCAACCTTGATAGAGTGTATATCAAGAAAGCTACATGGTGTAAAGTGGAAGAAGTACTAAAAGCTTAAACCCCCTACCGCCCAAATAACGTATCTTTCTTCCCCTTCACCATATAATTTTTTGCTTGTCTCCTCCTCAGCTATCAAGCCCTTGAGATATGTGCACCATTTATGTAACACCCTGTATAGCTTAGTTCAAACCTTTTTGTACCCGTATAAATAGTTCAAATACTTTCGAAAATCTGAGATCAAATGCATAGATAAACACGTAATGCCCAGAAGAGATTATACAATACATATATAGTCGTATATACCATTTTTTCGTTTTTAGTTCTAAGGATTATTAGTTCTAAAATTCATTAAATCAAGCAAACCATTAAAACAGTTTTGTATGCTTATATATTAACTGAAATGCGAAGGTCAAAATAACTTTGATTTTTCAAAACATTTTAATCGCTGCTACTTGTTTACGTAAACAAACCACCTCTTTCTCGTTTAAGAAAAAAACTGAAATTTATTTGTTTTTATTTTAATTTGTCATTATAAAATACAAAATATGGTAATAAGACAGTTTAAAAATAACTTTTTAGGAACACAAATAGGCACACACATATAGATGTATATATATACACAAACTATAGACAAAAATCACTTTTTTGTAGTAAAATAGATCAACTAATTTCACTTGATTTTAATTTTCTTCAAATTCATATTCACAACTGCTCAATTAATCCATGCAATCGTTCTTAGAAAGTTCTCCAGATCATCTTCGATCAGATCATACTGACTAATATCATCTGCTGCAACCAATCTTTCTTTCTCCATCATGATAACAAAATATCCGAGGATGCAGAGGAAAAGTATTGACCATTTCATTTTACGTATGTATATATATTAATTAACAGAAATGCTGAACTATTGTACCTTTAAGCGAAAATTTCACTCTAAAACAGACTGACAATATAAAGTAATTCCGTGCTCGTTCAGCGCAGTTTACTGTCTAGTCCTGTTGGAGAATACCTACTTAATTTTGTAAACCTGTTGCTGACGCCATAGGTAAATTAAAACAAAACAAAAATACCTTCCAAGTAAATCGAAGTGTACGACAGGTATGAATACACAATATACAGGTATTTAAAAACATAACTTGATATGTAACTTTAGTTTGTACATGAAGATGGAAAATTCCACCACTACGTTTAAATTCTATCGTATCGCACATAGCTTCTTAAACAGACAGCGACGACGCATGCGTTTCGAGTGTTTTTAATCACAAACTATTACGACCGACGACTTGCAAATCATGCCAAGATGCTAATTAAAGTGGTCAAATGTCAGCTTAAGTGGCGGATTCAAGTGAATTTTAGTAGTAGGCAAGCATACAATAAATAATGAGCTCCATTACCTGCATTTATTTGCAATTTTAAGTACATACTACAAAATAACAACAACAAAATACCGACTGCTTCACTGCAATCGTATTAAAGAAAAAACACACAGCACTATGGAAATCTACCCAATTTTACAGAACCTTAAGAACTTTCGTTTTCAGTTGTACTTTTATCTTTAGTTTCTAAGTACGCCTTTCTGTATCTTCCTTCCGGATCGTAAATTTTCTCCAGACGTTCCCAGATTTCTGGCTTGTTGTCTATCAAAAAGTGTGTCACCTTTTCCGATCCGTTCTTTTGCTTCTCGGAGCATTTTACACAATCGTTGGTTACTGCATCCGGAAGATTGTCTGCTCAACAACAGAACAATGTTAAAAACTTTAAATCAATGAATTTCAATAGAGAATTTTCAAGGAAAATACATTTCTTATGCCGTACTCACCTCGTAATAGTTTTCCATCTGGCGTACAGGGTCCTTCAAATTCTAAACATTTTATGTAATTTTTAAGCAATCGATCATTGTTTAGAATCTCATCTAGATCGATGTTATCATATTTTGTGATATATGTTTCCGATTCGGATGTTGAGACTGCAGCTATGGCTAGCAAAATGTAATAGGAAAAAATCATGATGGACACGTAGCCGATATACTTGTTAGCGATACTATGAGACTTGTGGAAGATGTTTTTATGACTTTTATATGCGGATTCTAATCATTTTAAAAATTGAAGTGTAATTGAAAAGTAAACGATTGAAATTGCAGGTGATTCTATTGTTATGGGGGAGGTTATTTAACTTGTGCGTCTACTGGTGTGGTATATGATTTTTTTTTGTACTAATATCAGTAAACTTATTAGAGATGTGTAATATGTGAGTAATTTGATGCCGGATTTCTACGTCTATTTTATTAATGATTGGTACTCAATTTTCTTAATACTAAACTTTCCACTTGAAGCAATTTTGCAAGGTTTTTTTTTTTTTTGGCTTCAATCATGATGATGCCAACACATCAATATAAAATTCAGTCTTCAGAAATCGAGATACGAATGAATAAATTTCAGCTAGTTTCTAAGTTATTCGTTACAACTCATATTAGCAACTTACTCATATTAGCAACTTTCTGAACAGTTACTCATTCCAAGGAAATGTCACTTAAAGGATATAAGTAAAAGCTCGGTTTAGTTCTAGATTCTTAAGAAGAAAAGCAACAAAAAATAATTCATTCATTTTTGATGTCTATAACCATTAACAGAGTTTGTAAAAAATATGATCTTCACTATCGCATTGAAAGAATTTGGGCTACTAATTATATCCAATTCAACTGTCTACTAAAACATGATTAATTAAAGTGTTGAAGAATTGAAGAACAACAACAATAATTTGACAGGATCATACAACAAACAAAGACATACCTTCGGCACTTAAACTTCATCAACACTAAATCCAATATTAATTGATAATATAAGTAAATCTACCTACACCAGCCCACTACTAGACTCCGTTATATACTTTTTCTAAGGACCACTCTCTATATCATTCGGAAAGAAAATAGGAACTACATCGAGAGTTGTGAGGAAACATTCAGACTCTTATTAGGAACTGATTTCCCGGACTCTATCATTCCCGATCAAGAAATAGCAACTCCAGACCCAATGTAGGTGGAAAATTACAGGATAGCTAACAGTATTAAGAACCTAACATTAAGAATCTTCACTCCCAACAAGATTAAATGGGTCATTGGCATATTCAAATCCTTTAAATCAGCTGGCGGTGATGGTATCTTTCCATCCTTACTACAGCAAGGTGTTGAAAAAATATTCCTTCCACTAGAAAAAATTTTTCAAGCCAGTTACGCTCAATGGTATATTCCCTAATGTTGGATGGAGAGACGTCAAGTTGGTATTTATACTCAAAGCAGGAGAAATTCTAGTTCTTTAGCCAAATCGTTCCAACGACCCATTAGCCTCTCCTCCTATGGAAAAATCCTAGATTTGGACATTCGAAGTAAAATTTTAACTTAATCACCACTTCACACCAATCAGTGTACTTATCAAGCTGGCAAGTTTACTGAGACTGCCATTCAAACATTAATCAAAGACCTCCAAAAAGCAGATATAGAAGGAGCCTCCGACAACACCTCTTGCTGCGATGCAATTAAATTAGCCACTGTGAATAAAGGCTTTGAGCAGAAGTAGAAGACAACTCTAGGAAACTGCTGAGTCACGACCAGCGCAGCTAAGGGCTACCCACAAAGAGAAGTACGTTCTCCTGAGGTATTAACCATCAAAGAATTCGCCAATACCTGTATTAAAAAAGTCATCAATATCCTCTCGGATAGTCAAGCCATTCCCAGGGCCTTGAAATCCGTCACTATTAAGTCCAACAAGGTCTACAAATTAATTAAAAAATTCAAGATGAAAAATCCTCTGCGTAGTTAGCCCAGAGGTAAGAGCAGTTCCTCGGCAAACGAAATTTCCCGGTTTCAAACCACGGATGAGGCGGTTGTTTTCTGTTTTGTATTTATTGATTTGATTCAGAATCGTTAAAATAAAAAGTTCTCTAAAATATTTCTATTCTAGTCAAAGAATGTCTGTAAACTGTTAAAAATTTACAGAAGATAAACAAACTTATTCTCATATGGGTACCGAGATATCAGGGCTATGAAGGCTATGAAATTGTCGACGACCTAGCCAAAAGAGAAGCGAAAACTCACTTTTCCGGACCAGAGACGACATTTTGTGGCACTTCTAAATGTTACCTCAGAGATACCCTAAATAGCTGGAAGAATAAAAAAAATTCTCTTTATTGGTAAACATTACAAGGAATTTATCAGACAAAAAAGTTTATCGACAACTCTGGCCGAAAAACAAAACAACTCCTACTCCTCAGGATAACAACGCTTCAAATAAATAGAGATCTATTCTCAGTACACTGCTCCTTCCGATATCACCTAAACAAGATGATCTTGACTGAGACCTCATCCTGCTCCTTCTGCCAGTGAAACTTCACCTTGAACATGCTTTTCGTCCACCTCCTTCTTAAATGTGGAATCTCAGTCCCAGTCTTAACCTAGAAAGGCAATAACAGGGAGTTCAATAGATCTTTCAGGTCACAATGAATGTGAAGCTATAGTGCTTGCACACACCTCCACGAATCTAAATCTAAATCTACCAAACATAATCAACTACTCTTATTTCAACGCCTAGAAACATACGCTTAAATTATGAACGCAAACATATTCATAACTTAATACTCTTATATGCCGAACTTGTCGAATGTGGGACAATAATCTGTCTTTTCTCGGACTTATAATATGTGAAAGTTCAGAAATGACATGTATGTATATCAGCACCTCCGCCACTTTTCTCTTATGTCACTTAATCCTTCCTAATTGTCAAATTTCAGTTGACTGTCTATACTCCATTTTCATATCTCACTAACATTCCTCTATACCGGTTATAATATTTGTTCTATGCTAATATATATGTCAACCGAAGGGACACTTTTGACATAATTAATAAATACAACAGGTAAGCATATCTGACTCGTTAGCTCAGAGGTAAGTACAGTCGCCCGGAAAGCGGCAGGTCCTGACATCAAAAACCGGACGAGGCGGTTGTTTTTTGACTTGTATTTAATAATTTGATTTTAATCGTAAAAGTAAAAAGTATTACAAACGGAATGACATGCATAGCATACCCCTTAGATTTCATCTGGGGTATAATAAATAAATAATAATAATAATTCAGATAGAAATATACATAAAACCTAGTTATTAAAATAAATTTGAATTTATTTATTACTAAGTTATGTTTTATAATTTTGGTAAAATAAATTAAAATACTGTGGGAGAATTTTTCTTGTATATAATTTATTATAAAATGAAACTTTGAAATTTTTAATTTCTTATGCAGCTTAAAAAATTTACACAAATTGTGTAACTTTATATTGTAAACACTGCTTTAACGCCAAGATATATGCAATAAATAAGTTATCTTTTAAAGCAGATAAGTTTTGTGCTCAACTTGGCTCGATAAATCTTCCACTCATAAAAGCTTTAAAAAAATTGGGCTTTAAATTTTTGAGTATTATTGCAATCTGGATGTTAGGCGCCATAAAATTAGGTAAGCTTATCAGACAAACCATGCAAACATATTTTACTAAATTTCTACCTGTAGTTTTAGGTATCTACCTTGATTTACAATATCCAATAAATTCAACCTTCTTTTGAACATGTAATTCCTTTATTTTTTAATAAATGTACAAGTATTGACTTCAAAAGTTATCTTTGTTTGTTATGTATGGAAGTTGATTGTGAAATAAAAGTCACCAGTTTATACGTAATAAGTTAGTTTTATTTTAGTACCACTGACGTAACTAACGCCCCCGCAGTCCCTGTCACGCGGGGAACCCACTAAAGCCTACAAAATTAAAATTTTCATATGAATTGATGAAACTTGAAACCACATAAAATAACAGTTAGATTTACTCAATTAAAAATTCGGTTTCTGAATAAAAATTATATTAACTCTGTAATGATTTCATTATTTCAGCTCGATCGAAAGGTGTTCATATCATCATAGGCTTTGAGAAGCTGCAAATACACTCGGTAGACAGTAGTGATGATACAACAATAAAAAAAGTCGAAAATTCTTCTATTTATTCTTTGTATTTAAACCAGTGACATATAATAAGAATGGACTGAGCTATCCTATATAATTCCTATAGTCACAAATGGCACAAATTTTGGTTAAAATCTATTTGTTTCTTTCAAGCTCAAAATGTACACTGATCTGTAACCAATTTTGGAAACAGTACGGCTCTATTAATTGGAATGCATTGGAGTTGATAAAAAAAATCAGACAAATATATTGTTTTTATACGTCTATCTCTTACAAGCTCAATTAAATTTGACAACAAATCTGCAGAGGAGCGCATTTTTCAGTAGTATTAAAAATTTATTTCAGGGTTAATTAAAGCAAGTTTCCTAAATAATTTTAATTTAATACAATACTATTTTACAACATCTTTAGTGTTTCCAATCGACAAATAATAATAAATTATGAATCGGTGTGCAATTGTACGAAATAAAGGGTTTTCACAGCCTGTTCAATATTTGTGCCATTTTTGAAGCAAGAACGCTCAGTCCATTCTTATTATATGTCAGTGAATCTTCGAGGAGGGAACTAAAGGAGGCGACATGTGATGAAAAAAGCGTAGCAACTATCGTTCTTCTTCGTGTTTTGTCGAGGTGCCAGAGGCGGCGTTAAAAATTGTTGATGCCTTAAATATCACAACAAATTAATGGCGCGAAAATTCAAACACATCTCTTAGAAACTCCGCACAATCTTCCGCACCACCCACTGACATGTATATAAATGGACTGACTGATCTCCTGTTTCATATGGCACCAGTTTTGATTTCAGAAAGTATGTTCTCACTGAGGATATATTTAAATTATTTGCGAATTTACTTATATATGCATGTCAGTGGGATTTACTGAATTTACCACAAAAGTATTTTTAAAGCATTTTCCTCAAAACGGCTTGTTGTATCTAAATCCTCGAGCACATATAACTCTTTTTTATATTACTAACACTTAGTCCAATAGTCATTAACCATTTCCTATAAAAAGTAAATTATCCCTTTTGTAACTACGTCTCTGCGCCAAACACACTTCGCGGCTCTTTGTTTACAAAAAACTGACAGTCAAACACCCTGCCAAAATAAAGATGGCGAAAATTTTTGACAACGCTGCCATACATATACTTTACTATGGGATGTCGTCTCCTTTAGTTCTCCCCTCAAAGCAGTGGATTTAAGTGCGGTATGCTAGAGCCAAGGAATTCAGTCAAGGAATTTTTCCACTTATTTCTTAAAGTAAAATTGACATTAGGTCACGGAATTTTTGACAATTTGGTTTGTCAATTGTGTGATATTTCTGACAATAAAGAAATAATAAAGAAAGTGAAGAAATGGATAATTCCCAATGAAAAATGAAGATACACGTAAAACAATTTTTATTCGACCATTTGTCATTTTAAAATTGTTTCACCTTTTGCAAAATCGCCGTTCCTTCCATCAATTTTTCAATTATTCCACCAACGTCAAAATTCCTTACAGAGATAAGTGTATCGGTACTTATTTCTTCAAGAAATCTTAACATAAATGGATTTTTCGACAAGAACGACATCTTTTCGTCAATCGAGAAGTAGAGTTTATCTGTTCGAATTACTTTTCTCTAGCATACTGCTCCAAAGAATCGACAAAGAAAAAAATTCCTTGGGTATTCCATGAATTTTTTTTTACATAGTTTTTGTATAGGAACAAAAATTCCTTGGCTCTAGCATACCGGGCTTTAAACGGAGGAAAAAGGTACTCGAGAAAATGAAACATTGTAAATTATTTTCTGGGAAATATTCTGCTGACTAGGCGTATACGCTGCTAGCATGCATCAGAGTTCGTTTATGAGAGTAGAGTATTACTCTTGTGTATAGAACTATGTATATAGTGATTGCGAAACGAAGTTTGACTTATGTCGATTTCCATTGATATTTTAAGAAAAGTGTACGTCAATCAATGAAAAACAAGTTCAATGGGACAGCTTTTGACGCGATGAGAATGTAATAGTAGCTCATATCCGTGTAATTTGTCAGATTGAAATTTTCTGGGAATAATAATATCACGAATAACGTAAAAATTATGAAAATTGTAATTTAAAAGATTTTGGCGTGATTGCGGATGAATTTGGTAGAGCAGTAGTTGAAGATTTATATGTGATGCTCAATGACATTCAGTTGTGACATTTCTCAGATAGATGTGTGCGTATTCCGGTGTAACACCGCCAATTATTCGAGTGTAGCACCACAGGCGTTTTGACGTACACCATTTCTAGCAGTGCAGGTCAATGGAACAATTTTGGTGTAACACTACAAGAAAAGTGTAACACTTCTGCTAGAAAACGTGATCAATGGAAATCGGTATTAATTACTTGTTTTATTGTACAGGCGCTTCTACTGCAGACATAGCCAAAGGGTAGCCCGTAGTAATAGTGGATTGGGTATAATAGTCATTCGCTCGTAGCTCTTCATCTTTTGAACGTGTACAAATTTTTAAGAATTTTCATGCGTTTTTATATAGTGTCAAAAAGTCATCTATCATACCTATCACAGGATAGTAAGTAATTTTGGAATGCACATTTATTTTAGTATTTGATTGTTTAGAAAATGGCACGTAATGCTTAGCAGCCCAGTTATGAAGATGCTTTTTGTTGCGCCGATTACTCATATACATACATATATGAAAAAGCACATAATTTCGAGTTTAAAAAGTGTTATTGTTTTCAAGAAATTGGTCAGCGATAATAATTTTTTTACTTATCTGATTTTCCGACGGTAGACGGCAGCGGGAAATTCGCTGTCAAAACAGGTAGTCGAAAAATTGGGAATACAATTGCAACGGCAGGCGGTGAGTGGTGATTGTGAAAGAAGAAGATACTGAAATTTCTTTTGTTATTAGTTTTGAGCGTTTTGAAACAGATTTTTATCGAGAATATTTTATATTTTTTTGAAAGAATTGCAATGGACCAAAGTGTGGAAATATAGAAATTAACTAAATGCCAAAAATATCGCAACTTTACCATTTGTATTCAAGCGCCTCGGAATATCCATCCAAACCATATCGTTTTTATCAACTCGTGTATACTGGGAATTTTGTATACATATATCATATATTATTTCATGGTTTCGCACTTCCCAATCAATTTTCCATCAAAATCCATTGTTTTTAAATTGACGCGACGACTTACAACCTTGACGAAAATTAATGCCACAACAATTTCATTGAATTTATTGGTAGTACTGCAGTGACGACGGCAAAATTAGTAATTAATCAGTCCCGACGGCAACTTCGTCGACCGCTGACCGTTACCCGTCGTAATTTGAGCATTCGTATAAGACGCTGAACTGTAAGAAGCTTGACAGCGGCATTTTTTCGTTGTTTCCCGTTACCGGTCGGAATTGTAACCTTGACTTAACAAATTTTGTTTTACGATTCTTTCAGTAGAACCCTAGTTTCAGGCGAACAACGCGTCTAGCCACCCGTTGATTTTTTAAAGCGACACTGATTCAAGCCTGAGCTACTCAAAACTTTTATGTTCGTAGGGAAGCATTAAATTTTTTTTAGAAATACACTTGCAAATTGTTCTTAAGAATTCGAATGAATAACTATTCACTGACAACCGGTCTAAACGAATTGGTGCATTGATTCTGGTGGTACACTCTTTCGGACAGGGGCACAAGCATTTAGCTTTCTTAGAAAGATCTGAACATTTTTCTTTAGATTTTTCATACACTCTTGGCGTCGGACAATGGTTTCAAACAGTTATATTGATTCAGGTGCCTTGGCTGATCTGGGTCGCTAAAGATATTTACAAGTGTTGGCAAGCATACATTTTGTTGGAACCCTAAAAACTGCCGATAATTATTAACTTTTATCAGATTTCTGTTTTTTCACTGCGGTCACTACGATCTGCTATGATTACTGAAATTATTTTACATAGACCGCTATGACACTATACTGAAATTACTAACATTAACATGGGATCATTTTTCTGTAATAATCTCTTTTTGCTTTTTATGTACTTTATTCCGCTGAACTTCAAATGTTTCTGCTTTTTGTCTGATAGAATCCCAGATAGACAACCTATAATTCTTGCTGACCTAGACTGGATTGTTCCGCTATCTTTTGTCAGATAAGGATCACTAAAATATCATTGGATGAAGAATACTTTATCAATAACGTAATGTTGCTGAATATTACTTTGAGATAAAATAATATAATTTTAATTTTAAAAATTTATTTATGAACTTTTGCTTATTTTGGATTTATAGCCCTTTTTATGTCCGCTGGGAAAGGAGCTTAATTAGTAGTTTCAGAGAGTAAACGGACATTCAAAGTTGGAACTTTCGAATAATGTACGCTAATGGGAAATACAAATATGTCTTAATAATGCAGGACGTTCTAAAGTAATTTTTCGAAGATTAGATTCTTTGTATAATTTTCGATTTTAGTATTTGGTTACGTGGAACTAAATCGGACACTGTTATATAAACACTACTCCTCAGTCCGTCTTCAGTACAACCATAGGAATTAAGAAAACGTGCTTTTCTATTCTAGATATAATTTTTTAACACTATCTAACATTTACCATCTAAATTTTTGTCCATGCCTATTACCTAGTAAAAGTGAATATATTTACATCTAGATATGAACCAGTTACTTGGGTTCAATCCTTCCACCTTGTTAATGTTAAAAGTAGGGGCGACTAGGCCTCCAGGACCTTGCGACCCATAGTTGATCTATTGTGCCTTCCTCTAACGTGATTAGGTAAAATCGAGTCTTTTATGGACTAGATTGCAGACATTATCTAAATAGATAAGTGTTCCTCCTGATTTGCAAATACTGGGCACTCACATATAACATGCATCGATGTTTCATCTTCCTCTTTGCACAGTCGACACAGTTCACTGTCGGATTTACCTATCTTCTTCATGAAGTGACGGATGGGGCCATGACCAGTGACTTAGTTAGCAAATAGTCTGAGCAACTGTCTGCTAAGTCCAATAATTTACCGCGTCTGGAGAAGAAACGGGTTGAAGGATTTCTTCGCCTGCCTCAACATACTGGGCGCGCTACGCCAGAGGACATCCAGTTATCTGTTCTCCCATTTATGCAGTTCCTCCCTAAAGTGGGTTTTTGGTAAGCCAAATGTTGGATATGGACCAGTATACGGACATTCAGCTGCAGTTTGAGCCAGTTTTCCAACTTTTTCATTACCGTACACTCCTTTTTGTCCAAGAACCAAAACCAAGGTTACAGACAGTAGTTGGAGTTTCGAGTACCAACTCCAAACTAGTTCCGATTCAAAGTCTTGAGAGGAAAGAGCTTGGAGCGCAGCTGTCTAAACAAAGGTAGATGTTGGAGTTCTTGCAGCCCTTACTTAGGCTTTCCTGAGCATCAACCTCTATAGCATAGACTTCCGTCTGAAAAATGGTTGGTGAGGTACCAAACTGAATGGATAGTTCCACTTCTGGACCAACCATCCCTGCACATGTTTTCACGTCCTTCTGGGATCCGTCAGCATACCAGACTTGGGCCTGTTGCGGAAGCTGGAGTCCTTTGTCTAGTATCTGGCTTCTTTCATTAATGGTTACATTGTAACTTCTTTCAACTTCCTTCACCTTAGCTGTATGCAATTTAATTTCATACACAGACATTTGGCGTTATTTTGATAGTCTATTGCCACTTGCTTTTTACTGCACCCCTTAGAGTCGTTTTGGTACCTTGAAAACGAAAATTCAAATTAAGAAAAAGAAAACGAATGTTTTTTTTTTGGAGTTGAAAAAACCGCACCCGGTAGTCCCATAAATATCATGTGGCAGAAGACAATACACATGTAACGTGAGTCTCATAATATGGTGCACTATTCTTAGATCCAACATAATTAAATCTTAGTTAATTCGTGGTTTAAAAAAAAATATTCAGTCATACCAAATGAACAAACAAAATTTGAATCGAAATTCAGCATAGTTTACTAATAATGAAAATTTCAGAGCCAGCCAGAGCAACATTCTTTTGACCAGAAGGAATTGAATCAGGAAAGAATCATCCAGAAATGATAACATTCAGAATCGGTGTTACACCAATTTGTATTAATCATTTAATTAATTTTTATCTATTTTTGTTTCAGCTGCCCTTTCCCCACATTACATACATGCATACAACACTGCCAATATAACTAAAATCATCAAAAATTATTAAACTAAAACATAGATAAAAAAAACACCTTAATTCTTCAACAACAACAACAAAAAAACTGGAATTACTTCTTTTCTCCCAATTATTCTGATTTATATGTATGTCATCAGAAAAATCAGAGTCCATGGTCAGAATACATACACACTCCAGTTCAAGTGATATTTGCATAAATCCACTCAACACATGATTTCATTTTTCATCTGGCAATTTACATTAATCCAACGTACCTGGACATGCGTATCAACACTCCAACCTGGAACAATCAATCAAATATTAATTTGTTGCTAATTTGAATTTCGAACGGGCATGAATACATGATTAAGGTGGCACTCCCACTTTAATTTTCATCGGGAAAAAAGCATGGATAAATAAAAGCAAAATACCACATTTCTGTCATGGAGATTTTGCCAATAATTTTCAACTGAATACCTCTTCTAACATTTATGTAATTCCTTACGTAATAATACGCATGCATTTACCAACGAACTGGATTCATTTACTTTCTGCGCATTGGCACATTATAAGCACCTTGGGTATGCGCCTTGATATTACTTGATATCATTTAAATTGATACTGTTTTTATGGATTTTCTTTTTTTCTTTTTTCACTCATAAATGAAAGATTTTCTTGAACGGTAACAGCAGTAAATTAAATATCAAAATTTATTTTTTGAAAAAGAATTTATTTTTAATTTCTGATCAAAAATGAAAGGGCAAAACAAGATTACACATCTAGCAAACAATAGCTTTTGTCTAAAATTAAAAATAAATGTAGTAGTTAGAAACAAATCATCGCCCGCTACATAGCAATGTTCTTCAAACAGGTGTTTCAGTTGTCTACCTATAAAAGTTGTAAGAAGAAAAATGTTTTCATTATGTCCACGAAAAAAAAAGCAATTTAAAGCTTATATTACTTTGATTCCATGTTTTTCAGCTTCTGGACGATATTTCTTGGCATAGATACCCTCTGGATCGTATATAGCTTGAAGTACTTTCCATTCCTTATCCTTATTATCAATCATAAAACGAATAACTTTTTCAACTCCTTTCTTTTGATTTTCACTGCATTTCTTGCATTCAGTCTTGAGAGCATCAGGTAAAAGCTTTTTCAATTCACGACCGTCTGGAGTACATTTTCCTTCACCGTTCATACATTGATAGTAGTTATTGAAGAGACGATCAGAACGAAGGATTTCATCAAGATCGATACCGTCATATTTGGTGGTGTATTTTTCCGTATCTTTTTCCTTAGATTCACCGGAATCATCAGCACAAACGGCTGCGATTACAAACAAAACAACTAAAAATCTCTTCATTTTCACGCTATATAGAAATGAGAAAAATTATCACATTAATGATAATATTAATTATTTTAAATTGTTAATTGATATATATAATTATCAGAATTAAGTAGGAAAAAAATATGTAGAAATCGGAGTAATTGGAATTAATGTGTATATTGGCGCGACATTACTATCACTTGTATAACAAATATTTATGTAACATATGTGTAAATTTACACACTGAAAGTGAATTTGAATTTATAATTTATGAAATCTATTATAGATTAGATCTAATTCGAACTGCATTCCAAAAAATTAAATTTTAATCAACTAATATTTTCAATTACACTGACTAATTCAAGAATGAGAATTCAAGCCAGAAAACTAGATTGACCATCTGAAATCCTTGAGAGATTCTAAAATTAAAGGAATTACATCTCTATTCAGACACATGATACTGAGAAAAAACTTGTCTATGATAATGATACTGGATGCATATATTGATTTTCAAGAAAACTATGTGCAATATAATTTATCAGAGGACACTATAAAAATGCTAAGATAACAGTACCTATAATTGGCTGGCACAAGTAAGCACACAATCTTCTAGAGAGCCACCTCACGCAATTCAGATTATGAGAGAAGAAATGGAGGATTCATAATACTTCTAGTAAAGCAATTAAAAAAATCGCTTAAACATATAATCAAAACTTAAGCTCTAAATGATACTTTATCTGAGTATGCTCCACTTAAATACCACCTCACCAAAGCTGATTTAGAAGAGATAATATTTCGGAATTAAATTTTGACTCCCAAAGCATATCATGTAGTTTTTAAAACAAGTTTTACGATTTCTTAAAGTATTAAAATTAATGTTGAGCCTACCTGTCAGAGCTTTTATTGACAATTACCATGAATTCCATTTGATAATATTTTCTAATCAATTGAAATCCCCTCTTAGTAAGTAGGAGTAGGAAGTTTTCTAATATTCCTTATGTCTTATGTAGTAGAGTATCATTAATATGTCCTCAGCCATACAAAAGGAACGATATGTCGGTAATTAAAATTGGAAAAACCAAGGATCTAAAAACTAAGCCTTGAGGAACACCGCTAAAACTATATCTAAATGTAGTGGACTGCTCTGGAGTAAGTCAGAGGAGGAATATCGAAACTAGCATAGGTCCTAATATGGATTCCTAAGGAACTCCATCTAAAAATGCACAAAATGTATGATTTACACTTGAACAGTCTTTCTGATTGTAAATTTAATATTATTAAGATTTCATAAATAAAGTCGAAAATTATTACATGAATGTCAGTTCTTGTTATAACTGAATCTATTTTCTACCACTGTCTACTATAAGTATTTAAATCAGGCGATATAAATATGCCAAAAAATAATTCGGTTATAAACTTGCGATTTTTTTTTATTTTGAACCTAAGAAATATGAATTATTTTTAATGTTCTTAGAAGATATGTATATATATATATATAAATCATAATAACGGTATATGTGTATATCCCTTTTTTAACAAATTGTATACCACACATATACACACAGATTATCTGAAAGACCTCAAGTGATATCTAAAACAATATTATCTAATCCCATATCCAATCAGCATAAATTTTTTTTATTAAGTTTAAATACTTTCTTTAAAGATTATATGTATTCGTCAGTATTGTAATTATGAGCAAATCTATCTAAGAAATAAACTACTTTTATGTATCCTAAAATTATCTAATTGTCACCAATAAACTTTCAAAGTTGCTATTATGTAAATCAGAAATATTTTTTTCACCAAGGAACTTTCAATCTATAATTACCGGATTCAGTGATATAACAATAAAATATAAGGAGTAAGAGAACAATTAAATTGACAACAAGTGCAATGATAACAGTAATTAGTTACTATATAGTCAACATAACTGAATTGTCGATAATTAAATTTAATATGTCAAAATTATTATTAGACTGCCTACGAGTAATTTTCATTAAAATATAATTAAATCGATTATTAAAACAATGACAATTAATATTATCAAATTTAAAATTTCAATTCAATTAAACTCAAACTCATTGACTAATTTTAAACAAAACTGTAAATGTATAAAAAAAATTTTTTTTTACTACACAATAAAACAAAAGATCACAACGCTAACAAGCGAGAAACTTGATTACATATTAAAAAACAAAATTCCCTCCACAACAGATATTTCCACTTCACTTAAACACTCTTCCAAAAATTAATTGTAATTCGATAACTTGAAAGGAAATGTAATATAAGAAAAAAAAAACAAGCAACTTATTGCTCTGATAATCAAAACTAAAGATAACAAATATCCACTCACCACACACAATTGATTGATTTGACCACAGAAAAATAGCTTGGATAACACACCTAAGTATCAGAGAGCTAACTGATGCCTACCAGTAGTTAGTTGAGGTCTTTTATAGTGAAAATCACTTCGTCACAAGAGCCCCCCAACCAAAACATCATCAATATACAAATCTCATGAGAATTCAACTCATGAACCCCCCAAGTTGGACCGCAAATAAAACGCTCATCGCTCTCCACATTTGCACGTTGCTTATGTTTGTACGTAAACAGAGTATACCTGGAAGGTGCTTTAAACACGTTAATTTTTATTTAATTTTTTTTTCTTATTATTTCTTAACATGTAACACCAAAAACAAAAATAACAACGGAAAAAATTATTTAAAGCACAAAAAAAAATTTCAAACATAACTTACAGATCGCAATTAATCTTCTTTAAGAACTTTTGAATATTAATTATCTATTCCATCAGCCGCCATATGTATACATATATTATAACGCCTTTTATATTTAGATATAGTTTATCGTGTATATACATTATATACACTCCTTTTTTTTCGAGAAGGATAATAAAAAAACTTCTACAGTCAGGTGCAAATTATCGAACCTGGTACGTATTAAGAGCATAAGATGCCGACACAAAAAAAAACGGAAAGTTTTGCGTAAATTGATTTCCAAGAAAGTCAAGTTCATCTATAGTATGTTAGTCAGTCAGTCAGTCAGACTGATAGACAGAATGAGATAATATTAAAATAATAAGAAATGTGTGTCCATCCAATCATCCACATACATATTGTCCGATCCATTCTGTTTCCTTCATTTGGGGTTCAAAGGTTACTATTTGCTATGGGTACTGGTTATGATGTTACACATATTATTTTTGCTACGTTTCACTATAAACATGTGATTCATCTCACCTTGATGCTATGTTACGAATGATTTCTCATAATAATTTAACCTTCCCAGATAACGTTGAGAAAATTTATTTAGAACTTATTTTTTTTCGATTTTTATTTATTTATTTTATTCAGGAAGGTATCACTGACATTGAAGAACACGCGAATGCAGATTTCTACTTAAGCTTATTATGGAATATTTTCGATAATGATTTTACGTGGATATATCTTGTATATATGTACATATGTAGGTACATCTTTAAAGTTGATACGAAAGTGGAAAAATCCAATTTGATTTGTTTTTTATTTTGTGTTGTTTTCTGATTTTTTTTTTTTTATTGGAGTGAAGTAATTTTGTTGCAAAAGAAAATTAACTGACGATTGGGATGTTTATATGCATCTGTAGTTTGATGAACATCTTTTTTGATCAATTGGACTCATATAAATCCATATCTATATATATGTGATCACGACTGATGGATCCACTGATAATTGTAGGTAATATCAACGAAATTTTCCCTCTGGAAAAACAATGGATCAATTTCTAACTTTAATTAGTAGTATTTATTTAAATTTATTTATTTATTTATTTCGCTAAATGCTAGCTACAATGGTCCCAGGACACAATACTTAAATTAAGCCAAAGTACAGAGCAATTATTGAGGATTTTTCTTAATTGAGTCTTATTAATGTTAAAATCTATCGAATGAAAATTCAAATTAAAAGTACAGCACAATCTAGTCATAGGCTCAAAGTATCCATAGTTGATTCGATGAGAACGCAAATAAATGAAGTCATTAGATCGCAAGTGTCGAGATCTTGAATTGAAATTAATTTTCTGAAGCATCAAAGGCATGTCGATGTCACCCTTCACAAATTATAATATAAAGCTAATGTCACAAATTTTTCTACAAGTCTCAAGAGTAGGAAGGTGTATTAAATTTAATCTTTCGTTATAAGGAGGAAGATGAATTCTTTTGCCCAACGCTTTACAAAGCCTAACATTGAGTGATCTCTATTAACGATGCGATCTATGTGAAAATTAAAGGTGAGTTTCGAGTCAAACAATATCCCCCAAGTCACATATTTTATCAACTTTTGAAAGTAATACCCCATTCATAGCATAGACAACATTCGAAGGGACTCACTTACGAGAGAAAATGGTTACCTTACATTTATCAGCGTTTAAAATGAGAGAACTCTTTTCACACCATTCAACAAGTCTGTCCAGGTCATCCTGCAAATTGAGACAGTCGCAATGCGAGTCGATAAATTTATATAGTTTTAGATCATCTGCGTATATTAGCAAATCAGATTTGGTAACTACATAGGAAACATTATTTATGAATAATATGAAGAGAAGGGGCCCTAAGTGGCTACCCTGTGGAACACCCGAGTAAGCCGTTATTTCTTCAGACAGGTCAGAACGGAACTGAATCCTAAGTTTGCGATCCTTAAGGTAGGATGATAACCAGTTCAACAGCCAAATTGGTAAACCTAAAGATCTCAGTTTATATAACAAAACAGATTGAGGAAGCTTGTCAAAAGCCTTGCTGAAGTCTGTATAAATACAGTGAGTTTCGCAACCACGCTCAAACGATTCGATATAGGTAGATGTAAATTGAAGCAAGTTTGTTGTTGTTGACCTTCCCTTCATAAAACCATGCTGATGAGCATTAAGAGCTCCACTACAATGAAAATACAAAAATTCATATAATGAAGCTTCAAACAGTTTGGGAATACAAGACAGTTTAACAATGGGACGATAGTTGGTAACAAGCTCCCTTTTACCCGACTTAAACATTGGGACAATAAACGACTATTTCCGTAACTTAGGAAATTTACCAAGCCGCAGTGATAAATTAAACAAAAATGTTAACGGGTTAGACAGCATTCCACTGCAGTTCTTTAAGACAATAGGGGGTATCCCATCAGGCTCAGCAGAAAAAAAGAGTCCAGCTTGGACATGGAACCTTCAACTGATTTCTGATCAATAGTGAAGAATGGGATATTACCTTTAGGAAGCGTCGTTAAGTAATTAAAATAAGCAAAATCTATTTGAGCGTCATATGTTAAAAACGATTCACTAAAGTAATCAGCAAAGAGATTAGAAATCACAGACGGATCATGACTAGAATTATTATTAAATACTAACACAGAAGGAAAATTATTAGATTCCTTTTTGGTATTTACAAAACGCCAAAATTGCTTGGGATCAGATCTTATTACATTTCTCATCCGAAACAGGTACGTATCATAGGCATGCAGAAGAGCATTACGAAATTCGCTCCTGAAAAACGAAAATTGTGTTAAGTAATCATTAGACTGAGAGAGGTGAAACTTTCGCCAAGCTTTATTTCTTAAGTTGCGCAAGCGTTTAAACTCAGCATCGTACCAAGGAGGACACGATGAGCCATTCTTGATACAGAACAAGAGAATGTAATCATTGAAACAATTAAACATAACATTATAAAATTGTGCTGTAAGTTCATCTACATCATTATTGCTAAACAGAAAGGACCAGTTAGTAGAACATAAATTAAAGTTAAGTAGATAAAAATCAGCTTTTTTTAAAATTAAAGGTGGGAGAGTTTTCAATCAACATACCAGTACCCTCGCAATCAATGCCCACTATCGTCCAAAGCTGGATGGTATGAGTCAATAGGAACCAATGACATTTCGAAGCATCCGAGGTAAAGACTAAATCCAAGCATTTATTACGGTTGTTCTTAATATCATTTACCTGAGAAAGACCCATTGCGGCAATAGCATCCAGGAAGATATGCGAATTGCCAGAAGATGTACTGGGGACCAAGGAGTCCTCATCATCAGAAACTCGCCATTGAACAATAGGAAAATTGAAATCACCAAGGAATATGATATCATCCGAGTCCCACAGCAACAGCAACGGCATCGTATGAAGCAGACGGACTGCCAGGAGGAATGTATACAGCTAGAATATACAGTATTTTTGTCCCAATTGTTATACTGATGCATATGAATTCAGACAGGGATGGATTGGGAATATCTATCTTTGAACTGCCGTAAGAAATCTTTACCGCGATTAGAATACCTCCTCCGAGCACAGAAATGTCATCAGGATTTCGATCACGTCGAAAAACTTGGAAGTCGTTGTCCAGTAATTCAGCATCCGAAAAGGAATTGTTAAGCCATGTCTCGGTTAAAATAATAATATCGTGAGGAATATTAAAAGAGTTCAAGTAGAGGCGACGTGTTTTTGACCGTAGACCACGAACATTTTGGTAATAAACTACCAAGTCTTTAATCTACGATTTTTCCTTCGCCCCGTCTAATTCATTCGGTTTTTTGATGCATCCCGGATCGGACGAGATACGAAACGTTTTACCAATAAACCATGAGGCCAGAATTTTGAGCCCAATAGCAACGTCCCGAGGTCATCAGGAACTAGCAGTTTTAAAGACGACACTACACGGCTGGGAAGGCCCTCTGGGGTCAAACTGAAGTATTTAATGCCTGAATCCTTAAGACACATTTTTGAGTTTACTGCCCAACAAAATAGAAGGACAGAGATCATATTCATTTAAATCTTTGAGTATTAAATAATATGTTGTATCACATATACTTAAACAATCATTTTTACACCTTGGATTTACAAAATAACTTTAATCATATATAATACTGAATAACACAACTCATAATACAATTTTTTTTTTAGAAAACCTTTATATTTTTTAGACATTAAGTAGTGTAGGTGTCACTTTAGTGAAAAGTATAAATTTAAAGAACAATATTTAAATCTCGAAAAACTATAATTTCCGTTTGTTATAGAAAATAACACGTTTCTATGAAAAAACAAAGAAAACTAGACTTTAGGGAATAATTTTTAACTGGAAAATTTCACAAGAATTTTTATATTACAATTATAATGAAAGAAGAGATTCAAACATAACTGAAGATCCTACAATTGGTGAACAATTTGTATAAGTAGTGATCTCGATAATTCTAGAGGCTTATTTTTCAACCAGATGATAAAGAGGGGTATTAAAATCAAGAAAAGAAAACTTTGATGAAAGAGCATAGCAGTAGCCTATTGAATACTGGAAACTTAACAACCTTAAAATTTTAATAGGCCCAAATAAAAAAATAAAATAATACAAAATGGTACAATGTATAATAATTTAAAAAATAATATTAATTATTTAATATTTTATAAAAGTATTGTGCTCACAAGAAAACCACAGATTTTCAAATAAAATATTTGTTTTTAGCAATCTTTAAGTATTTTTTTTTATTGAGCTGAGATTTTAGACGATCTTTTTGAAAAATTTCTCCAAAAAACAGATTATGAATAATCTTTACGAAGTTTTTTCTGACGATCTTGAGCTTACTAGTATAGTAGTTTTGTCAAATTAAGTTTGTAAATCTATCTTTCTATTTGTTCGATTGAATTTATTTGTCTCAGTAAGCATAACAATAATTTTTACATATAGATGGTATTTCAGATCAAGGTGTCGATATACCGCGCGATTTCTTGAAAAGTGAGCCGATAAAATAATTGTTCCCCATAACCCTCCCCCCTCGGAGCGCCCTTTAGGAGTTATATCTAATTATATCTATTTAAATATTTCACCAATATTTCTGAACCCTGATGGGAATAAACAAGTATAACTTTTGATTCATCCTATAGAATTTAATAGTTCCAATATTAAATTGTATTAAATACTCAATGAGTACACCACTAGCTTCTATTATTGAAACAATTGTAGATCAATTTACTAAAGAACTCAACATAAAAACGTCTCTGTTATATGTAGATAGTAATTTTATAATCTGATAATTTTATTATCTGGCTGCAGTAAGTCAATTACCTTCTGTATTGAACCTAAAGCAGGTATTGAAATGTGTTGTTTTTCTGATGAAAAATAACATTTGTGGCTTTTATAATTGGCAATTAGATCACGCCAGATAAATAAAAATTATTGAGATAAGTAGGGGCGGATTTGAGAGGTAGCTTGATTTCTTAAGGAGTCGAATTAGTATGAAGACAACTTGAACTGAAACACCCTATACTATATAATATTCAGAGGATAATTTTAGTGCTAGAACATAACAAAGTTTATTCAATAAAATATTTTTGCAGAAATACTCAGTATTATATACTTAAGACTAGTAACATTTTTGATTTAGTTTATTAGAAGTAATTTTCAAAATACAGTGAACAAAATAAAAGCAGTATGTTATTTATAATCTAACCTATTTCGTAGCTAATCTACTTGACAATGCTATGTAGTTAGCTCTGAGGTCACTAAATAGAAAAGAATATTAAAAATCATTTTTTGAGTCGTTTGTAATTTCTTAATTTTGATCCTATAGAACATTTGTGATTGAAAAATCATTTTAGAGATGAGACGTATATTTTTTATGAATCCTGCTATAACTCCTGAACGATAGACTAGGATTTTTAAAATTTGTAATATATATATATAATTCTTCTTTTGCCAGTTTCGACGTTATTGCTTAAAAAACGCAAAATTTTGAAATTTTAATTATTTACGCAACAACTACTGAATTCATCCCATATTCCTCCCCTACTCCCTTAATAACAAAAAGGCATTCTTTTTTGCATTTTTTATACTTTCAGTAAATTTAGTAGGTACTATTCAGATTAGATTTAGAATTTATTTATATTATCAAAAATTCTTAATAACAAATAAAAAAGGTAAAATTGTTCGAAGACAAATTTTTATGATATCCTACCTAAACCATCTGTGCAAGTTTGATTTTTGAAGTGCTTCTTCGTATATATTTCTATAACGGTTCGTCGCACAGAAAAACTGATTATAACCAATTTTATAGTATATCATATTCTGAAGAACTGTTCAGCACATTAAACCATCTTGGACTGATGGTTTTCACAGTATACATACAAATCCTAAATTTTTATATGGCAACACTAAGTAGGGGTTTTCCGAGTCAGTTCATTTGAATTTTATTTACTATTACTATAAAAATACCATGTACCAAATTGCAACACTCTACGTCCACGCGCTCCCAGGCAGTGTTAAATTATATAGTGAAAAACGTTATTTTTATTTATGGCAAATCTGTTGCCCGATTCGTTCCATTTTCGAACTTTAATTTACTTCTTTCTAAGAAAGCTCGTGTGCAAAATTTCAACTCTCTAATTGAACGCATTCTCGAGTTATCGACAGACATTTTTATACGCTACAGGAAATCTATAGGTTATACTAAGTTTGTCATTCCGTTTGTAACACCTACATAGAAATAATGAAGGTAGAGCAAAATGGATTGAACACCCATTCATAATATTAAAAGTTATTTTGATTTTTGCATGTCCGTCCATCCATCTGTCTGTTCGTCCGTCTATCCGTTCGTACGCACAATAAATCGCCGAATCGGGCAACTCCTTCGTAGGATTCGTGGGAACTGTCTGAGAACGCAACAATAGTAAATAAAATTCAAAAATGGACTAAATCGGGCAATCCTTTCCTGGTGTCGAGATACAAAAATTTATGATTTTTACGTATACTCCGAAAAGGATCAGTATTAGACTGTTTACATGAATGTTTGACTGTTTACAGAATATGAAATCCTATGAAATTGGATATAACCATTTTGACTGTTCGACGAACCGTTTTAGAAATTATATGCGAAAAACCACTTGCACAGAGAGGTGACCATACAAAATTACATACGGGCATTCATCTAGAGGGTATCATAAGAATTGGTCTTAGACTAATTCTAGCTGTTTTACTTGTTCTCTACTAGTATTATTTCTGTGCGTTACAAACAGAATGACAAATTTGGTATGCCCTATGATCTCATCTAGGGTATAAAAATTGAGTTATTATTATTATTTATTAATAATAATTATTTAAGTTTTAATTATATTTACATTCTTACTTTTTTTGAATGTACAGTGTTGGAATATATTCAGGTTCGTAGGGCTTGTAGTCCTAATAAGGTTTCGTTATGCTTTGAATGATGCAATTAAATTATTTACTAGGGAGGAAACTTATCGTTTATTATCTCTTTAATTTCTTATTATTTTTTGATCATTTTTCTTTATTTTTGTCATTGAAAATATAAGTTGGCATTCTTCTATTCGTAAAAGTCCATTAATTAATTAATTAGTTAATTTAAGATTATTATTTTTTTGTGTTGTCTAAATTTGAATGTTTATTACAATTATAATTGCTCGATGATCTTCTAAATCTAATTATCCATTATTAGGTAGTGTTCGTGCAATTAATTGCTCAAACTATTTTTTGTAAACTGAGGTTAGTTTTAATTTTATTAACTATTGTATTTTTAATTGGAGAATATATATTAATTAGTTTTTTTTATTTACCAGAAATGTATTTTAATTTTTGTTAAATTATTGTATTATGTCGGTAGAAAATTTTTTTCTATCAAATAGCTTTTTGTAAGGCTCGGGAAAAATCATTTTTAGGTAAGTTGGCTTAAAAAAATTTATGATTTCTACCCTTTCATTTGCAACCTTTCGTAGCGCTCAATTAACAACAATTCTGCCGCTATTGACATTTTTCTGACTGTTCGAAGCGTTTGCGAGTCGGTTGCTTGTCAGCTGCTTGCTGGCTGCTTGTCGGCTGCTTGTCGGCTGCTTGTCGTCCGCTATCTACATATACAACTTGCTAAGTGATGCCAGATAGGCAGATTTATGTCCATTTGTCAGATTTCAGACACAATGAAAGATTTGAAGATTTTCTCTATTAAATTGAAGAATTTCCAAGCTCTTGAAATAATGATGTTAGTTTTCAGAATTTAATATTACATATGTATAACTACTTTTCAATGAAATCTTTTATTATATCATATCGGAAATCTGAAAATCTTCAAGCATTTCTGGATACCTACATTAATTAAAACACCAATTTGGTGCTAATTTCACATATCGCCACGCATTTCTGAACGCATCAATTAAAGCATTGAATAAATAACTAATAAGGAATCGGCATATCGGGTAAAAACGTTAGCATTTCGGCGAAATGTATTAGTGTGCTGTGTTTGTATTTGTTTCGTCAAAATAAACAAATTTTTAGCGCCCCCTTATTTTCAGATGATATTTCTTGGCGTTGCCTTTGTATGACTGACATAATTTAGGCAGCAATTACAAATCAATTGTAAACAAACAAACCGGCATTGGAAAATTGGAAAATTTTTTGCCATGGCTCGTTATTTTCATAGATATTTCACTTTTATTTTGTTTAAAACAATATAATTGATAAGTAAAGCTATTAAGCTTACTTGAAGAATGCTTTTCCACGACAATAACGCCGTTTGTTCCTGCAGTACAGCGCACTTGATTACTGTTTTTTAAGACTCCGGAGTCTCTATTACACAAAATGTCTTTCACAAAAGAAATATTCCGCACTTATTTCACACTACTATTCATAAAAATCACGTTAAATTATTTATTTATCACAATATCGCAAATTCAAATCCGAACTTATTTTTAAATAATATGAAATGTCAGAAATGTTGAATTGCCGCAAAATAGGCAGCATGCCCTCTTGTCATTTCTCCCCCCCCCCCCCCCCGACCATAGATCACACTGTCATTGAATTGCTTAAACACGTACACTGTATTCGCACGATACCCCGTTTCCTTATTAGTTATTTATTCAATGAATTAAAGACCAAAATTAATCGTATCTTTAATCGTTAATCATTCGTGATATTTTACGTTTTTGTGCCACTTTTTAATTTTGTGATTTTTATTTCATGCCGGTTGGATGTGATTTCTTGAAAATATATTGCTATTGCTAATCATTATCGCCATGGATTAGTCTAGACTAGACTCACCTAAAATAAAAAGGGGTGGCGGCTAAGTAGCATTTCTAAGCTAATTTTTAATATTCTTTTACTGCCTGTTAGTGCGAGCTTTTTCGCAAATTAATTTAAATAAAACAAAGTTTAGGAATAGACTAGAGGTTGAAACCTTAAAAGAAATGTTTTTATCCAAAGATATAATGACAAAAAGTAACCGAAATTGTTTTAACTTAGAAGTATCAAGTTTAATGAGAAAAACATTTACAAAACAGAATGAGAGAAAAGATGGTGATTAAGATTTTATACGGAAAATGTAAATACTTAAATCATACTATATCTTTCATAATTTTGACCTATAGTTATAAATTACAAGTTTTGTCTATATTATTATATATATATATTATATTCTCTAAAAGGATTTGAACAATAAAAATTCTTTTTAATATCGTATGGGCCTTCCCACACGAGAAGTTTTTAGGGAATGAAGGAATTTCCTCCCTTTGTCCTTAGACGTGCCAACAGAATAATGTTAATTTGCGTTTTTTATATAAACAATAACTGTATCAAAAAGTAAGTCACAGCACGTAATGATTATTAAATTATTATAATATCACCTCAAACCGCAGGTAAAAAACTGTACAGCCGACCGATTAGAAATTTCGCAATTTTAAAATGGCCGGATCTAATTTGCTTGCAGTAGTATTGGTATACTGCCCGTACTCCCAATTGAAACTTGGTAGTACAGAATTTTTCCTACTCCCCAAATACTTCTCACCCGTAAAAACTGAATATAATTTCTAGTGTGTGAGCCCTGACTATTTCCTCAAAAAGCAGAATTCTTTGGCAGATTTCTTTGGGGAAAAGAATATCTTGTAGTAAAAATTAAAGATTCTTATCACTGTCTTACTGGCAACACTGCGTTCCTTCTTTCGTGCTCGGCTCCGAACTGTTCTTTCAATCACCGTAGAGACTGGCTGAGTGCAAGAGCCCACAATTCGACGCTCACAAAAAGTCACCATTGATGGCCTTAAATAGTTTTCTCTCTAAATGCCTTTTTTCAAGCTGATGTTCAGCATAAAAATTTAAAACACTGAACTATTAACTTGAAGTCCTTTTTTCAATTGCTTAAAATAAGTGCCTATCACACAAACCTTCAAAATTCACATTTTGTTTTTTTTTTTATCGAAAGCAAAGTTAAAAAAAATACACTAATCAAAAATTTATATATATTTATTTATTTTATTTTATTTTATTTTTATTTATTTTTTTTTTTTTTTAACAATTTGTTGTTTGTTTGAGGCGTAGGCTCCTGTGATAGCCACTCATTGCGAAACACTAGAACATTTCGACGGTCTGTTTTAGAATCTCCGATTAGATTAGGCTTCAAAACCCCAGCATTCCGGGAGGGAATGGTCAGCATGGTTTTAATTGGTATCTTCCCCTAAAACCAAACGGATTTTAATATTATTAAAAGTGCCTTAAGTTACCCCTTAATAAACTGCAGTCTTGATTGAAATCTACCTTGTTTCATTTATTTGCAATTCAAGCCCAAACCTAACTCAGATTTTGAAGGGTCTTCTTTAAAAAGAAGTATACAAATATGATCAAATGCTTTGGTCTTCTGAATTCGATATTAAAAGCTTATATTTAATAGCTTAATTATAATTAGTAGTTAAATGAATAAAACTGGATTTAGATTTGAGGTTGTTGGGCCATTATTGTTATTATAAGTAGGGGGTAGGGCCAGAGAGCCGAGCACTGCTATGCTCTTGCGGGGTTACATCCAGTCTACGTTCGCCTTTTTTAAGGAGGTTCTTACCTCATCACGGTCAATTTTCTGGACATCTCTGATCGGACTACATAGCCCTTGCTCAGCCATCGGAGCCTTTGGCGAACAAGTTTGCTTGGTACGTTCTCTAGAGATTCAACCTGTTCGTTGGAAAACCGGCAGTTCTCATCTGTGGTCTTGCCCATTTTCTTAAGAATAAATTGTTGGTCAATAGTTGTGCGAGTAGTATTTTATAAAATATGAAGGAAACATTTATAACTTCTTAACGCAAACTGTTTGATCATCCCCACATCCTACAAATCTCTCTCATACCATTTTCTATGAATCTAGACATGATTCAGATTAGGCTGGGACTAGCTAAGTTCCCAAAAGATGTGAAAACTTAATTTGAAGAATTAATTACAAAATTTGAAAAAAAAAATTTCTTGTGAAATTATTCATAAGAATAATTCAATAAAAAGCGGAAAAGTTAAAAAATTAAAATGTTTGTCGAATGAAAAGCCCATCAAATTGTTTTCTTGCTTGTTTGTATATGTTAGTTTAAACGTAAATAACTATGTGGAACTTCAAGTCAAAAACTTGAAAACTATCTTAAAATGTCCTAATAATTATTATTTTCTTTTCATTAACTAATTAAAAATTTTATTATATTTCTTAAATAGAATTAAAAGTCAAATGAAATTAAATTTATAAAAATTATTTGCGTTATTTAAATTACTAAGAAATTTGATCCAAAAATGGAAATCAATTAGGAACCATCATTCACGCTGGCTGCCTTAAACCAATTTATGATACAACCTTTACCAATAAGGTTCGTGTAATAAGTATTATCCTAGTTTACACATCTTTTGAATGCATTAAATTACATACATAATTTAAAAAGTAACTTATACTCCACTACCTGAATAATGCTTTTGGACCTCTACCTTATTTATCAAACTTCTTTCATGCCATCTTTTAAATTATCATTGACAACATGAATTTCTGTTCGTAATTATTTGTTGGTACCTTATTTTGGTTCAATTAATAAATAACAAAGAAAGAAACCCGTTAATTAAAATGAAAGTGATAGTAGTTAGAACCGCGAAACTTAATTTCAAAATTTTCAATATGACTACATGTGTTTTCTCTTAGTAATGGTAGACGATAAGCAATGAAATTGTGGTTATTATCGATAATTAATTTTCAATTATTTAACTAATATTAAATAATGTAGGCGGGACAATACAATCGTATATTGACGACTTCTTTGGACAAATTGGCTGATTAATTTAAGTGATTCGCGTATATCATGGAATTTTCTATGATGCAAGCTTAGCTTTGGCTAGAAAGGAAGTAAAACCAAGAGAGTTAACTATTTTTTAATTAATTGTTCTTCTATTTTGAATTTTAATTAACTTCTTTTCAAATTAGCTCGTCTTTAGTAACTTTTCATAATAAAAAAAAACATATAGGTAAGAAACATTCGAAGAATGTGACAACAATATCTGATTAAATATCCTTTGAAAATTACGGATATTTCTCAAAACTTGAATTCGCAACTGAGTTCAAGATGTATGCCATAACTGCTTCGAGAGATATTCAAACTGCGATATTGGATTTGAGTTATGTATTTTGAAATTTCGCTTGGAAAGGAGTCGTTTTGAAGCTTTACGAAATGGAATTAAGGTATTTGAACAAAGATAAATCAAATGAAAGCTTACTAATTTCGCAATTCAGTGATAAGGACCAAGGAAAAATGTTAATTTTTTTATTTGTTATAAAGAGTGGCTTGATTTTTGGTATTTTATTTTGCAAAAACTTTCGTTTTCATTGCGTATAAGCTCTAGAAAAATTACAAAAACTGAAATCTACTAAACATTTAGCAGCACGCAAAAAAACAACAATGAAAAATCCATTTTATTAAAATAAAAAAATATTTATATGCGAATTTCTTCTTCTTCAACTTCATTATAAGACTCATAAGGTGACACTTCTAAATTACATTCATCAACACAGTCTTTGAGGTTTTAGCCTAGTTTTGTGGTGGCAAATTGTCCTAATTCATACGTCCTCAATAGGATGTAATGACTTCGCTGTATTTGTGGATTTGATAACAGTCAACACAGTGGAGGAACTGTTCTGCGAGGATAACACAGTTGCTTGTCGCTGAGTACTGAGCTCTTGAAAGTCGAGTCTGTGCGGTGGATTCACCTTGGCTACATAATGAAGGAAACCGAGGTCTGAGAGTCAAATCCGGGAACGGATTTACAAAATCGCTTGACCTGGTAACGTTTCAATTCGGAGCTACCTAATCACCCTGACTGGGGCTGAGAAACTTCGTGGCCTGAAATAATAAGAATCCAATCAAGCCGTCTTTATAACGGGCTGATGGTGGTACGCTGGCCTTGTTGCTGGATGCACCTAGTAGGTCCTGACAGACAATACGCCCTTATTACGACCTGACTGCTGCAATGGTAACGGCTGTTCTGGTGTTGGTATGCGCCTTGTTAGTCCAGGCTGTCGCTATGACAATCTGCATTGGTACCAAACTTGGAGGAAGGTTGGATCTTGATACGAAGTCAACTTTATATCGACTTGACGATGTGCGAGAAGTTGCAGCAACGTAGATTCAGACTACTGGTCTTCATTTTGCTCCTTTAGAATGTACGCAGTTTGTTTTATTTTTAAAATTGTTTAGCTGATTTATTTTTACTTATTGTTTTTTATACCCTAGATGTTGATATCGAGAGTGTTGATATTATAATCTTTACCAAATTAACAATTACAGCGATTACAGCGGTTTTTTGGAAACTATTGGTTGTACAGTCCGAAACGAAAGTGTATCCCCAAGTTTAATTTCATAAAATTTATTTGTTTGAAAATGTACTGCTCCATTCTTGTTTTAGGAGCTACACTAGCTACATTTTTCTGTATTTAAAAGCATGTATTTAAATATTTGCATGTGTATCTGGAAGCTATGATGGGAAATTAATAAATTTATTAAAACTCTTTCAACTTACATACACTAACTAAAACCTTTAGACTTTCGCTGTTATAAACTTCTTCCGACCACACTACACGGCTTGTCTTATCTTCTTCAATTCCAGATCAGAAAAACCAGATGTCAATTTTTTTTCATGTTCAATTTAACGAGAGTATTAAACGAAAACTCGGCACACAAAAAGTGTTCGGTTGTATCAGGCTCTCCTTATAGGTAGGACAGACACTCAGGGCTGTCGACAAATCCTATCCTTGTTAGATGAGCGTGAAGTCAGCTGTGGCCGGTGATAATACCAACCACAGTTCTACATTGTTTCCTTCCGAGCCCCATGAGAAAATCGGAGATATTCCTATCGGGCCCATCAAGAAACAGTTTTATGCACCTGCAAGTACTCAGGTTCTCCCATCTCTGCTGATGCTTGCTATGAACATCCGATTTGATTAGAGACCCGATACTCGAGGTAACAATACCCACGGCTGCCTCCGGTTCAAGGTACAGAAAATCAGAGCCAGCCCTAGCAATCCTTTCATTCCCCCAGAGCCAGTCCAGATGTCCTCACAACCTCCCCAAAAGCGCAATCTGCACACGGTCCTTTTTTCACCTGCCTGAATGAAGAGATCCTGGGGTGGTAGGTTAAATAAGACCTCACAAACAGCAGTGGCCGTAGTTCACATGGAGCCCATAATTCCCAAGCAGGCAAGCCTTTGCAGACCCGCCAGCTTCCGGATCGCGGTCCACACAAGCGTTCTCGGCCGCCATACATATGAGGCGTATGTGAGCATGAGTCTGAAGATCAAGATGTACATCCAGTGCTAAGACCGAAGGTTTTGCACTGGATATACATCCCGATCACCCCATGTATAACCAAAGGTTCTCCTGCATTGAGAAAAGACCCTCATAGCCGGTATTACAAAACTCTTGTAGGTTTTCATCATTCTCGCCAGTGAAAAGTTTTATAATAATTTAGAATATATGCGACCGATTCTATTATTCTTGGTTTTATACGCAACGCCATAGTCAAACAAAACTAGACTATTTTAGTGAATCCAACAGTTACTTAGTCGCTAAGGAGAAAACTGCAGTTAACTAAATTACGAAAACTTAAATTTTCTTGCTATCTCTCGCTCGATACTATTAAATATTAAAAATTCGGCTTAACTTACACATTTTTTAAATGCAGTTGAATATCCCATAATCAATTTTCATTCATAGAAATTAAAAAGTTTAAAAATCTTATAGTTTTTGTATTCAGAGCATTGATGATTCTTATATAAAACTTATTATATATACGAGTCATTTTGATTGTTAAGATATGCAGGCAAAAATTTAATTTGTAGTTAGAGCCAGATTTTACATTAAAAGCAAATATTTTATAATCAATTACATAATACAGAGTAATACGTAATCATCCCAATTTTCTTGGAAATGGTGTAGGGATGCTATTTATTTATATAATAAATATATTAAATATTTTTTTTTTAAATGCATTTTGTAAATTTATTGAAATTATTTTCAATAAATTTCAGTCTGTTAGACGACAAATCTTCTTCGTATAATTTCTACTTGGTTTATCCATGTGCCGTCAGGCGAAAAAGGGGGAACAATCACCCAATTTGAAAAGTGCAATGAGAAATCTTGCCACCATATAATTCACACTTACTTTTTATAAAAATTATTTATATGGGCAATTGGTGTGACCTCCATCATTGAACTTCTATGGTAGGCGATCAGAGATAACCATACCAATGAGACCTCTCTGATCGCTGGGTCGAAAAGTTCAATCATTTTTTTTTTTTTGCACTTAAATGCATTTTGTAAATTTATTGAAATTATATTCAATAAATTTCAGTCTGTTAGACGAAAAATCTTCTTCGTATTTATTTATATAACACTTCACCTCACTGTCTGACATAAGACCCGCTCCTGGGGCGGTGACAAGAGCTATATATATATTTCCTATACAAATTTCCCAGAACCTTCCCGAAGATTCCATTGCAGAAATATCGATTCTCTGAACCTAAAGTTGTTTATTGCCCGAACCAATAGATGACGCTTGTCCTTTTCTATTGCAGCAATATGAATGTGCGGAATTGGAGATAAGAGGATGAACTACTTTAAACAATCTTGGAAAGAACAGCTGATATGTCAAAATGTGGTAAAAGAGTTGAAAATAAAAATTATACGATAAAAACTTTTTAACAAAATGTCCAACTATTATTGAATTTATTCACACAGAGTTTAAAGAACAAAAATCTTTCATATCCCTTTAGCAGAGATTAACAACAGATTTTCTATTGACTTAGTAGGTATTTATTTATTTAAAGAAATATTATACAGTCACAATGTGTGATTTCATACCACTCTTTGTACCGAAAAAAGTATGTACATATTTTTTTCTTTTTGGCGTTTATCTTCAAAAGTTGTATTATTTCATATCAGTAGTTATACCGTAATTATTAAAATAAAAACAAAGGATAATTTTTTATCCTCGAACTTTACCCCCATCCCCTTTTCTTACATATCCCATATACATATAGTTGGAGAAGAAATTAAAAAAACACAAGGCTTAAAATTTTGGTTTTGTTAATTCGATTTCAGAAATTGGAGTAGACAATGTTTTTATTTATTTATCTTAAATTCTTGTTAAATTAAAAAAAAAAATTTAAGTTATTTTTTAAGCCTTAAATTCAAACCGGAGTGATTACAAAGGAAAAATATTCTGTGACATTATTTATCTATTGAATTTTAAATCATCATCATAGCATCGTTCAGAAGTAATAGGGTGGTTCATAAAATATTAGGAAAAATATTTAAACTCATGATTGCATCTCAAGCCATTAGGAATCCTCCTTCAATATTATTTTTTGAATCTCCAAACTTGGACACCTATTGAAACTTGATGTATTTACTCTGTGTTTTATTATTTGTAAGCCAAGTTTGAACAACTGAAATTTTTTGTAAATTTTAATTTTAAAGACAAAAATTTCAAATGTTGGTATTTATTACCTTCCTTACTTCCTTCCTTCTATCTTCAACATACTCTATATTCTAAAAACTATAAACAGATCAGCTAAAGCTTTTGATAGGGAAAAAAAATATTCACTAAAAAATATCCATTTTTTATACCTATAGTTTATGGGCTTCCAAAGTTACACAAAAATAAGATACCAGTTCGCCCCGTTTCAGCTTCTTTTAATGCGCCTGTACAGTGGCTTTGCCTAGAGTATTGTATGTAGGTATTGTGTATGAAGTATTGTGTTATCTAAATGTTTGGTTTCCCCATTATCTTATGCTCGCATCTGAACATTATCCTTTTTATTTAATTATAAAGAAGTACCATCAGATAATACTCTACAGGTGGGTAAACATGGCCAAAGATGCTATGAAAATCTACAGTTGAAAATTAGGACAAAAGTGGAATGACAGATTGTGCTTCACACCCTTTTTTTATAAGTAGAGACGCTGTGTATCTCGTTATTAATTACTGCTATAATTTTTATTGAAAATATTCGTAAAACAAAAATGATAAGTGAAAAAGTCACACATTCTTCACATTCTTCGTGAGGAAATTTAAAGTTAAGCTACTAAATTTATATATCAGTAAAAAAAAAAACATCAACAATTCAAAATTAAATTAAAATTATCCACAAGTTTTGAATCGTTCACTGCCATTTAGTATCTCTTCAAATTAAGATAAAAGTAAACCAGCATTTAGTGCTACTACAAAGTGATTCTATGAATGTTTTTCATTATAAAGCTATATGCAGGACCAGATGGAATTGTATATTAGAGATAGTCTATTAGTATAGGAGTTGTTATTCCAATTTTTAAATCAGGTGATCTTAGATTAGTTACAAATTATCTTCATATATCTATTTCTAATGCGTTGGCTTTAATCTTTGAAAGACTTGTGTATAATCAGCTTTGTTATCAAACTTTACCGCATATATGTGATCAGCAACGTGGTTTCCTTCTTTGACGTTCTACAATAGCTCTGTTTACCGATACCACCACTGTCTGTGCTACATGAAAAAAAATAGCATCGTAGTTTTTAATGACTCCCAATCAAACGCTTTCGAACAAACCTCAGGTGTCCCTCAGGGTACAATACTCGGACCTTTCATCTTCCTAATTTTTATAAATGACTTACCAATAGATATTACCTCGCCTTTTATGCATTTTTATGTTTTTAGGATAATTTATGATGAAAACGATTGTAAATGACTACATGATGATATAATTAAGCTTGAAGGATGGTGTAAGGAAAATTATCTTCACCCCAATGTCGATAAATGTAAAACGATAACATTCTCTAGAAAGCGTGATACAATCTTCTTCAACTACAAAATTAATAATATTTCGATTTCTCGTGTAAATGAAATAAAGGATTAAAGGGTTACCTTTGATTACAAACTTCTTTTCGCTTCCCATGTAAATGTAATTACTCCTAAAGCCTATCGCATGCTTGGCTTCATTTTTCGGGTTTATAAATCCTTCAAAGCCAGTGCTTCTTTTATTTGCCTTTTTACCTCATTGGTGGGAAGCACTCTTGAATATACCTCTTAAATTTGGAGCCCATTCTATTCATCCTAAAATAATCAAGTTGAAATGGTCCAGAGACAGTTTACCAGGATCCTCTTATTTAAATTATAACCATCAATGCGATGGATTATACTCAGAGATTATCTCTTTTTAACCTGCCATTTTTAGAGCACCGTCGCATGTATTTGCACTGATTATTTTGTACAAATTCCTTAATGGTTACGATTTGTTTTTCAAAATCTGCATAAATATCCCCAACAAGATACGCAAGAGTTCATGTTCCATTTAAAGTTCGCTTCTGTAGAACCAACAACCTCCAAGCAAAGTCACCTTTGGTAAGAATACAGAAAATTTTTAACTATAAATTTAGTAATATTGATGTCTTTAGTTCTGACCTCCTGACAATCAAAAGATCAGTTACAAGCGAGATAAAATAATATCCATAAATAAATTAATTCCTTTAAAATATTAGCTCTGTTTCAAGTTCATATTAATCGTTTCCTTGGGCTTTCTTTGCTGTGTTTTGTTTTGCTTTTGAAGTTTTTCAAAATCTCATTTCATTTCCTACTTAATTTTGTATTATTTGTTTCCTTTGTAATTTTAATTTTCCTTCTTCACATTTTTAAATTTCTATTATACATTTATTTTTCTAGATTTTGGTTTTCATTTTTTGTAGTTATACTTTATTTTTAGATGAAAATCTTATATTTTTTTTGTATTTTTTCTCGTAGTTTTACTTTATTCCACATATTTTATATTGTGTATTATTTATTTTCAGTTTTGGTTCTCATTGTGTAGTTATTCTTCTTATTTTAATATGTTTATTATTGATTTATTATATTAATTAATTTTATATTTAGTATTGACCTCTGTCTATGTAATATCTTCTGAGCTTCCAAAACAAATAAATAAGAAATAAATAACAAAATAAAAGATATCAAGTTAATAATAATTGCTATGCGCTAAAAACAGTTATTTTCTACTTTTTAGGGCATTTCAGATACTTGCTTAAAATATTTTTTTTATTAATTTATTTTTATTTTATACTAAAAAATTTGCGTAAGTTTACCTAGCCTTTTACAAAAGCCAAACAACGTAAATTTTCAATGTAAAATTAATTGACTTAGATTTTCCACTTGCCTTAACCTGAAAATATTGCATTTGTCACTGAAACTTTGTTTATGTATGTGCAAAATTTCAATAAAATCAGTTCAATCGAATAAAATCAGTTGGTCGAAAATTGGATTTAAATATTTTTCATGGGAATAGGGGCTCTTTGTAGCAATTGTTAAATGTCGCCAACTTTTTTGACCTGAAAATATTATATACCTACTGTCAAGAAAATCAACTTTGTACAAGTGAATCAAAAAATTTATTTGGGTTAGCCTCCAGTAGAACAGGTACCCCATTTTCGTCCGGCATGCTTTAACATGAAAATATTATAATGTCATGGAAACTTTGCATGTGTGCCAAATTTAAAGAATATCGGTTCATTAGAAGTGGGTCAAAAATTATAATTTCATGACAAAAAAGATAAAATATTGTAAAAACGGATTCATATGTGTTAAAATAATGGCAGCAAAATTCCCTTTCGAATAGACATATTCAGTACGACAATCTAAACTTGAATTCTATTTTCTGTTTTTCTTTTTTTTTAATATATATTTATTTTTCATAATTTCAACTTGAGTTTTCCTTATACTCTATTTAATGAGAAACAGTTTAAATAACAAAAAAAATTGTTACCAAGAAAATGGAAACCTTTTAAATTACTTCCCAACAATAAGTCAAGTCAACACTTATTATTTCTGTTGTCAACTCTCCATCTCTTACTTTATTCTCAAGATCACCGACATTATTTAATATTCATTTTTTTTTCTTATTAATTCTGAGAATTGAATGAGGAAATAATTTAAAGTTACCAATAACTTCAAAGTTTATGGATAGAATAAATTAATAAACTGCAACAAGTTTTTCGTACAGTAGCATTAGTTCAATTCTATTTACACTAAACTTAACTTCTTAATTCAATCGTAGATCATTAAATTATTTGAGTTATACCTTTAAAATAGAGAGCAATCCATAACAAAATCTACATAAACAAAATACAAAACGGAATTCTTCTAGAAGTCTGTTACTGTTCAATGATGAATTGATTTATTAAGCTAATAAGTTTTTTGTAGTATTACATGACGCAGCTATTTACACGACCGCATCATCTTAAGTGAATTATTCATAATTAGATTCATCAGCATACAAAATACCATCTCCAAAGTTATATGGTTAGAGGGCATTGTATTCTGCTCCAACCAGTTAAAATCTTGACATTGAAAACTCTTTAAACCAAACAAACATGAAATGTCGCTTAAATTAAATTCGATGTATATCTGCCGCCCACTTGACTGCAAAGATTAAGTAAGTAATTATCATGAAGCATCGCAAAATCTATACACGCATGTACATACTCGATTTACTTTCGTACTGCGTATACCTACTGGTCTGGTATACATATACATTTATTATTGTTGGATCGTTCAGAGTGCGCGAATGACTTACGTAATTATACTTATATCATGGCAAATTACGCTTACACAAATAAACATATTCCCAATGATAATTATTCCAAAGAAAGAGCTAGTTTTTGGCCTTTTAGACAAGGGAAGTCCCTGTTTTTTCCATTTACAGAATAAATTACGACTTGTTTCTCATTTCATCCAATGATTTACTCATCGAGCCCCCAAGTGTTAAACTATCGCAAATAAAAGTAACACAAACAGAAAGTTTTATTTACGGCAAAAATTCAAAGTCTAACAACTGCACTTCCCGTGCCTTCAGTTGTTGTATAAATTGAGGCCGGGCTGAGGTAGTAAGAAATTATTTAGCGACTCTGTTTTTTTTTCTCTCTAATACAAAACACTAATCAACCTTACTAATCATCCCCTCAATCCATTCTCAAACTGAAGCTAGTACCCTGAAATAATATTAGTCCATGGCTGATTCATCCTTTTCACTTTCGTGACGTATGACTATAACAAAGTACCCAATGATTAGTACCGTGACTGATTAGAAATGGATAAGAATCGTGCTAATAATGCCAAGGTGCGATGTAAACACGATCAATTAGGTGGAAAAATAAATTACTGCCGCTAAGGTTCAGGTAATCCGGTAATCAGGTATATGTATATAGGTATGTTAGTTACATATGTACATTTTATATTCTAAGAAAGCTTAAGTACCTATGAAGTGGGAGCTAATGTACATACGTCAATCGTGTGGATATAGCGCGAAACACTTATACTTAGTAGGCTGAGGTTCTCATTTCAATTGGACTTAGTATCGTACTTCTCTGTGATCAGTTGGATATCTATAGACACACTAGAACTAATAGTTCAGCAGCCTTAGAAGTACTCCGTAACTTATTTAATTACAACAAGAATCGAAAAATTTATTATTCTTTAACTCTGTCGCAACTCTCGGTTCAGTTTATTTGTAATACGGTACGAAGTCTAGTCTACTGTAACAAAATATTTGTGATGCATATTGCAAAGTTATATAATCACATATACCTACGGGTTTAGTGTAAATGATTAAAAATTTCAAGAAATTACTTTCATAAACTTAATTAGACAATAGCAGATTGACTACTTTTATATAGTTATTGTATTCAAATTATCCAGCAGTGTTTACTCTTAACAATATTATTCAATTATTTATATATGGTAGCTGGTGTTTCTAGAACCCATTGTGCTCAAATAGATGCTAAGTAATTTTTAAAATCTGAAATTTATAGCTTTTGACAAGAATTTTGGTTCTTTATTACTTTAATTGTGTGTTACTCAGTAACTAATTCCTAATTAATTTCACATTAGGACATTTTCTCAATTTTTTATTGAAATTGAAATCTAAATTAAAAAAAATCTTTATTGCGTGATCTTATAATTAAGCCTACTACATATAATAAAGTTACATGGAGCGCTACAGCATATCCATCTGGGCGCAAAACAATTTTTTTTTTTATTTTATTTTTACAAGTTTAATTACTTAAAAAATTAACTATGAACTTTCTGTATGTCGGAAAATTTCCAAGATATTTTAAGGGTTGCTTGAAGAAAATTCCTCTAAAAATAGTACCAAGTTTAAGATTGGGTACAGGATCAGCATGGACAGTAAATACCTAGATGTTGATTCTGATCATTTGTCATCTATTTTGAAATTTTACCATAATTTTTTCAACATAATTCATATTGATTTATCATTTTTATTAATCCACTTAGAATAAAAAGTACGACAAATTTGTCAACTGCTTCCGAGGTTGTGACAAAGGGCTTCAAGTTTTAAGGTAAAGGAATATTTAACATTTCCTTACTCGAGAAAATATTTAAAATCAGGCCGATGATACCGTTTCCATCAAAAGTAATATGAAAATCTTCCAAAATTTCCTCACGAAATTCGGTATTTTCATAGGAATGTTCCCTTGAAAATTGAACAGGAATATATTGGTCAGGATATTTTTAGTATACCTATAGTTTTCACAATTTTGAATAAAGAGTATACATTTCCCTTAGGATTATATCTAAACTTATCTAATCCAGGATACTGAATTACTGTGGTTACTGAAGTAAAATGTTCTGAATAGTTCTGCAAAAAAAATTATTGGTTGTGTTATCATTGAGCAGACACAAAGATCTCAAGTACACAAGTAATCAAAAAACATTTATTTTGTATCAACAAAAGATGATACGATTGCTTTCGACAATACAGTTTAAGCAAGTATTCAATTAATTAAGAAGAAAATGACGAAGAGGAGAAATCAAGTTGATCGAACAATGTTGGCTCCACAAATACCAGCAAAGTTAGTTGCTTAAAAATGGCCTCGGGTCATGGTAGATCTGGGACCTCGAAGTTCGTTTTTAATATTGTGGATTGAATTTCAAAAAAATCAGCTTAAATAGCTTAGTGGCACCACTTCGATTGGTAACCAATGTGATACAGATTTCTATAGTATAAAGATCCACCGAATTCTAGGTCACCTTTAAAAGAAGAATTCATATAAAAAAAAAAGTTAAAATTTTTCTGAATTTTTAATGTAATTTGCAAAGTTATTGGAATTATTTTGAGTCCTTAGGCATGAAATTGTCCACATATACAAGATTTGGCATATTTTTGTAAGGAAGCTTAAATATCCAGAGCTAGTTTTTATCGCAGTTTGGATTTCAAATTTCAATAGAAGAAAAAACAAGTAAAAAAACTAGAATTGGTCTAAGACCAATTCTTATGATAACCTAAATGAATGCACGTATAAAATTTCGAATGGTCACCGATCTATGAAGTTTGATTTCAGAAGTAGATATTCGCATATATTTCTAGAACGGTTAGTCAGACAGAAAAAATGATCATAACAAATTTTATAGGATTTCGTATTCTGAAGAAGTTTGTAATACAATAAAAATGTCTCGGACTGATCGTTTTCACAGTATATGTAAAAAACCTAAATTTTTATATGGCTACGACAAAAGGGGGTTGCCCGATTCAGTGCGTTTATGAAATTTTATTTTTTATTACTCTAAAAACACCATGTACCAAATTTCAGCTCACTATGTAGACGCGTTCTCAGGCAGCGTCCAAATATATAGTGGAAAACGAAATTTTTGTATGGCAACCGCACGAAGGATATGCCCGATTTGTCTCATTTTCGAACTAAATTTTACTTTTTTTTTAAAGTCCGTGTACAAAATTTCAGCTTTCTAAGTGAACGCGTTCTTGAGTTATCGTGCGTAGAGACGGACACTCGAACGGACGGACCAAGGTATATAGAAGGCAAGGTATTCCCATTAAAATTTGACATATTGCAGCTGATAGGCTATGACGTAATTCTGTGTCTAATGTATATTCATTTCTATAGGAAAGACAGAGAGAGCGCAGAGAGTATTATGTTCTCTGTACCGCGCTTTTCTATATACATTTTCATGATATATCGTCACTAATGGTGGAACATGGTTTGTAATGGGAATACCTTGAATTCTATATGCCGTGCGGACGGACATGCAAAAATCAAAATAACTTTTAAGATTTGCTCTGTCATCATTATTTCGAGGTGTTACAAACGGAATAACAAACTTAGTATACCTACCCTTTAGATTTCATCTAGGGTATCTCTCTATGGAGGTGGAGGAAAGTTATTCAGGAGCACTCCCTAGCCGATTGTCCTCATCAATAAAGGCGAAACACTCATTGTTTTAGCTTTCCACTTCCCGAATATGTAAAATAGCAACTATCAACCCATTGTGAACTTAAAAACTCATACAAATTCAAATTTCGCGCAATTAGAATTCTTTCGTATTTGATAAATACGATCATGCTCTTCTCAAAGTTTCTCAAAGTTGATCGCAATAAGCTCATAAAGCTGTTTCAGCTCACTAAATTTCAGCCGTAATTACCGAAGATAAACAAAGCTCCACACCAATTTTTCAATTTAAAAATATCTGGTGATTGGTTTGATTTTGAGTCTAACATCCATTTTATAATAATCCTTAGAATCTACATCGCCCTTTCAGTTATTGAAATCGTTATTAAACATTTGGTATGGATCTGCCCTTCGGTACTCCGCCAGTACTAGCTGTGCTCCTAAGATGCATGTTGGAGTACAAAAAGGGCGTTTTATTACTAGAAAACATAAACTGTACGAATGATACTTACATGCCATGGTCAGCAAATAAGTTATAACTATCCCATACTGAAATAATATTTGCCATATTCATCCAAAGTTCTTGGATCTTTTACGAGATTTTGTATTTATAATTTTGTTATTGTTCTCCGTATAGAAACGGATCTAAATTATGTTACGACCAAAAATAGTAACCAACTCTGAATTTCGCCAACTCTGAATTACTCTACTGTATTACCTACCAACACTAAACTCCTTCTTTAGTTCTATAATTTGAAAAAAGCATAAAAATTCTTTATAGTGTACCGTGAAACGCGGTAAAATCATCATCGAATGTGATTTCCTCTACATTTAAAGTCAATCAAACAATTGACATTTCGGCATTGAATTTAATTTCATAATTGCCGTTCGATTCTTTTGACATATCTTGTCTCTTTATCTTATGCGACAGTCATTTAAAACATCCACAAAACTCTTGTAGGCTCGACCATCGAAATGCTTTTTAGTTCTTCTAATATATTGCACATTTCATACACATTTGATGGTAGAATGTTTGATTTCACTCTATTTATTAAAATCATAAAAAGGATTACCAATGATTTCAAGTGATTTTATCCCCTGAATAAGTTATCTTTATTCCTAAATATCCCCTAAATGAGTTTTCTTAGATTTCAACAATATCTAGTATTACCCCTTATTACTCCCTATATACTCGCAAATGAGTTTTAACCTATCCAAATCGCTTTTTTGTATCCAAATGCTCTCCCTATTACCTACCCTATATCCTAGTGATCTGTTTCTCGACAATGACCCATAGGTAAATTTGTTAGCATTATACCGATGAGATTCCATTCCGGGGATATTCCAATTACGTTATATTGCAATAATAGAATTTCAGAGACACACTTGCGGTTTACGATACTCAGAATTTGTTAGAGTGCTTACACCTGATTTGTCATTTAACTTAAGAAATTTATGAAATTACTTGTCTGTATGGAAACTCAAAACGAAATGGCCACTTCAACTTGACAAGTGTCAAATATTAAATGTCAGAAAAAGTTGCAGCCAACATTGCAGTACAAAATTCGGTTCTAAAAGATTCCTGTATGAAGTGATTATGATTTATAACTAGAGTCAGGTTGCAATAAATTCCCTACACCGCAAAATTTCTCGCAATTTCAATATTGAATTGCAAGTGCATACAGAGTTGTTTCTCAGTAAATTGAGACACACTTGCCGTTTAATGCAAACTGCAATATTGAGACTGCAAGTCTGTCTGCGGTATAACACTGACCGAAATACCAATTATTTTCACAGTGTACCAAAAGATTTTATATGCAATTTTTTTAAATCATCAACAAAGGTTTGAATAGTACATCTTGCTTGATATTCTCGATAGCTGACGAAAAAGTCACTTCACTTTAAATCCAAGTAAGTACATACCTACATCATGAACAAGATTTTAGCTTAATTGAACAATTCTAATTCATAGTTACGGGGCAATTTTCAAACCAGAAAAAAAACATTCTGGTACATGAACCTTGAAATATAATCGCGCTAGAATCCTGTTGAGAACAATGTCTTATATGCTTCTACTCACAAGCTTCTCGTGCAAGCAATATTCTATTCACCGAAAAATTTTACATTGCAATAAGCATCCTAATTTTTGACAATATCTATTTATTTTTATATACATACATAATTACTTTATCTATCTTATCTATCTAATCTGATTAGTCAATACTATTTTACATAACGGTGCATATATAGTATACCCTATTTAAGTTCCACAACTACTGTTCACAACCAATCTTACATATTAAGGTCTCCTAGAATAAGTTTAATATAATGCCTATAAAAATGTCTCAAACACATTTACCCTCTAAATATAATAGAGGAGAACTTTTATACTTTATTATAGCCCCCAAACTTTCAAGAAACCCATCTAATTTGAAAATTCTTACATAACACCTAAGAAAAAGATAATGTTCGCCTTAAACTAGCACAAGAAAGCAAAATAAAAAATCTGCCATTTATAGTTTGTGGTTAATTATGCAAGAGAGATAAATCTTAAATTTTGCTAACTCATTTTAGCAAGAACATTTTTAAAGATTTTTTTTTTTTTTTATTTGCAAAGGTAAAAGAACACTATGCAAAACTCAACTGTTAGAATATAATGAAAGTACAACAGTCAAACAAATTTTGGCGAATAGCTCACATTCAAAAATGCTCTTCACACTATTCTTTTTATTATTAATCTTTATTTATTTTTTTTTTTTTTTACTTATCTAAATCTTATGCGTCATTAGTTGATTATTCAATATTCCAAAAGAGTTATTTGCATATATATACCTATATATATTTTTTTTTAACTTTTTTAAAACTAATCCATTTACAAAAACATATGACTGATGAGCCACGTAATCAGCTAATTAATATGTAAATAGACAGAGGATATCATTACCAAATTAAATATTTTACCAAAATTTATATACAACTTAATAAAAACGATCAGGTGTTGACCACTACCATCCAAATTATATTTAACCTTTTTTGACACTATTTCACCAATCCGTTAATAAAAAAAAAACACAATAATAATTGGGCATCAGTGTTATTGTTATTAAGATAAGCATTCAAGGTGATCGGTGATCACTGATTGTAGGTTTCACACTTGGGCCAATAATTATGTACGATCATCACACAGATCGATATGCGATCTTGATCAATCGATCAATTAGGCTAATGACTCTGACAGACATGTTAGGTGTGCCAGCGTGTCCATCCACTATAATGATCATATTTTTCGGTCACTTTCACTATAGTAGAAGTGGAGAAGATTACTGAAAATAATATGTTCGATGGCAGTGATGCGCATGCGCTATACGACTAACTATTAATATACGTCGGATGCATTTGGTCACGAGACATAAAGCCGGTTTTTGGCTGGCTGGCTAGCTGGCTTCATCTTTTTACCCATAAATTATCGACTTCTGTCGATATAAGAAATTAAATAACATCAGCCCAAACTGGGCTGTAGTTTTAATGTATACATATGTACATATGGATTTATATACATATACAATCTTGCTTTGAATAATACATTCTCTTTGTGTAACGATTAAATCTATTTTATTGATTAGCTGTTGTAAGTTTTACTAATATCATAAATAAACCTTGAGGTAGTACCTATCTACCATCAGGTCAGCAACTCTTATGAATTATATATATATATATGTATTTAGTGCATATGTCCACCGGTTGCATGCTGCCCCTTACCTGATAAAAACCTGGAAATATTTTTTAATAAAAAAAAATATGAAAAGAACCGGTAGCATCCGATTTGCTTTTTACTTTTTTCCTATTCAAATTAAATGCGAAATTTTGTATGTTCAGTTTAGCAATAAAAATTTCACCAAATTTAAAACATTTAATGAAAACAAAAAATTCCCGCTTTCGTGACAGTGTCCAAGGTGAGCCCATAAAAATAAAAAAAAAAACCATAGAACCTTCGCCTCTGCTGACCGCAACGATGGATGTTTAGCTCGTTAAGATACTTAATAGTAGTTTTATTTTGATGCAATAATAAGCACTTTACAATTGTCGTATCCAACTTCAAGAACATGTAAATGTTAATTTTGCATACAAATTAGGTTTTTACTGTTTGCCGACAAAACAAAAGTTGAATAATTCAAGGGTCGTAGGCAATTTTTAATAGATTTATGGCTAACCACGAATCAAGACTTATATTAAGGAAGTAATATAGTGTTAGCTTTATTTTTTTTTTTTTTTTTTATGTTAACAAACATTTAGATCATAGAAATAAAATCATATAAAAAAAGATATTTATGGCAAAGTTGATGAGAAAAAATACAAAAAAAACCCATCACGTGTTCTTCACTTTAGTGCGATTAAATTGTAACTTCAGCACAATCACACAATTAATATGTATAGGTATGTAGGTGAAGAGAATAACGAGAGTCGTTAAATGAGTAAAGTCTTTAATTGCCATATTTAGTAGGGAATTTAAAAAAACCAATTAACTTATTTTTCCCTTCATGAATAATAAGTAAGTTAATGGATTTTTACTTCTGATTAAATATGTAACTGACAACAAGTCTGTTTTTTACTGTCGTCTTACCGTTTACTATATTGTTACGTCATTTTTCGCGTGCTTAATTTCCTGGCCAACGATAAAGATGGAGTGTGTTTGCATAATAATTTAATTAGAGTTTCGATAGCCGATTCTTATGAAAGTACTTTAAAAGAAAGATACCTAACCATTATGCAAATACATAAGTCGTTTTTATCGACGACGCCATCTATCGGCCGAAAATTCTCCTTGAGTTATTATACCCTAGATGAAATTTAAAGAGTATACTAAGTTTGTCATTGCGTCTGTGACACCTAGAAATAATGATGATTTTGATTTTTGCATGTCCGTCCGTCCGTTTGTCCATCCGTTTGTCCGTCCGCACGATAACTCGACAACGCATGTACATAGAGAGCTGAAACTTTTCGTATGCCATTTTTAAAAAACAAAAAGTAAAATTAAGTTCGAAAATGGGACAAATCGGGTAACTTACGAAGGAGTCTGTCTGTCCGCACGATAACTCGAGAACGTGTGTACTTGGAGTACTGAAATTTTGCACGCAGGCTTTTTCGGAAAAATGTAAATTTAGGTTCGAATATGGAATAAATCGGGTAACTCCTTCGTAAGGTTGCCATACAAAAATTTCGTTTTTCACTACATATTTGGACACTACCTGAAAACGCGTCATCGTCGGTAGCTGAAATTGTGTACATAGTATTTTCATAAAAATAGTAAATACAATTTCAAAATTGAACTATATCGGGCAACCCGTTCTTGGTGTTGCCATATAAAAATGAAGGATTTTTACGTATGCTGTGGAAACGATAGGTCCTATAAGGTTTTAATATACTGAAAAGTTCTTCAGAATATCAAATCCTATGACATCAAATTTTTCTGCCCAACGAACCGTTGTAGAAATATATGCGAAAAACCACTTCAAAAATCAAAATTTCACAAATGTGTGACCATACGAAATGACATACAGGCAGTTGTCTAGGGCGGTGGTGGCGAACCTATGGTACGCGTGCCAGAGAAGAGACGTACGAAAAATTTGCTGGCACATGAACGATTTATTATTAAATTGGATCGCTTTGCATTCCAAACATTTTTTAATATGACCTATCAGCAACTCCGAACCATTTTTACTATGGGCTACCAGCTACTCCGGAATATAATTGTCCGTATGTCGTCGAGCTTTTGTAAGTGTTGAATGTGAGCTCATATAACGTCAGATTTGGATGAAACTTTTATAGTTTGTATAGGATACCAAAATAGCTGACACGTATTTTTTTGTTTCCCCTTACCATGCCCCACCTCCCTTAGAGAGGTTAGAAACTACGTGATTTTACAATGAAACGTCATTTTCAAAAAATCATATCTCGAGGACGAACCAACCGATTTTTCTGATATAAAGCCGAATGAAGCATAATGCTTTATATCTTTTACAAAAAAAAAAAAAAAAAACAGCACTGAACGAAAATAAATATTGTTCGTGATTTTACGGTATACGGTGATTTAAAAATTCATAAAAAAAATAACTACGTGTGATGGCCATAGAGGAATGCGGGCCTTTTAGTTGAATTTGTGGTATTCGGTAGAAGAAGTAATATGAAGAAAAATTTGTCTTGCGGTTTGATGGGGCGGGGGGCAGGCATGTAACCCCGAAGGTTTGTTCGAAATGGGGCGTGTGGGGTATCAAATTAAAGAGGGAAGAGAGTATAATCGAGTGGAGATCGGAGTGGTTTGATCCTGTAAACTTCATACCGACATTTTTTACTGTTAAAAAAGGTTTTTTTGGGACTTGGGTCATATACACCCCCTTTCTTCATTTTGCATATATATATATATTCTTTCTTGGGAATGTATTAGCGGTCTGTTGTGAACGTTTTTGTTTGGGTGGCAAATTTCGTCGACGTACCGGTTCTTCGCAAACACGAGATTAAAATAAAGCTATTTTTTCACCCCAACCCACTTCGTCTTTTCGTAGAAAGCTATCTCCTCCTACCAACAAATTGTGATGCTTATGTGATTGGATTCACAATTTATTTTATTGTTCCATAGGGTACTTTCGATTTCGTATTTCAAAAATGGAGGGGGTAATTTCAAAAAGACACTTTTTTACCAAACTTGGTATTTACATATACTTCTTGTTTGCATGAAGGAAGTGGCGTAACTTTAAATGCTTATAGTTCATGAAGGAAGTGGCGTAGCTCGAAGTTTGAGGTCTTAAATGAAAGTTTCCAGCGGGGGCTTTCATTAATATGAATTTAAAGTCCCTCGGTGGGAAGGGGGCGGAGTCTACGATGGTGTCGGAATTACGATTTTTCCACCATACATACGCAAAAACGGAAGACCCTGAAGCTCCCACAAAAAGAAACCGATTTAATTTTATTGAAAACGGTTCTCCTAATTTTACATCCTGCGTCGATTATATACAACGTTTTTTGATCGGGGGTGGAGGAAATAACAGCCATTTTACTCTGGCCGCTTTAACTAAGCCATTTCACCTCGCCGCATAGGCATGTGGGTACTCAAACTGCATTAAAAAAATACATATTTGAAAATGACTTAGATTAGTCAAACTTAGTCCCCCCTCCCTTCCCAGCCAGTAAACATCTGGAATTTTGTTCTGGCCCTAAGAAACTCTATTCTATTCTATTTAAGTTTGTATAAGTGTATAAATCCATCTCCACCCCATAATTCAGCTAAATATACTAAGATTTCCAAAATTCCTTTTGATTATTTTCTGAGTGAAAAATTTGCTGGAAATTCTCTCTTTATAAATTTTATGCATATTCGAGGCAGACAACAATCCCTCGATCCAAAATAAAATCAACGATGCCTCGACCTGATGTAGGGAAGGCTACAAGTTTTTCCAGGAAAATTTATTGGGCTCAACGTGTATATGTACTTAGTTTTTGCGTGCGATAAATAGTTTTTGAGATAATCGAAAAAGAAAAAAATGCGTCTTTTTGAAGGAGAGAAATGGCCGTCTTTTGAGTGAAAAATTTGAGTGTTTTTCTATTCATGATTGTGAAGAATTGATGCGTCGGGGTATGGCGATCGAAGGAGAAGTGAAAACAAAGAATTATGACGGTTTTAGAAAAAGTTTAGAAAGTATACTGCGCTCACTGCAGAGGGGTAAACAGTTATTGTAGTACGTTTTCGGAAATCTAGTACAAACTCTAATATGTTTTTATATGGATTTAGAGTACCCACACCGCTATGGTCCGAGGTGACATGGCTGAGTTATAAGCGTAAAACTAAATACCACCACCGCTTCCCCTCCCCTTCAAAAAAATTAAAATCGTAGTACCCTACTTGTCCTTCTTGGCGATTGTCTAAAAACCGCTTTCAAATAAATCAGATGGGTGTCTTCGGAGATTACCCCTGCAAACCTTTCTGTATATATATAGGACGAAAAATTGAGATTTAGGCTCCCTCCATTCCCCCCCCCCTCCCTGCCTACCAGCGACCTCGGCCTAACCACCTCTCAGCGACCACTTGTAGCCCCCGATGGTAGCTTTCATTTAAATCCTTAATGAGCTCTGTGCGCGTTTTCGATAAGGAGCTATAAGCAAAAGAAGTTGAAACATTGCCCTCCTGTCCCGCCGGATGCGAGCCCCTCTCCTTAAAACTAACACCATTAAAAGATGTGCGGCATAGAGACGAACACACCCACAAAAAATGGTAAAAAAATATATATATATTTAAATAAAAAAAAACAATGTTTCTTTTAGATGTCGCCGCTGCGGCGACAACGAAGTAGTAGCTTACCTTACTATGTCGCCATAGCGACGACAACGGAGCTGTATGTTTACTTTACATTGTCGCCGCAGCGGCGACAACGGAGTGCAAAGGGTTTATACATTAATTTTAAATTAAACCATGTTTTGGATGAAGTTGCGTGTTCTTTAGTAAAATGAACCCGTCCAGTGAAAAGTGTACATTCATGTACTTACATATAATTCAGGTCAAAGATAACCTAATAAGCAGATACATAGGACACAGTCGAACAAGTTGGAAATTTTCTTCGTTTTCTAGAAAAAAATAGGAATATGTCATATACTTTCGTCATTTGCATGAATGGAAAAGAACTGTGCTATTCTAGTGCAACTGAGACACCGAGTTAAAAACAAAAATTGAGGAAACGTAGGATTACCCGAATGATAAAATCTTCTTGAATACCTTCAAAAACCTTTCAAACTATTCATAATAATATACATCGAGCCAACTACCATTAACCCTTTGAGAAAAAGATAAATTTCGCATTGAACAACGTACAAAAAGGAGATGTGAAATTTCTGCTAAATAAAATTTTCATTTTTCGCAAAAATGACAGAGAATCCAGCATGGGTCACACCCCCTTAATCTGTTCAGAGCAAAACGAAAAGAATTTATTGCTCGAGAAATTAAACTTAGAAATATTCAATGAACACCTTTATTGGAATTTATGGATAGCCGTTCAAATATAATTGGTGCATGTTTAGTTGTCTCAAATGTAATTTGCGAAGCACGGAAAACCAGGAACCGAATCAGTTATGACTTTTTACGAAAAAAGCCAACTTTATCTGTTATTCCTGACCGATAATAATTTGAAGCTAAGAAAACCAAGCTGGAAAGGCTTTTTATTTTATCTGGCAAAAATATAAAGTCAGCTTGGCTTTTTATTTTTTCAAGCTGGAAGTAACATGTTTTGAAGCTGGTTATTTTTTTGAGGAAGTATAAAAAGTCAAGCTGGCTTCTTACTTTTTCTAGCCGAGTATCATTTTTGGCTAAAAAAAATAAATTTCCTTTCCATTAAAAATAATTCGGATATGGGAACCCTAATCGCTTTTCAAATAATTTGTCGGCACTGCAGCGCGGTAACGACAAAAATAACATAAAAAAATATAATAAGTAGCCGACAACGATAATCCGCGCTCGTGCAGTTGTTAAAGTTTTAAGAACTCCGGCTTTTCGGTAAGTTAATGGACCACATCCTAAAATAAGTCAGAAGCAGAGCACTTCGTAAGTCATACCTTCCTTTAGTTATTATTATTGATAATACTTAACTACACATTTATTACCGGATAAGAAAAAAAAATCATAACGGTCCGGACATTGAAAATAAGAAACCAGCTTGGCTTTTTATACTTCCGGCTTCAAAACCTGTTACTTCCAGCCCGAAAAAATAAAAAGTCAAGTGGCTTTTTACTTTTGCCAGAAAAAATTTGTAGCAAGCCCAGCTGGCTTTTTATTTTTGCCAGATAAAATAAAAAGCCTTTCCAGCTTGATTTTTGTAGCTGTTTTTAATAAAAAGTTAAGTTTTCAAAAGCTTTGCAGAAATCGAAACGGGTTTAACGAGACATCTTTTGTATATTCCACAAAATTCCACGATTATGATTTATCCCAGCATTTTTTGTTTAAAGTTTTCAAAATACCAGTTATTTTCGGACCCTGCGGAAAGCCATTGGCGAATATATGAAAGAAGCATGGTTAAAATTTGCACCAATTTTGTTAGAAGATTTTTTAAACAACAGAAAATCTTCCAAAGAATAAAGTAATATGCGTTTGGCTAGAAACACTGTCAAAGACAGGATCTTGGAAATGTCTACAAATATAAATCACCAGCAAAAGATAGGCGTATGTTTGCTCTCTGCCTTGATGAGAGCACTGACATAACTGGATCAGCGCGTTTAGCAATTTTTATTCGTTACGCTGTTGAATATAATATCAAAGAAGAAATCTGTAAGTTTAACATCATTAGCAACAACGACAACAGGAAAAAATCATAGATCCTTTAAAATTTGTTTCTGTAACGGCTGATGGTGCTCGCAATATTGCTGGAGAGATGAATGGGTTTGTGAGCTTGTTTACTCAGCTCGTTGGATATTCAATTCTGGGTTTCCATTGTATCATACATCAGCAGGCTGTCTACAAAGGCCAGTTTAAGATCACTGGACGATATTATGATTCTTGTTGCACAATTAGTCAATTTTATATCTGCAGGACCTTTCATGGAAGAGCTCTCCAAAGATTCTTTGATTTAGATGACATTAGACTTTTTTTAAATAACGAGAAATTAATTGAAAAATATAACCAATTAATGGACACTGAATTGATCACAAAACTCATGTTTTTACTGACTTGTGCTCTCACTTAAATTAATTAAATGTGCAACTGCAAGGTGGTAATAAGATAATTATTATAATATTTGATATAATTAAAGCTTTCGAAACTAAATGTGAAATTTTTAATCGGGGCATTATTACGAACATATACAGGATGTTTCCCCTTAGGAGGTCAGTAGAGCAGGAGGGGATAGTACTAACCTATACAAACAAGAAATTGTAGGCAGAGGGGGGGGGGGCAATATCAGCTGTTTAGGAGTTACAGGGTGATTAAGAATAAGTGAGATATTTAGTATTGAATGAGAAAAATTTTTAAGCGAATATTCAGAGCCACTCAACCTCAATCCATACCAATTCTATACCGATACATTAAAATATTTAAAAATCTAGTCCATACCGATTTCAAATATATTCTGGGTCACTTATAAAATATACATATTTTTCAATAATTCAAGAATCAATTTGTAAGCGATTATTATAAGGACAATTTCCTATTGGGTACTGCTAAAACCAATCAAAGAGCCGAAAAAGCGAACAATGACAATGTCCATATAAAATAGTTCATTTTGACACGAAAAAAAAATCGATCCTTCAATAGCTAAGAAGTTATTCCATATATCAGAAGCATTTATTCCTGTCTTGCTGAGTCTTTATCTTTAACACTCACTGTTTCTCCTGTAAAAAGATTTTCCACAAAAATAAAACATGAGAAATGTAATAAGATCGGATCCTAAGCAATTTTGGCGTTTTGTAAATACCAAAAATGAATCTAATAATTTTCTTCCTGTGTTAGTATTTAATAATAATTCTAGTCATGATCCGTCTGTGATTTCTAATCTCTTTGCTGATTACTTTAGTGAATCATTTTTAACATCTGACGCTCAAATAGATTTTGCTTATTTTAATTACTTAACGACGCTTCCTAAAGGTAATATCCCATTCTTCACTATTGATCAGAAATCTGTTGAAGATTCCATGTCCAAGCTGGACTCTGCTGGGCCTGATGGGATACCCCCAATTGTCTTAAAGGACTGCAGTGGAATGCTTTCTTACCCGTTAACATTTTTGTTTAATTTATCACAGCGGCTTGGTAAATTGCCTAAGTTATGAAAAGAGTCGTTTATTGTCCCAATCTTTAAGTCGGGTAAAAGGGAGCTTGTTACCAACTATCGTCCTATTGTTAAACTGTCTTGTAAGCCCAAACTGTATGAAGCTTATTTATATGAATTTTTGTATTTTCGTTGTAGTGGAGCTCTTAATGCTCATCAGCATGGTTTTATGAAGGGCAGGTCAACAACAACAAACTTGCTTCAGTTTACATCTACCTGTATCAAATCGTTTGAGCGTGGTTGCGAAACTCACTGTATTTATACAGACTTCAGCAAGGCTTTTGACAAGCTTCCTCACTCTGTTTTGTTATTTAAATTGAGATCTTTAGGTTTACCAATTTGGCTGTTGAACTGGTTATCATCCTACCTTAAGGATCGCAAACTTAGGATTCAGTTCCGTTCTGCCCTGTCTGAAGAAATAACGGCTTACTCCGGTGTTCCACTGGGTAGCCACTTAGGGCCCCTTCTCTTCATATTATTATATATATGTAGTTACCAAATCTGATTTGCTAATATACGCAGATGATCTAAAACTATATAAATTTATCGACTCGCATTGCAACTGTCTCAATTTGCAGGATGACCTGGACAGACTTGTTGAATGGTGTGAAAAGAGTTCTCTCATTTTAAACGTTGATAAATGTAAGGTAACCATTTTCTGTCGTAAGCGAGTCCCTTCGAATGTTGTTGAATGGGTTATTACTTTCAAAAGTTGATAAATATGTGACTTGGGGATATTGTTTGACTCGAAACTTTCACATAGATCTCATCGTTAACAGGTCAAACTCAATGTTAGGCTTTTTAAAGCGTTGGGCAAAAGAATTAGATGATATCTACATTACTAAACTTCTTTTTACCACTCTTGTTAAACCCATTTTGGAATATGCCAGTCCTGTCTGGTCTCCCTCTTACAAAAATCACTCCGATCGTATTGAGAGCGTGCAAAGGAGATTCTTACTTTTTGCTCTAAGATGTCTTGAATGGAGGCATAGACTTCATCTTCCTCCTTAAAACGAAAGATTAAATTTTATACACTTTCCTACTCTTGAGACTCGTGGAAAAATTTGTGACATTATCTTTCTCCTTAAAACGAAAGATTAAATTTTATACACCTTCCTACTCTTGAGACTCGTAGAAAAATTTGCGACATTATCTTTATATCTTGTGAACGATGACATCGACATGCATTTGATGCTTCAGAAAATTAATTTCAATTCACGATCTCGACACTTCCGATCTAATGATTTCATTTATTTGCGTTCTCATCGAACCAACTATGGACACTTTGAGCCTATGACTAGAATGTGCTGTACTTTTAATTTGAATTTTCATTCGATAGATTTTAACATTAATAAGACTCAATTAAGAAAAATCCTCAATAATTGCTCTGTACTTTAGCTTAATTTAAGTATTGTGTCCTGGGACCATTGTAGCTAGCATTTAGCGAAATTAATAAATAAATAAATAAATTTACGTCATTTGTCATGTTATGATAAAATGTTGTGTCCTGTCGCACAACGTTTCATCACCAGTGAGAGCGAACAGCTGCGCTCGGGTCTAGGACCCTTACCTACGAAGCGGATTCTAAGCGCTTTCTGACCTGCTAAGGACCCGCCATATAATGCCTCTTCTCCCTCCTCTCTCTTACTCTCCCTCCTCTCTCTCCCTCTCCCCCCTTCTCACTCTCCTCTCTCTCTCTCTTCCTATCTCCCTCTTTTCCCCTATCTCCCTCATTTTTTTAGTTTCAAGAGAAATTTCAAAATATATATTTTACCGATTTTACGGCGTACAGAAAAACAAATAACAGGCCAAGTGCGAGGCGGACTCGCGCACGAAGGGTTCCGTACCATCGTACAAAATTTAACACTATTTACTTTTTATTTATTATATCAAATGAGAGTAGGTGTCATTTGAAAAAATAATAATAATGCTGTCATTTGAAAAAAAATGCCTACTTATGATAATAATAATGAATGAGAATAAAACGAGGAAAAAAACTCCGAAATAATCACATTTCTTGTATGGGGGCCCCCCTTTAATTTTTAATTTTATTTTATTTTTATTATACATATTTTGTTATATCTCTAATAGAAATACACAGTCTGCGAGAATTTTAACTGTCTACCTATTACGGTTCATGAAATACAACCTGGTGACGGGCGGACGGACAGCGAAGTCTTAGTACCCTAACCCTCGATTTGCACGGTTTCGGTTTAACACGACTGAAAAAATGAGGAAAAATTCCATATATATTATACTAATTTTCAGTTTAAACGGTCACAAAAATTAAAAAAAAAACATTTAAAACAATCGCGCAAACTTAGAATTCAAAATCTAAAAAAAAACTACAATGTAGTAAGTACACAGTTATCTCGCTTGCTCAGATCGAATAGGACGCATTACAATGAAATATTGTGGGGTTGCTTGTGCGTTTATGCTTTCATTTGAATGAGCTTGAAAATATTTATGCTTGAGCTCTGAGCTTTCAAAAGAGGAGAACAAGGCCCACAATACAACAGAACAGAAAGAAGCAAGATATAGGATAGGAATTAAGGGCTAAACACAGTTTCGATGGCAGACGGTAGACTTTTGCAGCAATAGGAACAATTTTCTCCAGGAACGTTTTATGGAGCGTGTATTAGTGTATTACATAGAGATGGATTGGGATCGGAAACGAGGTTGGTATCCGAAGAGGGTCCCTGGAACGTAGGCTACAACAAGGCCCATTGTTCATCCTCAAGAGTTATGAGCAATTGCTCAGAAGTCCCAACCAGACGCTCTAACAAAATTCAAAATTGGCCTCCCACCCCTTCTCTCCGGCTTCAAGCAGTTCTTTCAGGAGGTGTGAGCCAACCAATCTATTACGTTTTCCTGAGGGGGTCGAACAGTGACAAAGAAAATGTGTCACCGTTTCAGTTTCCTCTCCGCATACTCTGCATACCGAATCTTCAATAAGCTCTAGTGAGAATTGGCACTACAGTTCTCAGGGTTGGCTTGCTTAGTCCCAGTAACTTTTTCGTTTCATTTGGGTTGGGTAAGCCCCACAACTCCTTTGTGATTCTACCTGAGGGGTCATCCAAGCAAAGGCAACTGTGTTGGCAGTCGGCCCAAGTCGAGGTAGTAGAGGCCAAGGTATTTTGGTGCGATCCCAATTGTGGAAGAGATTTCCTCCGCTTCAGTTCAGATTCGTAGCTACCGGTGATCAAGATCGGCGTAGCATACTGCTTCATACCCATCCAGGTAAGTGTTAGAGTGGTAGAGATCATCTATAATTAGCACCCACAGCAAAGGTGATAAAATATCGGCTTGAAGGTGCCTCTCTAGACTATTTTTACTCTACTTACCCCTCCCAGTTCGGCAAAGAGAGTTCTATTGCTGAACATGTGTGCAATCCAGTGTTTTAGGCACCGGTTCACTCGTTCTCGACTTAATTTGTATGTTCGCCTAAATTTATGAAAACCTACATATTTACTTATAATATCAAAATATGTTAATATATGTGTAATATTGTTTTACCTTAGATCTATACTTTTTCAATATATAACATTAATTTAATTGCACGATTTCAATTTACATGATTTACACGGTTTCGGTTTACACGGTACCTACTTCTGGAGAACGAATCCACCGTGTAAATCGAGGGTCAGTGTAATTGGGTTCCTGTTGTTACGCTTTGGGTACGGAACCCTAAAAAGGTAAATCGAGAGCAAATATATAAATAGTTTTGCTATTCAACGTCGGATTGCAGCTAAAGTATTGAAGATAGAAAAAACACTGTTAATATCCTTTTTATAGGCAATTTATTAAACTATATTTTTTATCTGAACTATGTTTTCGTATCAGTTACAGTTGGCACGATATACACAAAAAGCTGAAAAAGTGAAACTTTTTTCCAAGATGGCGGCTCGAGTGCAACTGGTTTTGACGGGGACTTTTAGTATGTTCAATGGGGAGCCGTAATAAGCATGTATACCAAAATTCAGATTTTGACCAATTAATGTTATTATTTGTCGATAATTAGTCTAAATTGACTGGACTAATGTTGTTAATATTATCTTTTCGCCAGGAGTAAAAACCATTTATTTTTAAGCCTGTAAGATTCAACGCCTGAGGCAAATACCTCACTAGCTTTACATTTTTTACGGTTCTGCTTCACGATTAAAATTGTTGATCTCTCTGATACACTGTTTTTGCAGAGAAACCCTGTTTGAGTTTTAATTTTTATGGTGAAATGGGCCAATCGCCCTTTTCCATATTTTTTGCATGCATGTTTCCATGCAATCTTGCATTCCTTCTTTAAAATATAGCATTATATGTTTGTGAGAAGATTTCTCTTCGATTTGCAAAAATATTTTGTTTTGCTCCATTTCAGCCACACGTATACCAAGTACAAGTCCAAGTAAAATTAATACCTTTTCATTTTACACATTGTTGTCTAACGGATAGACAAATGAACATAAAGAAATCAAACTATTTTATGATTTTTCAAATAAAAATATCATTTCTCCTCGTTTATGCAACACAAAACACGTAACAGTCCGAACGGAAGATTTTCAATGGAAGTATTATTCTAGATTTATTTTTCGACGAAACTTAATCGGAAAGCATTCAGTTATACACTATCGATATGCTGACCTTCGCAGAGTGCTTGCACTCCAGGTACGCAGGTAATACGACTATGACGCTAAGAGTTGTATTACTCAGCCAAAGGTCTCATCGTATGTAAAAGAATTCTTCTTGGTCTTTTTGATTTCTTTAGAACAGATCTTCTAGATGGATTTACACATTTAATGAACCTCGACTTTTGTAGTCAACCTTAAACGTTGACGACAAGTTTGCAGTGACGACTTACGAGGTAAGACATTTCCAATGACGTCAATAAATTGATAAATGAAGGTTTTTACTAAAATGTAAACAAAAATCAAAACAAAAATAGCACGAACATTAGTTCTTGCTAAGAAATGAAAGTTTTTTCCCAATGGGGACTTTTTATTTCTTGTTTTATGAAATTTTTTCTTTCTTTATGCTAAATAAATTTATAAATTTGATACTATAGTCGCGCATGGTTGATTTTTTTATTTAAGTAATTGCCTATTGCTGAACAGATTCTGTGTTAAATGTTTGCTGTTTTTTTAACGACTGGAGTGTAGACAGGAATCCGAGATCTTCTTTAGTTTTCGGTATTGTATTCCAAGTTTTGAAGTTTGCCGCATTTCACTGTGGATTTATAATCTTTCTCTTAATAGGCTTTGATGTCTTTCGGTTAATAGGAACAAAATTATGTATAAACAAGTAAAAAAGCTAGAATTGATCTAAGACCAATTCTTATGATACCCTAGCTAGATGAATGCCCGTATGACAGTTCGTATTGTCACCGATCTATGAATGTTTGATTTTTGAAGTGGTTTTTCGCATATATTTCTAGAACGATTTGTCGGACAGATAAAATGATTATAACTTTTCTGCAGCGCGTAATCTTGTTATCACTGCAGTTCGTAATTCCAAAAGGCGATATTACCGCTACAAACTCAACCCTGAATTACCATCCAAAACTCTTTGGAAGAACTTAAAGAAGGCAAGCGTCTGCGGTAAGGACAAATCTAATTGTGATTTTAGTCCGGAAGCTCTAAACAGATTCTTCGCAACTCCCCCAAATAATGCACATCACGTTACCCCTAGCTACAACAATCTCGAATATAACCCACCAACTCGTAATAACTTTGATTGGGCGTTTAGTTTTCGGGGAGTAACCCTAGATGAAGTTTGGTCGGCGATTTGCTCTGTAAAATCCGAAGCTGTTGATGCTGACAATATCTTTCCGTGTTTTATCAAACTACTGCTTCCATATGTCAGTCAGTATATTCAGCATATCCTTAACACGAGTCTTACATACTCCACCTTCCCTCGAGCTTGGAAGACAGCGACAATACTTCCTATTGCAAAAAGCGCATCACCCAAGGATATCTCTGACTTTCGGCCAATCAGCATACTCCCCTTTCTGTCTAAAGCTCTGGAAAAAATTATGCATAGTCAAATAATGGATTTTATCAGTGTGCATAAGCTGATATCCAAGTGGTAATCGGGTTTCCGGCCTTTTCACAGCTGTGAAACTGCAATGCTAAAAGTGACTACTGATGTAAGAATTGCTATGGATAATAACGAACTGTGTATATTGACGTTGTTGGATTTTTCTAAGGCTTTCGACAGTGTAAATTATGAAAAGCTTCTCAATAAACTAACCACTTGTTTTGCATTCTCCAACTGTTCCACTAGACTATTGAGATCGTTTCTTTATGATCGACTCCTGCAGGTGAAGATTGGTAATCAGCTCTCCAGCCTCTCACCAGTCAAGAGTGGAGTTCCACAGGGCTCCATATTGGGTCCTCTTCTCTTTATGCTATATATTGACGATCTCTGTTACGTTGTTAATGATGCTAATATCCATTTATATGCTGATGATGTTCAGCTGTATCTTAGTCGGCCAATATCTTACCAAGAGGATTGCATTGAACGTATTAATCTAGACCTTGCCAGAATATCCCTGTGGTCATTGCGTAACGGTCTCGTGCTCAATCCGACTAAGTCGCAATGTATAGCGTTCTATAATACTGATCCTGTGTCTCTGGACTTACCACCAGTGATGCTTAACGGCGCTATATTACCCTACATGAATAACGTGAAAAGTCTGGGAATCTCAATCCATTCTCGCATGAAGTGCTGTTGTCATATCTCCGACTGTTTGAAGAAAATTTATTCGGGCCTTCGTAGGCTATGGTTGTCGGCGTATATTCTACCTACTGATACGCGCTTGAAACTCGTAAAAAGCTTAATATTGCCTCTCTTTACTTATGGAAATCTGATTTTTTCGAAGCTGGACAATAATTGCTCGAGAAGGCTGGATATTGCTTTCAATGACTGCGTTCGTTTCATCTATGGTCTACGTCGGTTTGATCACGTTTTATCTCTTAGAAACTCTCTTCTTCAGCAATCACTGGATTCATATCTTAAACGGAGGGCACTTATCTTTCTTTTTAAACTTCTGCAGTCACATGAACCTTCTTACCTATTCGATTTCCTACAATTTTTACAATCTCAACGGCATCGTATGATATTGATCCCTCATTTCTCTCGTGATGTTCTTCAAAGTTCTTTCTTCGTTCAGATCCCCCGCTTGTGGAACACCTTACCGGCCACTGCTAAACTTGCTACCACCGTGGGTGCTTTTAGGAGTCTTATTTTAGTATCTTTTTTCTTTTCCTTATTTTATACTGGCTTTGATTAACGTAGTTTAACTAATCATAGTAAGTCACTCTTTTGAATAAAAATTGACTAACTCTTATATTGTACTAGTTATAAGATCCTTGATCTTGTGTACATATCCAGAAATAAAGGTATTGTATTGTATTGTATTGTATTGTATTGTATTGTATTGTATTATAACCAATTTTATAGGATTTCGTATTCTGAAGAAGTTTTTAGTACAATAAAAATGCCTTGCACTGATCGTTTTCACAGTATACGTAAAAAAACTAAATTTTTATATGCCAAGAAGGAGTTGCTCAATTTAGTCCATTTTTGAATTTTTTTTTCTAGTACAATAAAAACACCATGTACCAAATTTCAGCTCTCTATATCAATGCGTTCTCAGGCAGTGTCCAAATATATGGTGGAAAACGAAAGTTTTATATGTCAAACCCACGAAGATAATTTTACTTTTTTTTTTAAGTGTACGCGTTCTCGAGTTATCGTGGGCACAGACAGACGGACGAATATGCAAAAATCAAAATTACTTTTAATATTATGCGTGGGTGTCCAATCCATTTTGCGCTACCATCATTATTTTGAGGTTTTACAAAGGGAATGACAAACTTAGTATACCCTATAGATTTCATCTAGGGTATAAAAATCGACTTGATTTGAACTGGTTTAAACCTCAGATTACCCAGTAGTGACTCCACATCAAACACTGTCTTTATGATGACGACTCCACAATTAAATAAATTATAATACTAATAGGTCTGTCATACCCAGGTGTACTTATTTATAGGGTAGGCAGGGCTAGTAGTAATTGTAGAAATTAAATAATATATAAATCATCATAGAAGAAACCACAGTTCATTCAGAATATCTATAGATAGAATTTATTTATTTATTTATTTAGAACTTCATCAAAAATCTGATTACTCATGTTTACAAAAAGTACCTGTACATAACAATAATAATTAACAAGTAAAAAGCCTAGAATTGGTTTAAGACCAGTTCTTATGATACTCTAGAATGCCCGTATGGAATTTCATAGAGTCTCCTATATGCGCAATTTTGACTTTTGAAGTGGTTTTTCGCATATATCTCTAGAACAGTTCGTCGGACAGAAAAAATGATTATAACCAATTTTATAGGATTTCATATTCTAAAGAGGTTTTCAGTATAATAAAAATATCTAAGACTGATCGTATACGTAAAAATGCAAAAAATGTATATGGCAACACCAAGAAAGGGTTGCCCGAGTTAGCCCATTTTTGAAATTATATTTACTATACTAGTACTATACTATAAAAAGATTGTTTACAAAATTTCAGCTCTCTACGTTGACGCGTTCTAGGGCAGTGTCCAAATTTGTGGTGAAAAACGAATTTTTTGTATGGCAACCCTACGAAGGAGTTACTCGATTTGTCCCATATTCGAGCCTACATTTACGTTTTTCCGAAAAAGCCCGCGTGCTAAATTTCAGTACACACGTTCTCGAGTTATCGTGCGGACAGACGGATGGACAGACGGATGGACAGACGGACGGACAGACGGAAGTGCAAAAATCAAAATAACTTTTAATATTATTCGTAGGTGTCCAATCAATTTTACTCTATCACAATTATATTTCTATGCGTTACAAACGGAATGACAAACACAAACTTAGTATACCCTACCAGGGGTGGGCATTAAGTCGATCGCGATCGACCGGTTTACCGCCAAGATATTTTTGGGTGACCGCCCTTACTAAGACGTAAGATGCGCGTACTAAAAGAATCATATTTACGGAAAACCGACGCTAGCTAGAGTGGAGAATCGGCTTTCCACAATCGATGTGACTGTGTTTCAGGGTTGCCACTGAAGTTGAACCTGAAATAATAGAAATGCCAGCAACCTGGTGAAATGGTAGAGAAACTACATAAATACTTTATTCAAAGCGTTCAGATCATAAAAGAATTCATACCTTATTAGAACATATTCGGGCATGATTACAGAAGTAGACTATGACCATTGTGTATATATTATATAGTGGTCGCAACTTTAAGTAGTCACTTCCACGCTAGATGGCCATAGTTGTAGCTGTTTGATAATATTGAGCTTTGTTATACAACTTTGTTATAAAACTTTTATACGTAGAACAAATCAGGTTAGTTGAGTTGAGTTTCTTTAAAGCTTTGATGACGTAACATATTTGGTGGTTGCATATATATATACCTCGGTGGCGAATGCATAATGATCACCTATCTATTCTTCAAATATCATAAGTTTCTAAATTATTTTATAATATTATTGAGAACAAAATGGCTATAAGTATAGTGTGCATATTTTACGATTTGATTTTGATTTTTCTTCTGTTATGTTAATTTAAATAAATCATTCTGATTTGGTTGTAGGATTTTATTGACTAGGTTTGGATTTGGGTTTGACGTCAGAATCTTGAAATCTTTTTTTATCCTAGAATCTAGATCTTAAACCATAGGGTATACTAATGGCTCGACTACAATAGTCGTAAAGACGTTGCAGATTTCAACGAGACTAAGGTTTAGTTACGAAAAGTTGAAAACATTAAATACGAAGATAATAACCGTTACGGAATGTGATAAAAATGATAGTTTTTCGTAATTAAACCTTAGTCTCATTGAAATCCGTAACGTCTTTACGGCTATTGTAGTTGTAGTTTAAATTTGTCATTCAGTTTGTAGGGCATAGAAATAATGATGGTAGAGCAAAATGGATTGGACACTCACCCACACATAATATTAAAAGTTATTTTGATTTTTGTATTTTCATCTGTCCTGTCTGTCCGTCCGCACAATTACTTGAGAAAGCGTTTACTTAACTGAAGGGTTTTTACGTATATACGTATACTGTATATTGAGCAGAGTGTATAAGTTTTATATGGTTGATGGAACATGCTGGAATGGACCACAACATTTGAACAACAGTTGAAATTTTGTACATGGCGTTTTCATAAAAATAGTCGTCAATAATATTTTAAAACTGGACTAAACAGGACAGCCCCTTCTTGGTCTTGCCATACAAAAATTTAGTTTTTTTACATATCCAATGAAATTGGTCATAATCATTTTTACTTTCCGACGAGCCGTTCTAGAAATATATGCAAAAAACCACTTCAAAAATCAAAGTTGCGCAGATGGGTGTCTATACCAAATTAAATACGGGCATTCATCTAGGGTATCATAAGAATTGATGTTATTGTTAGACCAATTCTAGCCTTTGACTTGTTAAAATTAATGGATGGATAGAAAAGATGGCCGACTACACGGGAGGAATGGATGGATGGAATGTAATGAATAAATTATATTGACTAGAGTTGGAATGCCATTAATTATGGAGTGTAAAGACAGCTACACATGCTCAAGCAAATCATACGACTGGGTTATGCAAGTCGCAAAATTTGCTTGAGCGTGTGTACCTGCCTTTATAGATATCTCCTCATTCCGGTGTACGGGTTTTCTTTGATCGTATATAAAATCGACGATGCCTCCACTTGATGATGTAACGAAAGGGTTAGCCAGCAATGCCTTACTCCAATATAAAATCAACGATGCCTGGACCTAATTTAAGGAAGCCCTCAATTTTTTCTTAGAAATTTACTGAACAGAATTTTTATTATGCATATTGCTTAGGCTGCTGGCTGCTAACAAGTTTTATGAGCTAGACGCGTAGATAAGCAATAAGCATTCTTTTTTTTTTTTTAGAAATTAGAAAATAGTTTAGCAGAATTTTTATTTACTCTTGGTGGCCACTAACAATACGACTATACGACTGCTATATATTCTGAGAATGATATAGATACAGTAAAGGAAATGATTCTATTGAAATTACGTGTAGGTTCTTTTAGTGCAGTTTAACGGACATTTAGTTGCCTATTTGATTTAAAATTTGCCCTGCATTGGATTTCTTGATTGAAATTAGTCAAATATTTTAATTTTTTAATATTTTGTGTGTGTTTTGTTTGGAGGTTTGGTTTTTGTATTCTTGGATTACTTTATTAGTATTAAATTTGATTTTTGCTTTTGGATTTTATTTTTCTCATTTATAGATTTTTAAAATTAGAATTTTCATTGTGGTCTTGCATTTCAATTTTCTGATATTTTATTGCTAATTTGACGGTGTGTTTGAATTCGTTAATTGGAATTTATTAAATTTGAATTTTCTTCTGGTTTTTTATTTTGATTATTAATATTTCGACCTTGGCTGTATAGGTATTTGGACTTTGTTTGGACTTCATTAAACTTGAATAATTTAATTAGATTTAGATTTATTTAAATAGATTTATTATTAGATTTTATTAACTAGCTTTGGATTTGGCTTTGACGTCTGAATTTTGATTTCCTTTTTATTATATTTTAATATACAATTAATACAATTAATATGGTTCGATATTGCTTTCATGTCAATACTAACAGTGGTGATCATTTTGGATCACAAATTAGTTATTTTAATAATATATACACAATGCTATGACTTTATTTTTAGAAGGGTGGAGTATAATGAAGTGAAAGATATCTGTAAAAACATGAATAAAAAACGGGACTATAATTCAATTAGACAACTGGAATTATTGGGGTGTTACTTTGGTTGACATAATAAATAAATCGTTGGTGAATAAATATTAAATTGTTATCCCTGTTCAAAAAGTAAAAAAATACAAAAAAATAAGAAGAATTCAGACCAATAAAGAAATTGCTTATAGTATATGAAAAGGTTTTAGAAAAAGTGGTTCAAAAATAGTTAGAAAGTTACTCCACAAGGATCAGTACTTGGAACTATCTTGTTTATTATATATGTGAATAATATTAAATCAGTGTTGAAATTCTCAAAATAGTACTTTTTGCGACGATGCATTGTTTTATATATCAGAGAAAGACACCAATGAATTGAAAATAAAAATAGAACGAGATTTAGAATTATTGTGTGACTGGTTATATGAATAAATTTAATCTGAATATATAAGTAAAGCTAAAGTTATGACGATAAATAGTAATACGGATGTGTGTGTTGAAATGCATGGTGAACTAATGGAATGTGTGAATGAATGAATATAAAAACTTAGGAGTGATTTTTGATAAAAAGTTAAATTTTAAATTACATATAAACTAATATTGCTAAAACAATTTGTAAAAAAATTGGATTTTTGAATAGATTTAGAAAGAAAGTTACGATGGCTACCGCGATAAATATTTACAACAGTAATAAAAACCAAATTTTGAATATTGTTTATTGTAATCAAGGCGATTTGAGCACGTTACAAAAATTACAAAATAAGGTAATGCGTTCAATTCTATGTTGTAATCGTTTCACTTCTATTAGTATTATGTTAAATTCTTTATTATGGCTTGATATTAAACAAATAATTGAGCTAAATGTATTGCACGTGGAGGGCAAACGCTCAAGGAGCGTCGGAGAACTTCAGACTATACAATTATACAATAGATCGAATACACAGAATTCACTAGTATATGCGTTTCAAGAAATTTAATGAACTTCCGACTGAATTAAAAAGTGAACAAAATTTTATGTGTTTTAAAAAAGTTGTATGCAATATATTAAAAATATAGCAATATTGTAAATTATAAAATTTATATATTTGTGAACTCGTAAATGTAAGGTTGTGTATTGTATAGCGATAATATTGTTTATAAATTATTATTATTATTTATGACTAAGGTGGCAGATTTACCACTTTTTGAGGTAACATTGTACAATCTACCACTTCTTGCGATAGATTTATAACTATTAAAGTACAATTTATTTTCAATTTTTGTTTTCGATTGATTACAAATCTATTGTGCTAAAAATTTCGTGAACAGAAATGACATAAAGAGATTCAAAGTGGTGCTTTTTCTATTCCATTCTTCCTCTTGTAAACGCCTTTCCGTATAGCAAGGTATCCATTGAAGAATTAAATTCTCATTGAAAGACTCTAATTTTGCTCTGAAAAGAACAACAATAGATTTCTTTTACAATCAGTATATAATACAATTCAGGAAAAGTTTAGCTAAAGAAATGATTATTCTTTCAGCATTTATATCTGAAGAATCGTCTTAATTATACAGGGTGGGCCAAAAGTCACCATGGGGTTTAAAAATTTAATAACTTTTTCGTTTATATATTTTTTTATTTTTTTTTTTTTAGATTATAAAATATATAAAATGGAAATTTTTTTACGCTAAGTATGGAAAATAATATCACTTAAATGACCGCCGTTATTAGTTTCGCAATGATGGGCTCTTTTTAGAGCATTTTCCATAACATCTTTCAACATTTGTGGCTGTAGCGCTCGAATTTCTGCAACAATGTTGGCCTTGAGTTCAAGGATTGTCTCGGGCTTGTTCACATATACTCGCTCCTTCAAATAACCCCAAAGAAAATAGTTGGGTGCTGACAAATCTGGCGAACGCGCTGGCCAATTAATTTCCGAATTTCTTGAAATTATTCGCTGTCCAAAAATTTGCCTTAAAAGTGCCATTGTGTCTCGGGCAGTGTGGGCAGTGGCTCCATCCTGCTGAAACCACATCTCAGGTCTGTTTTCAAGAGCAGGACGTAAAAAATTTTCTATCATAAACCGATACCGCTCTCCATTTACGGTTACAGCACTTCCATCTTCATTTTCGAAGAAGTAAGGCCCAATGATATTTTCAGATGTAATGCCACACCATACTGTACACCTAATGGGGTGCAATTGGCGTTGATGAATGGCTCTTGGATTTTCAGAACCCCAGAACCTACAGTTCTGCTTATTAATAAAGCCATTCAGATGAAAATGAGCTTCATCACTCATAATCAGATTTTCAATAAAGTTGATTTCATTTCTGGCCAACTGTTGAAATTTAACTGCAAAATTTAGACGTTGCCGATGATCTGCGGGCTTCAATTCTTGCACCAATTGCACCTTATATGGGAATAACAGTAAATCTTTTTTTAAAATGCGCCGTAGTGACGTACGAGACATCCCTAGCTGAGCAGAACGCCTTCTGGTAGATGTTTCTGGTGTTTCGTTAACACTTTGCTCTACACGTTCAATATTTTCCGCAGTGTGAATTATACGCGGTCTACCGGTTCGAGGCAAATCACTTACGGTGCCATGTTCGTGGTGACGATCAACTAAGCAACGAATCATGGCTTCAGAGGGCGAAATTCTGACGTTAAAATGGCGACGATATGCTCTTTGCGTTAAAATAATTGATCGCTGATTTAAGTAATAAAATTCTATTATTCTGGTTCTTTGTTCAGTTGTGAATCTCTCCATTATTTATTCTCCAGATGTTATTTATATAATCTAAAAAAAAAATAAAAAAATATATAAACGAAAAAGTTATTAAATTTTTAAACCCCATGGTGACTTTTGGCCCACCCTGTATCTGTGCATTAGTTATTTTTGCCCACGGTAATGCCGCTGGTGATTGTATATTTTCTGTTATGAATGACGTCAAGCGCAAACAACGAAATCGACCTAATGTTAAAACGAGAGGAAGAATTATGTATAGAAAGCAGGTAATACTTAAGTCTAGTAGTGAAATATTTCAACCTGCCCTAGAACTTATAAAATACTTTCATAATTTTAAATTTATGAGGTGGGAATTGTGTAAAAAAATATCATTAAATCAATTATCCCAGATCCCAAACTCCATTGCCAAAAGAAATAGGTGCATTAATAATTTTTCTTATGAGACTGCAAAAGAAGTATACATAGGTAGGTACATATTTATTTGTGTAGACCTTTTTTTGTAGCTTACCACACCTACGCCACTGAGCAGACCGCGACACCCTGAATAAATTAGAAGTAGCCCGTACCCTGGAAAAGTCTGCCCACACCTCCCCTACAGATTTCATCTAGGGTATAAAAAGAAGAGTAATTTTAACCAAGCTGATCTCTTATTTGACTTTTTGAAAGATGAAAGTCAATGCAGTGAAACTGGTGGTTAAAGAGACAAGACATAAAAGAACAACGAAGGAGTCAACAACTCGGTAGTTTTTTGTCTATTCGCAAGAGAATCAAATGGAAAGAGTTTAATGCTGTCAACATATGGAAGTCGAATAACATGGTTGTCTCACTGAAGTCCACGCAGGACAAATCGAATGAATCTCGGCTGCACAGCATCGATACGATTTATGTAGACAGGATAGAAGGGAGACCAGACCAGACTGGCATACTCCAAAATGGATTTAACGAATGAGCAGTAAAGGTCCTTCCTTATGAATGGATCAATAAACTCCTTTGGTCATCCCTTTACAAACCCCAGACTGGCATTAGCCGTGGCAACGATGGCGTTTATATGATCCTTGAAGGAAAGACGAGTATATAAATGAAGACAACCAAATCTTTGATTCTATCAAGTCTAGTTAATAAGCATCCAGCTAAAATATAACTAAAGCCCAAAGGCCTCCTTTTACAAGAAAAGGACATAGTAGTACATTTGTCAATATTGAAAGGAAGACAGTTAATAGCACATCATTAATGACAGGTGTCTAAGTCCAAATTTAAAATCCCTCATTCGATTTCATTAGAAACAATACGGAAGATTATTGCATCGTCAGCATAGCAAAGTATTCTTGAATTAGTCGAAACATTGATATAAATTATAAAAAGGAGTGGCCCAAGCAGGCTGCCATGAGGAACGCCAGAAATATTATCTATTTCGTTAGAAAGCTGTGTCGAATATAACTTGCTGCGTGCGATCAAATAAATAAAAACGAAGTCAATTGACAAATACAGTAGGAAACAGTATGAATTAAAATTGTGTGATTGATTTGGTCGAAAGATTCACTGAAATCCGTAAAATTCATTGGAGATGCTTTCCAATTTCAATAGCAGATATGCAGATATTAGTGAACTCTAACAAAATAATCGTAGCAGGTTTACCTTTAATAAGGTCATGGTGAAAAGCGCGTAGGAAAGGCTTGCAGTGGAAATACAAAGCAAGCCAGGGCTTCAAACTGATTCAATTCTAGTTACCCACAAAAATATAAAATACGTGAACGTGAATCTACACAGCATCAAGCTCTCGCTCAAGGTAAATGGATTTTAGTTTCATATCTCACGTATAGATGGCAATGGTACTTTTCTAATATATATTTTTTTTTATTGAATCATATAGGACAATTCCCTTCAGTTATTAAGGTAACCCAATTTTTTTTAATCAAACAAATTAAAGTTGTCTTGGAAAACATTAAGAATGCCAGTTATTATGCTTGGGATGTCAAGAGTGGGTTTTGCAATTTCCATACTAATAGAATCGAAAACGACGTGACGCAACGTAGAATTTTTAAATTTGGTAGAAGATTAGATCTCTGTGACGTGAAGTCATTCCATTTATAACACATAGAAATAATATTGGTGTGGGAAATTTCGAGAGTGCGTTGACTGATAGCACTTTGTAACTAGGCCACCTTTTTTCTTTTTTTTATGATGTTGTCAGAGCTCTGCACAGCTTTGGGAGGAAAGGAATTAGGGGTAGGAAATTGAGGATTATTGGGTTGAGTCAAGAAGATGACGGTGCGCATTACGCTTGAATGTTTGTGGCTCATAGTTGGGTGGGGGAGGGGGACACATGATGGCAAACTGTTCCACATACGTACTGTTCTGCTTATGAATATACTCTTTTTATCAGTGGACTACTTGGCCAAAACCCTCGAGAAATACTTCCCAAACTACGAAACAGAAATCCATATGTGTGCGTGATGGTCCCAATCACTAAAATATTTTATATTGATCCTTATGGAAATGTCACTAGATATTGTTATTATACTAGTAGGTATATGCTATAGATCCTGAACTTCTACTACTGTGTACGTTACTAAACAATATAATAGTTTTTATTCTATTGAACCCTACCATTTTACCCTCTCTTATCTGTGTAATAGTTGCATATGTGAATGCGCAGCCATAGTCTGAATCCGCAGCCAGATTTATTCGATTTCATTAGACCCTGGCACATTAAATATGTATATGCAAGCTGAGAGGTTAAGATAAATTTGTTTAAAAAATTTTGTTATGAAAGGTATAAAAATGTTATTACGGTGGGGAAGATAAGAAAGCAAGCTTAAGATTATCACAAGACCAGTTTTCTATATGAATAGTAGATTAGGAAGCAGGAGCTATTCAAATTAAACTTTTGTCAGTTTTCCATAAGAACACTGTAAACATTTTAGATTGTTAGGACTAAGTTAGGGCTGCCATGTACTAGTGGGAGAGTCTGTTTCTCGGGGGTTTTCACTTAGCCCATTGAACATTTTCTACAAGAATACTTAGTGTTGGGTAGCAATTTTACGTATTTACACAAATTACACAAAAATCTGTTTCATCGTTCAGTAAAAAGAATTCATTTTAGATTTAAGAAAAATACTTAAAACTTATGTAAGCCATTAAGTTACAGCTTTAGTCAAGGCGCTGTAGTTTAGCCGCGAATCGACAAGAAGAAGAAGACGTTGCCAGAAGGATGACTAGAACGAGCGAACGGAAAGTGAACGAACGTGATTTTTACGAATATACAAAACTAAAACCTTAGTAAACTCTGAACTCTTGTAAACTTATTATTTTCAAGTTAAATAAACCTTTCCGTCATATTTCTATCATTATTCTTTACACTTAAAATAACTATCCACGGTACTCATCACATTTAACTCACAAATTATGGAATGTCTTTTTAAGTATTGACTTGTATGATAATATTGCCATTTTTGTACTTCGAAAAATCTAGAACATCAGTTCAATAAATAGAAATATCAGACCCATATAACCATCTTATCCTTTATGATGTCTCGACACTACTTTTGATTTTTTTTTTTATCAGAAATTACCACCTTATTTGTGTGAACTTTTTACCAACTGTTTTGTTGTTTATTTTTATGCTTTTAATTTGGAACACTGTTTAAAATCCGTAAAGACATTACGGGAACTAACATTACTTTTGTTCTTAAATGGCCGAAAAGGTCAAAGTGGTTTTCGCATCTATTTTAAGAACGGTTCATAGGGCAGTAAAAATGGTTATAACCAATTTCATATGATTATATATTCTGAAGAGCGTTTCGGTACAATAGAAACGTGTAGGACTGTTCATTTTCATGGTGTGCGTAAGAAACATAAATCTAAAAAACGTAAATGTAAATCACTACAATTTTTATATGGCAAGAGCATTAACTGTTTGTCGCCAATTTAGTCCACTTTTGGACTTTTGTATTTACAATTTTTCGAAAATACTGTTACAAAAATTTTTATCTCTCTATGGGCGCGTTTAGGCGGAGACCAAACCAGTTTGGAAGAATTGGTAGCGTTTGGTCACAGCCATGTAAAAATACCAACCATTCCGGTATGGTTTGTAATTATGCGGAGGAAAAATCGGTAATTTTGACCGGTTTGGTCTCCGCCTAAACGCGCCCTATGTCAACGCGTTTTCTATCAGTGTTTAAGTGTATGGCAACACTAAGCTCGATTTAGTCAATTTCTGAAAATGTATTTACTATTCCAATGAAAACATCATGTACCAAATTTTGCTCTCTACGTCGAAACGTTCTCAGGCAGTTCCCAAATATATAGTGAAAAACGAAATCCGACTCTTAAGTCCCAGAGATTTTTTCCATATTCATGTGACCACCTTTGCTCTGGTGTCTCTCAGAGATCAATTCTTTGACCCTTTTATTCAGCCCATTTATTAATGATCTCTCCAGTGTCCTGTTTAGCACTTTAGTTAGAAGACCAATTTTACCACTGGAAAACTTGTTAAAATGATGATCTGCAATATTTATAAGGTCTTTGATAAATGAACTGTCTATAATGAAAGAGCTGACATTGTACTCATTAGGGCATGTGTCCACCGGATAGTTTCTGGCGCGAAAGGCCTACTAGGTGTAAGCTAAATATCTACACCACTGATATGTATATAAAACCGTTAGTTGCACCAAAAATACATGAAAGTAAATGGCACCACTTTTATGTTTATGCCTCTTTCCGTGAGAGCATTATTTTCCACTGAACTGTAACAATTGTTATCGGGAAATCGCTTAAGTTTCAACGATGTTTGCAGAACTGGCTACCTGGTAATCAAACCTTTCCTACCAAAACAGCCTTGTAAAAAAATAAAAATAAAAATACAAAAATTAGCCCCAAACACTTTTGGATTAAATTCTATAAATCCCACTGACATGTATATATGTAGTATCCCCAAATAATTTAAATATGACGCCAGTTTACGACAGAGGAAGGGGGATGACTTTCCTGAACTGAATCTTGATAGCGCATTATTCCCATAACTTCCGAGAGTGAATCAAAGTGCCATTCAAATAGCAGGTGTGTTGACATAAATAAGGCAGATAGATGCTTGAAGAACAGTAGGAATTATTGATTTCCTATCCTTTCGTAACGCTTGAGAATTGACCATGTAAGGTAAACAGTCCAGAAACCATGGGGGAAGGAGTTTTTGTTCTTGGATGGCTAATGTATCCAGTATAAAGCATGTATTATAAAATAATTTGAATTTTGAACATGGAAGTTCTTATGCCACAAGCTAGCATCCTGGTAAGTGAAATCATCTCACCTAGGTACGTCGTGACTGTTCATACTGAATTTGTTTTCATCACAATGAAAAGTAATTTAAATGCAGTAAATCGAAAGAAATAACACGAAAAGATTATTCATATATGTATTAATTCAATATTCTGCTGCTCTAAATCATTATGATATTAATACATTTTATTTCTGTTTACATTATCACTTGAACTTGAAAGTACACCTTTTTACGTTATTGAAATAAATTATGGTAAAAATTTATACAAAAAACTTCTAAAATATTCAAAACTTTAATGTTACAGACAATTTCAATAACTTATTGTCAAATTTATCAGAGATTTTCTTACTTTCCTATATATTAGAGGTCTAATCGACATCACCACAAATTTCTCTCCAGACAAAATTGTGGAATATGGTTCGCACGTATGATCCTTATATTCTCTGTACCGTATCCACCGATCATGTTGATTTTATCGCGCTAAGCTAAAATGCTAGATGCTACCCGAAATCTACTTGGACACCGATAAGCTCGGTGGGACATGAAAAGTCACCAGAGTGCTGGTGGCGTGCTGTTTTATACTTTCCATTTGAATTGGAGAACAAGACGTGCAAAAGTTTTTACACGTTTTTCATAATCCTCTTTCTTAGTTTCTGTCCTAGTTCATGTATGAGATAATGAGTATGAGATCTAGATCGAGTGTAGTAAACGCCGACTGTGGATTGTACCATCAATTAGCTCAATGACACCAACGTGCAAGGGAGCAGACTACATACAGCCAGCTTAATTTCAAGTGAAACTATTGCGATTAAATTACCCAAATGATGAAAAAAATTTCACAAATTGTGTAAAACATTAATCGTAGCACATTTTATCTATGATGATAGACTTGTCTTCAATAAGCTCGGCGCTATATACATATATTCAAAATGGGCTCGTGAGATGAACTTTGGTGGCGCTAACCTACTTCGAAAATTAATGCTAGTTTTCACTCCACCTAAGAGGTATGGCTTTCAGATCTGATACTGATTTTTACTGATCGGTTTCCTTAAAAGGAAGTTGACGGTTATAAGACGCAATGAGGAACAAATAATAAAACAAGAGCTATGCGAATTTTGAAGATAATTATTGATCAGCATAAATCCCCTAGGCCAACTTACAAAAATAAATAATTTTTTCTTAGTAAAAGAAGACACTAAGAACTAAATTAAGCATACCATAGCAATAAACAAACTGAGCAAAAGAATATATTTTTCCCAATAATACTTGAATGCATTTTCGCCAGTTATTACTGAAGTTCCGTCATATATTTGGCAGATTAATTTGTTGATGCATATCCTAATAGAAATTCGCTCAAACTTACGCGACCCTTCATGTAAATTTTTCAATATAATTTCAATTATGTATTCATTATCGCCCACTTCAACTTCCTCAGAAACTACAGAATGAGAATATTTTCTTTGAAATCCCAACTCATTTCGAGCAGAACATTTCCAATAACATCAGACTAATCTCAATGCTAGTTTGGATTGTTCAAAGAACTACATATCTAATTGTTGCATTAAGTTCATACTGAAACTTTATAATGAGACATATGTGGGGTCTCCCTGAATTGTTTCTTTGGCGTATATAGTAGACTAGTAGACAGGCGCAAGAACTAACCATACATTTTTTTGTTTTGTTTTTTTTTTACTTAAAGATGGCAGAAACACGGAGGATAAAACGATTCCATTATAAGCAAGTAAACGTATTCGAATTTACATTTTTTATTATACGTATATAACAACTCAAAACTCCTAGACTAAATAACTGTCCTCTTATAAAAAAGTTGAATCCGCTATAATCGATGAAAAAAAAGGGTCGTAGTTACAAATCTTATGTACATAAAAAACCTCGCAACCATTGGCTAGAACATGTCCACATCTTCATAGTTCATATCAAGAAAATCATCATCATAGGTTATTATATTTTCATCATCTATGTCATTAAGCGCCTTCGATGATGACTTCTCTGGGCTCGCATCGTTGACATGATTTATGGCATGTGCACTATACTCAGGACTATTTTCCTGTCCTGCATTATTGACTGGAGATGGAGGAGGATTCGATACTGTAGGAATAGATATTTTTATTTGATTATTTAATTTCACCCAACAATTTACGTACGTGTGGCATGAGTGTCAGGAATTAGCCTCGATATAGCCTCAACCCTTGTAGATAAAGGCGGTAGCTCCTTTTGTTGCATATTCAATCTTTTTTTAAGCTCTTCAACCTTTTGATCACGTTTTATTGTTTGATAATCTTTTCGTTCCTTATTTGATTTTTTCACATCCTCGTGAAATATTCTTTTCTTATCTTCAGGAGAGATATCGTCATGATGCTTTAAGAGGAACAAGAAAACACCACCTGGTGTTCTACGTCGCATTCCATTCTAGAGAATTGAAGTATGTATGAGAGCAAACGTGACAAACGACTCTATAAACTTACCATAATCATCATCCCGCCATCCCTTTCAATTCTCTGTGTTTCTTTAAAGATTTCTATGGGCAGTTCTTTTCCTAAAACTTCAAGGACACGGACTAAAAAAAATTATTGTTTAGAAATCTGGAAAATCAATTTTGTAAACAAAGAAATACATACTTAATAAGTCGTCTTTTGCTTCGCAAAGCTTATTAGCAATGTCCCTGGCTAACTCATCAAATTCACATTCTGGTCCTACAGATAAGTCTAATATATACCTGGGCGCATTCTGACTATCACAACTACTGGTGCTCTCTCGTCGACCAAGCCGGCTTTTCGCACATTTTCTCGGCTTAGAAGGTCCAGACCTTAACTTTTTATTCAGCTGATAGTATGTACTATCTGAGTATTCATCACCAGAGGTAGACAGTCTTCTTTTCATAGCACCCTCTCCGTTCAGGCGATATTTTAATGAGAAATCATAAGACTCAACACTTCTATCCGAATTTGGATGTTTTGCTACATCTATACCTCTCATATTCTCCATTAGAGATTCCTCCTGCAGACTAGCTGTCCAGATATTATATTTTTTAAATCTTGCTTGCTTGTCTTGAAGGCCACTAATAGGTTTAACCCTCAAGATAATAGCCCGTTTTTTCTTTTTCTTTTTTGAACCATCACTTCTAGTCGCTTTTATCACTTCATCTGAGCCAGATGACGACGAATCAGAACTCTGTCCAAAATCTGATGGACTATCTTCAATATCTTCAAGAGCCTGTTCCATTTTAGCGGCGCCCGAACATAAATTGGAAATTTCTGGTGGTTTTGTTTCAGGACGTTGAAGTGGAGTGTAACCTTCATCGCTATCCGTCAGCTGACACATAAAATTCTTATGAAGAGTGAATTTTGAATATGAGAAAAATACCTACCTGACCATCCTCTACATCTTCATCTTGATATTTTATTGTTTCAGTTTCCATTTTTATAAAATCTTAAAGAAATTTCGCCGTAATATGCGAATTCCGACAGACGCTTCTTTTTGGTAAAGAATTGTCAAAATTGACAGCAATTTAGAACTGCCAGAGTAAATTTAGGTCATATTAGATAACTTTTTTAGGTCGAATTTTAAAATTTTAGCCTGCTATACTGTACGCATTGGACTGCCCCACACGCTTCAACATTAAAAAAAAATTCCTCCCATCGAGTGTCCTTCATCAACGAAAAACTGCCAAAAATTACATGTATAAGATTCGCATCATGTTTAAAGTAAAAGGCTATCGCTAGAATTTTCAAAAATTGCATCTATGACATTCGTACCCTGTTTAATTTATAATGCTCGTATTTGTTCTTCTAATAATTGCACCTGTGATATTCGCACCCTGTTTTAAATGCAGAGCCATAACTCACACCATAATAATTGCTCTTGTAAAGTTCGCACACTGCTTAATCTTTTCGATTATAAATTGAAGGTATAGAACTCCCGTCGGATCTCTAAAATCATATTTTGCAATATTCCTTTACTCTATGTTATAAATTTTATAAATTTGTGATTTCTGTAAAAAAAATTACATCGGTGCGAATTTCCCCCTATATGGGGGAAATTCGCACGATCATTTTCTCAATGTTTTTGTACTGTACGTGCTTTTTCAGTTAAAAAAATGACGGTGCGAATTTCCCCTACACGTTTTGAAGGTATACTGAGTTTTATTTTATGTCCCACAGGAACTGCTTATCTTTTACTAACTCTATAAGTTTTCCTCTATTTTAATATATTTTGTAGCTGTTTACGTGTTAAATGTGTCAACAGAAGCCATTTTCATCTGATATTCGACATTAGCAAAATTAAGAATTCCCTCAGCTTGGCAGTCATGGGGCTTGAAATTTGCAATTTGATCAAATCTCAAGCCAGCTTGAAGCTGGCAAAAAAGTAAAATCTCCAATTGTGTTCTTTTTATTGATTTACAATAGCTGCGTTTTGATCTGGATCAGATCAGAGAGATAAGAAAAACGCAGCCATTGTCAACAAATCTCAAGCTGGCTGAAAAGCTCGAATTGCATTGCATTGTCCCAAAACTGAGTACACGAACAGACCTATTGTCTAAAAAAAATTATACCAGTTGTAATTTTGACAGCTGTCAAATATATCATTTGATTGTTTAGTTGACATTAATCAGCTGTAAAAAGTTTTCGCTGTGGTTTGCTATTTACATATTTTTTAAACCGAAATATTTTCCTAAATGGATAGAAATAAACCGCCTGGAGGTTCTCGATCTTCAAAAACTAAAATTGGAGCACCACATCATGGAAGTGAACTGTACGCACTTGGAACAAAAGCATCAACTAGTAGGGATGATAAAAACAAGGTTATGTCAGCAGTTAAAACAGTACCTGATCGAAAGAGAGAAGCTACATCTTCCCTGGGAAGTGTACCAAAAAAAGCGAAATTAGGAAGTTCAATTGGTAGCGTACCACGTCTTTCAGGTGAGGGCAGCAGCAGTTCTAGCTCCGTTCTGGAACCATGGGAACATATGGTAATCGATTGTGACCCCGCAGAGGTGGTAAACTCTGTACTTACAGCTATTGACCAACAAGATTCAGACACTGTTGTTGGATTAATATGTGGAGCAACCAAACTTCTGTCATCCTCTCGAAATAAGAGTGATACGGTTTTAACGCTATCCCTTCTATATTTAGCCAAATTACGACCAAGCTTATTTTGTAATGATATCGTCACATCGGCGCTCGTTTCAATCCTAAAACGAGACAGTCAGCACGCATTCAAAGGACGAAATAATCCTACAGCACATATCCTTGCTGCTAATCTACTTGCTCGCGGATATCATGAGAAGAAAAGTTGGCCGGAAGTATTTGTTCGAATATATATCGATGATGCAGCTAATGAACGCGCTTGGGTTGATAGTGAAGATTGTGCCCCATTCGTTGAAAATATTTGTACTGCTTTCGGTACCAGAGTACCACCAAAATCTATGTTACAACCAGAACTTAATGCTCTAACACAAGTTGGTAAGGAGTCTGCCGGCGGTGGTGGTGAAGATGATTCCAATGATAATTCAATGCATGGCGATTCTGTGCGTAGTTCAGAGCTTGTTTTTGATTGTCCTGTTCAGGATAGATATTCCAACAGTCTTCATATTGTGGAAAAATATGTTTTAGACACAATAAAGGAACAATTGAATCGACGCCAACAGCAGGATTGTTCTACTAGGAATTTCTTGAAATTTCTTTCTTCAACAACCGGAATAAGTGAAGTGCGAACACTTGCCGTGTCACGTTTAGAACTTTGGATACACAATGGCAAAATTATGAAGCCAGCACAAGAATTGCTCACTTATATTTGCTACAACATCTGCGGACGCACAGTAAAAGATCATGAAGTTCTGGCAAATCTTGTGAAAATGAGATTGAAAACGAAACCGCTGATCAATATATATATGTCTTGTCTAAAGGAGATGATTAACCTGGAACCGGATACTTTGTACGTAGCGCTGTATAATGTTGTGCAAAATGAACTCTCAAATGCAAGGAATCCCAACAATATGGGAATGTTAGGTAAGTCTATAAACGCTAATAATCTACTTTCTTCGACTAATCTCTCTCTCTCTCTCTCTGTCTCCTACAGCAACGATGTTTCAAACTAAACCTGAACAGTCTGCTAAGCATCTTGCGGAAATATACCACAAATTCTTGCTACAACGCGAAGACTGTTTGCGTACGTTGCGGGTCTTTCTACGGGAATTGGTAAAGATGCTGCGTTATGACATCAATTTGGTAGAATTCTGCAAAGAGTTCTTATCTCGTAAGAAGGATATACAACGTGAGCTACAAATTCTTGAATTCATTGAGTGCAAGGACCGAATTTTTCATTCCATCGTGGATCTAACTTGTCTTTGTATGTTTCTAACAATCTCCCCACAAGTTAGGGAAGCCAATAATTCACTTCGTGCTGGTCGAGATATGCGGAGTAATCCTGTTCTTCTTACATTTTATAATCAAATGTCCGAGATACAATTAGACGCTCTTACTTGGATGCATGAAGTATCGCCTATATTGTTTAAGCCACAACCAACTGACTATAGTCAAGCGTTACATAAAATTTTATTGCTTGACGCACCTGAACAGTATTCAAAATGTGATCAGTGGCCGCCAGAACCTGAAAGAGCTGTTCTATTACGTTTAGTGGCTGAAACACCAGTTCGAGAAGATTCTATTTTACGAATAATACTAATTGGAATAACGAAAGAGATTCCATTCTCGGTCCCTGATACAATTGAAGTCATCGAACAAACAATTCGTCGAGCCTCAAATTTAAAAGCACTCGAATATCCAGCTGTCGAAGCGAACAAAGTTGAAATCATTGATTTCTTATTTAGCATGGCTGAATATCATCATCCTGAAAATATACAACTTCCTGTAGGATACGAACCTCCAAAATTAGCTATTTCTGCTCTTTACTGGAAGGCCTGGAATATTCTTCTTATGTTGTCTGCACATAATCCCGGCACATTTGGTGCATTCTGTTGGGAGCAATATCCAATGTTAAGGATGCTGATGGAAATGTGTATCACAAATCAATTTCATGATGTGAAAATGGTTGAAGAGGAACTGCAGGTTTGTAGTTGTAGCAATTTTGAAAAATTATGCATCATTGCGACAAAAACATATAAAATTTAATTTCAGGTCGCTGCCTTAGAGAGGACACAAATCTTAGAATTTGAAACTCATCTAGCTGCTGCTACATCGAAAGTTGTAATCACTGAACAAAATTCTCTTCTTTTATCTCAACTGATGCTTATGGATCCATGTGGAGTACCTCGACGTCCTCCAAATCCAATATTGGAGCAATTACAGCAACTCAGTATCAACTGTAAGCTTGGACATTTGTTATGCCGCAGCCGAAAACCGGATCTTCTTTTGGATATAATTCAACGGCATGGAACTTCTCAATCGATGCCTTGGCTGGCGGATCTTGTTCAAAATAGTGATGGGGATTTTAATCATTTACCTGTTCAGTGTTTGTGTGAATTTCTTCTATCGAATTCAGCAAATATAAACACAGAAAATACACGAGATGCTGAGTTACTGGAATATCTACGAAATCTTTTACGCGATCCTAACTGCGATAGACAGACAGCCTGTGAAGTTCTAGAGTATTTCTTGCGTAGATTATCCTCAACATCGAAACAATCACGTACTTTGGCTATAAGTGGTATAAAACTTCTTCTACAAACATTCAATAAGCCTGAGGAAGAAGTGGATCCAAATTCAGATTGGCTTTTAAGACATCTACCGCAAATTGTTCATTTTATTCATGTACGATCTCCTATTATCGTTCAATTACGTTCTGCATGTCAAATTGAAAACGATCCTGAGCTTGTGATGATATATATACAATTTATAGCAGCACACACTCTTCATGATCCTGTTCCTGATATGTTGGATCACGTAATGGATATGTCACAGTTAATTGTTGAACGTAGCACAATCTTTCAACACATCATTCCAATTCAAAGTGCGATTCCAGTTTTAGCTAATGAAGCACTAAGCGACAATCGTTTGCAAACGCTTAACTGTCTCTTTGTAATGTTCAATAATTATTTGATAAAATTGCGGGAACATAAGCCTCCTTACGAATGGGCTGAATATCCAGATCTATTGATGGTACACTTCGCTGATGGAGTTCAATTACCGATTCATTTGAATATTATTCATGCATTCGTCATTTTGCTTACACACTCATCCATTGCTCTGCCAAATTCTATTCCGATATTGGATTACTGGTTTCCACCAGGTCGACAAATTCCACAAGCTTATACAATTGACACCAGTGAACCAGTACAACTACTCCCCGATTGGTTAAAGTTGAAAATGATTCGAAGTCCTGTTGATCGGCTTGTCGATGCTGCCATGTGTGATTTAACACCCGATCAGATTGTTTTGTTTGTCCAAAATTTCGGCACCCCAATAAATTCCATGTCGAAACTCTTAGCACTTTTGGATCATGCAGTTATTGAACAATTCGATGCTGTTAAGAATGCAATTCTCAACAAAGCTTATCTCGGACAATTGATTGAAATTCAGCAAGCACGAGGTGCTAAAAATGGTCACATTACAGTTCAAGCATTGGAATTGCATTCTCATTCGCAGACTGTTCCTGATGCCCCGAAACAAGCTATATCTATCCTTGAATCTGTCAATTTAGATCAATTCCAAACGATTTTATCAGCTGAAAAGCCTTCCACGTCTAAGAGTTCAAAGGAAATAGAAGAAGTTGTTGATATCATTTTAAAAGCTCCCAATTTGAGTAAGCTGAATGGAATTCGGTTTAGAAAACTGATTCAACAGTTGATTGGACACGAAAGCATAAGTACAAAGCGTTACAAAGCATCTGATATGCAGGCTTTCGCATCAAGCAAAACATTAATGTATTTAATGAGAATCGCTGACAGTCCACATGGGCCATATTTTTTCCAAAATATATTTCAGAAGGCGCACGCTTGTACCTTTTTTAGAGCGCTCTTCATAACCATACCAGAGAAGCCGGAGAACTATAATTTTATGCTGCAAGTTATGGACAAAATTATACAAAGCTTGAGTCGTGCACCAAGCCTTGATAATGCGACACTCCTTCAAATACTTCTAAACAAGAGGAAAGCTTTCGTTAAGCAAATTTACGAGAGTAGAGCGTCCAGGACAGAAAAACAGGACTTCTTACAGGTCCTTTTATCGGCCAAAGTAACTGAATTGGAGATTCAAGGGCGAAAATTTGTCAATGACATGATTTCTTGTAGTAAAACTGAAGGTTTAGTTGATGCTATCATATCGGTACTTAAGGCGACTAATCCTTCAATTAAGAATGAAGAAAAACCATTCGTTTTTGATAAAAAAGGAGTTCTAATCGATTGGTTGGCAGAAGTCGATTCAGAATTGATTACGGTCAATAAACAGCTTCAAATTGATTTACTTTTTTCGGCTAGTTTAAATGAATTCCGTTTCTATATGCTGTCACTGCTTTGTCATCAGGCTAATTGGACTACACTTTATGATACAGTAAGCTTCCTCTTGAGCTCCTTTAAATCACACTACGATAGCGCAACAGTTTTAACATTTATTGAAGCTCTAATTCAAAATCCTAAGCTCTGGCAGGGCCGTGATAAAGCTACACCGAAACATGAACAATTTGAATACGTTTTGAATCTAGAAATGCAACAAATCAAAGTATTTACGGAATACGTTCTGAATGAAAGTCTTGGCGAGATGAATATCTCCAATGAACCTGACAGTGAGAAACTTAACTCACGTGTTATTCTTCTGTTGAAAATCGTAAACGGAGTAACATTAGATTTGCGGGAGTTAATTGAATTTGTCAAGAAATATACCTGCCCGGAAGTATTGAAATTGAAATTCTTGCAACAGCTCTATCTAATGGTGCCGCCTATGAAATTTATTGACGAGGAACTTGTTGATGTTTACAATGCAAACGCTCAAAATTTAAAAGGATGTCGAGCTGATAAAATTACGAATTACATCATAACAACCATAGCCAGTCTTCAGACGCAGAAGGATCACCAAATGATGTCTGGTGATGCTGAGCTACTGATCAGAAAACTTGCAGCCTTACATCCGTCACTATTTTTACGTCAACTGTCTGTGTTGGCTTCCCTGTTACAGGGTAAGGCACATATGGAACTGAATGTTCTTCGATCTGAATACCATCTTTCCCGTTTTCTTCAAGTTCTCAGAGTTTTGGAATTGCTGCAACCTCTGGTATTCGATGATGCCTATAAGCAAGGTCTTCAGCCAGCTCTTGATTGCTATTTCACACTTTTCAAGTATCACATCCGGGCAAAGGAAGTTTACGCTATTATGTTTCGTTTTGTTGGATTTCTACAGGCATACATCAACACAAATCCGTCCAGCGCATTAGCTTTTATAGAAAAATATACAGGTCTACTGCAGGAGCTTACAGTAAAATATCGTCATTATGCCCCTCTACATCAACTTGTCCAAGGGTTATCACTTTTAAAACACAAAACTTCAGGATCAGAGCTTAATGAGGACGAAGTAAAACAAGAATTTGAAATTGACGATCAAGGGGTACAGCATCAGCAGCCACAACAACCACAGCAAGCTCCACTCCCACCTCCTCCACCACTACCGAAAGAATTGGAAATTGATGAACCAACTACAAGTGTTATGTCCCAATTGGATGTTGATAGTCGCGGAGCAGCTTCCTTTGCGATTGGTGGTCCTCTATCCAAGCAACATCGACTTGGACCACATTTTAATTCATTGGTCAACATAATCCAACATTCTAGCGCTGAAGATATGATTTTACAACCTCTTCAAGAAATCGAAAATATCACTTTTAAGCGATCTGGTTTTCTTGATGAGATTTTCGACCGCTTACTTGAGTTGATATTTTCGCATAGTGCTCAGGTGAGATTGAACGCTTACATTCTACTCATTCGACATCTGAAACATAATCCAGGTAATCGAGATATCAATAAGAGCGCTGTTAATGCATACATTCAGTGTTTGAGGGACACCAATTCAATGGTAGCAACATCAGCTCTAGACAATTTGATCGAAATTGTTGTATGTCTGCAAGAATATGCCCCAGAAATTCTAAGAACTGTCTTTGATCTTGGCATCCAGTCTAGACTTAATTCTTCGTCACAGATTAAAAAGTGCATTCAGACTCTTAAGCTTCAGCATGCGTGTTAAGTTAGTTTTTGTTTTTAAGTTATATCAAGCAGAAATAAATTTGTATTATTTGAAAATTTTAAAATATATTTAGTAGGAAGATAATTATCTGTTTCTATTTGCTGCCTTTAAATGTATATAGACTTGAAACTAAGACCATAAAAGAGATTATAAATTCTGTTATGCTCCCAGTTCTAGGTCTTAACGCCTTGCCAGTAAATTTATCTCTAACCGGTAAATTCTAAGCTCCAATAATTTGTATTATTGTTCAATTCGAATTCGAGTCTGAGCGGTAATTAAGCATAACTCTGAACTGTTGCTGGTCGATTTCGCTGCACTGAAAACCAACCGTGGCAATGCCACATTCCTTCACACTAATTTTTTTTCTGCAATTGCTTTGCAAGGGTCCTATCTTGTTTTAGATTCTTATTGCGCTTGTTTGCACTTGATTCAATCTAATCTTCATGGTTCCACTCCGTATATCCTTATTAAGGATGCGTTTAAAAACGTAACACTTCATCTCATTTTACCTTTCTTGAAGGCACTTAGATGCGGATGAACAGGACCTTTTCTTGACAGTGTCATTATGCTCGGCCAAGAATTCCTCAATTTTTATCAGAACCTGGAAGAAAGTTTTCCAGGTTCATATCATCCCATCGGAGACTAGAAATCAGAACCTTTTGACAGATTTGATAGGACGTAGGTATCTAAGGTTTCTAAATCTAAAGCAATACCGTTTTTTTAGATCAATTTTAGATCGCTGTAACACAAGCAGAGATTTTCATCTTTTTGGTTGGGATGAATTGTTCCTTGAATTTATCAAAAGGACCTATTATACGATCGGTAAATCTCAAGTTGCTGTTCGTGACATCATTAAGGCGTTGGATGTAATTTGTCTAAAAAAAAGTCGCATTATCTGAAAAGCATTTGATTTTTTTTTCAGTTAGCGGCGCACAGTCTGTACGTTTACATGAATACTTGAGTACTTGACTTGAAATCCACTTGAAATTCAAGTATTAATTAATTCCAATTACTTGACTTGAAATTTTCTTGAAATTTACCAAAAATCACAACCTAATTTTTTTTAATTTATTTTTTTTTTTGTTTTGTTTTTCACCATTTTCACCATTTTCATAACTGGCAGACATAAAAAATGTTCGAGTTACTGCAGTTGCATTTACATAAATTGAACTAAAATTTTGTGATTTACTTGACTCAAGTATACTTGAAGTCAATGTGCGACTTAAATTCTTAAAATAAAAGAAATTATTTCTTCTTTTCAATAAACTTTATTAATACAAAATTGATTTTTTACAGAAATTCTATTTCGCAATTGAGGGATCTGACTTCAGCCAGACGACAACCGTTGGTTTACAACTAGCTTAATTATTTCTTTTCTTAATTAAATCTAACCTTCTCTACGAAATTCTTTATCATCGCTTTTCGTGAGAAAGAATTTCGTCTGGAAATATAAAAGCGAAATGTGAGATTTTTGTTTGATCACGACTTGCTTGGAAAACAAAAATCTCATTGCAATTCCGTACTTCGCTTCAATATTTTCCCAAGCTAATTTTTTTGGTGAGTCAGGGTTATATCCTGATGTAACTCGCGTTTTCATGATATTTTGATTACTTCATCTCTACTTGAATTATACTTCAAGGTTGTTTTGGTCACAGGCCCACACAACGCAATAGGAAGCATCGTGTGTGGTACTGTCACCTTGTAGCAACTTCACGCACAGCGAAGGTGCTGCCATTTGTCGAAGCTGCAGTGATTCGAACGGCTGACAGGCGGGTCGTGCCAAAAAGGGAAGAAGAGGAATCGGAAAGGCCGGAAGACAGACAGCCGTCCATAGTGGAAAGAGAATGAAGTGTGAGTTTGCGGCGTGATAGGACGTAAGGTCCAAGAAGGTAGAAGAAAAAGTATTTATTTTACCAAATTCGCAACAAATGCAATAGTGTGACTCAGTAAAAGAAGAAAGTTATATTTGTACGCTGCTAGAGAAAGAGTGAAGGCGCCCCAAATTATTCACGCCCCACCATCAATTAGCGGTTCACCTGGAATTCCTGCAAAACAAAAATTCGAAAAATTTAAGAAAAACGGAGCTCCTGAAATAAAATATAAAGGAAAACACGATAAGTATTAGTTATAAGCAACCTCACAATTCTTAGAAGAGGTATTCGCGAGATTTAATCTCAATTTGCCATGTGCTGCCCGTATACAGGAGCACCTGAAATTGGGAGAGAAATTATTAGTGTTGCGACGTGTGCAAAGGGAAAGAATCATTTTAATGGCCTGAATATATTTATAAAGATTTATTATATTTTATATATCTATTAAGAATTGTTATTCAAAATAAGGACTTACTTTGTGCAGTCTCGATACGGGAGCACCTGATATTAAAAGAAAAGTTATTATTTCCGCGACAAGTGCAAACAAAATTAAATGAATCGTTTTTAGATATATATATCAAGATTTCTTGTTTCGATATAAATAATCATCCTGTGCTGTCCTGATACTGGAGCTCCTGGAGACATACGGTAATTCCTATCATAGTGGATATTTGTGTCTGAAATATCTTGATAAAGCTACATCACCGAAGAATTGACGCTAAGGAATTCAGCGACCAATCACTTGATATCGTCCCCAAAGGGAAAATCTTCCTCGGGCACGGTTCATGAGAGAATACTAGCAGTTCTTCAGAAGGCCTTTGTTGAATTCTACCCTGGCATTAGAGTTAATTAGTTAGGATTCTGTAGCATTAAATTCCAAATTCCAAGTTGCATGAGAGATAAAAATTCGCATCAGATTACGTTCCCATAGAAATGACCTCCCATGAAATATTTATCGTAGCATCATTGTATCGTCGTGCCGTGGAATTAATGCCGACGATGCAATTCTTTATCTTCACTCTTCAAGTGAGAACGAATTTATGTTTAAGTTTATATTTTTTATTACTGTCTAACTTGCATGTTATCGAGTTTTTGAAACTAAGCAAATTTATTATTATAAATTACGTGTTGGAGAAAAATAAAATCATTAATGTTTGAGAAGTGGACGCGTTTTTACTGTTTGAGAAGTGGAAGCATTTTTTTGGTAGTTATTAATTAGAAGTGGATCCGCTAGTTAGTATTACCGTGAAAAAAGGTGGTGTCTTGTGTAAAGTATTACACGCGTTTTCTTTGAGAATTTTGATGTTCTGGTGTTTCACCAGAACATTAGAACACCAGCGGACTGATTTCTGTACCAGGACTCCCCATCCAGGCGGCCAGTAAAAGAACTGGTCGCGATATAAACAGTCTTCTTGAAGATTTTATCGGTTACGACAAGGTAAAAGAAAACGAAAGGACAAGTACTTTTTGCTCAAATAGCACAAAGAAAAAAAATATTATTCCATGTCGTCCTCAAAATAAATGTCGAATAAAACTTAGTATGGAGTAAACCTTAGTTTGTTTCTTTTTTCTCCCCTTCCTGAGGTTTTTCTCTCTTCCATAGGCCACCAAAAGAAAATAGAGACATCGCAAGCTACATGCCATGATGTCATGGGAGGCCGGGAATGCCTACCACCCGATGCCTAGGATACTCTTCAGGTGAGTGGTGTATGCTCCCTTCAGGGCCAGTGTGTGGCTTTTGTTTTTTTTTTGTCATAGATCTTCGTTGCTCGTAGCTAGCCACGATGAATTTTTGATTATAGTGAAGTGACAGGCCGGTTTTTGTTGGTGAACCCACCCCGCACTCTCCGTATATAGACCCAGGTACTAGCGTGCCACCCAGCCTAACTGTCACTGTCGGCTTCTACATCCTCCATTCCTCACTCTTCTTTCTGAGAAGTTAACTTTGACTATTCTGAAGAAACGTGTAAATTTGAAAGTGTTTGATATTTGGTTATCTACAGTACCTTAGCATGGAATGAGCCATACCAGACGAGTATTCTTGATGCAGTATGCAAACCGGTTTTTTAGAGAATAGAGAAGAGGTGAAAAGACGCAAAAAAAATAGCTCTTTGTGTCTTTTCACCTCTTCCCTAAAAAACCGGTTTGCATACTGCATCAAGAATACTCGTCTGGCATGGCCTCTACACTTGCTTTTTTTGCCAAAAGTAATCGACCGATATAACGAGCTGTTTCGGAGAGTCGATTATTATTACAGGAAAGTTCAGGAATAGAACAAATAGAATAGCCAAGCAGCTTTTGGAATAGAACACTCCAGAATAATCCGGAGCGTTTCTAGGGTATAAATATAACAGTTGTCATCGCCAGACAAAGAGTCTTGTTTTAGACGTTGCAGTGTTAAGAAGCGAAAGTAATAAAGAAGCGAAAGAGTGTAATTACATTGCGATAATTGAAAGTACAGTGTTAGCGATAATTAGAGTTGAGTTGATTAAATGAATGCTTGTGAACTTTATTTGATTTAAGTGTAATAAAGAACTTATATATTAATTATTAAATATTGTTTTTTAAATAACGAACCAAAGGCCACGCTCGCAACAACTGGTGTCAGAAGTGAAATAAATTCGCGAAATAAAGTGGTGGCAATTGACTTAAAAATTCAAAGTGTGAATAATTTTGAGAAATTGTGTTAAATTGTGAAAGTTCTGGAAAATAATTTATATTCTTCTGTAAGAGAATTATTACTGTAATGAGGCGCAAACTGGAGGAGCTTCGGATACAGGATTTGAAAGTGGAGTTAGGGAACCGGTCGTTACAAACGACAGGTCCAAAGAATGTTCTCGTCGAGCGACTGAGACAAGCTTTGATAGAAGAAGGGCAGAGTCCTGAGACATTTGTTTTCGAAGATAACTTTGAAGAAAACGAAGCTGAAGAAGAGCCTGCGATGAAAATGGAACAGCTTTTGAGTACTTTAATGAGCAAAATGGAAGCCCGTTTTGCTGAACAAAAGAATTCCAATGAGGAACAAAAAAAATCTATGGAAGCCCGTTTTGATGAACAAAAGAATTCCAATGAGGAACAAAAGAAATCTATGGAAGCCCGTTTTGATGAACAAAAGAATGCTTTCGAGGAACAAAAGAATTTTTGCAGAATGGTCTAGAAACTTGTAGAAGAAATTTCTGAAAGTTTCATTAGACGAACAAAATTTGAAAATTGAAGGAATACAGCAGGAAGTGTTGGAAGTTCGACAACAAGTGTCGGGAGTACAACAAAATGTCACGGAACAGCTTGATAACCTTAAAGCAGATCTGGAAAGAATAAAGCATCGTCAGCCTTTAAGCGTAGCAACAAAATTCGTGGCATATCTTCAAGAGACAATTCGAGGCAGCTTCAGAGGTAAATGGATGGAATGATGAAGACAAAGCTATAGCTCTGGTGTTAGCACTTCGAGGTCCTGCGTCAGAGCTCTTACAAACTGTACCGATTGAAAATCAACGTAATTACTCTTGATTAGTATAGGCGATAGAATTACGTTACGGAGATGAGCACATGCAGCAAGTATATCGCCTACAGTTGCGCAACAGGATTCAAAAACATGGCGAATCACTACAACAACTGCAGGCAGATGTAGAAAGATTAGCGCATCTTTTATACTCCAGCGTGAATGCGGATTTTCTCAATGAAGTGGCGACGGAGGCATTTGTGAACGCTATTACAGATCAAAATTTACAACAATCATTAAGGCTAGCAGGAAGGAAATCAACAGCAGAAGCACTAGCCTATGCATTAGTGTATGAATCCGCCAGACAAGCTTCGCGGGGTGCAGTACGAATGAGAGACATTTCGGTGGACGAATGTACTTGTAATAGAGTGCAGTCATCCCAGAGCTCACCTTTGCGTGGTATCCTTCGATGCTGGAATTGTAATAGAACAGGACACCTACAAAGAGACTGCAGAAAACGCCGACGAGTGGAATCTCTAGATGAAGAGAGGAAAGTGGAATTGCAAAGATATCGAACTGAGCAGCAGACTTGCAATAGATTGCAGTTATCACTGAGCACCCCTTCACGTAGTGTTCTTCGATGTTGGGATTGTAATAAATTGGGACACCTTCAAAGCGACTGCAGGAAACGCCGTCGAAAGGAATCAACAGAACAGAAAGGGAGAGAAGAATGTCCAAATTGGCGAGCTAGAGAGCAAACTATTCTTAAGGAGACTAGAATCCAACCTTATGGCTTTGAGAGCCTACAGAGAAAGGACGTATCCATGGAAATGCAGAAGCCTTGGTACAACGTCAATGGGAACCTGAATGTAAGCATTACGGCTGGGAGAAAGGAATTGAGAAAACAGCTACTATACAGTTGGTAACTGTGGATCCATCAACAGGTTGGGACATCGAGAGTTTGCAAACAGCGCAACGAGAAGATCCGAACATATCGCCTATTCTTGCTTGGAAAGCAGACATAGAAAAACCAGAATGGAAGGATATTTCGAGGATGAGTGAAAAGCTGAAAAGCTACTGGGCTCAATGGAATTCTCTTCATATTGAATGCGGCATATTAAAACGCAAGTGGGAAGCACCTAACGGTAAATCGTTCCGAATGCAAATAGTCGAGCCGGCATCAAAGGTCAACGATGTTCTAGGTAAAATGCATCGTGGAGCATCTGGAGAACATTTGGGAGTGAATAAAACAATTTCTAAAATACGAGAAAAGTTTTACTGGCTACATATGCGGGAGGATGTAGAAAAGTGGTGTCGCAGTTGCACTGTGTGTGCTTTTTACAAAGGGCCGCCACGTAGCAGCAGAAAGGAAATGTACAAGTGTAATGTCAGAGCCCCATTGAAACTGAGAGCGAAATTAGCAGTAAGTACCCATCGGATGAGGACAAGCTATGACTTACGTGCGAATTCAGCAGGATTCAATGAAGGTGATCTTGTTTGGCTATAGAACCCGAACCGATTTAGGGGTGCTCTCCAAAGTCACAACAACAGTGGGAGGGACCGTATTCAGTAGTAACTAAAATAAATGACGTAGTATACAGGATTCAACGTGGTACATGAGGCAAACGAAACATCGTCCATCTGGATCGCTTGTGTCAATACTACAAGCATCAAGACCGTGGACCACCTGTTGTTCGGGACGAACAAATTTAAGAAGGGGGCAGTGTTACGTGCAATAGAAAGAGACAACTGGTGACATCTACTGGCAATGGAGAGTAAACGACTTCAAGTTCGGAGAGTCGATTATTATTACAGGAAACTTCAGGAATAGAACAAATAGAATAGTCAAGAAGCTTTTGGAATAGAACACTCCAGAATAATCCGGAGCGTTTCTAGGGTATAAATATAACAGTTGTCATCGCCAGAAAAAGAGTCTTGCTTTAGACGTTGCAGTGTTAACAAGTGAAAGTAATAAAGAAGCGAAAGAGTGCAATTAGATTGCGATAATTGAAAGTACAGTGTTAGCGATAATTAGAGTTGAGTTGATTAAATAAATGTTTGTGAACTTTATATGATTTAAGTGTAATAAAGAACTTATATATTAATTATTTAATATTGTGTTTTAAATAACGAACCAAAGGCCACGCTCGCAACAATATATTGTACATTTTGTTTATATTTTCTCTGTTTCTATTTGGAATATGTTTAGCTTTTTATCCTTTTGCTATTGAAACGTATTAAATCAAAACTATTTTGCTCTGAATCCATGATGCTTGTATCGGGAATTATTGATGAGGCTGTATGCGGTTCTTGTACATATTGTACTGCCTGTAGACAATTTAAGCAATATGGAACTTAATTATGTGTTGCTAATAAAATACATACATAAAATAGTATTGGACGTAAACTAAGCCAGACTTTATAATAAGAAATAATTTGGGGAAAACTTAATTAATTCCAACACTCAGAAAAAAAAGAATCGTAAAGTATTTACAAAAGCTGTTGTAAAATCTCGATCTGAAAGTTTTGAAGAATACATAACGCATTTTAACAAACATTGTAAAAATCTATAAAACGTTTCGTAAAAAGAATCCACGTACTTTTGTGAAAATGATAATAAAAACATTTCGTTATTTATATTTCACATATTGGAAAAACTCGTCACCTCTCTTTTCTGCCATTCTTTCATTTTCAATTATGTCTGTAACGATTCCTCATTCCTTACAGTAAAATTCAAAGCATAAAATTCTTCTGTAAAATCAGAGATCTGGTAATGCTACAATAAAAAGGCGTGTTCTTATTTTTTACTTATAGAACGACAATTTTTTCTCCACTAAATACTAAATTATATTTAAAACATTTCTCATGAAGGAAACAATATCTTACAAGTTAATTTTCTGTTAAAATATTGCGTGGTTAGGAAACCTATGTAATACACAGAAAATAAAGTCTAATTTCCTCAAATTGCTAGTAGCGATAGTTAATGATATACATGCATGTAATCTGTAACCATGTCACTAAATTTCGGAAATTTTTCATTTTTTATCTTATCCAACTATCAAAAATAATGAATTTTATTATTTCATATCTGAAGCTCCTGAAGTTGGGCCATCAGTGACGGATTGCCCTGTAAAGCTTTCTCTTTCCGTTTCAGCATGAACACTTCTTTAACATCCAGATATTGCAGGAGTAGTATAATATATAAGTTTTTTTTATCCCGAAAACATAGTAAAAATTGGTGCCACAATAAATAGAAAATCGTTCAGTCGTAACCCCCGGACCTGGAATATGAAGCACTACTTGAATGCGAGGATTGTGGACCGGTTAGCGGCCAGCATTATACACTTCTTGCTTTATTTTGTTGCTGGTGTTGTTGGAATAATTGAATTTCGTTCAAACACCATAATTTCCATAAATTTGTTGTGCATGCTATACTATTAGAGAAAAAAAACATATTGAGCTGGGCTGAAATTTGTTGCAAATTAACGGCAAAATTTTTAATTTTTTTTCCAATAATTTCTTTTCAAATCGACACTTCGTTAGAGAAATTTTGGAAAAGTGCTAATTTGGAAGAATTAATATATAACCCCATTTTCTTTAAATTAAATATTTGCAGAAAAACTGAATCTGATATTAATTTCCCCGTCTATGATGATTTTCCTAACATACTACTTTTCTTCAAATACCCCGGTTTTTGTAAGCTTCGATCATAAAAAAATGCAGATATTTTTCTTGTACTGAAAATTCCTTTATGATATAATTTTAAATTTTTTGAGAATAATTTAAGGCTAAAGCCTAGTACGCTGTTCAACCGAAAATTTCGTTTCCTATACAAAATCTATGTAAAAAAAATGTGGGCGAAAAGTGCCACGAAAATATCGGTCTGGGATTTCGTAAAGTAGTATGCTGTTCGAAAGAAAAAATCAATGTTTATATTGTTACGAGCGTGGCCTTAGTTCGTTATTTAAAACACAATATTTCAGATATAATTCAAAAGTTCTTTCTTTATTTAACTTTACTGTTTACTCTCACAAATTCACAAATAATTATCAAATCAACTCTTTTATTTATCGGTAGTACTGTACTTCTAATTATCGCAATCCAAATAGTTTACTTCGTTCACTTCGCTGTCTGAAATAATACTCCGCCTCCTAGCTGTCAGAGCGCCGTATTTATACTCTACGAATTATCCTAGAACCTTCCTGAATATTCCGTTCTCCGAACCCAAAGTTTACTAAGATGGCACTAACCTAAAGTTGCTTCCATTCCTAACAGATGTCGCTTGATTCACTTTGTGGCACGTAACAATATATATCCAGACATATATTTCGCACGGAAAAGTTGACAGATATACCCTTTGATGTTTAGCGGTTTTGGCACATATATGTAATTTTGTGATTTTAAATTTGTGATTTTACATTTTCTCCACAACTTTTTTCCGTGTAGAATTATATGCCCATAATGCAGGCGAAATTTTCGCTTGAACAGCGTCCTAGGCTTAAGTAAAAAACGAGTTTTCAAACAAAACTGAGGCCAAGCCGCATGAAAAAGTAGAAAATAAACTTTTCTTCACACACAGAGGTGGACTCAGATTTTAATCGCTGACAATCACCGATATATTTCAGTATGATCAATCAGAGGTAATAAGTGATTTGATTCATGAAGAGAAAGAATATTCAAGAGAAATGTCCCAATCAAAAAAATCTGCGTCCACCTCTGTGTGTGCAGAAAAGTTTATTTTCTACTTTTTCATGCGCCTTGGCCTCAGTTTTGTTTTAACCGAACTTAATTATATTTTTACTTAATTCTAATTTAATTTTAGTTTCTTACTTTCTTTTTAATTTTCCGTTTTCCTTAAAATTTTCCGTTTTTCTTAAAATTTTCCGTTTTCCTTTAATTTTTCTTATATTTATCCTTATATTTCTTTCTTTCTTTCTTCTTTATTTTGAGTCAATTTTTGAATATTCGCAGTGAAATTTTTTTGTGTCCATACGACTCGAGAGTTTCCAATCGACTGACCGCCGTACTTCGAACACAATCCGAACAGTTTCAATAACTCGGACTACGGTTTACTGAGGTTTCGAAAAATTTGAATTTTGAAGGCAGTTACGATGAGATGATTGGAAGTCAGCACCATGGTTGCCTGGAAGTTTTTGTTCAGCTTATCATTACCGACATTTTAAGTCGTGTTTGGTGCCGATCCGAAAACAAAAATTTTTCGAGTATCAAATCGTTGAAGTACTGCAACGGTTTTCTGAAATTCAAATTATGTTTTAAACAGCGCTTTTTAGCTGTATTCCAACTTGATCCCATATAACATGAATTTTTCCATGTTTTCCACAGACTTTTCTTATTACTATGAATTTTTTTTAAAAATCTACATGAATTTTCCTCGATTTTTCATGCAAGTTTTCATGACTGTTGAAGAGAAAGTATTGATGCCAGTAGGATGGAAAAAAATGATTTCACATAGCTTATAAAACTTTTTTGTTGGAAAATTTTCCAGAAAAGTTGGAAAATTCCGGAAATTTTCGGAAAATTTTCCAGAAAAATTGGAAAATTCTGCATTTTTCCAGAAACAGATTTATCACTAATCATATCGATGAAAATTTTACCGATGATTTTCCTGCTTTTCCGGGTTTTCCATGGAGTTTTCCACAAAAGCAACTTTATGCAACTCATTTCGCTCTACAACTTTGTCTTAGGTTGCAAAACGCTCAAACACTTCCTTGGTCGCAAAAACTCCGGAAAAGCGTTTTACATGAATTTTCCTCGATTTTTTCTGCAAGTTTTCACCATTGTCGGAGAGAAAGTAATGATGCCAGTTGATAGGGAACTTGATTCTGAATAATTTAGAAAACTTTTTTACCGGAAAATCGGAAAACTCTGCATTTTTCCTGAAACGGATTTATCACTAATCAAATTTGTACCAAATTTTCAAATGATTTTTCCCGATTTTCCGGGTTTTCCATTGAAATTTCCGGTTCAAATTTTGATAGATTTATTTGTCACGCGACATGAACCTGTGTGCCAAATGTGATGACGAAAAGTGGGTCTACGAGAGTGTTGAAAATAGTAAAAAAGAAATATATAAATAAATATACAGACAGGCAAATTCTTGTACGAGTTAAAGGGTCGGGCTGGCCTCAAAAAGAATATACTTGATTAATATAAAAAAAAAACTTTAAAAAAATCTTGCTTCAAAATTCGCACTAAAAAATAGAAAATAATTTTCACTTCACAAAAGTTCTCTAAAGTTTCCCTTCATTTTGGATTTAATTAAGTTTTGAAATTATATTAAATTTGTGAATAAATTTTAAAATTCAAGATACTCAAAAAAAGGAAACTGTAATATTGTAAGTATTTTGATAAACATTAGGAGTTCCTAGTTTCAATTTCTTGAAATTGTTATTTACTATAGTGTTAAAACTTAAAAGTGCCTAGACCTTGATTTCTTTGCATACCGTGAAAATTTCAAAATTAATTAAATGCAAATTGAAGGGAAACTCTATAGAACTTTTGTGATGTACTCATTCAGTGAAGCGAAAAATTATTTTCTATTTTTTAAGTGCGAATTTAGAAGCAAGTCTTTTTTAAAAAGATTTTTTTTATATTTTTAACAATTTAGTTAGAGCGAAAATTTTTAGAGTGATTTTATTAGAGCTCTAGGGGGCGATCGCCCCGATCGCCCCCGCTGTATGCGCCCGTGTTGTGGTTTTTGGCGTCGACCAAGAATTTCTTAGTTGGCTCAATGAGAGAGAAGGTCTGACTCATGTTAGAAAGACCAGGCTAAAATTCAGACCTGTCAACAAGATGGAGCTATCCTCACGACGCGACGGCGATACCTCACTGAGGATTTACCGGATGACGAAAAATTCGGTCGATAAAACATAAAAGTTGTGTTTTTCTAAAAACTCTGAGATAAATATAACTGTTTTCTCAGGAAAATTCTTAGTTTATCCTATTTACCATGTATTAATCATTGGAGCAAAAATCTTGTTTTAAAGTGGAATCAATTGAACTTTTCAATACACAATTTTCGGTTCTTGTTTTTGATGTGCCTTATTTATGCCTCTTTACAGGACAGGCTAAAATATCTTTGTATCATATTAGATAGAAAATTAAGCTGGAAGCCACACCTTGAGGACAGAGCGAATAAATCTCTTCGAGCGATGGCTGCAGATCCCTAGGGAAAATGTGGGGCTTTAAACCACTGGTGGAGCTCGGCAATCATCGCAAGATATTGGAGAAGATTCAAAGATTGTGTCTCCTTAGTGTAAGTAGCGTTCTTAAGTCAACCAACTCGAGGGCTCTTGAGGTCATCATACATCCCGCGCATATACACAACAAGAAGGGGGCGTCAATCGCATCTCAATCGGGTTGGATTCACACTGCTACAAGAGTGCCACATGAATCCATCTTTGAATTCGTGCAGTCCATTGTACCTGACATAGACAGGGACAGCGATCACCTCCTCGAGACTATGCTGAAGAGCAACTTTAAATCTAAAATTCCAGATAGGGCAGAATGGGATTCACATTTCGTGCTTCAAGCATTGACAACCATTGACGTCTGCAAATCGGAAGAGAGCACCGGAGTACGCGATTCTCTGAAAATAGCCATACATTTCCAGGCGGAAGTCAAGGCCATCCTTGATCTCCTGCTCCTTCTCAGTATCCGCAATCTGCTTGGACAGCCATGCAGCTGTCAAGGCCTTGTCAAAAACCTTTTACAACCTCCAAACTTGTTTGGAATGTAAAACCGCCCTGAATTCCTTTTATCGGAACAACGGGTTACTGATGCTTTGGGTGCCAGGTCATAGCGGGTTAAGGGGAATGAGAAGGCAGATGAACTTGCTCATCTTGGTGCAACCCACTGACATTATAATATGGACTGACTATGCTTATAGAAATGCACTGCAAAAAGTGGGCTCACTTTTATATTGCTGACTCTTTCGGTCTAAGGACCAAGTATCAACTGAGAGAGAACTGTAAATAACAAATAAATAAGTGGGTTTGTGGAAATAAATGAATTTAAATTAACTATTTAGGGTTATTACTGATAAAATTGTTTTATCAAAGCCAATATATTCATTAGATACGCAGCAGAAATTCGAAAGGTGTTACTATATAATCGCTTTTCGAGCTGCGCGCTCAACTTTCCGCCAATGATTTTTTCAATGTTGGCATCGACGTAAGAACTCTTTTTGAACCATCGAAGAAGCAAAATCAGTAAGCTCGTAGGAAAAAAATAGTAAATATTGCTTGTTTTAACAGGTTAATTTATAATGTTAGTAAAAGTAAAAGATGTTGAATTTTGGTTTTAGCTATATTGAAAGTACTTAATTATTATAATTTCATGTAAAATAGCGCTAAAATTTGATATAAATAATAATAATATGGTGTCCATTTTCCGGACATGTGTGTCCGCATTCAGGTTCTAATTTTTTCAGTCAATTCCAGTTATCGGACAGACAGTTTTTACAGGCTTTTTAGGAGTCAAAAACTTACATTTATTTAAATATATATTTTTATTATTATTACCTGCTCTTTACTAAAAAAAAAATCAACAGCTTAGGTTGAGCAAGCTTTTAATTACGATTCCATATTACTAGGTGTGCAATGTATTCCATGCGATATAATAACGACAGACTAGAAAAACCCTTATGAGAGGTAAGAGAAAATGGTGTTTCTATTAGGAAAGCGAGTGAAAAATATTCCATTCTCAAGTCGACATTACATGACAAGATTGCAGGAAAATTTCCTGAAAATCTTGGAAAGAGCGGTCCAGCTTCTGTACTTACTACAATTGAGAGAACAAGATCGTTGAAAAGTGCACATCAATGACTAAATGTGGATTTCCCATAAAGCGAGATCAGTTATTGGATATTGTCAACAAATAATTTTAGATGATAGAAGGGACACTACTTTTCAACATGGGCGTCCAGGCAAAAAATGATTAATTCTATTGCTTCATCGTAATCCCCAGATAATCTTTCGAGACATTTTAAAGTGGTTTCGGGATTTAAAAGAGTATTTGAAATAAATAAATACAGAGAGTATTTTGAATGACCCTAGAAGAATATTAAATGGGGATGAGACAAGATTTAGCCTTTGTTCGAAAACTGGAAAAGACTGTTTACTAAGTAAACAATGCGAATGAAAAGGAAATTATAACAGACCTTTTAATCTTCACTGCGATTGTCGTACCAATGGTAGTTTTTCCGTGCATACACCCACCAAGGACTGTCGTCAACAGTATGTCACCAGATTTTTTTTTGGGAAGGTGGCAGACACGTTGGATGAATTCCCAAATATTCTACGAGTCCATCACGAATGTTAAAGGACAAAAACATCCCTAGGCCAGTACTTCTATTTATATATGGACACAAATCCCATTTGATCTTAGAGTTAACTGAGTTTTGCTCCAATAACCAAATAATTCTGTACGCCTTACCACCAAATTCTACACATTTAATACAACCTGCTGATGTGAGTTTTATTAATCCACTCAAATCCCAGTAGAAAAAGACATTAATAGACTGGAAATGAAATTCAGAGAATATTAACGCTTACGTCACCAAAACAACATTTTGTCGACGGTTGAACTCAGTTTTAAAAATGGAAAATCCGCCTGAAAGTATAAAAAATGGATTCAGAAAATGCGGACTCTACCTATTTTATCCAGAAACTATTCATTTTTCAAAGTGCATTAAGAATACTATTGAAAACTTTCATCTGGAGCAATCGATTTCCGTGAGCCCACAAAGCAGTTCTTATGATATAGCGAAAACCTTTATAGAAAAAATACACTCTAATTTAATTCAAAAAGGAATAAACTTGACAACGATCATTGGGGAAATATAGAAAGAACAGGATAAACCAGTCAGATATTGAGTTTATGAGCAACATAAACTTAAATGATTTAAGCCTGGTATATGTATATGACTTAGTATTTAAACAGGTCACTTATCATATCAATTGACTTCAACCAATAGACTCTACCTGAAAATGAAACGAAACCATTACTTAAAACAATAAGAAAGCTAGAATTGGTCTGAGACCAATTCTTATGATACCCTAGATGAATGCCAGTATGTAATTTTGTATGGTCACCTCGTTGTGCAAGTATGATTTTTGAAGCTGTTTTCGCATATATTTCTAGAGCGGTTTGTCGGTCAGTAAAAATGGTTATAATATAACCAATTTCATAGGATTTCACATTATGAAGAACTTTTCCGAACTACATCAAAACCGTCTAGGACTGATCGTTTTCACAGTAGGTATATGTAAAACTTCTAAATTTTTATATGGCAACACTAATAAGGCGTTGCCCCATTTAGTCCTTTTTCTAAATTTGATTTACTATTGGTATAAAAACACCATGTACCAAACTTCAGCTCTCTACATCGACGCGTTCTCAGCCAATGCCCATATAGTAAAACACACAATTTTTGTAGCAACCCTACGAAGGAGTTGCCCGATTCGGCCCATTTTTGAACTTACATTTACTTTTTTTTAAAAAGCCCATGTTCAAAATTTCAGACCTGAAAGTAAACGCGTTCTCGAGCTATCGTGAGGACGGCTGGACAGACAGACGGACGGACAGACGGACAGACGGACATGGAAAAATAAAAATAACTTTTAAAATTAAGCCTAGTACTAAGGTGGGCGCTAAGCTAAATTTTGAATGAAAATTTAACAAGCTAAAAGATATTGGCGAAAATTTATCCTGAATTTTAGCGAGAGCTGTACTAAGGTCAACGCGCTAAATTTGTCTTTTGGTTTTGATTAGAGATGGCACCACCAGTAAGTCTAGCTTGAATTTATCCGCCCGAGCCGTTCTTTAGCGCGCTAAAAATATTTTTTGTCAGAATTCTGCGATTTGATAAATTTATTGACCGGATTTTTGTAGTTAACGTAGTTTTGTATGTCTTTGCTGTAAGTACGGATGAATTGGATTTCTTCTCGAGGCCGTATTTTCAATATCATTGTTAATCTTTTTTTTATTGTACCTATACATTGCGGGTCACAAGTCGGATATAAAAAATAAACAGATCTGCAAGACTGCTTTGGCTAACCACTGTGTGCAGGCAAACCACTGTCCGGATTTTAATAATACTACGATTTTATGTAAGGAAAAAAATATTAGCAAGAGGATCTGCCTTGAGGCTTTGCATATTTACACCACCCCCAATACAATGAATCGGAAAACAGACACCGACAACATAAATTCGGTGTACTGCTCACTTCTTAGCTAACCCATAATGAGGGCTTCCTCCCACCACATATACACTTACGTTGTGTATACAGATATACAATCCAAAAAACATTCTCTCACCTGATCATAAAGTAACGACAAATCGCGCAATGTGGATGATATTTTATTTCTTAGACGTGAGATTTAAATATTGTGGTCTCAAATGTGTGTTTTTCAAAAGTAGTTTCTTTTTCTTGTATTTGTTTAATAATTCATAGGTTTTTATTGCAGTGTTTTTTCATTTAAATGTTAATTTATTATTGTTTCGCCCAGTGCTTGTATATTTTATTGGAGTGAGTTAATTATTGTTCATAAATGTTTTTTCGTAAGTAATGTAAATATTGTAAATTTTGGCAAGGGCTCATGATAGTTACCTTATATATAAGACCACCTGAAGACGCGGAGTGTTCACCCGTGAAACGTTGTGGCAGACTATAAATAAAAAATTTAGACACTAATCGTTTGGTTTTTTGTCTACAACGGAGACCGATAGCCCGAGCATTCACCCATACCTATACATTATGCATATTATTTTAATATTTTTAATATTTCCAAATAATTTTAACTACCTGTTTTTAGAAAATTTATGACCGCTCGTTGTGTTTCCGTAAAAAAATTGAAAAATGCTTCTTCTTGTTTTTAATATATCTTTTTTCTGAGTCTCCGCTTTCATATCTTAGCTGCTAAAGAACGGCCCGATATTGGAGACCCGCTAAAATTTAGTTTAGCGCGGACCTTAGTACTAGGCTTTATGCGTGGGTGTTCAATTCATTTTGCTCTACATTTCTAGGTGTTACAAACGGAATGTCAAACTTAATATACCTTATAGATTTCATCTAGGGTATAAAAATTAGCCGTTAGATAAAGCGCCAACTCATTTGGAATCCGATAGTGATATAGAAAATGTTCAGCCCCAACAAAGGACTTCTGTAATAAGAAGCATTGCTCATCAATGGTCATCAATTAATGCAATTTATGCTAAATTGCATTTTGTTATAACATGTGAATGCATTTTTAAATGCAGTCAAAAATTTTTAAATTGAAATAAAATAAAATTTGTTTTTCAGGATCAACTTTGTAATGCGTCAATATAAAAATGGTTCCTCCATGGTGCTCAATAGAGCAGAAGGTGATAGTACTCACCTAGCCAAACAAAAATTGTATAGCAGGAGGAGGGAGCATATCAACCATTTCAGAGTTCGGGTGATTAAAAAATAATCTAGTTTTTCACAAAACACTCTGTATCGTTACAAGTACAGAGCCTACGGTCATACTTCATGGCTCATTGTAAAACTCATGCAATCAGATGAAATTTCACACCCGAAAATCAAATTAAATTCCAAAAATATCTTTCTTGTTTTCAAGTGATATTTTAATCGCTTATAAGCACTCTTATAAGATATTAAACTCATTCCGACTTTAATTTTCAAAAGGTTATTTTTACCTGAATCCTGCGTATAGGCAAGAGAGACGGAGCATGGTAAACCCCAAGGTTTATAGAATACAAGATATTCCCATTGAGCCATGTTCCACCATTAGGTAACGTAATATCGTGAAATGTATACGAAAGCACCGTACAGGGAACGCAATACCCTCTCTCCTCTCTCTGGCTTTCTTATAAAAGTGTATATATGTAAAATGTATATATATGTCACAGAATTACGTCACAGGCTATCAGCTGCAATGTGTCAAAATTTTAATGGGATTACATACTTGTCTTCTATATATACCGTGGATTACTTGTCTTCTATATACCTTCTGTAAGCGATGTGTTGCGTTGGTAGCTCCAACTCTGCCATGGCGCGAAAGAGAAAGCTATAAATCTTGTGCCATTCTTTACTATAGGAAAATGACAATGCGCCCAGTCGTAACCGCCGGAATATACAATCCATGAACAAAGTAAAAAAAAGTGAGCAGCGGGCCGGTTAGCAGGCGATATCCACAGTCTTCTTGCCTTGTCTTATTGCAGGAGTTTCATATAAAAGTTGCTTGTATTTTGTTCAAACGCTACAATTTCCAGAAATTTGTTCTACAAGCTATTTTTGTTTTAAACTATTAGAATGAAAACATATTGGAGGATCCATAAGGTCAGAAAAGAAGAAGAGAGTAAAAACTCATAAAGGTAGTGCTTAAGGTTGGGTTGTATTGTTTATAGAAGAAGAAGAATTAGCTGCTTGGCGGCAGAAGTTGCGAAATAGTTTCGAGCGTGAATTAAAAAAGCGTTTTATTTTGGCAATCAGAGTTTTTACTGTAGTTAGGAATTTTATGTGGACTCTACAATATTTGGCTGCTATTTGCTTAACTTCATTTTGCTGTGGGAGCGACAGTTCTGGGCTTTAGGACCTGTTTAAGATGAAATTTTAGTTTTTCCTCCATGACGAGTATACCAAAAGCAGTGGGAGTGAGCTCTTCTGCATGCTGTACCCGGCACGGTAAGGCCTTTTACTGAGTACGTTTAGACCGCCGCTTCAGTCTCAACTCAAGCTCCGATTTTCGCTACACACGCTCACGCAAATCGTATGACGTCATACGATTTGTTCATTGTAATCTTATTTAATAATTGAACGTTACGGAAAGGAGCTTGAATAAAGAAGAAATTATTAGCAATGCATACATAATAGGAATATCTACATCGTTTGACGACATTTTTATAATGTGTTGCAGCATAGATGGCAGAAGAACTAGATATCGCATGCCATACCAGAGCGGAGTATATAGACCATGAAATGGGTAGTGCATTCTAGAATTGACCACATCACATTTTAGAGCATGCTGAGAGCATATGTTTCTTTAACAGGAGTTTTGTATACATTTGATCGCCCTTCTCAACAAGGCAGATGTGAGAAAATATGAATCACTCGACGTATAAATCATTTCAAATGTTGTGGTCCATTCTGTGGTCAATTCCGGAATGGACCACCCAATCATATAAAATGTGTATACTTTTTCTGGAACTGCATGCGATATCTAGTGCATGTACCACCTATGCTTGCAGTCAATTGATTGGGACAACTTACACGCTGCATCACCAAGCACGCCCATTTTGCTACGTGTAATCACTATAATTATGCTATGCTGTAGTTCTTTAAATGATAACCGAGTTTAATTGTGTGAGTTTTTAATCAAGTTACAATTATTGATTTAAATAATAATTGTTTCACAAATTCATACCAAAGAAAAGAGCAGCTCGGAATTTTTCCTTCTCCCGAATACCTATAATCGACGACAAATGATTATGTTGCAGCGTGTAAGCCTTAGCATTGGATGCAACTCATTTATTCTCAGTCGCGTTTAAAATCTTCAATCTAACTCCTGGTAAAGTAAAATAACAATGAAAAATGTTTGAAAAGATGTTGAATTTCAGCTTAGGACGTTATTATTCAGTATTTGTGACAGGATTTATATTTTGCTTTTTATTGGTGTTCAACATCTTTTTCTGCATGTAATAGGGGCTTTATCCTAATAATTTTCCCATTATTAAATTTCACATCGAAATGAATTTCAAAGGAAATATTTTTGGGTACGCATGTTACCGGCACTGTTTGGGATGTCAAAAATCCAAAACATATTCAGTGGAGCTATCAGCTAGGACGCCGATTAAAGAAGTTTGAAGGAGTTTTTAAAGATAGATACTAAGTTTGTGAGTTTTTGCAGACATTTTTAGATCAAGTTTACTATAGTGAATGTGAAGTAATTGAAAAGTTTTCAGGATTCAGTCTTCAATGAGGAAAACTCGATCGCAAACTCAGGCAGAAAATGCTCAAACCACTGGAAATAATAATTCTTCTGACCAACAACATCAAAGATTACAACGTCCAAATGCATTGCCTCCTTATTTGCCTCACGAATATGAAGAAATTAGGGTAAGTAGAATTTTTTTAAATTTTGCAAAGAAAAAAAAAACAATTAGAACGGTGCAGCCGAGTCTCATTCGATTTGCGGAGTTTTTCCGAGAGGGTAAAATAAATGTCCTATTCTTCCAGTGTTGGTAGCGTTTGAGAGTTTTTTCATTCAAAGGATTCTAAAATATTTTTGCGGTTCTTGTTTTTATGCTTTTTTTAGAAGGCTGTTATCTGTTACATGGATTGAGTCTGCGGCATTTATATAAAAAAATAGAATAGAATAGAAAAAGCATTTATTAAAGAACCTCAGTCTAAGCTACGTTACAACGTTACGTACATCGAGTATAAAATAGATAATAGTATTAATAATATTGAGATAATAGTATTGAGTACAAAGTCAAGAAAAAAAAAAAGCAAAACAGGCAAACTCGCTGCAACAGAAACTATCAAGTAATAATGAAATTAAAATTGATTAAAATTGAATTGAAATGAAATTGAAGCTGACATTAAGATTAAAACAAAAATTAATGGCACAAATTTCGAAGCGATATTTTTCCGCTTACGCAACGATTACACGAGTCAATAGAGCTGACGGACAGTCCTGATTTCGTCTGTCAAATTTACTGACAAAAAACGATTTGCGTTCTATCAATTGACCAGTCTGCACATAATAAAATGTAGTCAAGCGGTGCAGACATTCCTCTTCTATATGCATATCAAACAATTTCTTCATTAATCCGTCTTTATTCTCTACAAAATAAATAATAAAAAGTATGTTAAACACTTTTCAGTCATTTCCCACTCAAAAGAGAGCGGATTAGGAATATAAACACAAATATCCACTAGCATCTACCCTTTATTTTCAATTTCCGCCGTCTTAATTGTACGTTTGACAGTTTATTGACTAGTCCGTACTGACTCGTCAAAAATCTTGTCAGTACAGACTGCTCAGTAAAAAAGAGTAATCAGTAGGGGTTTACACGAGCTTGTGTAAGTGTCAATCGCTGTCAGAGTCAGTTCTACTGACTCGTGTAATCCCCGGATTAAAGGCAATGACACAATAATGGCTTCGGCTTCAGGACTCGAATTTGAATACGATGCTAGCTCTTGTCAAATTATAACACAATGACTGCATCGTAGAAGAAAAACATAAAGTAAAATTTTAAGCTTTTTTTTTTTATCAATTTTCATGTATGTACGGAGATATAAAATTCCTCTCAAATGAAATTCTCATTTTTCCCGAAAATATCATAGAATCTAGCATCTCCCACTTAATCTCTTCAGAGAAAAACGAATGTAAAGAGAAGAACGTGCTGCTCAAATTGCATAGTAATTACACTAACAAACATTGGATATTTCTCATAAGATTTCACAGAAAAGAAAAGCGGGTTTTACAAAAATGTTTTTGAGAGTAAAACGTGAAAGCTCCGCCCTTCTCATTTATTTACGAAAATGAATCATATGCCATTCTGTTTCGTTGCATGTAATGTGCGTTTTCACAATTTTCGTCTTTCCTCATAAAAGTTTTAAAGAGAGTTTTAATTTATTTTTATTTTTTTCTTATTCTTTCTTTTCTTTTCTAGCCGTGTGCATTTTAAATGTAAAACAATCGGAAAACTCTTTTGTGTCCTAACTTGTTATTAAGTTAACTTTGACAATACTCTGCAGTACCTTATATGATTACCGATCAGAGTAAATGATATAAATAATAACTGCATCACAAATTCTCAGCACGTAATGGGAATTTAATTATATTATCACCTCAAATAGCAGGCAAAGACTTGTACAGCCGTCCAATTGGTATGGTGTTGGTACTGCAGCTTAGAAAAGTGGAGTACGGAATTTGTTCTCCCCCGACTGTCTCTCATCCATGAGGCCCCTAGCTATCTCACTCCAGTTAACTTTATGTTAGAGCAGATTCGATCACATGTATGCTACAGAACTGCTGAAGTTGATAAAATTAGCAGTTTAAGGGCGGTATGCTAGAGCAAAGGAATTCGGTCAAGGAATTTTTCCATTTGTATTCTAAATAAAGCTTGACATTATGTCATGAAATTGACAATTTGAATTTGACAATTGTGTGATATCTCAGATAATAAAGAAAATAAAGAAATGGATAATTCATAACCAAAAATGAAAATCTTAGTAAAACACTCTTTATTCTTCCATTTGTCACTCTAAAATTGATTCATCTCTTGCAAAATCGCCGTTTATTCAATTTTTCTAATTGTTCGCCAGAGAAATAAGTGTATAGGTATTTATTTCTCAAAGAAATATAGACATTTCTCGTAAAAGAACGACATCTATTTGCGAATCGAGAATTCGAAATTCTCTTCCCTAGCATACTACAATTTCCTCGGCCTTTATTTTACATAGTTTTTTGTATAGGAATAGAAATCCCTTGGCTCTAGCATACCGCTCTTTATAGAAGAAAAGATGGTGAAACTAGGATTTTACGGGGTCCATCACTCATCTCGTTCGCTCATAAGGCCGCTACACACTCTCAAGCAAATCTTGCGACGTATGCATGGGGCAGTCGGTTTGATTTACATGAGCGTGTGTAGCGAATGTCGGAACTTGAGTGGAGAGAGCATGAGTGAAATTGGCGGAAACTATTCTCAACTTAAGCTCCGACTTGCGCTACACACGCTCATGCAAATCATACGACTGGACCATGCCTGGCCGAGTCGTTGATTTGCTTGAACGTGTGTAGCGGCCTATACATTCTACGTAGAGCCCCCACACCGCTGGCATGCTACACTTCGTGGATGAATGATATTCAGGAGAGGAAAAATTCCGTGCTACACTTTTCTAAGCTTCTGTACGAGCAGCATACCAACTACCGTACTACTGCAAGCAAATAGACTGCAATTCTTTACCTGCGTAGGATAATATAGTAATTAAATTCTCATTACGTGTTTTAAATTTGTGATACAGTTATTCTTTCTACAATTAAACTAGCTGATCATGCATATAAAGAACTACTACGGAAAAAAATTAATATCTGGGCCAGAAATGCAGAAAAACTTTTGGGGCTTAACATTATTTTGCAATTGTTATAAATACAGAAACCTGTGAATGCCGTGTCCACAGCGGAAGCTAAGATCATTGAATAAACAACTGGAAGCAGCATATTTGAGTGGAAACTAAAGCCACTTGCTGGCAGAAATTTTAAATGTATTAGTGCGCAATAATTAAAATATAGACTTCAAAATAACGTTAATTCTAATTTCTAATGTTTATTAGTAATAATAAACTTAAAAATGTCGCTGAACTCCCGAAACTCTGAAATGTTTACTTTCAGAAACGTCAAAGCAAGTCCAACCCAGCTCAATCCGGCTATCAGTGAGTGGCTTATTCACAATGACTATTCGCTCGATATCCCGCTTCCTTATTAGTTAATTATTCAATGAAGAGTTCCATCCAATTTCTAGACATCAGAAACATTTGAACTATGTAAGCAGTAAAATGAAAGATGGCCGAATCCTGATTTTATTTAAGTCGATTTCGATGGGATCATTTCAGTGTTGCACTTATTCTGGCAGGGAGAACTGGGAGCACTGAAGTCCATCGAACATATTTCTGTCATATTCCTTGTATTTGTGGGCACACGTATTAGATACATGTTCTTTATTGATATATAGAAATAAATTTTTTCTTAACTTTATGCCAATTACCCAAATAAAATTTTTTAATTCATTTAATTCCAAAATTTCACAAATAATCGCGAAAGTACACTTTGACAGAGCAGAAGACAATTCAACTTGAATATGCATTTGTAACACCGAAAAAATATCCAGTGCAAAGTAGGGGAAGTCAGTGCAAACCTCGTGTTGCACTTCTGCTATAAAAATTGTCCCATCGAACATTTTCAGTGTTGCACTGCTGGAAAAAGTGCAATACTGGTGTTGCACTGAAGAGCCATCCAAATCGACATAAAATTCAAGGGCCGAATTTGATCCACATTAGTTAGCAAAATATCTCACCTATGTACAATTTGTTAGATTATTTAAAAATTAAAAAATAACAACTGCTTTTTTTTTTGCAAAATAATAAGAGCATTATTGCATTTTATTTTTACTATTTTTCCTTCAACAGGTAATATTAAATATTTTACTTAAAGAGTGTAATTTAATTTGTATATTAGTACTCCCGTAAGAGAGAGGTTTAGATATGGCCATTGAATAAATAACTAATTATTATAATAATTAGTTATTTATTCAATGGATATGGCACACTAAAATTAAATTACAATTAAATAAATTTGTAAATGCTGTTGTTATTTAAATTTAAATTTGGAAACTTCCCCAGTATTTATGAAAAATGTCTCCGCTAAAATTTTATCAACCGGCTACGGCGGTCGTTGCTCTAGATAAAAAAAATTCCCTGTTCATAGCAAATGCGGTCGGCAACAATCAGCCATGTTTGTTTGAAACTAGACGTGTATGCCTGAATGCAAGTGAGAGCAAGTGAAAATTTGTGAATTTACTAAAAGAATAAACATAAGACTTTATTAGTTTTTCATTTATTAGATAGTGTACATTATAAATAGTGAAAATGAAGTTGATTAGTAAGTTCTTACCGGCTATTTTATAAGTTTTTGCAAAGTTTTTAACGTTCAAAGAAGCAATATATACAAACGTCAAACACAGTGCTGCACAAAAATATTTTCCTTGAACATTTTCAATGTTAAACAAATGTAAAAAATTATTTCCATTCTTCAGTATTGAAAAATAATTATCACAATTTTGATTTTCATTGTTCATCGATAAAAGGATAAAATTTTGTTGACTTTTTGCTTATTAGCCGCAATGCAGTTGTTTGGAAAATAAAGCGATTATGGACGTCCTTATTGTTTTGTCCATTGAAGAAAATTTCCTATTTTATTTTGTTGTTGTGATGTTATTTAAATTTATGTACTATAGCGTTTTTCTCAGATAAACTTTCGATAATGAAAACAATAAAATAAAACTTTTATCAAACAGCATTTGTTATGGGGTTATATACAAGTTTTTTTTTTAGAGTTTCAAGCTTTCGTGTTGATCGAAAACTTGATAAAAGATGTCGGTTCTAACAAATTGTATTTGCTATTATTTGCGATATAACACTGTAGTGGAAGAAAATTATTTTTTATTTATTTTTTCTCCTTGTGAACAAAAGAAAAATAGTTTGAACCACACCTGAATTTAATTTTCAGATTTCTTTTATCGCCAGGAATGTGAAGCGAATTTTTGAGAAAGTTCTACCAATATTACTGTTGACACCTTGAACCTCACTTGTTAGAACTATGGCTACAGTTTTGATAGTCGTTGCTAAGTTCAATAGCGACGTTGAGTTTCTCAGAGTTACGACCCGCTGAATGAGGGCCTATAACTATAAACAGTAAATGCCGTAACACAGCTATGCTTTATTTTGCCCGTATACTAGGTATAACCAAAGAACATCTAACAGAAAGAATAGGCATGGTATCGAATATTGAAAAGTTTTTATGGTCGTTTTATTACGACCCGCTCTCACAAATTGTATGAAAACTCTGCTTGTTAACGACCGACCACTCATCACCTGTGGTGATGCTACGACCCACTCTCACAAATTATACGAAAACTCTTTGCTTTGACGACCCGCCGCCATCACCAGTTGTGAGTCTCGGACGGCTGGTCGGCACTCAGCACAGGACCAGAGCCAGAGCATAGATGAACTAATAAGAAGATAGGACACAGCCGAACAAAATTGGAAATTTTTCGTGTTTTTTTTTTGTACCGAAACAGGTAATGTGGTATTATATTTTCGTCTTTTACGTGAATGGGTAAAAGAACCTGGCTATGCACTTTTGGATCTCCAAATCGGCTCCTGTTGCTTAGTACTCTGGCGTTTTCTGCTATGAAGTCGTTTCTGCTGATTTCGACATAAGTCAATCCTCCAGTAACCCTGAACATTATCACTCGTGTACTTTTCAACCGGACAGGTGTTCCTTTAATAAAAGTTCTTAAAAAATTCTTCTTTCTCCATCATTGACCGATTCTAACAAGTGTAGGTTCGATTCCCGTCCGCGGGAAAAATAAATAAAAATTGAATTTACAATTTTTTTGTGCGCTTTCATCGTTACTGGTTAATGCCAGCTGAAAGCAAAACATGGCTTAGTAGGCTAGTTAAAAATTTGATAAATGCAAGAGGGAAAATCAAGTTTAATGGAATTGAGAAAGTAGTTAAACCAAAAAGAGACAAATATAAAAAAATTAACCCATAATAATGTGAAGAATTTCAGTAGTGTAAGCGGTGCAGTTATACATGTGAGTCTTTATAAATTATTTTATATGAGTCATTATGAGTAATAATTCTCTGCATAAGCTCCCAGACGTAATTATAGTAGTGAAAAAAAGAGCTCTTTAGCTGCTAATACAAGAAAAACATTTGTAGGGTATTCTGAGATGATGAGGAAGACAATTACGACGACGTCCAAGTGCAGTAAGAGTTATTTTTACAACCAAATATATATACTTTTTCTTTGAATATGTTGTTTTTAATTAATTATATTATGAGGTATAATATGAAGAAAGAGTAGCTGTTTTAAAGTAGTGGAAATTATTTACGTTCTTAAAGGAGAATGAATATTAATATTTTGAATATCTTAATTACCATAGGCTAATTACCAAATGTCCACATAGTGTTTGCTACGCCGAAATTTGCAAAGCTGTTTGCCGTATTTTCGCTTAACATTAAATTTTAAGGATTATGTTTAAGGCATTGGCTTAGTTTTTGGCCTAAAACGTCCTTAAAATCAATGCTGTGGGGGGTGGCGTCAATTGCACCCAAATGAGCCACAGTTTCTGTCGAATTGATTTCAAACTTTGATAACTCGGCTAAATATAAACAAAAGTGCCACCATCTTGGTCTCGTTACAGAGGAAGGATGAAGGATTGTGCCAGTATCGCTCCGGCATTCATAGCGCCGAAGTTTCGGATTCGATACGTGATCATAAACGGAATCATATCTCAGATACTAGTTATCGGATCCGAATGAACCAGTGTTATTTTGTAGAGGGGTGTTTATATTACAATTCGTCCAGGGCTATACTCTGGGTGTGTATCTAAAAAAAAGATAGGAGACTGTGAATTTGATAGGCTTGAAAATTTTCCGATTTTCTTAAAATGTGGTCATATCTTACATCAAGGTAAGATCAGAATTACAAAAATCGAGTACAATGCACAGCGCACAAAATTCCAAAGAGAATGAAAGACATTAAACTCGCCGGGTCCGTACCTAAAACTAGCTCGGTAGTATTGCCGCGAATATAGGCAACGTAATCACTGCGAATTGTAAGATCTTTTGGGACATTACCCCTAAGTGCCCTAGGGTACCCATTAGAACTTGAGGGCTTTTATAAAAACGTTCTTTGCAACATCCTCTGGCAATGTGAATGCATTTTCTAGACGTTTAGGTTTTTTGCGGCCAAGAGCTTCAAAGTCACAGTGGATGTGTTCAGCAACTTCGTCGTCTTTCATACAGATGCGAAAGATCTCGCTGTCGACTTTAACCATCTTCTTGAGATGAATCTGTAAGTGAGAAATTTTTTTTTCCTCTGTTGCGAAAACGTAATGAATTTCTTCGCCATAACCTTACACAATTTATAAGATTATGTATGAAAGCCGAATTCATTATGATTCACACCAATTGTCGTTCATAAATTGAACAATGTGAACTTTGTGATCTTGCAAAGGCAATGCACTTCAGTGCAACACACGTTGCTGACACGCCATTTCACACCATTCATGCAATGAACCCGAATGTTTGAAAAGCTCGGAATATGCATGCGGCGAATTTTTGGATGGATTTGTGAATTGTTGATTGCGTTACTCCAGGTCAATAATCTGTATTGCAATGTATTGATGATGTAGTAGATTTATACGCTAGGTAGGGATAGCGAAGAATGATATAAATAAGTTGATTCTAAATAAGGACAAAACAGTGCGTTTTAGAGAAAAAAAAGTGTTTTAATATCAATTCCTCTCTCTAATAACTTCGGCAGTCTTTGACGCCATATATCGTGCGAATATCGGCTGAGCATTCTCGCCTGCACTTCAGTATTAATGTCGAGTGTTTGTTTTCGCCTGCACTCCAGTATTAATTTCGGCTGAGCAATCTCGCCTATTCATAGGGCAGTCTCTGCCGCCTTCACACATTAGGATCGGCTGAGCTTTCTCGCCTGAAGTTATAGGCAGCAGCTACCTACGGGCGCACGTTGGACGACGGTTAGATCAAGGCAGCCATCCAGAAGAAGACGAGTATAAACATATCCACTACGTGGCGCTTTGAGATAACCATTACAATACTCATGATCGTTGAAAATCTAGTAAGTTATGAGAAAAGAGTTAGTTCGCCTTGTTTTCTCAATGTTTCTCATCAAATTTTTCTCGAACATTTGTTCACAATTTTCAAAATTTCAATATAAATTTTACTGATCTTCCTGAAAGCTTCTTGTTCAATATCTAGTGCTACAACAATCTTAGTCTTGCAGATAGAGTTTTGCTCGCATTTCGCAGCGAATTGGATACTGATTGTTTGGAAAAACTGGAAATTAATTATTGATATTTGTTAAATATTTACAATAGTTTACAAATGCAAATAAGCTCAACAACTGCAAAGACGTCTCTCTTTGCGAAATTGGTTAGTTGATTCAATACCACCTCATCACCAGGTAAATAAAATTAGGGAACGTTGTTAAGATTACATATATAACAAGAGAAAAATTTATAATTGGTCGAAGACCAATAATATTATAGCTGGAATCGTTGACATATTCAGTGTAACAATAGCTAAATTTTGTTTAAATATTTTTAGACGTATTGTCCGCGGTTACTTATTTGAATATTCGCAGCTAACCTATATATGGGTATTACCGTATACATTTATAGGTCGTTCCACTATCCGCAACCTGTGGACGCGCCCTATAGCTAACATTATGCCCAAGGGAAAAATTTGAAAAAAAAAATATATATATATAAATAAACAAAAATAAGCAAAACAAAAACAAACAAAAAATAACAATAAATAAATAAATAGATAAATAAATAAATAAATAAATAAAATAAATAAGTAAAGTAAATAAGTAAAGTAAATAAATAAAATAAATAAATTACATACATATATGTATATAAAAGAATCGAGTGGCGATTTCATCTAGGGTATAATAAGGCAACCGAAGAAGTGAATACAAAGAAATTTAGTAGCGTAAATTGAAATATTATGTGTTTCTCTACTAATTGAAAAGGTTTCTTTCAAGTCTTACGCAAATACAGTCGTGGTAACTGTACGCCGTCTCATACGTTGTTGTACTGACTGCCAGTAGTGGTAGTGGTTTGCTCATGAAGTAAGCTTTGAAGCCCCAAGCGAAATAAGTTGCCCCTCATGGACTCTCTTGGCGCACTAGTGCGAATGTCCTCGTTAAAATCACCCAAAATAGTAATTTGTTCAACGCTGTGGCGTTCAAAAATGCTGATATTTCAGAAACTACCAGACGTTTTGGGTATGTAGGATTCCTATAAGGAATAACAAAGTGAGAATTGCAGTACCGGAATAAAACCTACTGGCTTAACGAAAGGCTTTTGCTTTCAAGTATCCTTATTTCATTTGAAATGGCAGACTTCGCATAGGAGATAATACCATTCTTCTTCCGTCCTTCCGAATAAATACCTTCCAACCGGTCAAAAGTAGTATATCCAGGAATCGGGTATTCATCGCCTGGAGTGCAAGTCCAAGTTTCAACGAAACAACGCAGGTCACAAGTGATAATGAGACTATCACTCATTATGTCCTGATAGTGAGCATGCAAACTTTGAACGTTCTGACATAAAGCCAAACATGGAGAAGATTCAGAACGATTCAAGAGAAAATCGAAGTGGGTCTGAAGCGCCTTTTCAGTACGTAAAGAAATTATTTCAACTTGAACAGGGTCTATGGGGGAGAAAGGTTTCGATGGACTGAAGTTCCCTAAGAGGTAGAGTCCGGAAGCATTCGAGGCCCTACTGCAAGCAACATACAAGGAAGACCTGGTCATCCCGGGCTTTAGATGAACAGCTACTTTCGAATATGTGTCACCCTGACTTTTATTAATTGTAATTCTTTCTGCTGGCACTACTGGAAACTGGCAGCGTTCGACTGAAATTTTGTTATTTCGCTTATACTGAAAAGATTTAGCAATCTTTTCTATTGGAATCCAAGGAGCATTTTGTATGTTTGGCCTCTTTAATCTTGCAAGAGAATTGGGATGCGGGAATCATCCCCCACAGTGCCATAGTCAATATACATCAGTTGTTCAGAGGCACCATTCACAATTCCGTCAGCTGTGTCAACATTGACTGTGATCATGTACTTTGCACTGATCTTCAAGCAAATACTACTAGGCAGCACCGCTTTTTCAGTAGTCTTGAACAGTAGTACTGACCGCAGAATATTTTGACGACTATTTTCTGGCACAAGACCCCTATGTTTGTCTACTGCCGTCGAGGTAGTGAACTCAGTGTTCAGTAGTCTTTGTTTATAGCAATTATAATTATCAACTTCTTCATTTGAATGGCTTCGCAGCGGATTTCTTCAGGAGACACTATTCGTTGCCGAAAAAGGGTAATGTCGGCAACGGTCAGAGCTCCAATGGCTAAGTTATTCAGAGCTATTGCAAATGTGTGATCTTCCAGAGGAGTACCACCTATACGGGGAAAGTTGCCTTAAATCTACGAATACTACCACCGATTCCTAAATTACTCTTAAAAATTTGCTTAAGTCTAGCATCTATATGCGAGAACATTTTAACCCCTACCATTGATACTTCATCAATGATAATTAGTTTTAAGTAAATAAATTTAGAAAAAAGGGTATTCGCAGCATCAATGCTTAGCGGTCTAATTTCTTCGGATGATTGGTTTAGTGAAAAAGAGAACACCGAGTGGAGTGTAGATACCATTGATACCAAAAGCTGCCTTCCCGTAGGCGCGCACAATAAAACTTTAAATAAGTTGGGGTCGCTACCTGGAACTGCATTCAATCGTTGAGTAAGAGCCTGGTAAATAGCCGTTATTAACCTACTTTTACCAACACCAGCTCCACCACTTACGAACTCGTAGAACGTGTTGCTGCCCTTAATATTATGTGTTATGTGAGCAAGGTATTCTCTCCACCTCATATTGAGTTATCTGATTAGTTGCAGCAGTTCAGTTTGAGAAATTAGGGCAGGTAGTTTTATTACTCGCACGCCGTCTGTGCTGTCGGCCTGATCATCGAGGACATTTACATTTTTATCCACTTCTGGGATCGCGAAAACACGAAGATCGTCATCCAATATATCTGGATCTACGTGATTCTCTTCTATTCGTAAAATCATATCTTGCTGAGCCTCATTCAGAGCATTATCCAGTTTCGATTTACTTTCGAATGAATTGTATCGGCTTCGATTGTTAGAAATCATGACTCTGTTTTGCAAACATATTTCGCAACAATTCTGTGCAAGAATATCAGCTTCTTCGTTCCTCCATGGAATAAAGAGCATGACTTGCTCCCTGTAAAAATTATCGGGATCCTGTAAGGCTTTGTATCGCCAGTAGCGAATTACGCAAGGCTTCATTCGCTTGCGTACAAAGCTGCTAGAATCCTTCAAGCGTTGGGCCCTATTATGGTTGAAGGGTTCGGGATCATCGGATATTATCCTCTAATTCCTGTATAGCTTCGGAGAGCCGGCCAGCAGCCCTCGAATATCTATAAAGAGTTGCAAAGTCTGCCAGACATAGTTCCTTCAAAGTGTCAGGACGCTGCACATAATGGTCTAGGCGGTTCAGCACGAATATATCTGGTGAATCAGCTTCTATCCTTTCCAACTCTGCCCTCGGTCTCACCATTCTGACACGATCATTAGGTGGGGATGTACTAATGAACTCGTCTGTATTACTGCTCTCGGACATATGTAATCCAAGGACATTATAAGCAGCCTCTTGTGCAGAAAATTCAATTCTAGAAATGAACTTGTGTCCTAAATGTTGCAATCTTTGCTTTACCGTGAAATTACCTTAAAGTATTTCGTCCATTGTTTCTCTCATCAATCTAGAAACTCTGCGGTTAGACTTATTAATATAATTAATAATGCAACTGCAGAAGGCATATGCATCCATGATATACTGAATATCCATATTTGCTCTATTCATGCGCAATATTTGGGAGTTAAAGGCATTTAACATTCTGTCGTGATAATTTCGTTTCAGAAAAATTGTGGGCTACATTGAGATTTTCATTTTGATCCATTTTTAACATCATGCTGAAACCATTAGAAGTTTCATGGAGAAGAGCTCTTTTGCGAAAACAGAACTTTTTGTGAATACACTGTGTTGTAAAATACATACCATTCTTCTTTAAAGAATGATTTCAGATTATTGATAAAATTTCTTCCAAAAACGAAATTATATTTTTATTTATTGGTATATTTTCAGACAATGCTCTCGTGCTTTCGAGTTTTTGAACTCCAAAGAGTACTAACAAGCTTGAATGCAAACCACCTTGGACGAAAAAATGACCTTCAAAAACGTATTTTAGATTTATTACAAGTTAATTTTGCAGAAGTTGCATCAAAAGTTCGAGAATTATATAAATCCTGGTATATTATACACCAAATGCATTCAAGATGCATAATAACTAAGAAAAATTAAAATTTTCAGTTGTACAGACGGGAATACTTCAGATTACGGTCCTCCCGATCCTAAAAGAATGTTTCAACCACAAATTCAAATTCCAGATGTGCGCGCACCACTTGTTAGTAACAACCTTGTTGCAACATTTCCCGGTAATATGGGCACCGGCTATCCAATTCATCCAGATGTTCGGTTAAAAAAATTAGCATTCTATGATGTCTTGGCACCTTTACTACAACCATCAACATTAGTTCCTACTAATTCTCAACGGATGCAAGAAGCTAATTTTTGTTTTACATTAACACCACAGCAAGCAACAGAAATAGCTAGCAATCGAGATATAAGAAATGGAAATAAAATTGAACACATCATACAAGTTCAGTTAAGATTTTGTCTTTTGGAAACATCCTGTGAACAAGAAGATTGCTTTCCACCAAATATTATGGTTAAAGTGAATAATAAAGTTTGCTCGTTACCGGTAAGTTTAAAAATGTTTTTTTTTATCAAAGATATTAAAAAGATTTGTTTTTTTTTTGTACCTATAGAACCCAATACCAACTAATAGACCTAATGTGGAACCAAAACGACCACCAAGGCCTGTTAACGTTACAACGAATGTTAAACTTTCACCTACAGTCACAAATAATATAACAGTACAGTGGTGTCCAGATTTTACAAGAGGTTACGTTATTGCAGCATATCTTGTAAGAAAATTGACTTCAACTCAATTGCTTAATCGAATGAAGGCTAAAGGTATTAAGCCTGCCGATTATACAAGGGGTCTGAGTACGTATTAAATATTTTTGTTAATTTCATAACTTTGTAAAAACAAAAACATTTTTTTTTAGTTAAAGAAAAACTGAATGAAGATGCAGATTGTGAGATTGCTACTACAATGTTAAGGGTTTCTTTGTTATGTCCTTTGGGTAAAATGAGGATGACTATCCCATGTAGGTATGTAAGACCACCAATATTTTTATGATGTTATTAGGCGTAGAGAATAGATATATTGAGAAAAAAAAAAAAAAGAAAGCAAGGAAAATATAAAATTATATTAGGGTGTAATGGGTAACTAAACTCAGGTATTGGCACATTCGATTGGAGCTGAATTTGGGTACATGTACTCTATAGAGCCGACATGACAAGGTATCACCACATCGCAAATGAGCTTGAATAAACCATTTTGTCTATTGTAGCCAAGTTTGTGTGACCTGTTCTGTCGTTCTAAGAAAAAAGAGTGTATCAGCAAAATTACACTTTAAATTAGGAACAAGCCTGATCTATCCTAATAATAGAATGACTATAATTTTTTACCGGATAAATTGATTTTTGTTCAAGTAGGCCTTTTTGTAATTCTCCGTTATAAACGAAAAGCGAAAATTTATTTATTCTATCACACAGTCCCCTATTTAGAGCGGCAACATTTAAGTCTTGGTTTGACTATCAACAGGTCAAAAAACAACAGTGAGTGAGTTGAAAAACTCCATTCTCCTATTTTCATTTATTCTTCGAGTCGCTTAATTTTGTTGTTTGGGACCTGTTGATGAATCAAACCAAGACTTGTGAAGCTTTGCTGCCCTAAAAAAAAAGAATTCTCTGATAGAATAACAAATAATTTTTGCTTTTCTTTTGTACTAAAAAGGCCAATACCTAATAATAGAATTCGTACTTCAACTTTCTTAAAATAATTTCAATAAGCACAAAAGTCGTAACAGCATTCAAAAATATAAAAGAAATGTAGATTGAAATGAATATTGGTACCACCATTTATATTTAGTTTGAACCAGGACATACGTTTATGTCAGCAGACACGTTTCACCATCAAGTTGAAGAAAGTATACCATTTTGAGGATTTCAAACAATGCATTCAAAAAGCAATTACATCAAAGTACATGTACTGAGATGAAAATTGCTAATTGAAAGACCTTCCAACAAAAATTAAAAAGAAATTAGCCTACGCATCTTGAAGTACATGGCCCATAATGTATTCGAAAGAGAAAACAAGTTTTTGAAGTGTAATTCAATTCACTGATAAGTCCTTTACAAAATTGTTTCACAAATTTCTGTTCAAATCCAGACGCGGTATTATAAGACAGAAAAACTCGATTTTCTTGAAAGTGGGAAATGCTGATACGCCCATTTTCCTTAAGACAGCAGTGCTCCAGTATAGATAGGATAGACTTGTAATTAAATTTTACGGTCTGAAATATATTTTTTTTTTCAGAAATCCGACATTTCCAAACTTAGTAACGGAGCTTTGCACTTAGATTATATAACAAAAAGGATGGGCTATGAGCAAGAAAAACTTAGCATTTTTTTCATGTAATAGAATCGCATCCATGTGTTCGTTTTAATCATGGATGTAGTAAACTACCGATATTTTCAGAATGGGGACCTAATTCAGTGGTTGAAACTTTATTAAGTATTGAATGAATTCAATAGAAGAGATCCCATTATATCGCAAAATTTTTAAATTAATTTTTAAATTTATAATTTTATTATTTTTGGAATTTTTAAGAATTATCCTAGTGCCCCATTTCTGATTATATTTATGGCTGATGATGTATGGCTGACTACATATAAATAACCCTAATTCCGGGAACTAACAATGACAATGCGATTGTAAACAAACACCCCGGCATTGGAAATGTTCAATTTTATTGCCGCTGTGTGATATCCTTTTATCATATAAAGCTATATAATTAATTTCAGACGGCAAAACACTTTGAAGTTGTACTAAATTTTCGTGTTTTTTTAAGATTTTAGTGGTAACCCCCCTTAAGTATATCTAAATAACTTTTTATCACTTCTTTCAAGAAAAATCACAAAAAACCACCGCACTATTTTTCGTAAATTCAAATAAATTTAGAAATGTCAGAAATTTCGAATTGACAACAAATAAATAACCCAACGGCCCCCCCCCCCCCCACCCACCCCCCGTGTCAACAAAAAGAGACTGCTCATCACACGTACGCGAATTTTACACAGCATAGCCTAGCCTATCCTTTTTGCTCTATAATCTATCATGGGGTATCGATATCTAGATATTTCGAATATAAAACAAACGCACCTATTTTGACATTTCAATTCAGTTGACTGGTTTTTAAGCGTAACCAATTTGGAAATGGAAGTGACAAATATATTAGCTTTAATGCAAGCTAAACCAAAACAATTAATTGTAAATATGCGACAAATTAAAGTTTGGAACGAAAAAGAACAAATTGTGTTATCTTGCAGTCAGATTATGGTTGAGGTGCAAAATGAATCAGCTAGTGTGGTGTCTCAATTCAGAATTTTGTGTGAAACGAGGAAAAATGTGGTCGAATTTTTGTTTAAAAATAATAAAATTGTAATGGAATAATAATAAAGATCACTATCGTAGTTTCTTCATACTTCAATGTTGACAAAAAATGTTTGGTTCTTCTTCTTCTTTCTCGCTTTCTTGAGAAAGCACCAGACACATTTTTGCTTAATTTGACACCGATGATCAGGTTATACCCAGTAATTTTTGACGATATTGATATCTAGTCTATACCCACTGAGTTGATGCTATACATGCTGTATAAACGGGATATTTCGAGTATCTAGATATAAATACCCAATGTCTGTCATAAGCATTACTTACTGTTTTGGGCTACTCGGCATCGATGTAGTGAGTTCAATATTTTTAACCTATCAACCCAATTTGATTTCTTTTATATGCACTTCAAGGTCTCTTCTCTTCTCGATATAGTTAGATTTGTATGATACTCATTGATCTCGAGCGGTGTGGACTTAACCTATACTAGAAAACCTCATTCAGTCATGAATAAAATTCGAGTTTCATCATCTGCTTCTTCCGTAGGAGCGTGTACTGAATTCTAATTTTTAGTCTGGCACTCTTTGGGCAAGAAGATAGGACCTGGTTTCCTTGTGAGTATTATGCCTACGCCTTCATCTTGTAGGTGGTTATCAAAATGTAAATAGGATACTTCCTTCCGCAACATACCATCTGACTCTCACGTTGCCTGGTTCGATGGCCAATTCTAGGGTTGTGTTTCGCTATTTGCAGGAATATTTGTTTTATTATGATAGGGCATCAGGTCTGTCTCCAGAAGGAGTATATGCAGCCCTCCAGAATTAGTATATATAGCCCTCCAGGAGGAGTATATTTATCAATCTTGTTTCGGAATATCGGAATTGTTCTACTTGATAATAACTAAATAATTTAGTACATTTATGTTGTACTACTAATCATACAGAAGTTATCTAGCATCAAAATCTCATTAGATAATTATTAAATAGCATTGGTAAAAAATCAATATTTAATCTTTCTAGGGCTTCGACATGTTCACATTTGCAATGTTTTGATGCTTCCTTATATCTTCAAATGAATGAACGTAAGCCAACGTGGAATTGTCCTGTCTGTGATAAGCCTGCCACATATGATACTTTAGTTATCGATGGGTAAGCTAGCAAATTAAAAATATGTTAAAAAAATAAATACCGAAAATTAAATAATTTCTATATTTCATAGATATTTTCAAGAAGTTCTTGCTTCATCATTGCTGTCCCTTGATGACAATGAAATTCAATTGCACAATGATGGATCTTGGAGCACACATATTATGAGAAATGATACGCAGATGCTAGATACGCCTAGCAAAACAATTCAAAAAGTTGAAGTTATATCAGATGATCTAGGTAAGTTATTTATGTACTGTACAATTCTGTATTAATTAATTTTTATATTTTTAATTATGAAGAAGTTATAACGACAGAACCAGAACTCAAAATAACTACAAAACCAGCTGCTGCAACTCCTCTTTCCACTACTCCAATTCCAGCAGCAACTGCAAATAATGAACCTACGTCAACCACAAACAATGAAACGGTAAGTTCGAAATTATTTTTCATTATGCATATTCCATTGACTGCAAGTTTTTGTTTCCGTTTCGAAAATTAGGGGACCGAGTCTTCTGGTTTCTTTAGTAAGAAAAGATTTATAAATTCAATATACAATGTTGTGTAAAACAATAGAAATAGTTTCAAGAAAAAGAAGAATTTATGTTTTTTCCTTACTTTTAATTGACTTATAACAAAAAAAAAAAAAACAATGTGCTTTTATGCATTCATCAATCATCAACCAATAAATTGACATACTTCACAAAAAGAAAAACAAGATAACTGTAAAATAAATGAAAAATAGCAGGCTTCAATATTTTCAAGTGTAGTCTTTTTATTCACTGGACAAATTGCCATGAACTAGATAGACTATAATTAGATAAAATTTAAATTTACTTCCTTTAGGCATTTGACATAGTACATATTTTGAAATTTACCTGTGGGCTTATGTTTGTGTACCTTGTTTGAAAAACCAGAGTCTCTGGGATGTTTGGGAAACGCTAAAGTCTAGATTCTTTTTTTGCCTTGTGGGGTTATCTGATGAAAATCTCAATTTTGAGCCAAGTACACGTTATACCAAATTGGCATAATGGCTAAGTTTAAAAATGGAATGATCGGAGTTGTTCGATACAAAGTATAACTTTATGTTTTTAAAGTCTATTATGCCCCTTGAGTGAAATGAAAAACTGCATACAAATATGCTGTAGCGAACAAATTTTTCTTCCAAGTGTTTACGGTACCGATACGAAAAATGTACTTTCTAGGATTAGCCTGATTTAAAAAAATATAACATAGCTTTATTAGAACAAATTTACGAAAGTTATTGAATTTTCCGGAAAATTAACAACACAAATGTTTTGAAACATCATTTCCGAAAATTTTTTCCACTCGCTACTTGTTTTTCCAAAACATCAAAGAATAAGAAAACATATTGTACGGCAATTTGTCATAACTTTTTTTTTGTTTTTTTTTTTTTTTTTGAAAGCGTTAGACTGTAGAATCTGTTTAAAATGCAATACTAGTTGTTCTATTAAAGCTATGTCGGCAATCCGGTAGGTAAGAATTTTGCTTTATATACTGATGAAATTATTCTTTTCGTTTCTGGTTTTGTTACGATTCCACTTGTAAATATGGATACCAAGCAAAATTGCATTTGGCTCGTGGTGCTAACTAAGACTAATGAGAAAAATTGTGATATAAAGGTCGTCCCAGACTAATATGATTATATTTTGCCAAATGATTCCTCGTCAACAAGTAAATTTTTTTATTGTAGTAGGGGTGGGGGGACCGAAATATCACCCTACCGAGTTACAGTTTAAGATAGCATTATATGTAGAACTTTAAGATCTTTCCTATAAATGGTAACCCACCCTCGTACTCCTTCCCACCCCAGAGTTATGACGCTTTAAATTCAAAATTTCGGTTTTTAAATTGAGTTTTTTTTTATTTTTCCGTTATAGTTTTAAAAATACCCTCACTAACATACATTTTTGTTACAAAATTTTGAAAGCCCAGAGTCTCGTCTTTAATTTAACCTATTATACTTATGTTCTTTCTGTATCGGTTAAGGAGTTATTAGCTCTTAACCTATTCAGGTCACAGATAATTTGTTCCCTTACTAATTGAAAATACGTCATTTAAAAAAATATCATCTAATTTCGGTATGACCTGAATAGGTTAAGAGCTAATAACTCTTTAACCGTCGCAGATAAAACATAAGTGTAATAGGTTAAATTAATGAGGAGATCCTGGGCGGCTTTCGAAATTTTTTAACAAAAATGTATATTAGTGGGGGATTTAAAAAAAAATTGAAACCCGAAATTTTGAATTTGAAGCTTATAACTCTGGAGTGAGGAGATGTACGGAGGTGGTGTAGCATTCATAGGAAAGACCCCAAGGTTCTGCATACAATGCCGTCTTGAAATAGACCGTATATCCTGTACTTTTCAAGATATCGGATGTTTAATGAAAAAAGACGATATTTTACTTATCACCCTGTAACTCGGTAACATTTTGATCCCCTGCTTCCATAAATTTTTTTTTGTTTGGACGAGAGGAATTATTTGGCAAAATGTAGTCATCTAATCTGGGACATCCTGTATATGTAGTTCGAATCTCTATATATAACTTGTATGTACATATTCAAATATTGCACCCAGGAAATGTGGGTCTGCAGAGGGGTTTTCAAACCAAGTTAGTTTGAGTAGTCTTTTAAAATAAGATCTGTTCTTCGCTCAACAATTTTAACTCTACTCCAGGATCTTCCAGTAGCTTTGGCCTCTACTTGTGCGGGTCTTCTACACTAAATATTGGCTACCGAAACACTGGCTTGGTTGCGGATTTCAATCTAGGAATTGCTTGGCAATACTGATTGTTTCTCGCCGCCGTTGAATATCGCTACTAATTTTTTTTTCATCGATCTATTCAATCTGTCCAGAAAGTTTTTACAAATATTTACAAGTTCCACTTTTCAAACCATAGTAACGCTATATGTCCAGCAAAAGTATCTGTATGTACATGCATTACATGGGCTCGTTTTCTGTGATTTTTACATGGTGATTTATTTATTCTGCTCTTATTTACATATGACCTAGGACATTTGACATATCTTTGTATATTTACTATAATTTTTAGTATTGGATATGTTTTATTTAAGAAAATACTCATCGATTATTAGTTTATTATTATTATTAGGTCTTAGCTAACAAAAACTTGCACAATGGCAATTTCTTTAATATAAATAAATCAATCTAAACTTGTAACTTTATTTTATCCCACGAAAACTTACAGGTTGATCTCACGGTAAGCGATTCAGATGACGATCTACCGCTCAAGCGAACAACAAAGTCAAATAACACAAATGGAAATGGTCAGAAATTGTTACCAACAACAGCGAAAATGAAGCCAAACGGTACGTTGGATTTAAATTTGTTATCCATGTACTGATATTAATTTTATTTTATATTTTTACATTAAGAAATATTTTCACTCTAATTTCTTATGATTATTTTTTATGGTTTCGTTGAGATTTTTTTTTCTTTGGCTATATGCAGGCTAAAATAGGTTCAAATTTTACTATTGGTATTTTAGTTTTTTTATTGTTGTACCGCCATTCATGAAAAGTACAATTGAGCTGAAGAAAAACTATTTGTAAGCATTAGGATATACTGTGATGCTCGACATATTAATGGACCGCGCAACTAAAGGTTGTTTTTTTTTTACATATTGTATCACTTTAGAGCTTACACTTGTTGCACATCGAGTATATATTCTGGATAGGTTTCGTTTCATGCATCTAACTTTGGGTCGGCCACGGAAAAATTCCTACTTTAAGAAATTAAACATTTAGCTTTGTACCAGTGGCGTTTTTGACTGAAATTTCCTGAACTGATTCCAATTCGAGTAAAAGAGGCATTAAATTCTAGCAGAAAAAATGAAATGAAATATTCCAATAACATTCGTAGTTTCCAATGAAAAGTTAAATGCTTTGATGGTGTAATGCATAAGATAATCAATTAGGTCATTGTTCTGGATTTGAGCCTTCCACTACAATGCGCGAGGCATTCTTCTAACAATAGAGATTAATTAGTCGAAAGACAACTGTAATGTGCAGTAGTCTAGTAGTAGTAGTAATAGGTAAAATAGAAACAGAGGGATTTAAAGGAGTTGAAAGAAAGTGAAACAAGGTTATATGCGAATAATTAATAGTTTAGTCTATCTGACATTTGAAATGTTTGTTTAATCTTTTGACATGTACAATTGAACTTATATCACAGTTCGTTTTTAATAAATAAATAATTGAATAAAAAAAAAGCCTTTTTCCCCTTTTTTTCTCCTTCACTTCAAATCACTTCTCAAGTCTTCTGGTTAGTTAGTTGGCTTATTACTTTAAAAACTTTTTAAACGTGAATATATTATTAGTTATTACATTATCTATTAACTACTTTTAAGCGTTTTAGTTAAATTCATCTTATTAATTAAATAGATAGACTACACAATAGTTTTTATACCTTAAACATAAGATTATTATGCGCCGTTCACCATGTAGTTTATAACAATTTTCAACGTGAAGAAATAACTCGTCAAATGCAGAGCATGTCTGCCCAAAGATGATTAACTTATCGCTCGTCTATCAAACAGTCATTTAACATTCTTCTCATACTTCAGGTTCATTCTTATCTAAATGCATGTGTCATGATTAAATTGTAGCTTCGAGCTCGGTTGCGACTGTAACTAAAATTGAACTTTGCTCAAAGTGCAAAGTTGGTGTCGGCTGTGGCCAGCTTGAGTTTATTTATATCTGTCAAATTAACCGGCACTTCTAGTTATTCTCATCCTCCCCGTGATTCATATTCTTACTATTCGCAAGAATCAAATTCTTATTTCTAAAGCAATAGAATTCAGGGCGTATTCATCATGCAGGGTATTGCTGATCTCAACTAAATTCATTTGCACGATAAAAAAGGATAAGAAACTATAAATATATATATTATAATTTAAATTAGTTGAGATCAACAATGCCCAGCATATTGAATACGACCTTGTAAAAGGACGAAAATTGTAAAAAAACGGTAAAAACAAAAAGGAAAACCTGTTACATTAGAATTTATTCAGAGCTTTATGCAGAGCTTGATGGCGTTTGATTACTGGATACTCGTGGAATTTTTCTTTTATTTAATCTGTCTGCTGCATGTAGGAAATGTTATTGGATGACATGATCAATGTTCTGTTCGCTACAAGGGGTAAATATTTGAAGACAGGCGTCTGTAAAAATTTGAAATAAAGTTAGACATTTGTTATAATAAAAGTCTCGGTTAGTTATGTACTTTGTTACATTGTTGAGTTTTTATAAGAGGTTTGTTCTCAGTATTTCCTTTTATTGATATATTTGATAAGATCAGTAATAATTACAAATAATGCAAATAATGCTATATATAATAATTCTGATTACAGAAAATACAGAGTTATTTTTTAAAACTTGATTTATTTTCGTACTTTTTAATAAGCCAATGAAAAAAAATACTTCGTTGCCCTTGGTTTCATTTCAAGTATATTGCATCGATAATTCGTCTGACATAAACTTTTTCAAGTTGTAGCGTAACAGATCAGCTGCTGTTTCCCTCCCACACCACGTAAATAAATGTTTCTGCATTTTTTTTAAAAGTTTTATATGTATAATTTCATGCTGAAAATTAAAATGGAAGATATTTGCTACTTACAAGTTGAGGGTTTTACAATTGTTTAATAACACTTTATCAAATTCTGATAATGCGGTCGGTGTGTTAATTGGAAGTTCCGGCAAAAGTTTTTCTTCGTCCAAAAGTATCGAATTTCAAGAAGCCACCTTTTGTTTTCTCTGATCTCCACTGTAAGAGTGACAACTTCCTGGATTAATCTTAATATTATCATTTGATTTTTTTTCCTGTTGGCCTTCTATTTTGTTTTTTTTTATCATACCCTGGTTACTCTCCTTCTCATTTTTCACGTTATATCGCAGCTCACGGAGTTTATTCAACAATTCTTGAATGTAGTTGGTTTCAGCCCACGATTGAGTGGCTGGTTGTTGAAGTCGAAAGTTCGGGGTATGTGTTTTGGGATGAATCAAGTACAAGTACCACATTACTCAAATCGGCACTTGCATCACATCGCTTGTACTGCTATATTGATGTTACTGGTGGTTTACAGTAAACAATTAATGTAATGAAAATTTATCTTTAGAAATAAGGATTGATAGAAACCTGGATTAATTTTCAGGAATTCGATATAGCCAAAAATATTATCTTTTGTTTGAGGTATTACTAAGCTGTCCTCTGTTTCTTCAGGTGATTAACTATGTTGCAGTTCAGTTAGTTTCTTTCTTGTTATACTTGTATTATTAGTTAGTATTGCTCATATAATCGTAACAATCAGCCCTTTAATTTGTTATAATATTAGTAAAACAAAATTGTTGTGTGTCATATTTGACCTTTATGCTCTTTATGCAAAGTACCAAGTTAATTTATATTGCTTTCGGTTGTGCGCTTTTTTCGTGATTAATTCACATGTGCACTTTAATTGGTTCTATAGAGTCCGCATTTCAAGCATTGGAGCATGTTTTGTTTAACTTAAACCTCTTTATATCATTGCTGCTGTGAGATTCCTGGTGGTTTTCGACCTTTTTTTTGAGAGTAGAATATAAGATAAAAGAAAATTGTAAGATTGTAAGATAATCGTGTAATTCACAAAATTATTTTTTCTAAAGGTTTTATCCGTAATAATTTACGTTATTAATAGGACGACATACAACTATTGTTTTTTATACTAGCTATGTTCTTTGGTGTCGGCAGAGCAGAGCAGAACAAAAGAAACAAAAACAAAAGAACGCCTTATACATTTTCATAGAAGATTTTTTTTTGATAAGATTGTTGTTTTATTTCCGTACTTCTATTTTTGTTTCCAGTTATTACAGATTTGACTACACGGTCAAAAATCTAAATTCTACAATTTAAATTTTCTTTGAATTGCTTTGTTCTAAATTTTCACCCAAAATATAATAATTATCTGTTACAAAATACATACATATATGTATGTATATTCTTAATCAAACCAAACTTCAACGATTTTCCTTCTTTTTGCATAAGTGTATTGCTTAGGAGTATTGCATTAAAGAATTATAAATAATTAGGATGAAATTGATTGGGAAATATTACAGTCGAGAAGAAAAATTGATTGAAAATTAGCACAAAATAGATTACAAAAATATTACTCAGTTTCCATGGCCAAAAGCGATCTAAACCTATCTAACGGTATCTATGTACGAACGCGGCATTCTGCCCATTTAACCTTCATTCAATATACCTTAGCTAATCCATAGTTATGCCGGCAATATTTCCGATTTAAGTACAAATCTTTTAGTCGTACTTAAATTGAAAACATTCTTCGATTGTAAAACACCTTTTTAATGCCTTTGAGATACCGCTTTTATTGCTCATAGAAAATGGAAGACACTACCAGACGTTGCCTGTCTTAACATTCTAATATCCTACCTTTGTTGAGGGAACTTTCCCAACATTTGTTCCTAAAATTGAAACGTAATATCAAACCTAGCCTTGATCAATATGCTCGAATGATATTTGCCATATGAGCTAGTGAGAATCATAGTGGAGTAAGTCAATAATTTTCGAGACTAAATTCTTACTTTTTATCCACTACGCGCAAAGCGCGATCATGAAATAAGTCAGAATTTACAGTTACAACTACTGATGGCGGTGTTTCATTGTCATTTTCAACAAAAGATGTGCATACTTTTTTATGGGTCGAGATACAAAACATCAATTTTCTCTAAACTATGGAAGCTTGACTTCTCATCGGCTCATATGTGTACGCTACAGCTCGGCCAACCTGTTTGTCACTGTCCTCAGTGACGCAAGGCCAGCCCTCACATTAAAACGAGAAATTGACATACAGAGTCAGGTAAGTTACTATTTTTGAGACTCGGTCCCAGATAATGGTAGCTCCAATTTCGATACTCAGTACCAGCTGATGTAAGTTGCAATTTCGACACTCAGTCCCACTTGATGTTGCAATTTCGACACGCAGTCCAACCTATCCGATTATTTTGCGGTATATCTTAGTTTCGTTTAAAAAAAAAAAAAAAAAAAAACTGTTCCACCTCCAGTAGAATATACAGATTTTTCGCCGTAAATTCTTAAAGGGATAGAATGCAAACATGATGTCACAACTCTCACTTCATGTCATATGCCCAATTTCCATTTCCTTCGGTAAATCAAAGAAGAATGCGGGAAAACAAATGGAAATCAATCAAAATAATGACACAAAGTCAAGATTACCTCCGTAATATTGATTTGTTTTTACAATAGGGTAGGTGTGCCGTCTGTTAAGAAATTAAAGCCCTTCATTGTACTGTTAGCCAAAGGAGATGCATTAGCATAGTGTCCAGATTCAGTACACCCGAAAAACTACCGTATTATGTTGATTACCTTGGTTCTCTCTCCACTCTTCACTTTTGATAGGTGTATTTTATTCTGCTTCGAGGATCGTATATGTATTAGTATTAGACTAAAATCATATTTTGTTTGTTCCGCCAAATGTTCTGCGCTCCTGCAACATCATTCCTTTGAGCCATTTAATTTTTCACAAAAGATCAGGTAAATTTTCGCATTCGGATCCCATAAGAATGCTACTAAGATCTTGATTTGTTAGCCCATCAATTATGTGATTAATTATAGTGATGCCATTTAAATTTCTCTTTCTACCCAAAGCAACTACAGTAAGGTGCAAAACTGAACCAATGTTGCTTTACTAAGGCGTGATTTTATCTTCATTTCCAAAGTTTAAACTGCAGTTAAATTTTACATTTTTTTTATTTAACTCACATAATCTGCACTTACAATAAAAACTAAAAGTAACAAACAAAACAAACATTTTATAGTGAAAATTCAAAGTTAAAGACTGACTCGGTATTGCACCAGAAATGAGAAAAAGAAAACTAGTTCATTAAAACAAAATATCAATATTTAGTCCATAGCCCTTTTGCATCTCTAACTGCCTTAATACGTCTGGGGATGCTTTCAACAAGTTTTTCGCAATAACTTAAGGGGATTTTATCCCATTGTTCCTTAACCCTTTCCCAGAGAACCGTGAGGGAAGACGGGGGTGAATTATATTCCTTATATAATGCCGATTTCAAATATGCCTACAAGTTCTCGTTCGGATTCAGATCAGGGCTCTGGGCAGGCCAATCTAACACCGAGTACGGCTGCTCCTGTAGCCAACGTTGAACCGTTTTTGCTGTGTGTTTTGGATCGCGGTCTTGTTGGAAAACTGTTTCCTCGGGAGATATGGGCATTTTAGCAATTATATTCGGGAGATGCTGGTTCAGTATGTTTCTATACATATACTGGTCCATATTACCTTCAATTAAGTGAAGTTCACCAACACCATAGCCACTCATACAGCCCCATAACATTATGCCACCACCACCGTGTTTTACGGTTTGCTTCACGTGCTTTGGTTTTAAGGTCTCCCCTTGCCGTTTCCATGCCCAAGAGCGTCCATCAGTGCAATACCTATTAATTTTTGTCTCGTCTGACCATATGACATTTTTCCACTGAAAGTGTGACCATTGCTCATATTTCTTAACGAACGACAATCTTGCCTTAACGTTTTTCCTTGAAATCGCAGGTTTCTTTTTCTTTTCTATGGCAACTACATTCAGCTTATGAAGAGTTCGATTAGCTGTCCATCTGCTTATGCGTTTCCCTGTAGACTTTTCTAATTCTTTTGCAGCTTCTGATGCTGAAGAAACAGCTTCACTCATCACATAACGTACAAGACAACGTTCATCTTGGTCGGAGAGAACCTTAGGCCGGCCACCTAAACACTTTGGGACATCAGCAAAGTTTTTTTTTTTAACCGACTAACACTTGATTGACTCACACCACACTTTTGAGCAATAAAGCGGGTAGATTTCCCTTCTTGCAGTAATTTGGAAATTTCTTCCTGCACATTTTTTGATAGAGATTTCATTCTTAATCTAAAATAAAATATTTGAGCAAAACAAAATTAATTCAAATAAATATTTTGCTTACAATGGACAACTAAGCGCACTTTAGAAACAAAACTTTTCTAAAAATATCTTCAGTAACTGTAAGCCACGAAAAAGACACTATCTATGACTGCAGACGCATTAACCAAATGTTGGTGCAAAACTGAGTCACTACAGAGAGTACAATTTCTTGGAAACCAAATGCGCTTTACTTAAAATAACAGTTTCCGTGAATTACTTATAATATTATGAATCACGTATGAGATATATCATTTTGCTTCAGTTGGTTTTATGTGCTTATAAAATAAAATAAAATTTATTTTCCGGCATTGGTTCAGTTTTGCACCTTACTGTATATCGTAAAAGTAGTCTTCTATATTTTCTTCATCTTGCTTCTTCTTTGTCATAATTTCGTACAGAACATTGCCATCATCTCTTTCAGTGGGAAAGATCTGCCTGAGTTCATCCTTAAAAAAAGCCCAGCTCTTATTGGAGCCTTATCGAACCAGCGCCAAGCAAGTTTTCGTCCTCAGTCCCCCAATACACCAGTTTCAGCCCATCAACATTTTTAATCCAAAATGCTATATGAGATAGAGAAGGGTTAAGCTCTGCTGAAATAAGCTAAATTTTCGTGAAAGCCAACTTTTAAACTTCTTCGTGTGTTACTTATTTCACTGTGTTCACTTGAAAACTAATTTCCCATTCAATAAAATTTATTTTTCTCTCTGCAATAAATCTACTTCCCAATTAAGGAGCTCTAATTGACTTAAGTTTTCACGTACCTTTTCGGGAGCGCCTACAACAGAATTTCCTGGTAACTGATCCATTTCGAAATCCTCCCGACTTACTGGCTGGTTGTCAAACTGAGTCACAATACTGTCGTCTCCAGTCACAGACATACTATCTTTTTTCTTCTTTATACGTAAAGCACTTTGATATCACTACAGGTCTATGTATTGCCACAAGAAAAAGTTTCTGTTTTGCTCTATATTTTTTAGTTCACAGTTGTTTTAAATCAATCATTGACCATTATCAGTCTACAGTATATACAGGGTGAACGGAAAGTTCCTTTATATTAATATTATTTAATTTAGAAAACGGAGTAATGTTGGAATTATCCGTCGTTTTCTAGATGGATGCTGGTAATAATTTAGGTTCGCCGTACGAAATTATAACAGGATCGCCGTGTGATGTTGATGATCGGGTTCTCTTCAGCTATCGCTAATCGTGTGGCAAAATACCTTGATTAATCTCTTGTCGAGATTTCAAACTCAGCCGTTATTTGTATTTAATGTATGGCGTTCAAAGACAGCCTTAGTACTTTGAATGCAGGTGAGATAAACTCAGTCGATATTTGTATTTAATGTATGGCGCCAAAGACAGCCTAAGTGATTTAAAGAAAGCGGGTTAAGTCAATGTTGCCGATAAATGAAAACTCCTTAGTTCCAAGCGTAAGACACTACTGCCGCTATCACACACCAAGAACAAAATTCGTGCCTGACAAACGAAACGTCGCACACATCCCCGAAAGGATTGCCTCACATCCTTACCTTGTAGATTTTGTGAGGACTCCATGAATAGTCCTCATGTGCCATTCTCCGACCTCCCTGTGACATTGCGGGCACTGATATTGGCAATGCCCCTATAAAGTCTGAAATGCAGTGGAGTACCGGTCATATGCAACCTTCATCGTAAGAGGGATCCGGGAAAGAGGAAGCAACAAAATCTCAGCGCTTCATTACATTATAAATATTGCTTTATTCTTGCCCTATAGATAAATTTATACGTTATCCTATTCTACATGGACCGTTTAAACTACTGGTTAGGGAAGGAAGTCCCTCTAACAAATATTAGTGCCTTCAACAATATTCGATTGCATGTAAGTAACAAAGTAAAAAAAAAAAAATTAAAATTGTCTAGAGGATTACAAGACAAAAAAAATCTGACTTATAATTAATTGTGAATCAAAAATTACATCACTCAGAGCGGTGACTGCTCTTAAATCTATTTATACCGTGATAATTAGTAGGTAGAAATGGAATTTTCCCTCCTTCCTTTTTATTTAAAAAAAAATTAAGCAAAAATATCTGACATTAATAAAAAGATTGTTCTATTACACAATGTTTCTTATCACGGATATATCAAACTATTTCCAAGAATAGGATCTGTAGAATGATCGAAATACGCTTATTTTAGGTCATGTGGACAAAATGTTCTTTTCTTTTTGTAAAAAAATCTGGCAAAAATATATAAAATTGATAAAATTGTTATGGTAGCATATTTGATTGAGGATTGAGGACGTGAAGTCCAACATGAGCTGACAGCTCAGTCCGTGATGGCTTATACATGCGGGTCGGTACGCTAGTTCGCCTCAGCCATTGGCGGAGGGTGGTTAAAACAAGATCCCGAGCAACCACGCCGGTAATAAAAAAAAAATATTATGCCTAGAAGAGAACACACACCCACCCACTCATTCATGGAGGGCCTTTGCTTGATCTTACCTGGAGATGATGATGAGAAGGACATGATGTTTCAGTCCGCCTATGCCGGATCCCAGCCTCCCTGTGACACCAGATAGCACATTTTTATGTGGAGTCCCTTCATTATCTACAAGAGAAAAGTAAAAAAACTCCGGGCAAAGGAGAGAGGCATGAGACGCTTCCTTTAACAACGACTCACAATTTATTTACGAGAATACATTTTTTTTTATTATAATTACCCCCGTAGCAGTTACTCTATAATACTGATGTCGCTTGACTGCGCCTCCAGGAATAAACCCAATGGGTCGTCTCCTTTCTTTCATAACTTGTCCGTGCAATAACGAATCATTAAAAAAATTAATTAATACGCATACTTAGACTCTAAAACGCCTTTTAGATTCCTGCAAGCTATTTTAATTAGCTTGAGTTGGACTATTCCCGTTGGGCTATACTTTACTGTAATCCTTTCCGACAACTCAACAATCTCAATCGCCTAACAATTTTAACCATTTGGTGACTAAGGGAAAAAAATTTTTGTTACAAACTCTTTATCTTAGTAATTCTCAAAAAATGTGAATGCACTAGTATTGCTCATTTGTTCACTTCTCGGACATAAAAGTCCGCCAACAATTTCTTCAACAAAAATCTCTCTTTCGATAATTCAAAAATATATATAAACGTATGAAGTATAACCAAAACAAATATCAGGGCATTTAGCATTCAATCATCCCTTAATGCACGAGTTCTTTTTAGCTTCCTTTCTTTTCTTACCTTTCTGTTTAGTGATTCCTTTAAGATTTTTCCTTCCCTACTGCATTACTTTCTAGCATCACTTTTTCTACTTTTAAAATTTTTCTTTTCCTCTTAACTATTCTTTGAGCACGTCTGTCTCGTGTCGTGGTTCATTACTTATAATGGCCGATCATTTTTCCACATCAACCTGTTTCCATCTCACTCGGTCCAATCATTTCATTCTTCCCCGTGGGCCATTTTGTCCCGCTGACAGGTATGCTCTGCTCTTTTGATTGCAGAAGTCAGGCAGGGGAGTAGCTATGTTGCTGATGCCATGTTTACATGCGACCATAACATAATGGATGTTCGACTACACGAAATATTTTGTCTCGAAAACCTATCCAACTGCTTCTACGTATAGTATAGGTATCATGAACGAAATACGCTTAAACGCCGGTTATGTTATGTTATATGGACAAAATTTGTCTTTGTAAAAAAAAATCAAGCAAAATTATATAAAATTGATAAAATATAAAAACAAAGGCAAATTTACTCTCGTTGCTGGGATTCCCACGAAGCGGCGCCTCCTTGCCACTAAATAAACGTTTAATTTTACCGTTCTGCTATATAAAAAGACTATAATTAAGTATATTATAACTATAACTATACTGCCGCCATGTCGAATATGTATAAAAATGAAGATGAAACCATTGGCGCGGAGATCATTCTGGGGGCTTCAATAACCCACGTAGGTAGTATGTACAGGATGTTGACGTTAAGCAAAACTACAGATATAAACTCTTTCTGATGAGGACTTAATGGGGAGCACACTTGCAAAGGTTTCTAAGATTACGGAAGATTACACGGTGCCCCTTCACTTCACCATGGGTACATTACTGTTACGTGAGCGAAATGACAAGAAATGTACTTCGTAAGATGTCGACTGAGTGTCTGCAGCATTTGTTGTATATGCCGAATGTTGTTGCAGAAGATTTTCTCGTGACGCGTCAAGGGATGATGAGATAGTTGTGCGCTGAGATGTGTGTCAAGTAAGATCTTAATCTAGGAAGTATTTTGAAAAAAAATGCTCAGGGGCACAATATCAAGAACTTATCCTGTGAGTTGTTGCGTTGCATCCATATGGATGCAGAAACTTGTGGGAGCACGACGTTGGTGTAAAACTTTATTTCATGAGGCGTGTCAGCGTTGAGCCGTCTAGGAAATATACTTTCGCCGAATTAAGCGGAAACTATGATCGATTCCAGCGCTATACTTTTCGATGCCATACATCAGACTCTTTTACATGCCGAACGGGCTGCTGTGTCGAACCCTCAGCGAGAGCAAAAATCCACGAAATAGCCGAATGTTTTTGAAAATACTCGTTTTCCTTAATTTCTGTGCGCATTGGTTGAACTCGGTGATTCATTGAATTCGTGCATGTTTTCTTTCGATTTTTGTCACTTTTGATGTTCCAATTTACCGTATTATTAATGCTATATCTTGTCTTTTTTCTAAGAACTCTTTTTCGCCTTTTCAAAAACATTCTTCTACTACCAATCTAGCTACTTCTTTTCCTCCCCTCGCACCACCGTTCCCCGTAGCTGGTAGTATAATGCACCGTGTCAGCTGCGACTATGGGACTCGCACACGAGGAAAAATTCACCACACAACTTTAAGGGGGGGTACCACTAAAATCTTAAAAAACACGAAAAGTTAGTACAACTTCGCGTCAAATTTGTGCGTATTATGGTGCTCAAAACTACACATAGTTAGAGAAAAAGCATAAACAGGTAATCGCGTGCCAAAAATAAAGATATCGGGATTTTATGTATATGTAAGTAGCTTTAGAAATATCTACAACTTATGAAATTTCTAGAGTTTTGGTACATAATAACGTAATAATGGTACATCAAATAGGTAAATTTGTACTTGAGTATGGAAGGTCTTGAGGTGGAAGAGGAAGTGGCGCAGACAAAACCAGTAAAAAGGTTTTGGTTACTAATATAACCTCGATTGAAAACTGCTATTTTCATGGAGAAATAATTACCAAAATTATGATATTATTGCAAAAAAAGTTCAATTTGTAACAAGAATCACACTCTTTTCTGTTTATTTTGAAATTGCTAAGTAAAATGATAAAGGAAATAAAGTCAATAATATTAACCACACAAACGGCAAAAATTTCTTGTTTTTATGTATTTAACATAAAATTTGGCGTTTTTAATTCATTTCATCACCGTCAGATGGAGAGATGTACTTTTGGAAGCTCTGCGGGTTGCAGCCTGCACTCTCAGAAAATGTTTTGCAATTTGAAAGCATTTATATGATAAAAGGCGTGTACAATGCACACGGATATCACAGGATCATATAGCTTTGCACATACTTAAAGTGATTATTTCAGTTATAAAATTGCATATTTTTGTGCGTTATGTTCCACTGAGCTTTTGAGAACAGAAATCGTGAGCTTTTTTTCTGTGGTAACCCCTGTTAACCATTTCTACCTTCCACACCACACTGTAATGAATGTATTTCCACTGTTAAGTTACGAGTAGTATTCAACGCATCAACTAAATCCATTAATGGAAGGTCAGCAAGGTGAGCAAATGTTAATATGTAGGGTCAACCATTTAGCCCAGTCGATGGGCAATCATCCTGAAATGGCGTTTATACCCAATAACGTAAATTGCAGATATCGAGAAGATGTACAGATTGATAAAAGTACATCCTGAACACACTAACTATCAGAGACTATTATGGAGAAGTTCACAGGGCGAACCCATAAAAGATCTCCTGACAGCCCGAGTCACCCCCACCTCCTTTTAACATTCGAATATAAGGGGTGTAGATTATGGCTGACCTATCGAAATGAAAACATCTAAGCTACGAAACGCCAAAATAACTAAGGCCTATTTATTTGCTATTTAACTGCTTTGAAGCGATTCATCAGCTGGAGAGGACTACAGACTACACACATTACAAGAATAAATTCCCACATACTCCCACTTAACCTTTGGTGGACTACGGGAGGAAAGAGTTAAAACTCACGTGAGAAAAATCCTTCAAAAGTAAATTTAAGTTCGAAAGTGGGACAAATTGGGAAATCTCTTTCGTAGGGTTGCCATACAATAATTTTGTTTTTCATTATGTACATATTTGGGTACTGCCATACAGAAGTTAGAGCTTTTCACTTTATTTAGCTTTTATGTTCATCTAGTAGGGTGTAATATTGGTCTTTTAGACCAATTGTAACTTCTTTTGTTTTTTTTTAATTTTTATATCCAAATTGATGCAGTACCATCATTAGAGGACTACCTGCTAATCGATGATGTGCCCGAACTGGAGTCTTTCAAGGACCGACTTTGGACCTTAACACCGCACCAAAACCTGCCCCGCCGAATTTAATCATCGAACCCATCCTATGGGAGCAAATACAGCACCAACCGATACCATGGTTAAAGGTGCTTTCAGCGAAAAAATGTTTCCGCGTCACTATAGAAGACGGAGCCACAATACGCTTTATAAAGCACGCCAATGGGAAAATCAGGGTGCGGCTGCAAATAAAATAACGTAAGTGCATTTATCTTTTATTAAGCTTCAAAGCTTACACTACAAAAATCAAAACTATTTCCTCCTTTTTTGAGGTGGGAGGATGTTTGGCCGCGGCAAAGATTCAGTCTGAAATTTAGAAAAAAACTGAAGTTACAAAAAAAAAAAAACAAGCAAACCGGTATATTCGCAGATCTCATGATCTAAGAATATAAATAAAATAAAACTCACCATAACAATTTGCTGCTATCAAGCCATAAACAGCAAGTCCATTTGTCATCAGTCATGACGACATACCTTCTCTCTTTCTATAAAGAGAAAATATATAAGAGGTCACGCGCGCAACAGATTTTCGACTTTTTTTTTGCTAAAGCTCTATTTACCTTGTACATTTTCCATGTTACAGCGCTTGAAATGGAAATCGGCATTGCGTTCTGAACAGTCAATCTAGACAGATCGGCAGTAGTGAAGCCTAATTAAGTCTTGGACACCGTAACTAGAAGCATTGATTCTAGTATACTTTATTAAGAACTTAATTTTGTTCAAGAAAGAATTTTTTGGAAAGAGTAATCTTTTTATTTATTTTATTAAGAACATTGATCTTAATATATCGCCCGAAAATACTAGAAGTATTGATTCTAAATAACACTAGGAGTAGTGAACCTAGTACACACTTCGTATATTTCCTGATAAATTTGCACTGTTGCCCCCCCCCCCCCCCCCCCCCCCCCCCCCAGCATATTATTAGTTGGAAAGCATTGACATCCAACATTTACACGGTGTCCCGTAAGCGTTGTGAAACAAAAATGCTATGAATAGGTCACACTTTGACAAGCAAAATAAAATTATGGTGCGGGGGGGATCTTTACGGTATCTAAAATAACGAGATTTAAAGGTATTTATGGGTATGTTTTCACAGATCACCCTGTAACTTCTCCACATTACACCCTATGAGGATGAAAATGAAATAACGGGGAAAGGGCACCTTTTGGGTTCTAAGTGCTATAGGTAATTTTAAAGTTAAGCTTTTGGTCTCCTTAAGTCCAAAAAATTGGTCTTGATGACGTGTTTTTTGATAAAAATAGAGTTAAATAAAAAAAAAACTTTGTTTCACACCGCATACTGAACAATCATCAAAGACAGATCGGTTCTCTGAGTCGAGCTTGGCCTTTGAAAATAAAGAAATTGGTTAATTAATTTAATTTATTTCAGTATTTAATCCTGCAGGGAAATTGATTCCTGTCCCTTTCCCATAGGCAGTATTGATGCCTATTGACATATAAAATAAAACACTGAACTGTCAAAACTAACATACATTTATTAATTACAGGTTAAAATACGAATTTGATCACTGGATTCGCTTTGGATTTTTATTTTATTGGAGTATTGGATCTTTGGATTAATTTTTGTTTTTATTTTATTATTTAGTATTATTTTTATTATTTAGTATTGTTTTATTATTTATTGTTTTGGATTTTCTTTTATCATTTTAAGTAAGCGCAATTTGTCACCATACAATAAAATTGAATTTTTTGACAATATATCACCTCACCGTCTTCTTCTTCTTTCTACCTCTTTTTGATCCGGTAACCTCAAAGTTTATGACTAGAACCTTATAGGACTAGCCACTGACCTTGCAATATCGTGGATCAAGTCGTTCAACTTTTAGTCCTCAGACACTACTCATTCCGTCGGAGTTATTACATTAAATTTATACTCGCCACTGAAAAGGAAGACTGATTTCCACTTATCAATGGACCAATTCAAATTGTGTTCTTGCAAAGTTCAACCTCTAAATTGGAATTAACGTAAAGCAGTAGATGATCGTAGTATTAAATTCACATTTTTTTGCAAGTGTTTCTTAGTTAGCATTGGTTTCTTGGCTGGTATGTATCTTTTTAATTTGCTCTTTAAAGCGAGCCTCAGAACTGTACTAGAAACTATGCTTAAATTGAACGTTTTTTACAGTTTCGTTTGATGTCACAAACGGTTCTATTTTAAATAGAGCATTAATTCTCCTGTCTGCCTGCATAATTTTTCACAGTCGTCAGCCCAAATGCAGTGTGTTAATATTTCGGGTGGCTTTATACTTCTTAATATGTCGTGAAATTATGAATTTATTAATATTATGTTTTTTTCGCGATTGTAATTTGCGAAGCTCCGCTACAATTTCTTCAAATATTTTTGACTTGAAACTATTGTGAAACTTATTATGTGTCATAATGAAAAAGAAAAATTCCACCGATCTTATGAAGAATAATAAGCAGAAATTACTAATACTGTTTTTAGCAATTCTCTTGCATAAAAAGATTCCGGTTAGCTGGATATGGTTATAAAGTTACTTTAGCTTTGCACGCTTCAAAATATTCAATATTCTTTATTCATTTTGTCTTTCTGATTGGTCTAAAAGTAATAACACTTCCTGTGGAAGGGGACCGTTTGTTTCCATGGTAATTTTCTTAAACTAAATATTAATGGGTCTGATAAAATTTGCAAGTTATGCAATACATCTGCATTTGTATTGATTCCGGAGTTTTTTCTGGAATGTCCTTCCCGATATCATTTCCAATCTTTCTCCCTAGCCTTTTGTACATCCTCGGAGAGCTGGCCAATGGGGAGAATAGAACTATCTATCACATCGACGTCATGTATAAGGATTTTGTGTGTATTAGCAGGCATGTAGAACCATTTATATAAATTGACAAACAATCTTGCTATATCTACACAGTAATTCCTGAACCTTTCTACGTTTGTTTTTAACCCTGTAGAAAGAGCTCTTAATATCATAGGAAATCGTGTTATCAGATCAATGTCAACAGCAGTTAATGAAGCAGATTTAACAGGATCATCAAACATTTTTTTTGCAGTATTTCCATCATTTTTATTTCCGCTTTCTTGTTTTGGAATATCAACTAATAAGCCCATTTCTGATCTCAAAATCTGCTGAAAATGTTTTTGTCTCCCGGTCAACCGTTGTCTTGCTTCCGAACCTCGAACCTGCCGGTTTTTATTTAAAATCTAGAAGATATATGAATAAGACACTCAAAGAACTTAATATGTGCATGTAGTGTAGAGAGACCAAATTTGAAAGATGTATTATCACACTCTCTTCTTCACATTGCATGTCGTTCATATCTTTAGGAGAAATTCTGTATATGTAATAGACCTGAGAAGAGGCATTTCCCATAACAGCATTATATTCTTTAACGTCCACCATTTTTTTCATGAGTTGATGTTTCACAAAAGAGTGATTTCCGTTGAGAGATATTTTTGTTGGTTGAAGGTTCGATATTTCAAATCAAATTCTTTGACAGTTTTCTCTGGGGTCTCCTAGGTGAAGTAGAAACGAAGTGGTCGCAAAATCGTGTTGCAGACGTTCTTGAATTCTGCCAACGATTTTTTTTCCATTTATTCCCGCCTCAAAATTTAATTATAGTGGGACAAGTGATGTATGCATCGGAGGTATCATTACTGTCGTCTTCATTCAAAAATCGCTGCTTATACCGTGAGTGAGCTCCACTTCCATTACACCCCCAATTTCCAAAGACATTCCATGGAATCACCTGATGCTATGTTTTGATTTGAAACTTCATGTTGTACTAACAAGTCGCTGACAGTCAAATCTAATAAGCTGTCGTATGTTGAATAATTATATGCTCCTCGTTCTTTTGCGCCATGTTTAAGAGATATACATACATATGTATATTGATACTTACTGAGTTCTAAGTCTACTAGCAGGGCTTTGGCTTCCTCTGAAGAATAAACATTAAACTCATTTTTATTTCCTGTAGTAACCCCTTTTAATTTTTTTCAGACTTCTAGGAGAACTCTTGGCAGTCTTTTTAATAACTTTAGCAACTGTCCTACTGCCTCTCGAACGATAACTTACTTGCGCGGCAAGTGCAAGTTTTTGTGGGTTATATTTAGAGATTATATCTCTTATTTTATTTTTCTTAGTCCTGTCCCTGCTTGAATCAACAAGTTTGCTAAGTCTTACTCGTGATGGTTGGGGGTAATGGCTTGGTTTTCAGTTCTGGTCGTAGTGAATTTCGGTAACATGTGCTCTTAAGATAACCAAATTGATTATTTTTTAATAAACGAAGTAAAAGTCCTGTTTGAACCCTTCCACTTAGCAGTTAGCTTAGACATAAATTGTTGGTGCTTTTTGCTTAATAAATCAATATTATTTGAGGATATATCCGTGATATTTTTTTTATGTAATAGTCTTAGTTTCTTCTAGTTTACTAGTTTAAAATAATATTTATTGCGTATAAGGTGAAATAACTCTTCTCGTAAAATAAAATGAAGCTCGCTCGAATTTCCACGATTACCTTAAAAAAAAAAAATAATAATAATATAGGCAATGTTTGGTGCGTGATTTTATTTATTTTTTTCTGCACAAGCAACGAACAAACTTTAAATTTTTGAGCTAAATCTAGCACGGATTTACACATATTAATTAAAAAAACACTTTGTTTCCATTGTTCATGAATATTTTATTTCAAAAGAACATTGCTGCTTTTAATTTTCCTTCCTTTCAGAAGTGGCAAGTCAAGTCTTCGACAAATGACAGTATTAATCTAGTATTGCCAGATAGGCATTTTTTGACTATAATGAAATTTCCTTTAAGCCTAGTACACTGATGAAACGCAATTCCGTTTACGTTTTTAACCATTCGTATTAAAGTGTGATGGGCTGGACAAATCCCATAGCATATCTTTTTTCTTCACTTCTGCTGCTAGAATGTACCTCTCTTTTGTGCTGAGAGCACTTTTATTTTTTGTCGTCCCAGACTAAAATGGTTTCTCGATATTGTTAATGTTTTGATTTCCATATATTTTACTTAAATTGTTTTGGACTTGTCCTACACTTAAATTATTTGCGTAATTATCCTCATCACACTATTCATATTCTAAGTAAAATTCGTCCTTATTCATTGTCGAATTACTTTCGACTATCAATTTTACTGACGATGATCAAATTAGATGACAGCCAAGTTCAATTAGAATTGTCAAAATTTCTAAAAGGAATAAATGATCAAACATATATTTCGTTTGGGAACAATTTCTCCACTTGACGTGTCTGCTATCTACATTAAATTACCAAAAAAAAAAACAATTTTACTTTTTGACTCCGTTTCATCACCGTACTAATCCTAAGCCTGGTACGGCTACACAATATTGGTAACATTTTATTTCCCTACACATGCATGTTCAAATATGCGACATTAATGTGGTGAACTAGTACATTTTGATTATTCTATTCTGATGTATGGGGAACGAAATCCGAACAAAATTTAAGAGGGCAGGAAATGAAAATGCGTTCGATAAAATATGCCATTATTTTTTTCCAATCTTCCAAATGTGTAGTATTGTAACAATCTTTACAGAAAAATATAATTATATTGGGGACGCTGACTCACCACTACTAAGTAATGGATATCCCCTTTCGCTCAGTAATAACGCTGTTTGGTTCACATATGTATACCCAAGGAAAAACTTCACTTTTTTTAAACAAAATTCTGCAAGTCTTTATTTTAAATATTTTTTATTTAAAAAATTTTTTGTCCACTTTTTTTGTCCTTTGCCCCTATGGAAGACTGCTCCCTTGTTTCGGTTGGCATTATTTATAGCAAATCTTCTGACAAACTTGGCAATGTTTCTGTAGGTTGTTGCTTGAGATGACGTGGCTTAGTTGGGCTTTGAATTCCTGGGCGATGTTCGCTTGGCCTCGGTTGGAAGTTAAAGCTAGTTGTCCCTTTTATGTAGCCTTTTGACGTTGGGCGCAGGTGGTTTTGCTTCAAAAGGTTTGTAAATATCATTTATTGGCAAAACTTAATGTGATGAAAAGAAATGGAACTTAGATGAACCCGACGGATTTAATTCTTACTGGCGCGATCTGAGTAAGGAACGCATGTATTTCTCGAAGAGGAAATTTGGTGACGATTCTGCAGCAGGGTGTTTAGATATAAAATTTATTTCATCACGGATAAACAGTAGAATTACATTCAAGTAATCAAAAACAGTTTAATGCCATTTCTGGCTGAACATGTCGAAAAAATCTGGATTTTCCAACAAGATAATGTCAGAATTTATACCAGTTATAAAACAATGGGTTGGATGGAGACAAATTCCATTTGGGGTGATGGACTGGCGGGCATGTTCACCCGATCTGAATTCAATTGAAAATATTTGGGGAGTTCTTGTCAGTATATGCTGAAAATCGCTAGTATGAATCAATGCCGGAATTGAAAACTGCAATTCTTGATGAATGGCGGAAACTTGACCTTGAATTTTTAAATAAATTAATCCAGTCCATGGAAAAAAAGTATTTTTGAAATCATAAAATCAAAAGGAGATCCGTCCTAGTAATAATTAAGTTTTGTATAAAATTTTTTATTTTAAATTTATATGAAATAAACACTTTATTTTGTTGGATACTTATCTGGGTTATAAATATGAAACTAGCAAATATGATCTATCAGCAGCAACTGTTACAAAAATAACGACCCCTTGCAATAATTTCAGCTCCAGGCTTTCTACATTTAGTAGAATTTTTATCTGTTGGATGACAAGAGAACATTTATTGTTGATAATAGATTATGAAAAGATTTCTATATTTATAATTGCCATCGAACTTTGGTATGGCAATGGGTGGAAGTTTGATTTTTGTTATTGACTGTGCTGAACTTGAGAAAATAGTTCGGCTAGATGCTGTCTCATTACTGCATTTTTTTAACCCTTTATTAAGATCTGTGTAATTCGAAATATTGTTCTTCGGTGGCTTCATATATCTCTTCATAGTTATAGTCGTTCTCTTCTGACTCTTGGGTTCCCCAAATGTTTGCATGATTTTTTGATAACGCATCCCGTAATTTGTTTAGAAAGGTGAGACGAGCTATGAAGTAGCCTTGATTTCGTCCAGCTTTGCCAGCTATTTTGTGGTTTACAGTTGCCTTGAAAATTTGTTCTTTCAATGCAAATTGCCTTTGTATTGATCTTTCGAGGGAGAACATTTTTAATTGCGGGACCATGAGCGATTTGCAGAAAGGTGATGGTACCAGTTTTAAAAATTCTTAACATTTTTTATATTAAATATGTCTTCGAAATTCAATCGAAATTCAAAATATCCCGTTTTATCCAAAATCCGCCAAAATTAACTTCAGTTTTGAAAGTTGACAAGTGTGTGCCTGATAGTGTTTTCATTTTATTCATTTTTCATCGTTGGTTTTTATCTTGCCACGAAGGAGCTACTGGAAATCTTGAATTCGGAGTCATTAGATTCTGTGGATGGCAGGTATTTCACCTATTCCATCAAACTTCTGGCTCCTCTAAAACCACCCAAGCCAGTGAGTCCACTGCCTCCAGCGCCAAAAAAGGAACACACACTCCGGACCGCAATTGTGCGACCACTACCACATGAAGTTTTGTCAATAAATGTTATTTACAAACGTTTTGAAGCAAAACCACCTTCGCCCAACGTCAAAATGCTACATAAAAGGGACAACTAAGTTCAACTTCTAACCGAGGACATTCAAGTCCCAACTAAGTCACGTCGTCTCACGCAGCAACCTATAGCAATATTGCTAAGTTTCTCAGGAAATAATGCCAAACGAAACAAGGGAAGCAGCTTTTTCACAAATTTCCATAGAGGCAAGTGACAAAAATTAGAGGCATGAATCTACAGGAATACCAGCGGATATTAAAAACCTACTAAGTGCCAGCCCTTACATTGTCCAACTATTGGAATCGTCAGTGATCCCGTGGGATGGAATCCGCAAAGCAAAGACCTATTTCCGATTCACCCTCGCTAGCGGCATAAGAATCAAAATGAAAAGACGAAAAGAAGTACTCCACTTTTTTAAACAAAATTAAAATGAAAAGACGATAAGAAGACCTATACTGTTTTAAACAAAATTCTGTAAGTCTTTATTTTTATTTTTTTTTATTTAAAGAGTATTTTGCCCACTTTTTTTGTTTTTCGGTGATGGAGGAGGTTTGGGTCACATGCAATATCCATTAAATACAAAAAAAAATTAAAAAGTGACAATACTTATCTATCCTCAATCCATACATTATGTTATCTGAAATAAATAAAGAACACGTTAAGTAATACATAAAAAACATAAAATATCACAAACTTACTAAAAATCCCTCGTATACTCCAATGTTTATACATTTAATTGTCATCAAATGACATCACACCAGCCAGCTGTTTGCACTCGCAATCACAATCAAAATCGAATGAGTGAAACGAGCTTTGCTGAAATGTAACATCATGTGAAAAAGGGAACATTAAAGGAGACGGCAGACGCCAGACTATTGCAGTAATAGGAACAATTTTCTCCAGGAAGGTTGTATACAGCGTGTGGAATCTGCAGTGCCGTCGGCCGCCGACCACTTTCTTGAATTAATTCAATTACGACGGCGAAGGAGGCCGACGGCAGCTACAGATTCCTATGTAATATACGCCCCATAAAACGTTTCTGTAGAAAATTGTTCCTATTACTGCAACAGTCTGCCGTCCGCCGTCGTAACTGTGCTTGCCATGGCGTGTATAAAAGGGCCACGAGCCTCAGCAGAAATTACCATTCTTAGTTCAGAGGTTAATCCGAACAATCCTCCAGTCCCAGAGTCTAATATGAGGTTTTCCCATCCTAAATACAGAAGTTCAGTTCTGTTTATAAGTTCAAATTCCACAGAAGTTTAATTCTGCCTCCTCACCTAATTCCAAAAGTTTAATTCTGCTTACCTTTACACCGAAGTTTAATTCTGTTTTTCATTAATATTAATTTGTGGAAGTTTAATTCCAGTAAATTAATAAAAAATCACTTTTTCTTATTTTTCAGCAATAAGGAATTAAGGGGAAGACATTGAACCTTTTGAATTTTAATTGGATTTTATTGAATATTTAAATATTGAATTGACTGTGTTAGTTAGGTTTTTTATTTTTTTAACTGTGATATTTTGAATTTTGAGTGAATTTCGAGGACAAATAAACTTGTAATTACCTTAATTTGGTTTTTTAAAACTGGCACCACCCCACTTTCAGCGAGCAGATCGCACAAACACCGTATCCTCTTTTGTTTATTCTCCTTTATTACTATTCCACTTATTTCATTCATTGGGCTTATTCCTCTTATCCACTATTTCGTATAAATTCTATTTTCCCACTACTCGATTTATTTTCTATTGCACTAGTTCCGTAATAACTCTACTCCACTCTGCTATTAATTTTTTATAAACACTTTTTCCATCTAGTCAACTATTTATATAAACTCTTTTTTGAATGTTTTTACTCAAAACTCTCCACAAGAACAACTGACCCGACCGAATTTCGGCATTACTAGAACATCGTTTCTATGGGGATTGAAGGTTTGTAGTCGGGTAAATTGTTTGATTAGCTTTGTGTTGACACTGGCCAAACCTACAATTCACTTGTACTACATGAGAGTCGAAGCTGGGAATCAGAACACTGACCCAACACCATGCACAAGCACTTAAGCGCCACTTCGTTGACTGATTGAAGAGACGTTTACGCCTTGAATATCCTGCAACGAACGCAGATACACATTCAACGGCACGCGGCAATCAGTATAGTCGGTGCAACACTAGCCCACGTGGCTTCTTCCCGGTTAGGCATCGTTTCAAGTGCTGTGGGAAGGACAACCACTCTGTTAGAGATGCTAAGCTGGAGGGAAGATGAGGGCAGTTTGTAGAGGTTTATGATACTACAGGCTGCGTTCGCGGGACTCTTTAACGGTATCGCGTAAAATTTTTTCGTTCGTTCGTTCGATTTGTTATTTTTAATTTGGTTTCGGTGTCGGTGCTAAATTTCAAAATTTTTTGTTGAAAATTCGTTCGATTAGGGAATTATTCTTTATTAGATCATTCTTGAAAATTTTGAACTTCTTGGAACTGCCACTTACCTAATTGTCAAAATTGGGACACATCGGAAAGTTTTTGTTTTATCTTCTTTTAGGCATTTTTCAAAATTTTTGTGGCGTTTGAGAATCTTAGTATTTCTTTTGTTCGTTAATTGCTAGTGTCTAGTTTGTTTTTTTGTTGTCCCTATTGACTCTGTTATGTTTGTGATCATCTAGGTTAGTTCATGTCTTTTTATATACAGAGAGAGCTAAAGAGCATATTTAAATAAAAAAATATTATTATCTAGTCGGAAGAAGACGTATGACTTTTGCCGTTCTTTGAAGATAATCTTACTGAAGGTAAGATTTGTCATTTGATTTAATTTCCTTTTATCTTTTTACAACGACTTTGGTTTGCTCATTTGAAAAAAAAAAAATTGGATTTACGTTTGGTGGTATATTTTGTAACCTGGTCTATTGTTTCTACTCCTGACTTCGTTTCGTTATAGAAGTGTATTAACGTATGAGGAATTAGATCCGAATGAATTTAAGAAGGCAGAAAATGAAAACGCCTTAAAAATGTATCCTTGATTTTTTTTTTAATTTTTTTCCCGGACGGGAATCGAACCCACACTTGTTAGAATCGGTCAAAGATGGAGAATAGATGAATTTTAAAAACTTTTACAACTTTTACATTTTTAACGACTCTAAATCAAATCGTAAATACAAGAAGAAAAAACAACCGCCTCGTCCGGGTTTTAAAACCGGGACCTTCCGCTCTCGTTAGCTCAGTGGTAAGAGCAGTCGCCCGGCAAGCGGAAGGTTCGGGTTTCAAAGCCCGGACGAGGCGGTTGTTTTTTCCTCTTGTATTTATGATTTCATTTATAATCGTTAAAAATAAAAAAGTTCTTAAAATTCTTCTATTGTCCATTTTTTTAAAAATCTTATGTCTAGTATTGTAACATTATTTGCAGAAAAATGTTTACTCTTTCTTTATGAGATTTTCTTCAATGCCTGATGGTTTCAGGATTTATCGATTATATTTAGTTCTTTTTAGGGTTTCGTACCCAAAGGATAACAATGGGAACCCTATTACTAAACAGGCGCGTATCCAGACCTTCAGCCTGGGGGTTCACTCACAACTAAAATGTTGGAGGGAAGAAAAAAGTTGGAAGTAGTCGCTTTTCATTTTCTTTTTGATCATATTAAGTTATATATCACAAAACCCAATTTTCGGTTTGATTTGTAAAGCCTGTCGATAATATTAACCACATCAATGTCGGTCTCAGAGTGGACAGACATTAAGGACCCATATCCAGATTCTCTATCTCGTGCAAAGATTGTAGAAATAGATGTGATGCAACCGATTCTGTCACGGGTGAAATAAATGAATGAGAATGAGAGCTTGCAATTTGAGTCAGAAGTGCATGATATGTTACTGACTATATCTTTTGATGGGAACTTAACTGATCTTGCTTTCTTCTGAAAAAAGTTGTCAATGGTCTTATCAGTCTTCTGCTTTCTATTGTCGCTACTATTTCTACCTCCATCGCTAACTAGTGTAGCAAGTTTATCCTTCTCTTACAAATTAAACGTAAACAATAAGTTAAATTAAACAAAACTATTTTAATTAATAGGAAAGTACAAGCCAAGCAACGGCAACTACCGCATAGGAAACCGAATGGTTTTTATTTCTATAGTCTTGCCGTAAAAATTGTGAAGAAAATTTGTAGAATAAATTTCTGCGGCATCAATCCAACTGATCGTTTTCAGCAACTGATAAGGTATAAAAATTCGAAAGAAAAATGTTAAAGTAAATTTCTAAGAACAAAATGTATCCTTGCCAACATAAATATCTTTACCGACCCAGATCAGCCGAGGCACCTGAATCAACATAACTCTTCGGAATCATTGTCCGCCACCAATAGTGCACGAAAAATCCAAAGAAAAATGTTCAGATCATTCTATGAAAATATGAATGCTTGTGCCCCTCCCTATCCGAAAGAGTGAACCACCAGAATCAATGCACGAATTCGTTTAGACCGTTGTCGGAGATTCTTAAGAACAATTTACAAGTGTATTTCTAAGAAAAATTTAATGCTTTCCTACGAACGTAAAAATTTTGAACAGCTCTTAATCAGTGTCGCTATGAAAAATCAATGGGTGGCTAGACGTTGATTGCATGGAACTAAGGTTCTACTGGAAGATGAAAGAAACGTAAAACAAAATTTGTTAAGTCAAGGCTTAAATACAATTGCGACGGGCAACGGCAAGCGACGAAAAAATGCCGCTGTCAAACTTCTAAAAACACAGCGTCTTATGCGAATGCCCAAATTTCGACAGGTGAGGGTCAGCGGTGGACGATGTTGCCGGCGGGATCGATCAATTTCTAATTTTGGCGTCGTCGTCGCCAACAAAATCAAACGAATCTTGTTGAAAAATTGATTGAGGAAGTGCGAAATCATAAAATAATTTATGATATACCTACAAGACAACAAGTATAGACGAGTTGTCAAAAAAGACATTGTTTGGATGGATATTTCGAGGCGCTTAAATACAAATTGTAAAATTGTGATATTTTTGGCATTTAGTTTGATTTTAATTTAGTTAATTTCTGTATTTTAAATTTTTACTTTCCACACCTTGGTCCATTGCAATTCTTTCAAAATAATATAAAATATTCTCGATAAAAATTTGTTTCAAAACGCTCAAAATTAAAAACAAATGAAATCTCAGTATCTTCTTCTTTCACAATCGCCGCTCACTGCCTGCCGTTGAATTGTACTCCCAATTTTTCGACTACTTGTTTTGACAGCGAATTTCCCGCCGCCATCTACCGTGGGAAAATCAGATAGGTAAAAAAAAATTTATGATCGCTTACCAATTTCTTAGAAACAATAACACTTGAAACTCGAAATTATATTCTTTTTCATATATATGTGTAATGGGCGCAACAAAAGCATCTTCATAACTGAGTTGCTAAGCATTACGTGCCATTTTCTAAACAATCAAATACTAAAATAAATACGCATTCCAAAATTACTTATTATCCTATGAAAAGTATGATGACGACTTTTCGATACACGAGCAGTATGCCATGTCTACACCTGGCATTTCCGTGCTGCCGCCGTGCCCACATGCGACCATAACAATATAAAAACGCAAGAAAATTCTTAAAAAATTTGTACACGTTTAAAAGGCGAAGAGCTACGAGCGAAAGTTTATTATACCCAATCCACTATTACTACTATGAAGGTTATTAGGTGGTGCTTGGGGGGTGGGGAAGGGGTCATGTGTGCATGCCTGTTACTAAGGCTTCGCTGTCCGTCCGTCCGTCACCAGATTGGATCTCATGAACCGTAATAGGTAGACAGTTGAAATTTTCGCAGACTGTGTATTATCGATATAACAACAAATAATAAAAATATTAAAAATTAAAAGGGGGCCTCCATACAAGAAACGTGATTTCTTCGGCGTTTTTTCCTCGTTTTATTCTCATTCATTATTATTATCATAAATAGGCATTTTTGTTTTTGAAAAGACAGCATTATTTTTTGTCAATAATTCCATTTGTTCTCATAAAATGAAAGAACGCGCTACAAAGTTTAAAGTTTAATCAAACTTTGTGATGCCACAAAGTGGCGTGACTTACATTGAATCAAGCCACACTTATTAGATATTATTCTACATTTGGAAGTATCTCCATTTTAGGGATAAGAACCTATTCCACATCAAAAAATACCTAATCTAAGTGGTACAAATTATTACTCTTACGTTAGGGAAATGTCTTTTACTATGTATGTATATAAGAAAACCATTGATTCAAAGTTTATTTTTTGTAGTGCGTAAAAAACCCGTGTTCACATTGTATTTAGGGCTTAAGCGTGGTTTTATCTGATTATATCAAATTACGGCAAACGAATTAATTATGCAATTTTTCCTACCTGTTTTTTCACCTTCTTGGTTTTAATAGTTTTTACACTAGCTAAGACCTTAAGAATATTAAAAATCCGTAACTTTGGATAAATGTATGTTGTACATACATGTTAAAAGCAAATTTAAATATTTCTTAGCCCTATTTCTAATTTCATTGTCGAATTCATTTTATGTAATTTTGTTATTTCCATTTGTTTTTTATAGCCTTTAAAATAAAAAAAATATTTAGATTCCAAAACCACATTTCTTTAATAGGCCATACACATTCACGTCACGATGCATTTTAGTTTCAATATTATCAATATTCATCAAAACACGATACAATCTCTTGGATTCCTTCTGAAATTTATCTCACGGTCTACATATCATATGCTCGTCGTCCGTTGAGTGAATGTGTATGACCTGCCTTATCTATTAATAAAAAATATACCTTTCATAATATAAATATCTTTTTTACATGCTTACGAATTAAAAAAAAAAAAAAAAACTCAATAATTCTGTGAATTATCCTTGTTACATGGATATTTTTCAAAATCTTAGAAGGAACTGAGGACAGTGATAATGGGGTGGAGTGGATGGATATTGAAGAAAAGAGTTAAGTGAATAGAAATATGTATAAATTTTTATTTCTTTTTCAACTATTCATTTTTCTCTATTTTTAAAAGTAAAAGATTTTATAGATCTTTTCTAAAGTACTTATTTTAATACTTAAAATGAATAGATAGTAAAATATTGATTTTATTCTCAGTGGTGGGATCAAATTGTTATTGTTTTTCTGTATTTAGGGTAAAAGTTTTTGGATTTAATGTGTACTTAGGCCAGCGATGTCAACTTCTGCCATCTAAACTATACTTGAAATTGGCGTTGAAATTTCCGTGTATTAAAAATCACTTAGGAAATCGAATAGGTTTTTGCGTGTTTTTTTATGATCTGATTCTGACTATAGGAGGACTTTTAACTGTAAAGCAACAGCAACAACGATTGAATTATGTTTTGATTCAAGAGTCGTTGTTATGCATGTTAAAGTTATCATATGATCTGGAGCAGATCATGAAAACGCAGCTATTGTATCGTTATCATATCATATCAGGAAACTGTCATTTGTGTTCGTTGTATATATGCTTCTCATGAAATTATTAAATATTACAGCTTTGGGTAATTTCTTGATGATTGACATCTATGTCTTTCTTATTTTTTTGAAATCCAGCCTTTAAAACTTTTCTGTTGTTGCTTTCTTTGCATTCTTAAAAAATTGTCATCGCAATTACTTTCACCTTAATCGCTCGTAATTACAAAATTGACTTTGATTTAAATTAAATAACAGACGGCAAATGTAATATTTATTTCGATTTGTTTGCATTTGCTTGCAATATTTACATACATATATATGACCATTACGTTTTGCACTTCGCAAGTCTAGCTTTTTCTGACTACAGTTCATACAAAACATTCTCTATCACCTCCATCCGCATTTTATTATTTTTTTCTGCAGAAATTTTTAAATAATTTAATTTTTTTGAAATCATTTGAAGGACGTAATAATCAATTCTTCGTATTATTCTATCTCAATTCTTTTCATCTGATGTCTCTTCTTGTAAAAAACTTTGAAGTGTTCGTTTTGTTGAAATTATTGCAAAAATTGTGATCAGATGGTTGCATTTACTATAATAAACGGGCAACGTCTGTCTAGGGTATTATACTTATTTTTATGATTAACGTGTGCTTGGTTAGACTGGCCAACCAATCAACAACTTCCGTCCATCTAGACTACAGGTACACTTTCTGAAGGGACGGACAAATAATGATAGTTTTCGTTGAACACCGAGCTGTGTTTACACAGTATCTACACATGCCATATCTGTTCCCATCGCCATAGCCGAAAGGCCTGAATTACAATTACGACTGGTCAGTCGACTACGACTTTGCCCAAATGGGAAATGCATGTGGTAAGATACAATCGCAACTTCGACTGCGACTGAAACAAAACATTGCTCAAAGAGCAAAATTGGTGTTGGCTGCGGCCAACTTCAGTTGAATCACAGAAGTCGGGACTTCTTGTTTGTTCAAGCAGTTGAAGCTTTAATTTAATTACAAATTTCACCTCAGCGTCGACTTCGACTTAAAATCTAGTCGCAGTCGAGAGATCAGTCGTAAGTGTACTTCACGCTAATATATGCCTTGAGTTGTCAAATATTATTGGAGTGGGAAATTCATAGCGCGGATTTTCAGTTGAAGAAATGACATTGTAGAGAGTGCAATAATACAAGATGAAAGTGAAAATCATGAGAGACAATTTTGCTCTAACTATAGTCAACAGTTTATAAAATAAAAACACAAAATCTTTATTTCTGAATCGCCGCTTTAAACATGAACACCGAATTTTTCCCTTCACTTCATCTTTACTATAATCAAATGTCAAATTTATGGTCATTACGATGGCTGGCCATAATTGCTTGCCTTCAGACTGAAAGGAGCGACCTGCTGGAACCGGGATTTTCTTTCATGTAATTAGCGTTAGGTTTTCCGATTAAAACAAGCATTATAGATATTCGTCTTCATTTTATATTTATTATTCAAAAACTTTCCGAAAATGGTTGAACTAATTTATTAATTACAGATTTTTAAATTTTAAAGTATACTTCCTAAAGAAATCCAACGTCCGATTTTACATTCCGTGTGCCCGCGCTGATTTATTTTTGATCACGATGATATCGCAACTCCAAAGTCCCTTTCGATTGCATCAAACCTCCGTGATGTTTGTCGTGTCAGCAAGAATTTGTTTGCTGCGCCATAAAACCGTGTACAGATTTGTGCAATGTGTGAAATGAAATGGGTAAAAAATTCTTTTGGGTTTTGTTACGCATGAATTTAATTTATAGTTTTTTCAAGTATAAAATTGTGGAATATTTGCGTGATGGTTGGATTACGTATTTTGTTACACTTGAAAAAAAAAATGATTTCATCAGCGATAAAATAGGAAATTGTGTATGATGCTTCTTAGCAAAAGGAAGTAAAATATGGAATTTATGGGTTGTGGATATCACAACTTGCCATGGAGTTTGCAATGAGTCTTGCCATAAGAAATGGCTATGGTTCAAGCATCCACACTATCCATGCCATATGGAAATGACAATGGCCATGGCATGTAAAGACACTGTGTTACTACTAATTCTTTTCATATTCGACAACTGGGCTGTATCGGGGCATCCTTGTATTATGCAGTCTGCTTTAACGGAGACAGACTGATGTACCCCATGATGCCACTCTAGTTGGCTCTGCTTACAGAATCTTGGTGCCCCGCGTCAGGTGTGTATCAATAGTGGTGTTTCCACATTTTCATGTTTTTTAGGGGTTATGTACATATAAACTTCCAAAAGCAGCTATAAATGAGTATAGGAGAAAATTATACATACATATAACCATAGATGGCACAAGAACTAGATGTCGCATGCAGTACCAAAAAAGTATACAAAATTTATATGGCTGGGTGGTCCATTCCGGAATGGACCACAACATTTGAACTGTTGTGTACGTCGAGTAATTCATATTTTTTCGTATCTGAAGTATTGAGGAGGTCGATCAAACGAATACAAAATTGCTGTTGAAAAACATTTGCTCTCGGCATACTTTAAACCGTGTTGTGGCACATTCCAGAATGCACTACCCATTTCACAATTTGTATTCTCTGCTCTAGTATGCCATGCGACATCTAGTTCTTGTGCCATCTATGATATAACTCAGTTTCTCTACATTTTAACTATCACTCAAACTACACACTACTAACAAGAGCTCACTATACATTAAATTATCAGTATAAACTATCAGTATAACTAAATATTACAAAAATTCTTCACTCAATACACCCACGAGCCTAGTGAGGTTTACTCATCCAAAATTTTCTATTAAGATATTGTTTTAATTTTCCCTACTGATCTTTTTTTTTATCACTGAAATATGCGTTCTTGTAAATAATAAACTTATGAAAAAATAAATACTTATGAATCTGAAGCCACTGAATGAATGATCCTTTCCAGGTTTCATCCTGCAGTCATATAGCAAATAACAGTTTCTGCCCTCTTTCCAAACATAATGAAACTGATTTTTATCTCCTTCAGGTATTTGCCACAGAATGCATAAGGCCTGAATTACAATTACGACTGATCAGTCGACTACGACTTTGCCCAAATGGTAAATGCATGTGGCAAGATACAATTGCAACTTCGACTAAAATCAAGTCACAGTCGACAGATCAGTCGTAATTGTAATTCACGCTTAAAAAGTCTCAGTCCTTGCATTATTCTACTGCTCCATTCTTGAAAATATAACAGCGGCATAAAAGGGAACATTTTAAGAATGCAAATGTTTACCCGAATTCCAAGAAAACTTCATAAATAAGGATGCAGTAAAGAAAAGGAAATTTGGAAACAATGATGTTAAAAAAGAACAAAATTGTGAAAAATGAAAAAAAAAATCTAATAAATTATATTCTATCTTTCAATTTAAGGTTTCGAATTCGATGCCAAAGTCGGCTCTTGTCAAACCCTTTAGCCCACCGGGGAATTCGATTGGATCTAATTTTCTCATGGAGAATTTTTTACTAGTAAAATTAATCGCATCAAATATTCTTCATCGTCAATCAAAAATAACCAGCAATTATTAAAATGGAAAATCTTCGACTGAATTGTATTAAACGATAGAAAATGATCGTTGAAAAAATTCGATTCGATCGAATTTCTCGGTAGGGTGATTGAAATCGCAGCCTACCATAATAAAATGCGGATATCGTAGAAGAAAAAATCAACTTTAGATAATCATTTTTATATCTGATCCTTATCAGTTAGAAATAGAATATGTAATTATTTCACATTACGAATGTCAAATATGGAAAATTCCTTCTTCCTTCTCTAATGAAATTTATAGGGGTTTCGTTTGATTTTGAGTGCAATTTAAGTTCATTTTTCTATCCTAAAGTAATATTCCAACACATCAAAGTACTATACCCATGGGTAGTTGAAATTGTACATTTGCATCAGCAACAGACTAAACTTTCACGCGACACACAAACTAAAAAAAAAAATTTTGTTTCCCTAAAATTAATACGACCCGCTCTCACAAATTTTCCGAAAACTATCTGCTTTTAACGACTCTTCACTCACTGGTGGTAATATTATGACCTGCTCTCACAAATTTTCCGAAAATTATGTGCTTTTTACCAACCTGCATCATCGCCGTGGCGAATGTTGTGGGTCGTCAAAGCACCAGAACCAGCTCCAGCACTCCGCATCATGCCCATGAAGATACATTGCATTGCGTGTCCTCTTTAAGAGAATTTTCATTTACATTGCATTGCAGTAGAACAGAGGGAGAATAGTAAGATTAGTGTATTGGATAAAAATTGGTGGGCGACAAACAGTCTGGTCACAGTCACAGTCAGTTGAATTGATTCGTGGGCTTGGGCTAAACATTTTCATAATATAAGTAGCCAAAATATGCTGTGCAAAAGTTCTATGAACAATTTTCAAGTATCTAAATAATAGGAAAACCGGCTCGCTACTTCAGCCAGGCAGCATAATGAAACATAAAACTGTGCATGGATGCTGGCGTCGGCGTGTGTGCCGCTGTTGGGTGGCGGAGAACAGAGAGAAAAGAGTAATATTCTCTCAGTCTCAAGTCTTTGCTTCCTCCCGTCAGATGAAGCTTCTTGTTTAGTTATATGTTCTTTGGTTAAACTCAAGTAAGGTACGCTTAGCCGCGACAAAAACGTGACTGTAAACAAAATATCGTGGATGATAGCCACGACATTTTTTTCCCATCTGAATGCTCCTTTACACAAGAAACATGAGCCAAAAGGACAGGCAAATTCAATGATCATTCGTCGTAATTTTAATTTTCTAAAATAGCTTTATTTTAATTTTAATTATTAAAGGTGTGCTGTCAATTACATAAAAAACTGACAGCACTTTCATTTTAATTCTCAAAATTTGGGTAACTAGAATATTGGTCATTGCCTACCTAGGGTATTGGCATCCGTTCGAGTCCCATTAAACATGACACATCAGAATTTGAAGTAGAATTAGTGAGTCAAATCTCCTTAGGTATAAATAAATCTTAAATAAGCTCTAAAGCTCCGATTTGAATCATTGGTCCGAAAGGGTCTTGAGGGGGGGGGGGGGGGGTGCTTAAATGTTATTTATTATTTTTTCTTACAAAACGTAACTTTTATGGGTGACGGAAATCGTGCTGTGTACAAAATTTACATGTCGTCAACGTCCTATTTACAACAAAAATTGTAATTTCAAAATTTTAGTGAAACGTCTTACCGATGTGCAACGATCAAAAACACGACGGGTAAAAGCTAAATTGCAAAAACGCTCCCAAGATCAACTGAAGAAATATTTTGTAGACCTTTCAATTCTTTGAATTATAATTCTAAAAAAAGAACACAAAAAAATAAATAATTATATATAAAAAATAATAATACCAAATGAATTTCAAAATAGAAAAGAGTTGAGTGTAGGTGTTATATAATTACTAAATATTATTATTCTTGTAGATAACGTCAACAGTTTTATTTTTAACGAGATTGAACTTTTTTTTTAGTCCTGCATTGGCCTTATTATATATGTTAATTTTTTTCTCAGAGCTCTTAATTTACCTTCTCTGAAAAATTTACTGTGCTTACTTGATGACAAAACAGAAAAAAAAGCAATTTTGAAAGGAAATTTTTCTGTTAAATAAAACATTTGTCTTGTTTTGTAAACACAATTTCATTGGAAAAAAAATACCAAAACAAAAAAGAAAATATGTTCATAATAATATTTATCCAAAATAAAAGAAGCCTATGTGTTTGTTTTGTACAAAATATTTCATATATATGTATTTTGTTAAAATTTTCTAATTACATTCAACGTATAAGACTTACTGATAGAAAGCAATGAAATTTTTCGATAATGTGAAGATAAGAATTTTAAAAGAGAACGAGACTGTAATGTTGATGTAAAATATAAATATGTGTAAATAAATTGAAATTTATTAAGAAACTAACAAGACATGTGTTTTATTTGAAAAGTTTCCGTTTTGCTGTAATATTGATTTTTTTTTTAATTCCCATTACCCAATGTATATATTATTAAATGCCTTAATAACAAATAAAAGGAAGTCAAAAATAGTTAAAAAAAAAGGAATTTCTCACAGTTTTAAGTGTACTCGGTAGATGCTCTTCGCGTTAGTCTTCCTTAGAACATGTTTCATGTGACATCAGCTCTTAAGTAAATCCATAGCATCACAGTTAACGTGGTTGATGTTAAAACGCTTCTTCTACAAGATCTTCATGAAATTTGTGAGCGGTAGATTCTAATAATGGACTCGGCCTTATAATGTTATTTTTATCTATCGTTCCGCAGTGTTTGGCCACATCGAATATTTAACTCCTGCAATATTTCTGTTAAATCAATCAAAGTTGTCAAAGCAGTTTTGTTATTGCTTCGAGAAATATCAAATCACAATGCCTTCAAGCAATATAACATAACTGTTTTGAAATTAAACGTCTTTAAAAAGAGCAGTGGTTTAATGAAGATTTGGCCAGAGTCCCATATCTACGATAACTGATAAAGCTTATTTCTCGACTTGTTTATGCTGCCAAGTTTGATACTTATACCATCACGAGTTAACAGAGGCTCCTAATTTTCTCCATTCCTTAGTTGTTTATTTATCGGAGAGATATGTAGTCCCAAGTAATCCGAATTTCTTTTCTTTTCTGTTGCAAGATGGTACCTGAAACTTGAGCAGATATTATCAGCATAACTCATATTGATGAGATGGTATCTGTTATATATTCCATGAAATATAAGTTGTACTCACAAGACAATGGTTAAAATATCGACAAATAGGAACGCAAAAAGTATATATCTTTACTGAATTCCAAAATTATATACATACATATACTATGTATGTATTACAACTTCTTACACTTCGACGTAAAAGATCTTGGTGTATCCAAAACCTAGTTTTCCTTGATTTAAAATATCAGTGCCCTCAGTAAGCCTTAGCTGTCATTTTGATATCCACCGGGAAAGTCATCACTTTTCCAGAAGTCTTCGCAGAATATTGTATTATGTTCTGTAGTTCTACCCACTTTGATGCAAATCGGCACTATCATCGTGTAAACCCAAACTTTTTGAATTGTTACTTTATTTAGCCGTATGCAGTCAGAAGTTAGTTAAGAGCCGGTTCCGGTTTGCTTTAACAAACTTAATTTCATTTATTTTCGTTAGTGAGTATGCAATGAACATTTTGTTGTGTCTCTCCTGAAGAATTGCTCCAGTACATGGATTACTTCTTTTCTTTCCATACTTTGATTTTCCCAGTGAGATCGTTTTTTGTCAATCCGCAGAAAGGTTTAGGTCCAATGAATGAATATTGTGCGCCCTACTTAGCTAGGTAGTCTACAGTTTCGTTTCCACTTCGATGATAGCTTGGATTTAAATATATATGAATTGCGTGCTTTTATTGCAGCCTCCCTGACTGACATTTGTTACATTCTTTAAGCACATCGTTCAACGGGCGTAAAAGATGGATAGTGTTCTGCCTATGTATCGCATTAGTGAGCTTCTCTTTAAGAGCGACTAACCGTTGTAATATTTTTAACGACCTGTGATATTCACTTCAAATGAATCTTTATTTTAAAATGTCTTACTTCTCGTTCCAACTTTAGATTAGTACTATTTCCTGTTTAACTTGCAAGTGTAAGGGGAACAAGCTTAGCATACCATCGAGTATTATAGTTAGGCAGGCTAGCATTGTGCCAGTTCCTAGATATTCTAACATGAAAAATATCTCGTAAGTTTTTGACTCTTTGGATTATTCGAGTAGGAATAGGGATATCCATATAAACTATATTATTTTTGATAGATTCCAAGCGTATTCTTTTCTTTGCTACACGGTCATGTGCAAGATATTAATCTTTGATGAACAAGTCCAGTATAGAAATGTAGATAATTCTTTCAAGGCGAAGGCCAATAATACACTAAATTGGCGTTCATATAGCTAGATGACTGCACATTATTCTCTTCATCAGATGAAGTATAATACTGTACGACTGTGACCTTTCTCATTGACATGCAATAAATACCTTCTGCAAATTAGTAATGACCTGGCTTTTTTGGTGAGGATTATACTTACTCCATTCCTATTGGGTTTATACTAAAAACTTGCCCCAAGTGAGCAATTAGGTTTTCTGGTATCTTGTCATCGGATTTCACTGATGTATTTTTTTGTTTATTTAAATATTTTATTAACTTACCCAAGCAGTAATTAGAGTTCTTACAATCCATTGTTAGCATCATGTCCTATTGGTTCTATTTGACGTTTCGTAGCATTACATTGTTTACGGCGAAGAGTGTTACCCCCTCTAAGTTGACAAGAAAGTTCGAAAGTTGGTTAAGAGGGGGCCGCCCCGTATAGGTGCAGCTTGTTGAAGTAAATATACTTCTTTATCAGCCATTATGCGTAAAGAAATATACTCATCAGCTTCACTTCGATCTTTGAATCCCACGTCCTACTTCATCTCTCAAGTCCAAGATTTTAATTCTATTTTACGTTTACCAGTTTCATATCTATTAGTTCTCTCCATATCGAAATCAATTGACGTGATCATAATTCAGGCTCATGATTCAATTGGTCAAATCATTTCATGAAACAAAAAATATTCATTATCTGCCGTTTAGCTTCAGGCTATTATCGAAAAGAGAATTTCATGAGATTTTGTCTGTTTTTCACAATATTTTCTTTTCCAACCTTCGTTTACTTTTACATAGCCTCGTCTTTCTAATAATCCCACGGTTTGGGTGGATGATAAAGTGGTCGATCGTGTTTGTTGATGCCTGAATATATATTTGTCGAAATTTTTATTTTGGTGTGCCGCAGAATTTATAAAGTGCTATTGTTTGATGAAACAGCCTGTCATAAATACCCAATTTTTCTCGTTCGATGAGGGTATTATACACAAATTAGATTAAAATTCATTAATGTTACTAAAGGAAATTCTTTGATTTTTTTTTACAGAGAATCTATCGTCATCAATTATATCGCTTGACTCTCCGTCACCACCATCTAGTCCAAACTTAGGAATAGAGAATGGAAGGTCAAATTCTACAGGTAAATTGAGTTGACTTCATCTATTAATTAACTAATTGCCAAATTTAACTTGAACTTTGTATTTCCGGAGAGGAGGAGCATGCCAGTGTATAAGAAATCATTCTGGAAATTTGTAATTTTTTTATTAATCAGTTGATTTTTTTTTGTATTCCAGGTATCCTTTCTAACTGAAGTGGCGACGATAAGTCTAATTTCACCACGATTCAAATGTTGTCCGCTTTTCAATTTATCAATATTTAATCCATTTACGTATTTTTTTTTTAATAAACTTCGAGACGTTGTATGGGATAAATTGTAGCAGAAAATATTCCTATCTATTGTAATGAATGAAGCACGGTGATAAAAAGTTCGTCTAAACATCAACACACAATGGACAAATAACATTAAAATTAATACCAGAAATAACAGTCAGATCAGAATTATTAATAGTATCATTATAACAAGCAGAGGAGCAAAATCATAAGAAGATAATCTGGCCAAAATATCAAAAACGCAAAACGTACGCCTAACCATTTCCAAGAGCAAAGAACGCAGGTAAGAAAAGAAAAATATATAAGATTCACTCGCTCAGAAATCCATCGACATGCAATAAATATTCAATATTCAAATGGAAAGAAATGTGTGAAACCCAAGGAGTTTTTTTAATTCTACTTGATTCCCAGGGATATGTGGAGCCCTATGCTCTAAAAGCATGTGAAGATTTAAAATAATGGGGCAGCACACTTCTATTTTAAAATCACCCCAATTTCATCTAAATTACAGTATAAAGTGACGATGATTACAAGTACAAGTTAATGTCTGGCATTCACTTAAGGGAAGAATTAGAGTTAGCTAAAAACGGTGACCACCACTGGAAAAGTTTTGAAAAAATATTATAGAAAGCATAGAACACTGTCTACACGTCAAATCAGATGCCAACTAGGAGTTTATGGACTGCTTAAAGCAAAAGCTACCGCTAAAGCAAAGACATCCAGAAACTGGACTACAGTTCACTCAAAATCACATGTGCTAGAAAAGTGAAAAAAAATTACATCAAAAAATTTTTATTGAAAGACTGAGATAGAATTTTTTATTAACGTTAAAAAAAATCATTACATTAAGTCAGTTCTATAGATTCTTATATGAACCAAACCAAACGTTCTCGCTGCAGTGCTAGATTAAGTAAAGGAATATAATAGGGTATCAACCAGTACCGCCAATATTTCGATTATGCGGTGGACCAATATGACATTGCAGAGCTTGGACAAGACAACCGCATTAGCTGGTCCAACTGTTAATGTCGATAAGACAAACAATGTTGTTAACAAGATGTTAATTCTAGGATCAGCAACGCATGAAATAATTTTGCTCGAATTACACCTATTTAGAAAAACGCGAGGTATTCAGCAATCAAAAATGAAATTGGATAATTGCCATTGTCAACATTCTACTGTTTTCTGTGAAGTGATTGCAGTGAAGATTGAAGTGACACACAATGTCAGTGGATTGTGTATTATCTGAAAAAGAAAATATTTGCATTGCCCGTCAATCACGTGAGTGCAACTCACAATATCATCTTAGAGTTGCATACGAGAAGGAAGGCCATGTTATCTGAAAGCAGACAACTAGACTTCATATAGAGCACGCGGAAGGTGGATATGAATAAGACAAATAATAAGCTTCCAATGACTCATACCACCGCCAATGCCAGCTTCTAAAATATTTCAAGCTAACGTAGATAACTCCTGCACTAGAGAAGTGAAAACACATTTCGGAAATAACTTCTTCGTCCTCATTAATAAAATCAATCAATTTGTGTCTAACTATAGGAATCCAAAAATCTGGGCTGATCGTCAACGAGCGAATATTCTAAGAAATCTCCAAAATAATATTACAAAGGTTTCACTTACTTGGTTATTGCGGCAGACTTTGATGTTAAGCACCTGATTTTGAATTGTTCCATTACAAGTGCCTCTTGTATCACTTGAGTGAAATATTACACCTAAAGAATGTCGATTGTGAGGAGTTCTAAAACAAGCAAAAATTCATTTACGAGTGCATCTTCCCAGATATATTCAGAAACCTAACGAAATACGAAATTGACTTCCACATAGAATTCTTAATGAATTGGCTTCAAAACACCATAGACCACTTGTTGGAAATGTCTCTGGTTAACAATTAGATAAATATTGTCCAGATCGACTACAGAAAAAAATTGTGGTAAATTTTAAATAGTCCTACGTACGCAAGACTTTTCATATCCGTCAATTCTGTTCCAAGCTAGATGCTTGTCAGTAGTGATTGAGGAACAAACTAAATTATTCTACGAAGAGCAATTTAAGTTGGGAATGACCCGAAAAATGTAAAGCTATTCGAAAAACTTTCGATAATATGTATCAATATGTAAAGTAACTTAACAAACCCGTACAAAAAACGTACAGAACAAGATTTCCTGATTCTTCCACAAGAAGAATGAAACGACTTTGACAAGGCACTTTATAGACAACTCTAGTCAAAGCAGCGTACCTTTCGCAAGGAGGTAAATGACGACGTCTCTGTGTTCTTCTGTTTTATTTCATTAATGAATGATCTATCAAGAAATCTAGATCAGTATTTTCTCAAGCCTGAGCCACATTCACTCTCATGAGGATTGTCAGCTCTAAAAAGTAGTTTGGTCGAGATTTTCAATGCAATTATCAGATCAGAGATAACCATACTGATGAGACCTCTCTGATCGCTGGGTCGAAAAGTTCAATCATTTTTTGCACTTAAAATGCATTTTGTAAATTTATTGAAATTATTTTCAATAAATATCAGTCTGTTAAGACGAGAAATCTTCTTCGTAATTTTTACAAAAAAAATCGCAGCTTAAAAGAACGCAGCTTTCGAAAAACCTACCGAACCTATTCAATCAAGGTTTTCAGGTTTCATCCCATACGAGTATTCTTGACGCAGTCCAGCTTTAGAGGGAAGAGAGAGAAGCAAAGAGATATCTTTACACTTTGGAGAGATATTTCTTTGCTTCTTCTCACCTCTTGCTCTTCCTAAATTGACAACTTTCTTCTCATAAGATAAAATATATATATAAAATAAATAAATAGATAAAAAACAATAAGGCAAAAAAGGGTGTCCTCGTTTTTTTTTTTTTTTTTTTTTTTTTTTTTTTTTTTTTTTTTTTTTTTTTTTTTTTTTTTTTTTTTTTTTTTTTTTTTTTTTTTTAACTTTGTCAGTTTAGATTGCGAAATAAAATATTAAGGACAGCATGTAGTATTTTCAAGTCATAACAAGAAGATATTTAAAAAAGTTATGGAGTGGTCTAATTACGTTATATTGTAGTTTTTATCGCTGTATGAAGTGGAAGAAGTCATGGAACCCGAAGTATCAGAAACATAAAAATATGCTGCGAATAAATGATGGATTGGAAAACATTCGCAAGAATTTTTCGAAAGACTTTACTATTGCCTATTACTATTTCGAAAGACATTACTTTTAATATTATGCACAGGTGTCCAACTCATTTTGCTCTAGCAGCATTATTTCTGTGCGTTACAAACGGAATGATAAGCTTAGTAGAGGTACCCTATGATTTCATCTTGGGTACAATAAGTAAAACATTATTTTTCAAAGGATTTTTTCAATTGTCTAAGAAATTTAAGAGTCCTTTCAACCAGTTACTAATTATTTCACATAAAGTAAAAAGCCGAATTGACATCTCATATTTGCTGGAAAAAAATCTTTGAAACCTGCTATTTTTGGTAGAAAAAGCCGAGCTGGGTTTATTTTTTTACCGAAAAACATTTGAAATTTCTTTGAAAGACTATAAATTTAGTTTATTTTATGTCATGGTAAAGGTAAAAGGAGTTTTGTTATTTTATATATATATTTTGTACCGATGCACTCAATTTTCTCATGAGCTTAAGTGATAGGAAATTAGGTACGTACGGCGTGCTTGCTGGATAATTATTGACTTAATTGGTGCGTACTTGTGATCAGTACTTGTTGTCAAGCCAACAGACACAAAAGAACGCCTGATACATATTCATAGAATTTTTTATAAATGAAGCCAACAGTATAAATAGTACGCTTCAATCGACAGAACAGTTTGTTTTCTCCAGTATATGGGAGCTCTAAATCAAAGTACACTAAAGAACACAGCTATTATATGTCTTCCCAATTAACCTAAGCTTTACTAAAATCCTATCTTATTCTCCTATATCTTCCTCCTGTTCGTGCTAACTATAATGAACAGAGTGACTATAAACTATATCTGAGCGTAGTAGAACAAAAAAAAACATTACGCAATTAAAGAAAAATGAGAGGAGAAAAGCAACGACAACAGTGATCTGAGAGCTAAAGAAAAGCCACAAAGAACATGAAAAACATATCTAGAAATTCAGTCATTTCAAGGAAATGAAGATATGGCAGACCAGGAACGAAAATTAGTTCATTCGAAATGTTATTGACATCATTGCAGAGTTCAATAATATAATTAGAAGAAATCACGAAAATTTTACGAGTATTTGCTGTGGCCAAAAAGAGAAGAAAAGTTGCAAAAAAGAGATTTTATGATCATGGATGTCATTGCTGATTTTATTGAAAAATCTTTCCAGTTTCCAATTAACTTAGTTCAATTTAATGGCGGTAGGCGGCGCGTTTACTGCAATTTCACTAATATGGAGTATTTGAAATTAAACTGAAAAGTCGCAAAAGGGGCCTTGTTGCACTTTATTTTTATGACACACTGAACATTTGCCTCTATTTTATAATGGACTAAATCCACTAAATATTCTACAATTTCCGAATTTAAAATGGTTCATTTCAGAAAAGAAACGTCGCTTTTTTTTTCTAAATGATCCACTGTTTGTGGAGGGCTGGAATCTAATTCAGAATGATACAAAATAGTCCGCAGATGATGATTGATACACAATGTAATGTTTCCAGTATTTCGGGAATACAAAGTTCATGTCATAGCCCCACAATAATCAAATAAAATAAAATATTTTTAACAAATAATCCTTTTATTTCTAGGTGTAACTTCAACAACATCATTACCACTGCCATACTGTCCGCTACCATCAAATCCCCTTGAACCAGACACAACACCAAACTACCAAATAAATCCCATGGCACTTAACAGGTAAGTGGTGCTAAATTTTCTTATTCATTTCAAAACCTTTATCTACTTCAGACTGGATAACCAGTCAATAAATGCAGCAGCAGCATCATTGGCAATGCAGAGGCTTTTGGCTGGGCAGTCACAATTAATACATTCCAATATGAACGCTTCACGCTCGTACCGAGAAACAGATGATCTTGGAGGCAAATAGTTAAGCGCCGGATTACACTTCATGTTATTAACTTCATCTCGTCTATTGTTTTCGTTTATTTATTTCTTTGTGTTCCATTTATGTATGTACATGTGCAAACTTACCCTTTTGCTCTAAGAAAAAACACATTAGTAATAATCCTTTAAGGATTGAAAATTATTATTTTCATTCATATTTAATTTACATACTTAGAATAAGTTGTGTGTTGCCCCTTCTGCCTTAAATATCTTCTGTTTGTCAGCAGAGTAGGCCCATCCTTATTATATGCTACATACATACATTCGATTACAAAATCCATTTAATTTTGTTTCCGACATCTTTCTCAAATGCTAAAATGTCTTTTTTTTTTAAGTTTATTGTCATTCGGTAACCTAAGTTAGTATTTAAAAATGAACTGAATTGTACAAAACCATAAGAAAATGAACAAGTAATTAATAAAAAAATCATATTCATAGAATTGTCTGGAGAGCAGTTACGTTAAGATACACACACACTCAAAAAATAATTATTTTGAACGGAAAATTTGAATTTTATTCCAATTTCCCTAGAAATCTATCCAACATTTTTTTATCTTTATCAACATCCTATCCTTGTAAAATATGAATGCAAAATATCAGTGAAGTTGAGATTTGGATATTCTACATCCGAAGATTCTTTTTTGTATCCCACATGTAGTAAATTTTGCTGAATTAAGGCCAACAAGAAAATGACAAGAGTCTAGTTTGCCGCCAATTATACTTCCGAACTAAGTACTATACAAATTAACAAAAATTACAATACGCTTATGTATGTGGCCAATTCATATATAAACGGATTCAGGTTGGCAACTAATCTGAAAATTTGAATTTATTTTGAGAAGTAATTACCAAATTTCGTCGTTTGCATATCTTATCGCCTAATTTCCTGCTTGTATGCCCAATATTCCCATGGGCTGCACCTTTTGTTTGTTATGGCTTGCATGTTTGAGTGACTGACGAAGAAGACATGCTGTCAGATTCTGTCAGTAGAAGCTGGTAGCTCAGTCCGTGGTAACTGTATAGCAGGGCGGCAGGCTAATACCTCGGATATTGCGGGGGGTTGGGGGATGTATAACCCAAAAACCTGCACTACTAAGTGCTACAATAAAAAAAATCATGCCTGAAGGAAAAGTACCAAAAAAATAAACACGTCTAGACCGGACCCTACCACTTTCCATTGAGCTGCAGAGAATCTGGTCGTAATGATCCTCATTGTTTTGGTCCCCATGACACCCATAGCATCTTTGACAACTTTGATTCTTCAGATGCCCCTATGAAACCTGAAAGAAGGGCGGAGGAGTGAACCTTCATAATCGAAGAGGGTACCGGGAGAGAGGACAAGAGAAAAAACACCTTTAGAGCGTCATTACGTTATAATAATTCTGGTTAACCTTGTTACATAACACATATTGAACACATGACTTTCTATTAACCGATATTGCGTATAATTGGTCTTCACAAAAATGCAAAAAAACTAAGAATATTCTCTGTAAATTTTAATTTATTTATATATACGAAAATAATATTTTCCTCTTTCTTTTCAGGACAACTTTAAAAAAAAAATGCAAAAGGACTATGAACATCTCTCACTTGAATACATTAACATACAATCGTTGATAACTTTCAAAACAATATAATAGTATTCTATTCCTTGATCCCTCGAAGGAGCTGCCTGGAGGTGGTTAAGTAACCTAGACGTGGATGAAATGTGTTAAAAATGTTTTTTGTTCCCTTACTCGGATTTCTGTTTTTTTTTTAAGATATCAAAATTAGTTAGTGTAATTCAAATCCATTAAAAATATCTATTTTTTTAATTCTATTCAGTTTCAACTTTACGTCAATGAATGCTCTCCTTGTTTAGAGTCTGTTAATCCTAACCTACAACTGCGCGTTCAGAATTTCCTGGGAGTTATTTTAGTTCAAGTTGTCGATAGAGGAAAAATGTTATTTTAGTTTGGCTCTACAGTGAACTTAATTTGTGTGATTGTAGTTATACATATATACATATGTACTACCACAAATACTCATAGTAACGGCATTAGATCACAAGCCATGTCTAGAAACAAATCTATTATGCCTTAAAAAATAATCAATGAATGTTCTTATCGTAATTATATTGGACCACTGTATGTCGAATTCGAATCAAAACTATTATGCCTGAACAACTTGATAATCAATGAAAATTCTTACTGTAATTACATTGGACCCCTATATGCAGACATCATTATGCTAGACGCATCATCTCTCGGGTCCCAAGTGGGACAATGAGTAAAATTAATACTTTAACTTCACGCGGGCCGTTTTGATCAAACCAAGCCAAAACAATTATGACCAGAGGCCTTTTGCCTTGCGAAAAACGTAGCGATTTGACATAATCCAACTGTACCTATTCTAGATTTGCGCGCTTTAGTACGACAGGTGTATCCTATTTTATAACATCAAAAGAGGCGATATTACGAAAATCCTTAACCTAACCGCACTCCATGTTTAGGTCGCATGTGGTCACAAATATGTTTTTTTTTCTATTTTTATTTTTCCTTATCTTTATAGTTCGAGACGAATTTTAATGACTAATGAAATATGATTCTACTTCTAATTCTAGGTTATACCTAGGACCAAGATGTTATGCGTAGTATGAACTGAGGTGTGCGCCTGTGTTCTCGACAAAGTAATTTTTTTTCTACTTAACAAAAATCCAGGAATTTTCTTTCAGATGGCCGTGCGATTGCCCCGACGTGTTTTGAAAGGCGCGCAATATTGGGGACCACCAAGGTATTCCCATTACGAACCATGTTCCACTATTAGGTGACGTATATCGTGAATTGTTACGAAAGTACGGTATAGAGAGCACAATTCTGTCTTTCCTATAAAAATGTATATATGTACATTAATCACAGAATTACGTCACAGGCTATCAGCTGCTATGTGCAAAATTTTAATGGAAATACTTGTCTTCTATATACCTTGGGTGGCCACCTTTGCTTCAGAATAGCTGGTAACCCTACTTTTGACTGCCACTGCTGTTGTTGTTAGCTGGAAATATGCGTACCGCTGTGAATGGAACGTGTCGGTGCTTAACCTCAATTTGTGAATTTCCGTTATCGAAAGCGGTGCCTTTTTCTTCGACTGCACCTGCTAATATTTGCTTGCAAATGAAGCATGCTCGGCGACGCCCCAATATATCGGAATTTTGATACTATAAACTTTTGAATAAATTTCACCTATTTTATTTCTTACCGTTGGGTTTCCTCGGATGGGTTCCACCTTTCAATATTAATTCTTTTAAATCTCTGATTAAATTAAATCCTGATCCCTGATCGTATATATATCGATTGATTTTTTTACTTTACGTGAATTACTCAAGGTTGAGAGAGAATATTTGTACTCTCTCGGCCGATAATCAAATCAGTTAAATATTTAACATCCCTCCTACTGTACTCCAGAAGCTCCCTTGCTCTTTCCATATACGGATTCGCCATGAAACGGTTGGAATGATTCTGTCCCACGATGATCCTTCAATCCGATCAAAGGTATAGCTGAGTCTAGTCTACTAAGTTCATCAGCTTTGTCGTTGCCAGTAAAACCTTGCTATTCCGAGATTCAGATCAGGCTAGCCCGATTGGAACTAAGTATGTACTCCGTTTGTTATGCATATGATACACATAGGGTAAACATAACTGGGTATTTGTGTCAGGGTAATTGAATTACCTAGTTAATTGGAGACCCCTGATACACATAAATTGGGGTAATTTGAAAGGCAATGCGCATGTTTGACGTTTGCATTAATTCTAGGAAAGCGTCAGCATGGATGCAGATAATAATTTTCAAATTGTCATTTTTCATTTCCATTTTGGTTTTGGCTTATCACTGTCTATCGCTGAATATGTGCTTACACTTCTAACGACTACCAGTTGGCGCTGTTATCAGGGTAATTGCAATTACCCAGTAATTTTTGAGAATATATACTACGCCGAAATGACTCGCTAGTTTTTTCTAGTATTTGGAGACACACACGGAGTAAAAACAGGCTAATTTAATTAACCAATTAAATTTATGTGTATCACAGGTATTAAGGTCGATTTGGCATTCTTTCACTACGAAAGATGAAATAGCTTTAATGGTGATATCCTGCTATCGGAGAAGATAAAGATGTTTTTAATGCAAGAGCAACTCAAGTTACTATGGAAGCTTAACTTAAGCCGCTTGTTCCGAGTGAAAAAATTTGTTTAAAACAAGTGTCGATGAACCAGTGTCATCGGAGACTGATTCTAGTTTGGCACGGACTTAGGAAAATTTAGTTTTTGTTTTTATTCCCTGGCAATAAATGTGTGGTACATAGTTATTTGATGATAAATGAGCACCTTAAAGGTAATGTCACGAAAGATCGTAGTGACTAAATAAGAAGCGGAATCTCTGTCTGCATTGCATCCCTTAATATGGAGATAATAATAATATCTGATGTCAATCAATATGCTATGCAGCCATACTGTACACTCCCCGTATCGTTGGTATCCATTTTTACAAACACCACATCCTGCACTTTATTCAAATTCATTTTTATTAGAGGAATGTTAAAAATTCAAGAAAATATACATATACATATATCACAACAAAGAAAAACGACAGAAACATCATTAGGAGGCGTACGTGAATTAAGTGTGCTTAAAGAAATAAACAGCTGCTAAGACAAGAGAAAAAATACTGTTATGCTTTATTGTGGACGAGTAAAGGTAATGTGAGCGGATTGGTTTTAATAAATCCATAGTACATATAGCTCTCGAAGACAATTTGGTATTAGTGAACTCGAGTGAATTAAATTCGCATATTTAACATAAGGCAAAAGACAAGGATTTCATATTACTAGTGATTTATTTATACATCATTATATCTTTTGATTTTTTAATTTTTAGGCAACTAACTAATCGAGTCAACTTGATTTTCCAAATTCCGAATTCTCATTGTTATGGCCCAATACACGGAAGATTCTTTCAACAGCCAAAGGCGCATTCTGGCAAAATAACCGACGGCTACAGAACAATTCCATGCGAGGCAATTTTTAGTAATCGTTGATCATTTTGCCAGATTGACATTAAGTTTGCTACCCGAATACGGGCTCAGGACACAGATCTGAAAAGTTTCCCACCGTAAACCTTACCGTCTTCTACTTGAGATGTCATATACCGAGGGGACGATCGACAGAGACGGCGGCGATCTATTTAACGGAAACTGAATCATAATTTCTTCATGCTAGCGCTATTCCTAAATATAGAAGCGTTCTTTGACAAGGCCACTCCTTACTTTTTATGAAAGGCACCTTGCCGGATTAGGGTTGATGGCTTAATCATATGACCAGATGTAATCACTGTGTAAATCAGTAATGCAGGGAAGCTGCTCGCAAGGTGCTATACTTTTGGGGATGCTGTCTGTTGCTGTTGCAAAGCTACCACCCAGTTGACCGTCTTCAGTGAATAGAAAAGTTGAAGGCTTGAGATGTTGTCTTGACTGCTTGCTAGTTTGGATGTAGTGCTACTTCCCGTTGGGGAACTGCTTCTGTAATCGCACGTTTTCGTAAACGGAATCGATGGTTTGAAGATTAGAAGTGATACCTTGAAAGTTTGTTTCTCAGCTTAGTCTTAAACGTTTGCTCAGTGCAGTGGGCTGATGTTGGTGTTTGGAGACTGCTCCACGTCGAGAGCGACTGGTCTCTGGTATGTTCTGGCTATTCGCTACCGGACGGAAACTACAGCCTTGCCTGTTAGTGGTGAGCGTGAACAATGTTGGGCTCCGGTTGGTTGGAGGCGGATGGACGGAACGTCTTAGCGGTAACTAGATTATAAAGGCATCGTATCTGATTTGAAAAGAAAGTGACAAATTTAGTCTTATAACTGTGATACACATGGGCTAAATTTAACTGGTTAACTGAATTAGTCTACTTTTACTCCGTGTATCACCAAATACCCCAGCTTTCCTGACAAATATTCCAAGAAACTAGAGAGTAATTTCGGGGTATTCTATATCCTCAAAAATTGCTGTTAGAATTAATGCAATTATACATTCATACTGAACGTCAGGTATGCGCATTACCATTCAAATTACTCCGATTTATGTGTATCAGGGGTCTGCAATTAAAAAACTGCTGCAGGTCATATTCTTTCATATTCCTAAAGACAACTTTGTAATATCAGGATATTGCTATCCTTTAGTTAGGATAGTCAGGCAGCCCTGATGGCTCTAAGTGGGCATAGGATAACGTCTAAGTTAATGGGGGATCGCAGGTCGTCTGTGGATAAGCTGTGTATCCGCAACAAGGTGTCTCTTCAGTGGGTTCCTGGTCACATGGGGAATGAAAGGGCTGACCTTTTAGCTAGGGCTGGCTCTGATGGGCCCAATAGGAATATCTCTTATTTTCTCATGGGGCTCAGAAGGAAACAATGTAGATGTCTGTTCTGCCTGGAGGGAGAGACCGAGACAACCGAACATTTTGTGTGTGCGTGTTCGGCCTTCGCGCAGGGCAGGCTGAATACTCTAGGGTCTTCCCTTCTACCTTATATCAACTGAAAAACCTTTCTCACCAAGAACTGATGCGCTTCATTAAGAGGTCAGGAAGGTTTTGGTGAAAGGGCTTCTAGTAGGACAGTAAAATGGGCCGCTCTGGCCTCCTTGTTTGGGATGGGATCTCCTGTCCCCCTGCCTTAGAAAAAAATATCCCACGTAGCGTTGTTTCTGTTATAAACAACAAATTCAACAAAGTTTTATAACTTTCTCCATATTTTTTCGACTCAATTTTGGCCCAAACTTCGCTATCTTTTTAAATTATGTATCCGTCCATTGTAACCAGGGGTCTGTTCAATATTACAGATGTAGCTGCTTTTAGCTGCTTTCGTATGCTTTTGCCTGTCCAAAGTAACTCGAAAGCTGCTTTTTCATACTTGCTTTTTGACATTTGTTCTGTCCAAGATTTTAAGATAGCTGCTATCACAGCAGCTTTTTGTTGCTTACACTCCTGACTATAAGCAACAAAGCAGCTATGGTAATATTTATGTATGTGTGCCTGTCATTTTCTTAAAAATGTTGGTACTGGAAAATAATAATAAATTTAAAACTTCTTGAAGTGGTAACCATTTGCGATAGAGACAATATCAATATTTCTGGACGCTCGTAGCAATTCAATATAAAAATTCGCAATTAAATCTAAAGAGCTTTTGACAATTTACATATAAAAATTTGAAAAGCAAAAAAGCAGCTTTTGGTTTTCCAAGATCTCGCAGCCGCTTTCTCTTGCTATGGCTACATTTGACAGTTCTCAAAGTGTTGCTCTACTGTGCTATCAAAGCAGCTATATCTGTAATATTGAACAGACCCCAGCTAGCAATCACCTCAATTTTGCTACGTAAATTTGACATTTCTCCGTTGCGTTGCGTCCATTGTGCTTCAGCCTTTAATCAACTATTCATCAAATGCCATTTTTTCCTTCTTCCAAGTTTATCAAGGTACGTGGCTTGATAAAGCGATGCGGTCACACACTGTTCGCCCATTTCGTTTCAAAAATTCATGGAAAGCAGACGGTTTTTATGCAAAATGTGAATCTTTTTGTTTGATAGTTCATCAGAAGATGACATTGACGACGATTTTGATTTCTTATTTCGTAATATCTTTGGTGAATAAGCAGATCGAGAACCATATACAGTATAAAGATATTCATGATGAATTTAGTACTTTAATGTCTACATTAAGCACGGTGGCGTAACTAATCTTTGCGAGCCCCAATGTAAAAAAAATTTAGCGCTCTCAAAGTTTCGAAATAAAAGCCTCGTATGTGGCTCGCTGAGTCCCCTTTAATCAGGGGACCCCATGCGACCGCATTGATAGCTTTGGCATAGCTACGCCACTGGTTAAGCGATGAAAATTTCAAAATTTTACGGGTTTATTCTCGTCTCTTTACAACATTCTTGTACGAATATCTCATTTCTGCAAATAAGGGACTTGCAACATTATTTGCGTCTACTTGTCTACTAAAATCTAATCATAAATCTAAACATAAACGCACTAACTTGCTTCGATTTGAAAGAGAGAAGAAACGTAGCTGCTGTGGGCTGGTAATGTGTCCGTAGCTTTGGCCGTCCGGTACATCCACGGCATCCGCGTTTGCATCTGATGACACAGCCGTGCGTAGCGTGCGCGAGTTACGAAAAACATCTTCATACCTTAATCCCATAACAGAATCTTTTGTGTAATAAATTTATTTCTTAAAGACAAAAAATTGCTTATCATCATAATTCTGGTTTCTTATTTTCCTACATTTTATAAAATCGAATCCATAATTTTTCACACAGAGGAAATAACTTAATATTGCTAGACGCAATCTTAGTAAGAAAAGCTTTTATAAGTCAGGTATCAAATGAAATGCGCACATTCTTAATTGATTTTTTATCTGTTTTAATTAATAAAGTAAAGCGTTCTAACCAACCGAGTCTTTTTCTTTAAATATTATTTCTTTTATTCATTTAAAAGGGTTAGAACATAGCTCGCCTGGCCGGCTATTTGTTGATATTATGTATGGTTGTCCATAGTGAACAAAGCTGCAGACACGTCTCCAACAAGCATAAATTCGATATAGTTGTCAACCCACCCGCATCGCTTACACCCGTTTACAATTTTCAATCGGACTCCCGCTTAATCGACACATCCGAGATATTTTATTTCAGAAAATAATGCACCGGTTTAGTCTCAAATCGGAAATTGTACTTCTTCATGTATTCTTTTTTTATCAAATGGTATGAACCGCGTCCATCTCCATAAGCTTTTTTTCTACATTTAATGAATTAAAAGCATGGACGAAGTACATCAATTTGAATTTAAGTGAATTTTTGTACGCGTACCTATAACCAACCGCGTTCAGAATTCTATCTGCAAATGATAAAAAAAAACTTAATTATTAATTCCGCTTAATTGTTTATTAGGAATTATATTAAACTCACTTCCCTCAAAGAATTTGTGTATTTATAGTATATCAATCCGGCTCGAAGGACCAATAATCCGATTTCTTATAGCCTAGATGGAAACAAGGTCTCTACATCTTGAAATTTTATATGCTTCAAGAGCAATTAGTCACTAATAGCTAATAAATCAAATACAATACACGCTTACTTTTACCATTACCCTCTAGAATGCTATAAGTATATCTTGCTTCGGAGATATTTCAATTTCTTCACATTTATGACCACTTTGGGAATTATGGTTAAACATGATGCTAAATGACCCTGGGAGACATAATGGCTTACCACATGAAACACATGTTTTTCCTCCTTCCTTGAATATATGTATGTACTCGTATAATGTGCTCTTCTTCCTGTCCACACTTCCAAGGACGTTCACTATATATGTATTCTTGTGCTTAAAAGAAAAGTTCATGTTCTCTCGAAAGCTACTTCAAGTCTAATAAATTTCCTTACAGGGCGTATTATTCAGGTGAATTACTGCTTTTACGAAGTTCTTAATTAAACCGAAAAGTATCGTTCTATTCAAGTAAACTTCCGTAGAAATCTCCCTTTTTGGTCTATTTGATTTAAATTTTCATGTGAATTGAGAAGCAAAACATTTAACCAAAATATTCTGAGAGTCTTCATTGAGTACATACATAAATTTATCAAGAAGAAAAGAGGGTTTAAGTTTAAGAACGGGTAAGAGGTTCCATTGTCTCAGGCATTTGGTGGGATATGTAGTATACATTGCTATAAAATTATTGAATCGGGGACATTCTCTTCATTCCCTTGTGTGGTATTTTGGTACAAGAACCGTAACAAAGAAGGGATCTGTTGTTCAGTGTGTATCCACTTAAATGGGGGGGTTGCAAGCACTTGTCCTATGTAATTGGAATCCATTAGCAACATCATTCAAAGGGTTGTGTGTCCTTATCGTTGTATCATAGGGTGGCTAATAATAATAAGCAATATATCTTGAGAATGACTACATTAATTTCATATGACAGATATTCAAATTTGATTGAATTTTGAATCGTTTTTAGGGTATATCTAGAAGATTACGGATAATTTTATTTTATTTGATAAGCATTTTTCTGGTTGAATTAGGGTTTTCTTCTTTTTTACTTAGTTCTTGATGTCTCTAAGCGTTAATCTATAGCAATTGCATGAGTCGCCCTTGGTATACTATGTATATTCGGGCACCCAGCAGAAGCAAATCTCTTTGTGAGGTGTTTAAATTTCATAGATTGGGCCAGATGCGATGTAGCCCAAGAGCTTAGCGTCTTGATTTATTTCTTCACTGTCGATATACCTACCTAAATATATACGTCGAATTAAGTAGGCGCATTTAGGTAATTTTTTCGATTATGCTATTACCTCTTTCGCTTTCGTAAATAATATTTTATGATTATTTGAGATTTTGCAAGTTTTGACAGTTTTAACATCACAAAAAATGGTTCTCTTTATATTTATTCAAGAAGTGTCATTTCATTACAAAAAAACGGAATTAACACGTGAACATTTTCGAGCCGAAAACTCGCGAGCGCGTGTACTTAGAAAGCTGAAATTTTGCACACGGGCTTTAAAAAAAAAGTAAATTTAAGTTTAAAAATGAGACAAATCAGGTAAGTTTTTCGTGGGGTTTTCAATTGTCATACAAAAAGAAGAATGCTCATTTTAGGCCCGACACCTCCAGACATGAGATATATCTTAAACGATGCATTATGATATTCTGAACATATTTTATTAACCATGTTTATTTCAATTCATCGAGGGAAAGCTTTGACGTTTGGATGTAGCTTGAGCGACCTTCTTGGGTGAAAAAGTGGGTTTTTTTTACTATTCGTAATTGCACAGAATTGGTGCGAAGAAAGAAGAAAGAACTACAAATATATATTTTCGAAATGTAGTAACTGGGGTGTATGTGATCCAAGTGCATCGCAATGGGTTTTCCGGCAACTAAAACGTCCTGAGAAAGTTCTCTGAATCGGGGAAAAAGTACACCATAGTATTCGGCGATACCTTTAATTTGATATACAATATGTGGTATTGGAACCCCGACTCCCGCCTGGCACTCTTACCCTCATCCTAAAAGTATGCTAAGAAAAACTTTCTTCTACGAATTGTAGCTGGTAATGTGCTGAGGCGATTTCCGATCGGACATAACACTACCGAGTTAGAGTCCATCTAAGGTGCGAAAAATCTAGTACTATCTCAGTTCGAATAAAAAAAGCGAAATACTAAAAAAATGAATATGAGGATGGTTATAAATAGCTATTTAAGCCTTCGAGTATAGGAATGGGGGTACTCAAACTTCTTCTCAGGACCTAAGGAAGTCAGTTCTCTAGTAGATTTTCCAAAATGCACTAAATCAAAATTTGTCCCTCACCCCTTTCTTTCCCGGCATAATTGAAATAAACATTGTTAATATGTATGTACAATATTTTCAGAGTATCATAATGCATCGTTTAAGACACCTCATGCCTGGACGTGTCGGGCCTAAAATCAACATTCCGCTTTTTGTATGACAGTTGACAACCTTAAGAAAAACTTAACTGATTTGTCCCATTTTTAAACATAAATTTACTTTTTTTTAAAGCCCGTGTGCAAAATTTCAGCTTTCTAAGTACGCGTGCTCTCGAGTTTTCGTAAGGACAGACGAACATGCAAAAATCAAAATAACTTTTAATATTACGAGTCTAATCCAATTAAATTCTCCATATAATTTATTGGCTCAACTTCATACATTCTTTACTTGAGAATAAAATTGTAATGGATAAGCAGTTTTATTAGCGTCTTATTTTGTATTTCAAATCGATTTGAAGACCTTTTCCGAATATCTAAATGGAATAATATGGACTTCGAAAATTTATTACATCGGGAAAGTAGATATACCAATTTTCGAAAATCTGTATCTGCAGCGAGCAAATGGCTACAACTTTACAATGTTTAGCTACTGACAACACATAATCGATTTTCTCGGTCTATACAGGAATCCAGATATATTACCAAATGTTTACATCAGTTTTTGTCCTCCACAGTATCTTTAACTTACTGAAAAGATTGCTAAACTAGATATTATAGTAAGCAAATCCAACAAATCGCGTTCCACTTAAATGAAAAAATCTACCCTACGGGTTTTCACAACCAACATCGAATACGTTTCCAACATTTGTTTGGATTTTCACATAGCAAACACATAGACCCAGTTTAGACAGGACAGTATGCTGACTCTGCCGCACGAAATCTGTAGGTATTCCTGCCCACAACCATCTTTTTACCGACAAGTTTTCGTGAGGCAGAAGCAGCATACTGACCCATCTAAACAGGATCATAGCAAAACTGGCTGAGTATGAAAATTTGTATTAGTGGAAACCAGGCTTAAGATAGAAATTATCATGTGCGTCTACAAAAAGACGGAGAACTTTCTGTGCACTGTCTTCATCCATATAAACATAAAACACAACTGTGTGGGGTTTCCATTAAAACACCGAATATTCATATAAACAAGACACAAAGCCGTGTCTGCATTATTTTTTAAGATTGGAAAACTTTTACTCAGGGAGACCGCACTCTGCGGAGTGAATTGATTGTCCAGTAAGCGACTGATCTGTTAACTTGTCACCGACTGATTGATTTTTAATCGTTGCATGTGCGCATACTGCATCATCTTCTGTAATCGAGTCAAGGACATTAAGTGGTGTTTTGATTTTTGTTAAAAGTATTACAATAAAAAACACGTGGAAGAATTTCATCCATTGCAAAAAGGATGATATCAATCTGCTTTAATGTGTTTAAAGATTTTGAAGATACAGTCCTATTTCAAATGTATTACAGAATATTTAAGGAAATCTGTAATGAATTTGTAAAGATTGCAGATGAAAAATAAGAAAATAATTTGGTTAAGACTCAAACGTGAGTCTGGTTTGCGCAATCAGGGGCCAAATCATGTAACCCGATATCGAGTAAAAACTATCGTCCGTCACTAGTTTTTAGATTATGTAACTCGATATGTCGACTACCTTATGTCGAATGATCGATAAAGACAGTTCGATATGACTTTTGATATCGAATTATTGTTTTTAGTTGACGAGCTGTTAGTTCTGGCCGCAGATTTTGCACAAATTAACCGGGAAGTACGAAAATGTAAGTTTAAATTTATAATTTTGATTGTTGTGCCAGCGATTACTATAATAATTTTTAAGGTCTCAATAAACTACGCAGGTACAACAGAACATGTTGATAAAATTCATGGAAAAACATTCGCTTGTGGCAGCAAACAGTTTGCAAAATACCGGCAATGGAAAAGAAAAAAAGAAAAAGCTATGGATAAAACTTGCAAACATGTTAAATAGTAGTGGACCACCTATAAAAACAATAAAAGCTTGGCAGAAAGTATGTTGTATATTTTTATTTATTTTTTGTTTTTTTAATATGGCTTTCAGGTATGGACTGATTATAAATACAACTTAAAAAGAAAATGGGATAAAATTAAGAAGAGTATACTAATAACAATAAATATGTACAAATTTTAATGCAAATGACAGGCCGTCAGAAGAATTAGCATTGTATATGCAGCGGTTGCTCGGTAAACAAACGACATTCGATGAACCGTTTTACATGAAGCAAAAATGTACTGTCGAGCTGACGATATCGTTTTCATTTATCGAGTGTCGAATTACATGATTTCGCCCCAGGATTTCGTACCAGAATCTTGACAATAAACAGCCAGTCGATCGACCGAATTTAAGTATTTTTAAATCTAATCCAAATTTGCCTGTGATAACTGAAAAATGAATACATTGTTCCACATTATTCTGGAATATATACTTACGTTATTAATTACTGTGTTTCCATTCTAGTTAGCTCTATATTTCAAATGTTTTATTTAAATGTCTATAATATTCAAACAGGTGGACGCAAAGGTGCTCTTATAAGTGTTTGTCTTATTAGTAAGAGTTATCTTAGAAATTAAGAAAAAAAAACAAATTCAGCAAGCAGATTTTCGGTTATCTATAACAAAATACATACTAACCCTGATAATATTACAATTTTAGCTTAAAAAATCTGAAAGAAAAGTGTATTTTCACACATTTTGGGTATAGCCTAGTATCGAGTTCGGGTAAAATGTGATATTTCCATACAAATGTTAGCGCTGGTAAAATTGCAAGCAAAAATTTAACTGATAATTTTAAAAGTGCAACACAGAGTTCACCGGTAAAAACTGAAAGTTCGATCTGTATAAAATAAATGGCACTATAAATTCTCCACACATTTTACTAGCCATTTTAATACACGAAACATTAAATGACTGGTAAAATTTCTACTTTCTAATTTACTGATTGTTTTTTGACTTATTGAAGGATTTCATTTGTTGTGTTATCAAAATATAAAAATTAATTACTTTGTTTTCTCCAAATTAACACAAGTCAAAATTTTGCCAGAGATCTTAATGTCAAATATTTGGAGACCTCGTTAAATTTTATTTTGTCCGAACTCGATAATAGGCTTATATTTCTAAAACTAAGTCACCAAAAAATTTGTAAAAAAAAAAAAATTAGAATCCTTGAAAGTAGCCTTTTCAAACGATATCTGATACGATACAGAAAAAAAAATTTTAGGGAGGCCCAACTCACCCCCATAAAAATTAAAAAAAAAGTCATAGTCTTTGAAATATATGCGCGTCACGAAGACCTAACAGTCTGCCAAATACCTCCCGTCGTTTTTGAGAAATACGTCTGTGACAGACAGAGAGACCCTAAAAGGACACAAAACTTTAGGAAAGCTTTGCTAGTAGAAGTCTTTTAATCAAACTTCTGTAAGAAAATTTTCTTTTAACAAGATAATTTTTCTGCGATCAACTAATTGATATTAACATTGCCGATCTTTTGTAGGTTCAATTTAGTCAGTTGCCAGTCGTCAACTCGATTCTCATTTTTTAGTTGCTGACCCGCGCAAGAAACAGCTGTTTGCGGTACCGAACGCTGTTGGGTGTAACGAGCAAAGCCAACTGACTTTTTATTCAGTCAATCTTCGATTGTACAGTGTGCGACCTGCCTTACTTCACTAATAGATATCGCTAAACCAGTTTCTGGTTTTCTTTCTTGTTTATATAATGTTACGAGCGTAGCCATAGTTCGTTATTCAAAACAGAATATTTCAAATCTAATTCACAAGTCCTTTTCTTGGCTAACTATAACTCTTACTAATTCACAAACAAAATCACATACGACTCTACTTTAATTATCGTTAATACTGTACTTCAACTTATCGCAATGCAACACTTTCTTCTTTTATTCGCTTTCACTTTCACTGCACTGTTTAAGATCAGACTCGCCACCTGGCGGTGATTCTACAAATTGCCCGAATATTCCGTGCTCGAAAGACATCGATACTCCGAACCAAAAGTTGTTTATGTCCGTACTTTATAGATGTCGCTTGCCTTTTCTGTGATACGATTCTCCGAAAGTTGCTTATGTCCCTACTTAATTAGTCATTCCACGCGAAGTATGTAGATGTCGCTTGTACTTTTTCTATTGCACGTAAAAATACATTCTATGAATTGTCTCGTTGAAAACACACTGCAGACAGGATATTTCAGACGTTTCCTTCACTGGATTACTACACTGTTATTACCAAAATGTCAAGAATAAGATTGCTCTTGCGATTTGAACGTCATCTATTATTATAATCATTGATTTATTAAGCAGCCTCAGTACCGTATCATTTATGAGGGAAGTTCAATAACAATCAGCTTATATCTACCATCAAGAAATTTTTCAACATTTAGCCTAACTGCAAGAATTGGCTACCTTCATATGGGAGTATTCAAAATGTTTGGTACAGTATACCATAAGTAACAATTACAGCAATCTGATTCTACTGTGTTGATATAAAACCAATTCCATTTGCGTTCCTATTTCTGTTCACGTTCAATTTCGTTTTCTTTTTGTACCTCCAGCTTTTCTACGCTAAAATCAAATGGATCAGCATTAACTCTATAATCGAAGCCGTCATCATCGTATTAATTGAGAATCATCTGCACCAGCAATAAAGCTGTCAGTCCAAGTTCTATATTTAAAAGTAAAGTGGTCATCCCACCTCAGTGTAGTGCATATACATATTTTGCACCTTCCTCTGCAGGGAGTCCTTTTCATTAATTAACGCAATAAGTTCACATTTCATAGAACGTAATTACACAGAGATTGTTCCAAAATGGAACAAAAGACCATAATTAAGGATTTTTTCATCACAAAAGCTTCAATGGCACGAACTGCAGACCCTTATAAGTTCAAGCATTACTCAAAGACTCTACCTGGTCTAACGCTACTGGTATGTATGTATGTATGTAAATTGCCAGAGATGGTACTAAAGGGTTAGAATCAAGCTCCATAATCCTGCAGTTACCATAAACGTGAATAAAAAAAAACCTTTTCCACCTCTCCACCAAGAATTGAATTAATTGTGCTTCTCAAGCTTTGGTTGGCTGGTCATTTCTGGTCTCGAATTTCTTCCAAAAATTTTGCGGTGTAATTTGATAATTTCTCGTATAAAATATATACGGGGCGCAAAGCTTTTCATCGTCGTTATAAGTCAAGACATTGGTTGAAAAGTTGGGAAGGGGGGGGGGCTAAAGAAGAAATCATCCAACACGTAAAATTTGTGAAAAGTAAAAGATCGTACAAGAAAAATAAATTTCCAACTCCTCCAAAAGGACGAGAATGAAAAAAAGATAATATTCGGTTGAGGGGATGGCGGCGGTGACGACGAAGACGACGACGATTTGTACTACTCTGTGTTCCATTGAGATTTCATTCAAAGCAAAGTCTCCCTTATATGAAGGAAATTTATTGCACTCGAAAGAATTTCCCTGTAACCTCTGAAGCTCCCCCTTATAGCCATAGCTCCGTTTTGTTGTACACAGCCATCGGAATAAGCATTTTCCGTTCGGTTCGGACGAAAATTTTTCCATCTTTCTCCTTCTTTGTTGATCTGCAAAAAAAAAAAGCTGAGGGTAAAATGTTTAAGGTTCTTGGTGCGTGCAACATGACTGTACACGTGATTTCGTTTTTTCCTTTTTCTAAGGACTCTGGACCTATTGCTCCTGGCAATATGCCCGAGAGCTGAGAATACTTTATATTCTGTTCCCTGGTAAAGAGCTTGTACAAATTCTATCATTTCGATTATGTTTCTTTTCGCCGTCATCCTTTAGTTCAATTTCCTGAGAAGTTTTTCCATTCTATTTATAGAGCGGCAACAGCAGCACAGTTTTCTTCCACTTTGGGGATACCTATCTCGGTATTTTCTGCTTATACACATAGTAGTTATAGTCTGCCTGCTTGCCTGCCTTCCTGTTCCTGCCTGCCTTTTCTATCTCAAGCTTTCTACCCATTCAAACTTGCCGAAATATCGATCTTTTGCCACACCCTTTACCATTCATCCCTCCATCCGTATATACATACTGTACTGTGGAGTCGTTGAGGCCTATATAAAATAGTAGCTAAGTTGAGTTGAGAGTTGCTGGCGTAGCACTCTTCTTTGCTCATCTCATTGAAAAGGGCGCTCAAGAGTTTGTGTTTCGTTAGAAAGTGGTCACCAAAGTATCTCTGAGGGTTGAATAACAATGAGCACGAGGATTTATCTCTATTTGGACCGTAAAAATCTGGTTCGGCATAATGAAGTCGAATTCAATTATGGAAGCTGTTCTTTGTCGTGGCAAAGTTTACGGGTGATTTAAGGATGCGATAGCTTTGCTGAAGGATTACATTTATTCTTTGCTCAGAGATTGACTTCTGTATTCAAATTTGAAGATATTCTTTTTTTTTTGCGATTGCATTTTTATCAGCTTACTGAATTGCGTGGAAAACGTAGATAAAAAACAAAATTTTTCTTTGAATGTGTATTTATTCTCGATATTGGAGATACCTGCGAGATTTTAATTATTTTTTTATTTTGTATTGATTTGGGCGTTTTACGTTCGAGGATTAATGTAGAAAATATAGTCCTAGAGGATGCCCATAGGGGAAAAAAGAATTTTTCTTTTACTTTGAAGCACAGGACAGGAACAGGTTTCGTCTACTTTGTTCTTTATCACCCTTCTCCATGTGGCTGTTGGTTCTTCCCACATTTTAGGGCAAGAGAAGTAGATTCCTGTATGTGATTCCTTTCAAGTAATTGTTTTTGCGGAGTCTTCTATAAGTCTGCGTGACCTATCCATTCTAATTTACTTTTACATGATTTGTTTTTGATTGTTGACTCATGATTATCCTTAGCTCTGCGTTCGTGATTTGTTTTAACTAGAAAAAATAAATTGCATATAAATGCCTATTATATGAACACTTGGATGTCGTGCAAGCTAGGTTTTTTCATACATAATATTTAGTAGGATATTATCATGTCATGTAATAGCATCCAGAATAATAATTGATTTACAAAAATCAGCTTCTGATTCGGACTTCTATTGTTTCGGAGCAGACAAACGAGTTACCGTGAATACATATACCTAGATATTCCTGTATGATTGCTCCCGATAGCTTCCACTAATTTTTAGTTCCATAAAGTTTATGCTGTTATGGTCACTGGGGTTGACAATGTAAGCCATGCCTTACTGCTTTGGTATGGAACCTTCCAGAAAAAGAAAGAAAGATTTTCGGCACAGAAAACGAGAATTGAGGAAAAATGGAACGGGTGAGAGCGAAGACGTGACATTTTTTGAACAATACTTGAGAAGTAAAATAGGTGAACCTTGCAAAAATTTTAAGTTCGTGCAAAGAAAACGTGGCGTAACTGGGAATTGATTTTAACAAACGTCCAACCCCAGGACACATTAGGTATAAACATTTTTTGGATTTAGTGAATTTTTGGCACAAAAAGATAATTTTTGTTCAAGATGTGCCCCGTATGTCAACCTGGAAAGAAAAATTATTATAGATTTCTTTTTGAAACTTCCTCGATCACTTCTAAGGGGTTAATAGCTGCGTTTTTTTTTATCTCTGTGATCTGATCAGAATCAGATTGAGTTAAAAAACGAACTGGATCATGTGAACTTTAAGTTTTTAGATGTTGGTAGATTATAACTGAGTTTCTTTTTTAAGGTATTACATTTTTAGTAAAGAATTTGAAAATATGGTTGCATTAGATGAAGACATTTTGTTGGAGGTAGGAAAACTTCATAGAACTTATATTTCACAAAAGAATTCTACTACATGTACAATTAAATTTTACATCAAGCTCCCAGCTCCTTCTTGGGCTACGTAAAAAAATATGTAAAAGCAAAGAACATATAACTTATATGTTAGATGTTCTTTGGTAAAAGTTAAAATAGAAATAAAGAGGATTCAGTACTCAGCGAAAGTTTCAATTTAGATACCAGCGAACCTGTAGGTAATAAAATTTACTATACGTAGGTTTGTGTCCTGAAAATGAGAAAATTCATATAAAATTAGCCTAGACCGAGACCACAAGTAACATTAGAGACATCTAGCGTAAAAGATAGAAACCCAACATCCGACAAAACCATACAATTTAAGACGAAAATGAAAATTTGCAGTTCACATAAATTGAAAATTTTTAGCGAGAATTAACTCTCCTAATTTTTTTTTCCCATAATTGTTAAATATGCAATTCTGCTTTGTATTGCAACAACTGTCAACGAAATATTACAATTTCTCGTCGGTGAAATATCGGGAGAAAAAACAAATACTATTAGAGTCTGAAAATAATTTTAAAAAGCGCCACTAAAAATGAAATAACTCTACGTTATTTCCTAGATCCAGGCTTGATTTTACTAAAATAGTGACAATTTAAAGAAATGAGAATACCTACTCACAGGATTTTGATTTAAAAGACTTCAAGTTTTGCTATTTTTTACAAGTTTCCGAGCTAATATCTCCATTCCAATACACTTTTTTAATTTTTGCCGACGTTATTTACTAGACTTCTTCATTACCTTTAATTTAAGATATAAATCATTACTCTGCTACAAATAGTTTGCCAGAAATTCGAATTGAAAAATGTATGAAACTAGGAAATCTTAGTACTGACTCCTCTCAAGCAAAATATTATAGCTTTACTTTTGAAATTCTGTAATTTGGTCTGTTTTTTTTCAAAATTTTACTGACAATTGGTTTTTATGTTTAATGGCAGTCAACATATGTACATATATGTTACGGGTAAAGCCCGAATTCTGAATAATTCTAAGTTTAGCCGGATAAAGCTAGTTGTATCCAACGTTTTTGGATAAAGTTGATTGGAAACATAAAATGTGATTAATTTCGGGTTTTATCCGTCTAAACTTAGCATTATCCAAACCTCTGTGGTTAAAGCTGCAATTGTATTAAGAATAAACGAAAAGTAAGCAAAATTTGGTTTGTTGCAAATAATATATTTTTGTCAGGAACAAAAAATTTTGAAAATATGCAAATACATAAATTAATATTCTTATTTGTTGACGCAGGACATACTGTGTTGACATTTGGAATTGCAAAGAATGCCTGCCAATTTACTCTTACATCTCTTTATGTTGCAGCCTTGTTTGCAGTTACATCTCGTATACCCTTGACCTCCTGTATGTGACTGAATGTTAGCAAGTTGTCGTAAACTTTTTATTTCTCCTGATACCTCTGATAACTCAACAAGTTCTGCGTTGCATGGTATAAATGAATTCCTAGTGTATTTTGTGTCTATCATACCATCAGCATTTGTAATTTGTTGAATCCTTCATCATTTACATCAACAATCACCATTAAAATATTCCTAAAGTCTCCTCGACCACTGTCGACGTCGGGTATCGGTACTCTGACAGTGTCCCCAACTTTACAAGATCGGAATTTGAGAATTTGACCGAACTTTCATCTTTTTAGCTTGGGATATTAAACATTCTTTGGCATCTACTCTATTTTGAATAATATCAGCCTCATTTTTACAAATATTGCAAAGTCCATTTTCGAGTTCCGAGGTGTTACACTTTTCACACACTCTTTTCGTCTGCGTACCTACTGCGTCAGTTTCATCGGATTCTTTTTCTTCAGTAAGTTTTGGATCCGTCGCAATATTGTTGTGCTCTATTTATTCCTGTAATTCCTTTTCGAAACGAATGTGTAAGTAAACTTCTTTCGGTAATGTGTTGTGCTTAATCCTAATTGCGCATCGGAACGGAGATCGTTGTATACCGCCATGATGCGCTCTAAGAAAAATCAAAAAATTTAATATTTATTTGTATTCAAATCAAAAAATTATTCTTATACTACATTAATAATTACCTGTTTTTCATAAATTGAATAAAACGAAATCCGTCTGACCATTGGTTGCAGTTTTCAGTCACCATCCAAGTGTTAAGCATGTTTTGTATGTCCTGATTCGCTTTTTATACGCTTCCTTGCTACTGGCTATGCCTGGGCTTTCCATGAACAATCTGCAACCCATGCTACATAGTTCGTAGTTCTTCTATAATGCAATTAACGATTTCACGGCCATTATCGGATTGTAAAATATTTGGCGGTCCAAAAATACAAAAAAAATATCGAGTAAATGTTTGGACATATCTGCTCCTCTTTTAGACGTAAACGGTCGTAATTGAATAAACTTAGTTAAGTGATCTTGATATACCATAATAAATTTGTATAGACCATCTGCACTTGATTGCATATCTACAAGATCAACTTGACATCTACTGTTCATCTCTGAAAAAACCATGGATTTAACGACTAGACCTTTCTGAGTCGATTTCTGTTTCCTTTGACATGAAAAACATAACTTCAAAAACCACAGTATACTTTCTTGTGTTCAGTTTTTATACTTTTTGCTTAATTCAGAGACCATTTGATGTTTTCCACCATGTCATACAGAAATGTGAGCTTCAAACAGGACATCAAACATTTCTTCATTTCTTACATAATATTTTATGTTTGTTTCACCTGTAATCATGATGTTTAATATGATTTGATAAATTGTAATACATTTTAAATAGATCTTAAATTTTTACTTTTCAACTCGTTTAAACTTTTTCAAAGGAACAATTAATTTTTCTACTCTTCCAACGATAAAGATATCAAATCGTAGCAGTCGTCGGCACTTTTAACTTGTTGTAAATAAGTTTTATACTGTTCTTCATCCATATAAAACCTTTTGATTCTTTTTGCTTCAACAATTCAGGAAAGTTGTTGTAAAACCTCTTTTTAAAAATTTCTTTTTGATTAACGGAAATTTTTACATACTAAAACTCACTACATTTGACTACCAACTTGTGCAAGAACATTCACAGCACTGACAAATGAAATAATCATTCGAATATTCAATAAGTAGGGAAGACCGATAAGTTCTACACCGAAAATTCGCTTTTCCTTTCACATCAAAAACCGAAAACTTTTCTTCGGTTAAATAGAAGTGACATACAGTGCGTTGCAAAGTTATAGACGCACTATGCAATTGTGCGGTACGCCATCTCTGTAGCAAAAGAGAGAGATATGTGTGATGGCAAAAGAAATCTTCTCCCTTGTCATCGCTGACACCAAAAAAAAAATTTTCTGTTAAAACGGTACTTTTCGAGTAATTCGATAGAAATGTGCAAAAAGAGTGTTGCATTATTATAGACGCAGATAACTTTACTTAATTTAACAATAATGAAAATGCACAAAAAGTAATAACGGATTTTTATTAATAATTAGTAGCTCCACCATTGTTCGCTACAATGTTCAGATGTCTTTTTGGCATTGATTCTACGTAGGGCTTCAACATTTCTGGAGTTAAGGTTAGCCAAGCCGCTTCAACGGCATCTCTAAGCTCACCGATCGTCCCCATATGTTCTCCATAGGGTTTGCATCATGGGAACGAGAAGGTTTATGTTGTGCCTCAAGAACCAGCTTTTTGTGGAGTTTCTAATGTGGATCGTAGCATTATCCTGTTGATAAATTAATTGATCATCAGCATGGCGCGCAATATACGGAAGGAGCTTTGTGTAAGGACCTCCTGGTACTCGAGGTTATTCATGACTACTAAAGGCGCCCCATACCATCAAGGACCCGCCTCCAAAGTTTATTCTTTGAAAATATCGGGGCTCTTTCCGCAGATCTCTCCAGTATCCGCACAGACCGTCTTGATCGTCAAGATTACATTTTTTTTTCATCTGAAAAAATTACCTAAAGGTTAAGTAAATACCACAAGTTAATCATATGCATACCTGACTCCAGCCTTGTGCAATATGAGCGCTTTTTGCATAATCTCTCTGGCAATACTCGGACTGCGCTATAGAGCGCGATAAATCGTTGATTTATGAGTTGTTACCCAGCATTTTACTTTAAGCTCAGTCAAAAAGATTGTTGAATTGGACGAAGCACGGCAAATCCTTCGCAAATCCCGTTCTCCTAGTAATGTTCTTCTTCCTGATTAGGACCTAGAACCGTAATTCTCACGGTTCTTCAGGTAATTCCTGACAACATGGTCTGATTTACCAATTATTTTCTCGGCGATTTCCCGTTCTGAAGCAACATGACTCCACAGCGCGTCAATGGCACCTTTTTGATGATCACTCAGTAAAGCTCCTCTAGGCATAATGACAGTTTTCACTGTGTTTCAACCAAAAAATAAATAAAAATCACAAAAAAATTAGCACAAACATTTTTCAAAATTTTTTAAAGTACTCAAAAAGCCGGATGCGTCTATAATAACGCAACACTCTTTTTATACATTTCTATCGAATTACTTGAAAAGTACCGTTTTAGCGGAAAATTTTTTATTGGTGTCAGCGATAAGAAGGGAGAAGATTTCTTTTGCGATCACACACATCTCTCTCTTTTGCTACAGAGATAGCATACCGCACTATTGCATGGTGCGTCTATAACTTTGCAACGCACTGTATAATTATCATAAAAGTTGTATGATGAGAGCTCATACAAAGAACGTATTTTAATTTTACTTCGAAATCCTAATCCATATTATAATAATATAATAAATAATAAAATAAAACAATATAATTTTCAATGTAAATACAAAAGTGAGGTTTAGTACGACCGAAGAAATTTTTCGTCCCGAAACGTCCGAAAAAAAATTGACAGATGAAATTTCGTTTTTCGACCGAAAAAAGATAAAAGTTGTATTTTTCTTAAAAATCTGAGATACCTAAATATTCTATTTTATTAGTAAAATTATTAGTTTATCCTATTTCCCATGATTTTATTAATCATTGGAAGAAAAATCTTGTTTTAAAGTGGAATAAATTGAGTTTTTTGGTTTACATTTTTCGGTTTTCGGTTTTGATGTGAAAGAGCCTGTACCCGTAACATATATATTTAAAAAGCCATCTAACTGTGAAAAGAATAACTGAAGTTTTCTGATCGCGAAAATTTAACCAGCTCTTTATTATATGGATCACGCATTGTTGTTGTTTTACATTCATAAAAGTGAACCGCATCAGATAATAGAGGTATTAAAAAACAACCAGCTAATATCATAGCTGCGAAAGAAGTTATGGAAGGAATTTGAGACATGACTTCGGTCAGATTTTTTTTATTATATTATCCTTATTAAGATTAAGTACATTAGAAACTTACTTGGTAGTCGATATGCTACTGATTTGTACACACAATACTTTTAATTTTAATAATTCTTTTAACTAACTGTAAAATTTTGTAGCTGACTATATGCAAATGTAAAGGCGGATTTCCATTACTGCGACATTTATATTTTGTAGAGATTTAGAGCGACGCAAACAACTTTTTTACAACGGCTTATGAAATAACTAGTGAGTAAGAGGAGTATGGCAAGTATGTCGAAAAATTTTTGTCGGTGTTATTTGTCGTGGATATACCATAAATGAGCGCTAGATCAACATTATGGGATATCTCCGACTTTATGGCATATCTCCGCGTATTTTACCTCCATGCATGAAGGAATCAAGAAGAAGATATAAATTCTTAAAATCATAGAAATAAATTATGTTATTTTCATACAGCTACTACAAAAATCATATAAATAGTTGATTGAAAATAAAGTTTATTAAGTGTAATGAAAAAAAAAATCGATTGTTTTATTTATTTTTTTCTAATTTTTTTTATCAAAAGTTACATCGTGCTGTGCCTGAGTTATCATAGAAGTAAAAAATTATTTATTTATCATCAACATAAACAGAGAGCCGGCGACCATTACGTCATTTCATATACTAATCACTGCAATTTTGATTTTTCTTTGTTATCCACTGTGCTGACAGCTGATCTCAAAATCACCTGTTAGTAATAAGAATTTTGAAAGGTGAACTACTCCTATGAAAGGATAATGAAATATAGTTTGATTTCGTATTTTAATAATTTATTAGTTTATCATTATACATATCAGTCCAAGAACTTCTGAATGTAAAAGCAATGAATAAGAGATCCGGTGTTACTGGTACTTGAAACTATTTCTTTATTTTAAAAACGATAATTTTGCACTTATTTAATACGTTAATATTAAAAAGTTAAGGTAGAGCTAGCTTCCCCTTAGATTATCCTTTTCCTACTTCAATTACAGGGCTTTTCCCATCACCTTTAGGTGGGACATATGGTTTAAATATTCCTCCAGTGCAACTAATATGAAACGGCAGCTACAGTCAAGTACGTGGATGCAAAATGCCTTTCTCCTTTTAACGCCAGCCAGCCTTCTTTTAACCAATTTCTCATTCTGTCCCGACGTCCACATTTTCCCTCTTTTACGGGGAGGGTCATAACCTTCTGAATCCGATTTGAAGTCGATAAACAACGTTTTCATAAGTTGTAATTTTGTATTTATCTTTCAAAAAACTTTATCAACGCATCGCACTTAGAAAACTTAAAATTTCAATTCAAACCATAATTTGGTGGGGGGATAGGATTTCAGCTATAAAAACGTTTTCTGTTACTCTTGGAATAGTTTTACATATCTTGCTCTACATCTCTGCAAAATTAAAATGTACCAGTAATGGAAATCCCCCTTAAAGCACTTCGTTGTTTAGAAGACAAATTAGTTAGTTAGATTTTTTAGTGGTAAATTTTACTGAAGAAAAAAAAGTGCGGTAAGTAAATAATTTGTAAGATATGTGTTGAAAATTTAATTTAAAGTACATTGTGTTTATAAATTGTGCAAAGTAATAAATAAAAGAGAGTTTTGTAACTTTCTCCTTTTGTTTGTGTGTAAACTCTATTCTTTTAGGTGTATATTTACGTATTATAAATATTTTATTTTTAACATATGCAAATTACGAGAGGGTGGGTATGGTCTTGAAACTTTTTTTTCGATTTTATTTTATTTATTTATTTATAAAAAATTAATACGATAGTACACAGATACATAAATCCAATTATTTACTACCGTTTATTAACTTCAAAGGAAAAAAAAAAGAAAAAAAGAAAGAGAACCAACTATCATATATACCTACATAAGGAACTTAAATCTAGATATAGAGGATGATAAATAATAGTTACATTTGAAAAGGAATAGTATAAAATTAAATAATGTAATTACAGATAAATTTAAAAGTCATAGATATACTATCTAAATTCATTTATACAAATCAAAAAGCTTAAGAAAAACTTAGGATAATAGAAATACAGAATTAAAACCCTACTTATACACATATAGGAATAAAGCTAGAAATTAAATTAACTTTAAAACAGTATAATTTAAGTTAAACAAAGTAGAGAAAAGAGGGCAACAGAGCATACAGCGAGGTTATTATACGGAAAAGAGAAAGCGAAAGTGAAGGAAGGAAGCAAATAAAAATTATAGTTAAGTTGATCAATTTAGAATGGAGAAATTATCCAGAGCATTAATTTGAGTTAAGAGGCTGCGCTTAAAAACCCGAAGGTATCACTTAGTATATCCAAATCATTGTATAAGGCATTGTGGGCCCTTTGAATTTTAACCAAAGGTGACTTGAGATGCAAGTTGGTATGCGGTGGATCTATGTGAAACGGCTAGGAAAGCTAATTTTTAATTTGGACAAAAGCTCAGAGGAATCAATAGAGCCGTGTAATATTTTAAATAACAAAATTTCATCGAGATAGGAACGACAAGAACGAATGCACAAGAATTGCAAAACTAACGGAGATATGGAATTTTAACCATCCGAGGCTCTACCGATTCTTATACCGATCATTTGCGTACATACGTTGGTAAGTTTTTTCGTTCGATGTTCACAGTGCCGTGTTGTTTGTTAGTCGTGCCGTTTGTTCGTGGAAAATGCGGAGAAAGATTAGTAGAGCAGATAGAAAGATCAGTGGTTCACGATTAAGCGAATCAAAAACATTGTACCTCCGCACAAACGCAAGAAACGCAAGTACTTCGTCGAGGAAAGTAAGTGGAAATACTTGTGTTGAAGAAGATCTACAAAACGTTTTTAAAGTCGGTGACGGTTGTAGTTTAAAATCTATTGCACCGATCCTTTTCAAACTTGGTACACTCTTTCTCTGTGTAATTCATGAGGTATCGCTGTTGAGTTTTTTAAAAAATTGTTGTGATTTTTTATTTTACAATAACAAATTTACCGATTTTTTAAGCGAAAACTAATAAAATCAATTTGATTTTATGATTTCAGATGATCGAGTGATTAGTTACAACCGTCATCGCAAAATAACGTCTCGGGAGATTTGCTGCCAACAGCTTAGCTTTCAATATTTTCAGAAGATATTCAATTTCAAATGTTATCTCACAATACTGCAAACATTTAATTTAAAATACATTACCCGTAACTCGTAAAGAAATATTTGTGCTTTTTTTTCACCGAAATAAACCTACCCCCCTTTTAAGGGAATAGTCCCACCTGTATACTTTCAAAAAATCGGTTTTTTTAATAATCCGAATCCGAATTAAGATAATTATGTAAAAAAATTTCAAGTTGGTCTGTTAAAAATTGAACAAGTCATGAGACTTGGACAAAGTACCTCCTTGAACATATACATACGAGTAGTGGGTCCTTCCCGGGATATCTTGGGAGCGAAATCCCGGGAAATTTCTGAATTTTTATAATCCCGATTCCCGGGATTTCACCATTATAAAACCCGGGAATTAAAAAAAATATAATTTACTCAAGTTTGTAATTTTAGATAAAATACCAAATGTTTCCATAGTGATTAGTGGAATCATATTTTAAAACATGAAAAAACGTTAAACCATAGAATATTTTTTTACGTAGTAGGTGTAGGTACAGAAGTTTTTGCATATATTTTTAAAACAGCTTTTTTAGTGTTATTCATTTATTATTGTAAATTCATTTTGTATAGTTTATTTTAAAAAACGGTAAACCACAGAATATTTGTTTACGTAGTAGGCGTAGGTACAGAAGTTTTTGCATATTTTTAAATAGTTTATTTTGAGTTATTCGTTTATTATTGTGAATTCATTTTGTGCAGTTTATTTTCTTTTGAAATAATTGGTAAGCAATAAAATCTGTATTTATTCATTAATTATTTATATATTTATATTTAAAAGTTTTTTTATCTGACCATGTTTGAAAAGAATTCATCGGAAGCTTGGAACCATTTCAAAAGGGATGAAAGTTGTGCAAAGGCGGTTTGCAAATACTGCTCAGCAAATAAAAAATCTACTTCTGCAAAAACTTTCCAGTTTTAAAATTAACTTAAGTGATGTTTTGGCCGTAACAACCGATGGCACATCTGTTACGAAAAATTTTTGGGAAAGAATCATCATTTATGGTCCACCAATTATGCTTAAATCATGGCATTCAATTTGCAATTTGTGACATTATTTATAAAAAAATAGCAAAATCCAAAACAAGCGATTCCGATGATAATTTTGTAGAGTTTTCCTCTGCAGAAGAATCTGATGAATCTATTCAAGTAGAAGAAGAAGAAGAAGAATATATTCAAGTAGAAGAGGATGCTGATGCTGAATTACCTGAAAGTACTGAAATTGTTTTTGAAGAGCAGGGAGATTTTAAGATAGCTTTGAACAATGTCCGCAAAATTATGAAGTTGTTTAAGAAATCAGCCGTAAAAAACTGTGTGCTTCAAAAATATATTAAAAACGGGCATGGAAAAGAACTCAATCTCATGTTGGATTCTCAGACTAGGTGGAACGGTTGTTGGAACGATATCTATTGTTGAAATCCTGTATTAAAAAAGCGTTGATATGAGATTTACCTGGCACATTAGCAACAAACTTATTAGAAGTTCTGCAGAATAGATTGTCTGAAAGGCATTCAAAAGATTTGATTTCGTTTGCAATGTTTCTGCAAAATCCAGAAAATTTAAAATCTGATACAAATAACTGTGACTTGAATAGTTATGGACAGTTTTTTGCTGTATCATCAATTTCCGCATTATTTAAATTAGCAAAAGATTTAGTAATCCAACATTTTTCTGATGATCGGGAGATAGCCATAGATAATGATTCAGATTTATACGAGATAATTGATGTACCAACAACAAGCGATACTACTTTACCATCACCATCAACTACAGACGATTTGTTGAAGAAGTCTTTGGCAAGTGCAATAAGTAAATCACAGGAAACTATGGAGGTAGTTAAATCTGACAAAACAACATCTATAGCTATACAAAAGGAGATCAGATTATATGCGGCAACAGGAACAATGACACATACTCTTAAAAAAATTTATAATTCAGTAATGAAGATCAAACCAACATCAACCGAACAGCAGCGAGTTTTTTTCAATTTCTGGAACAATTGTAACAAAAAATCGCGTGGGTTTGTCAGATCATTCAATTTATGTTTTATGTTGCTTAAAAACATATTTTAAAAAGCTCGAATAAGTTTAAAAAATATACCAGACAAAGTACATTAAACCTTTTTATTTTTATTATTGTATGTTTTTTGTAAATAAAAAAAAATGAATTATAGTACAAATGTAAAATTTTTAATATTAAAAAAAATTCCCGGTTCCCGGGTAATCCCGGGATCTTATTTTTTTTCAATCCCGGATCCCGGGATTGAAAAAAAGTCCGGAAACAGCACCCACTACATACGAGTACATTACACTTTAAACATATGTAACTTAAAACTTTAATAGGAATTATCTCGAATCAAGGTTTTCAAAATCGATGACAATGATAGCTGAAGCCCGAAATGTTTGATTTATAGCTGCAGTTTGTTTCATTATCTTCTTAACTATTTTCTTCAGACCTTAATCGTGGCTTTTTCATTACCGATGTAAATTTTATTTTTCCTAGCCGATCAAACACCATTTTTCGGGTGAAAAATGAGCACTTGAAGTTTACAAAATCACCATTCTGTGAATAATTTGTTTTTCCCAAAAGCCACGATCAAGGACTGCTCTTTGGTGGTACTGATAGAGTTCCGTTGGATTTTTTGATATCAACAAACGGTATATTTAGTATATATACATATTTGTTTTATTCCCCATAAATTTTAATTTAATCTGAATTTATCATAAAAAAAAAAAATTCTCCTATATTCTAGCTGTCAGCAGCTATGCGTTTACCGTTGGGCTGGTTGACTCCCACCTATATCATTCACTGTCGCTTTCATTTTACTCCTTCTTTGGGTACGATGAATCTGGCCGCTAAACCAGGATACCACAACGTTTGGCAGAGTCTCAAATACATATATATGTACAATGTACATACATACCCTGGAAATTGGTAATTTTCTTCCATAGAATTCAATTCATTTCCGTCCGTTTTGCATTAATGTTGCCAAGTTTTCTGTAGTTTCCTCCCTAATCCAATTTGCGTCGAATATTTTCCTTTATTTCGAAGGAATCATTGTGTCTCTTGTATCCTAAAATTCTATATTTTTATAAAAGTTGATCAACTTCGGCAAAATTTAATTTTTATAGATGATATTTGAAATTTACAGGAGTCTTACTGAAATAATCTTTTATTGAGTACATACATAAATATAACAGTTGTGTTCTTTTGCATCTCGTGCACTGGTGCAATCAAACATTTAAGAGAGCAAACAACACTATAGAATGTGTAGTGCAATGGACTGCACGGCTGAATATAGTTCTTTTCGTCAAAAGGGTCGCTAAAATCACTAAAAAAATGCGTTGATCTCCTTATATGACCTCGCTTTCCTTTTCTGAAACTTATTCAAATTAATATTTTTTCTTTTTAATTAACATTTTAGATAATATTATCTGTGTTTATCCTCCACCTTTTATAGATCCCAAATAAAATGTTTGACATATGTGTGTCGAAGCTACTAATGTTTTAAAAATAAAGTTCATTGGTTGTGTGAGGCGTTATTTTGTAGGAGTAGTGCAATGAACTGGATAGCGTGCACAAAAGAAACAGCTAATATATACATATAGAACTTCAATAAAAAAATAAATAAATAAATATAAAAAAAAATATGATTCCACTAATGTCACAGAGTTAAACCAAAGCGAAATTTCTAGAATCATAAATCACTTTGAAATTTATAACAATATAGTGTGTGCCTACCACGTAATTGACGATTAAATAGTGTTGACAGCAGATGGTATCTCTATCGAAAAAAACAATTCACTTCACCTGCATATCCACTCACATACAGATTAATAAAATTTTTCGTATCCCCACTCTCATTTATGGCTCCGAACCAAAAGAATTCAAACCAAGCCAAATTGAGGGAGTTTTGTTCTATCGTTCTGCAGACTATACCTACTCGTACTACGTGTTCAATCGTTATGAAAACAATTTATGCTTGTGGAATTAGTTCTGTAAACATGAAATGTATGTATGTACGTTGTTTGCGTATACCATTAGCACATCAGCCTAGTGGAATCCAACCCTCCCCAATCAGCCAGAGGGTTGTAAATCATCTAAATATTTGCCCTGTTCTTTTCTAATTAATTTTGAATACGAAATTGATTGATTGTTTCAATTGGAGGTAAAAGTTTGTAGCGAGGAGTAGGTAATTTACCCCCCCCCCCCCTCCACATCTCCCTAAAATTAAGCTATAATCCATCGTGTAATTAAAAATTAATACCTATTGATATAAAAATTTTAAGCTTTATTAAATTTTATTTCTTTAATTAAAATGTTACTAAATTTTGACGGGCGCTACTATTCGAAGTTCAGAGATCAGGGCGTATACGATCAAGATGGCCTCGGTAGCTCAGTTGGTAAGCTGTTGATGTACTAGGGGTCATACCACCGTCCTACGTTTTTCCTTGTACCTACATAGTTTCCTTTCGACTTTTAAAACTTCTTTTACCACGTATTACCTATTACCCTATCTTTTGAAAATGTCTTCATTCTTCTCTTCCAGCAACTACAACATATTTACTTTAAGGAAACGGAGAAACATCTACCAGGTTTTAAGGCTTTTACCGTGAGAAATGGTCAACCTAAACCATCTATATGAAAATTTCCTTACCACCGTGTGCTTCTGCTAGTATGCGACAGATGGCAGACCTATCATTGTCATACCGATTGATAACATAGTTAGGAGGGGAGACTATGTAGAGGCCCTATGCTCCCAAGCAGGGTGAATAAGCAACAATAAAAAAATACGATCAAATGAGTTGAGAAACAGAAAAATCTTCATAAGAGGAAATTGTTGCTTGAAGATCTAGTATAAGCCTGGTTCAAATTGCATAGGATCAATCCAAACTGGCTCGTGATCTTTCTTCCATTCTTCAAAATTATTAGAAAATCCCTTTTATGTATAGGTATGTACACACTCGGCTAGTATCATCGTTCTTATAGAAATGCTGCACAGGCTCTATAATCTCTTCATCAAAATTGTTGCTTCTTAATTAATTATTGTATGCAAGATCCAATATAATTTATATCTCGTTTCATAACTGTCAGTTATTAGCGAATTATTTCATTCTTTTGCTTGAAATATGATTAAAGTAGAGCTCTGGGCCTGGATTCCGCAACTATGAAAAATTTGCCCGTGTACGGGAATTGAAAAACTCACTTTAGGAGCAAGTGTACACTTTTGAATTTCAAACGATTCCGTATGTTAAAAAAAAACTTTTAAAATAAATAACGTTCGTAAATAAATTGCACTAAAAAGTAAAATATAATTTTTTTTTCTCAATGATATACACAAGAAAAGTTTCGTTGCAAAATAAGAAATGCTCGAACTTAGATTAAATCTTAAAAGTTTGGGCATCCATAACTATAATCACAATTGTCTAAGTTTCTCAACCTTTGTTAATTGACGGCACACTAGATAAGTCTATACCAAATTTGAATACAAAAAATAGAATTAAAAATTATTTCAAATAACTTTTTGAAAGATATCCTAATTTTTGTTATAAAAAATTAAAATTAAATGTTACTAAATTGCCTCGTTTTAATTTAGCCTCTATTTCTCATTAACTTCGCGGTAAAACTAGTGTACGAGAATTTGTCATATCGTAAGAGATTTTTGTAAAGTTGGTACGAGAATCTATTTATTCCTGTCTAGAAAATCTGCACTTGCAGTGGGTGCCATAAGGGTGAATATAAAATGAAAATGGAAGAAGAAAATGAAAGAAGATTTTTTTTAGAAAACGTTGGGAAATTATAAATAGCATATTAAAAAAACTTTTAAGATTTAATCTGAGTTCTAGAATTTCATATTTTGGAATAAAACTTTTCTTATCTTATAAAAAAAAGTATTTTTTAATTTTTATTACAATTTATGTATGAAAGTTATTTATTTTTAAAGTTTTTTAATACATTTTATTTTCTACTTTTTAGTCATAAATTCTATACACTCTCCACTTTCTACTCTCGACTCGCCACTATCGACTCTCCACTCCCGATTCTCGAAGCACGTTTTAACTTTAACTTTTCCTTTTTAAGTTTTTAAACTTTTTTTACCTTTTTTAACTTTCTTTACTTTGTTCTAACATTTTTTAACTTATTTAACTAGTTTTGAACTTTTCTACTATTTTTACTTTTTTAACTATTTTAACCTTTTTAGCTTTTTTTTCAAGTTTTTTAATTCTTTTGTTTTACTTTTTTAATTTTTTTTTAATTTTTTTAACTTTTTTTTCTTTCTTAACTTTTTTTAACTTTTATAATTTTTTTAACTTTTTTAATTTTTCCAAATTTTTTTAACTTTTTTAACTTTTTTTTAAAAAAAGTTAACATTTTTAACTCGGCTCTTAATTTATATCACACACTGTCCAAATTGGACTACCAAGTAGTTACCACCCCCACCCCAAAACCCCCCCAAAGACAAGAAAATTTTACCACATCGTAAAGCTTCATTCTTAATCAAAAAACTCCATGTAAATCCATCCTAAAACTCTTTTGTCACGAACGGCACTCTCAGGCACTCATACACAAAGCTTTTTAGTCAAGGGTCTGTGAGTTGATAAAAGTTATTTAAAAAGGAAATTAAGGGATTCCCAAAATCCTTTTGTTGAATTTGTATCGGTTTCCAATACATCTGCGTGCAAACTGACTAATCCAAGCAAACAATTTGGCGAGGTTTTGGCAAAAGTAAGAAATGAGCAATAGTTGTGAAACAGGGACAGCATTATGGCATTAAAGTGTGTATATGATTGCCTCCCTTTCAACAATTGCTTATTTCTCGATTTTGGGCCTCGTAGAAAATCAATTGAAGAAATGGAAAAAATAAGTTTTATGCAAGTTTTTGTTTCTGTTTGTTTATTTTACAGCTATGAAAGTGCAGTCCAAAAGCACAATCGTAATTAAAAGAAGAAAAATTGTAATATATAAAAAAGATTGACCTTACTTTTATGAATTACAAAATAGCAAACAAGACACATTAAAAACAAGTTGAAATTGGTAAATTAAAAGTAATTTACTCAACCCTCGCAGCTGGCAAATATATAAAATATATGTACTTGCTTTTGGTAAGGTATAGGCGAATTACTTATAACTTACCTTTTTTAGCTTGCTTTCTTATGTCCGTTTAGTCCGCCGCCTAAATTACAAACGAGCATTTGGCAATATTGATTTCGAGGGCTATGCTTGCCTATGGCAAGTTACTTTCGAGTTATTTTCGATTCAATTTGTTTGCTGGGATATCTTTCCCCTACAAAAAGTTCGTTTTTCACTATATGCTTGGATATTGCTTGTGAATTAATGTTGGGTACTGAAATTGTGTACACACGGTGTTTTTATATAAACAGTAAATATAATTTCAAAACGGACTAAATCAGGCAACTCCTTCTTGGTGTTGCTATATAAAAAATTAGATTTTTTACGTAGAATGTAAAAACGATCAGTCCTACACGTTTTTATTGTACTGTAAAGTTCTTCAGAATAGAAAATCCTATGAAATTGGTTATAACCATTTTTTCTGTGCGACGAACCGTTCTAGAAATATATGCGAAAAACCACTTCAAACATCATACTTGCACAGAGAGGTGACGATATGAAAATACATACGGACATTCATCTAGCGTATCATAAGAATTGGTCTTGGACTAATTTTAGCTTTTTTACTTATTAAATATAATATATACTATGTAAAAGCATGAATTTAATGTGAGAAACCTGTATATCAAATATTTTTATGATCTTCCCTTACAAATTTGAAAAATATTCTATGTAAAAGCTTGTTTACTTTTTTTTTCTGATTCACAAAAGTAAAAACAGAAAAAGGAGGACATGTCTTGAAAAATTGTCGTTATAGGATAATAAACCCCCATAAAAATGACATCGGCATATGTATCAACTAAGCTTGTTCTGCTGGATAACTTTCCCACACGAGAATGCCCCATCGATGCAGGCGTGACCTTAGGGACCTTTTTTTTTTATTTATATATTTTTTTTATTACCTTTTCCCCATCATCTACTATGTATGGAAATATATCCAGACCGGCGACGCACGTAACGAATTAAATGTGGATTACTTTCTTGTCTGTATACCGGAACACTGTGATACTACCATACTTATAGTATTTCACATATCTTGTTAAAATCCAATTTTCGATTATGAACTGATTAACACGGTACCAATCATAAAACTTGACGCTCTGTTGGCAAAAAGTCTGTAAAGGTCAATAGCGCATGGCAATTTCCATACAAATATTGCTTGCAGTGAGACAATTTTGTGATATTGATGTCCAAATATGTAAAGACAAACTTGTTTATGTGAACAACTATCTTTTCCATGAAAAGGTGGTTATCTGATTGATTAGTTCGTTGTAAACTAGCTAAGTTTTATTAAGTTAATGCTGAATTTTGTTCAAATTATATAATAATACTAGCTGATACTCACGTGGAATTAGTTTTCAATTTTTGTTTTTTTTTTGTGCTACAGATTTTATAACTCAATTTGTTAGAATTAATGAAAGTACCATTACAACTTCTATAGTGAAAAACTCTTGTATGCTATATTGTGTGGGTTACCCGCGATCAGACCACGTAGACCTTATCAAGGGCGGTTTCTCCAAATGTATTCTCGCCCCCCACCCCCAAAAACTTATCATTATTTAGCTGATTCCCCCATAAATTTATTAATTTTTTTTTTATTATTTGCTTAAGGAGGGTTACCATTGACATCATAAAAAACACGAAAAGTTAGTACAACTTCGCATCAAATCTGTGCGTATTATCGTGCTCAAAACTTCACATAGTTAGAGAAGAAGCATAAACTTAGGTAATGGCTCAAAAATAAAGATATCGGGGTTTTATGTATATGTAAGTAGCTTTAGAAGGATCTACAACTTATAAATTTTTAGAGTTTAGTACATAATAACGTAATAATGGTGCATCAAATAGGTAAATTTGTACTTGAGTATGGAAGGTTTTGAGCTGGAAGAGGAAGTGGCAGAGACAATGCCATAAAAAGGTTTTGGTTACTAATATAACCTCGTTTGAAAAGTGCTATTTTCATGGAGATATAATTACCAAAATTATGATATTATTGCAAAGAAAGTTCAATTTGTAACAAGAATCACACCCTTTTCTGTTTATTTTGAAAACCCCAAATTTTTTAGTGAAATGATAAAGGAAATAAAGTCAATAATTTTAACCATGCAAACGGCAAACTTTTCTTGTTTTTATATATTTTGCATACAATTTGGCGTTTTTAATTCATTTCATCGCCGTCAGATGAAGTGATGTGCTTTTGGAACAGCCTTGCAGCCTGCATTTTCAGAAAGTGTTTTGCCATCTGAAAGCATTTATATAGCTTTATATGATAAAAGGCTTGTACAATGCACACGGATATCACAGGTTCATATAGCTTTGCACTTACTTAAAGTGGTTTACTTCAGTTATAAAATTGCATATTTTTGTGCGTTTTATGTTTCACTGAGCTTTTGAAAACAAAAATCGTGGAGCTTTTTACGGTGGTAACTCCTCTAATGGCCGGTTTCACAGTCCAGGCTTAAGCCAAGGCTTAGCTAAGCCACGCGTGAGGCTTAAGCCCCGGACTCGGTTTCACAGTACTCAGTAAGCTGAGGCTTAGTTAAGCCGCAGATGAAATATTTTAAGTTGTCAGCACTGCGGTAATTGTGAATTTTTAAAGGAAAATTGCCATAGTGAATCTCGATGAAGAAGAAGACATCAAAACAAAATATTGTAATATTGTTATCACTCGTTTATATATACTATAAAGACATTATAGAATGCAAAAGAACAGACCAGGTGCGATTAGGGGAGAAAAGAAAAACATGGACAGACATTACTGCTGAATTTAATTCAAGAATAGGCAAAAGTGCTCGTACTGAACTTGTGTTGCAAAAAAAATATGCTAATTTAAAAAAAAACTACACGGAAGAACGTAGCTGCAGAAAAGCGCAGCATATATGCGACTGGAGGTGGACCGGAATGCGTCAGTAAACTCACAAAACATGAGGAAACTGTCCATGAACTAATTGCTCCACAAATTAATGGATTAGAGTCACTTTATGATTCGGACACTGTATGTAATGCCCAGGAACTATCCACACGTAAACAGCTTTTGATATTATGTAGTTATATTTTTTATTTTCATACAGGTGAAGAAACACATATGGAGATAGAATTGCTCGAGGATTTCGAGGACGAAGCAGGAAGGCCCCCGACCAACCCTTCAGAAAACTGGTCGGCATATAAGCCTTCTGATTTGAATAAGACTGTGTCAAGGCCTCTTCAATTGACAACAAATTCTAAAAGGAATGCAGTTTCGACAGAGAAATGGCAGGAATTAACAGAGGAAAAAATAAAATTTGTGAAGCTACAACAGAAGTGCTTCGCTGAGAAGCATCAAGTGAAGATGCAGCAAATGGAAGAAGAGCACGCGGCAAAGCTGGAGGCGACGAACAAAATAAATTCGCTAAAGGTTCAACTCTCAGAAGAGGAATTAAAATCCAAACGGAATTTTAATTATATTTAGATTTTAATAAATGAATAAATCCAAAGCGAAATACTTTTCATTGTACTAATTATAATTACAAATTACAATTTCCATTTGCACATTTTACTTTTACAGCAGGTTCCTGAAATAAGTTTGGATCAATAATTCCCTTCTTCTGTTAGAAGAAGCATGCCTTTGAACACCACTCTGCACACTATTCACTATCCTTATTTGATCTTCCATACTGTCACGCAAAACTGCGGGCTCTCCTTCATTGTTGATGCAACATATTGTTACGAGCGTGGCCTTAGTTCGTTATTTAAAACACAATATTTCAGATATAATTCAAAAGTTCTTTCTTTATTTAACTTTACCGTTTACTCTCACAAATTCACAAATAATTATCAAATCAACTCTTTATTTATCGCTAGTACTGTACTTCTAATTATCGCAATCCAAATAGTTTACTTCGTTCACTTCGCTGTCTGAAATAATACTCCGCCTCCTAGCTGTCAGAGCGCCGTATTTATACTCTACGAATTATCCTAGAACCTTCCTGAATATTCCGTTCTCCGAACCCAAAGTTTACTAAGATGAAACTCACCTAAAGTTGTTTCCATTCCTAACAGATGTCGCTTGATTCACTTTGTGGCACGTAACACTGCCCCCTTCTTAAAATTTGTTCGTCCCGAACAACAGTTGGGCCACGGTCTTGGTGCTCTCCGTATTGAGCTAAGCGATCTAGATGAACGGTTTTTCTTTTGCATCTTGTACCGCGCTGATTCTTGTATGGCATGTTATTAATTTTAGTTTTAACTGCATACGGTCTCTCCCAGTGTTGTGATAACTTTGGAGAACGTCTTGTGGACTCGTGCACATCAGCTAATCGTTGTCTGAGCTTTGTTACGTAGTCTTCTGGTAACTTTTGTTCGCCTTTGGGTATACCAAACTTGAGGTCGCTAGGTAAGCGCATTTCCTTTCCGAAAATGACCTTAAATGGGCTCTGTCTGGTCATATTGTAAACAGCTGATATATAAGCCATTAGAAATATAGGAATATGTCGAAACCAATCGTTCTGATTATAGTTGAAGACCTTCCTGAGATGTCTGATTAATGTTCTGTTGAAACACTCTTCCATGCTTTGATTTTTCTTTCGTCTTTTATCTTTGATTCCTTTGTCCTCAAATTTCTTGCCCTTTCGATTGCCGTTGTCATCCTTTTCATTGCCGCCTTTGCGCTTCTTATTATCATCATCGTCAGAAACTTCATCTTTACCTTTTCCGACCTTCATTATACCCTTATCATCGTCATTATCAGCATCTTTAGACCCTTTACTTTTCGTCTTTTTCTTTCTTTCATTATCCTCGCTCTTGGATTTCTTTCCTTTCTTCTTTTTACTTTTATCACCGTAATCATCATCATCTTTGGATTTCTTTCCTTTCTTCTTTTTACTTTTATCACCGTAATCATCATCATCTTTTGATTTCTTTCCTTTCTTCTTTCGACTTTCGTTATCATCATTGTAGTCATCGTCATCTTTGGATTTCTTTCCTTTCTTCTTTTTACTTTTATCACCGTAATCATCATCATCTTTTGATTTCTTTCCTTTCTTCTTTCGACTTTCGTTATCATCATTGTAGTCATCGTCATCTTTTTCTTCCATCCGTCCGCAATGATTCCATTCAGGATTGCATGGACGTTGTGAAAAAGCTTCTGCATATCCGTGGATACGTCCTTTGCGGTATGGGATTTCAAAGTCATGAGGTTGCAGTCTAGTCTCTTCACGGAAAGCTTGCTCTCTAGCTCGCCATCTTCTCCCTTCTTCTTCTGTTGTTTGCATTCGTCCTCGTTTCCTACAGTCGTTTTGCAGGTGTCCCAGTCTACTACATTTCCAGCATCGAATGACACCACGCGAAGGAGTGGTCTCTGATGACGGTATTCTGCTGTGAGTCTGCTGCCCAACTCCATATCTTTGCCCAGCTCGATATCTCTGCCCTTCTTCTAGCGCTTCCATTCGTCGGCGTTTTCTGCAGTCCCTTTGGAGGTGTCCTGGTCTATTGCAATTCCAGCATCGCAGAATACCGCGTGAAGAATTGCTCTGTGATGGCTGCATTCTATTACAAGTACATTCCTCCACCGAAATTTCTCTCACTCGTACTGCACTTCGAGAAGCTTGCCTGGCAGATTCATACGCTAATGCATAGGCTAGTGCTTCTGCTGTTGATTTCTTTCCTGCTAGCCTTAACGCTTGTTGTAAATTTTGATCTGCAATAGCGTTCACAAATGCTTCTGTTGCCACTTCATTAAGGAAATCCGCATTTACGCTAGAGTATGAGAGATAAGCTAATCTTTCCACATCAGCCTGCAGTTGTTGTAGTGATTCGCCATGCTTTTGAATCCTGTTGCGTAGCTGTAGGCGATATACTTGCTGCATGTGTTCATCTCCATAACGTAACTCTATCGCCTGTACTAATGAAGTATAATCACGTTGCCTTTCTATCGGTATAGTTTGTAAAAGCTCTGATGCAGAACCTCGAAGTGCTAATACCAGAGCTGTAGCTTTGTCTGCATCATTCCATCCGTTTACTTTGGAAGCAGCCTCGAATTGTCTCTTGAAAATATGCCACGAATTTTGTCCATCAAATATTGGAGGTTTCATTCTGCCTGCATTGGATATTTCAATTCCTTCGTGCCGTGGTTGTCGATGCTTCATCATCTCCAAATCTGCTTTAAAGTTGTCAAGCTTCTCCGTAACATTTTGTTGTACTTCCGACACTTGTTGTTGAACTTCTAGCACTTCCTGCTGGATTCCTTCAATTTTTACATTTTGCTCGTCTAATGAATTCTTAAGAAAAGTCTTCTGTTCCTCCAAACAAGTTTCTAGACAATTCTGCAAAGAATTCTTTTGTTCGTCCAAACGGGCTTCTAGAGAATTCTTTTGTTCATCTAGACGGGATTCCAGAGAATTCTTTTGTTCGTCTAATCGGGCTTCTAGAGAATTCTTTTGTTCCTCAAAAGCATTCTTTTGTTCCTCAAGAGCATTCTTCACCTGCAGGGTTGAAAGCTCCATTTTGGTCATTAAAGTACCCAAAAGCTGTTCTATGTTCATCGCAGGCTCTTCTTCAGTTTCTGATTCTTCCTCGAAAATGTATGTCTCAGGATTCTTTTCTTCCTCTATCAAAGCTTGTCTAAGTCGCTCGAGTAGAACATTCTTTAGACCTGTCGTTTGCAATGACCGCTTCCCCAACTCCACTTTCAATTCCTGTATGCGAAGCTCCTCTAGTTTGCGTCCCATTACTTTGATAATTCACTCACAGTTTAATATAAAATTATCTTTCGGAATTTTCACTTAAAGCAGGAAAGTTTCACACGATTTCACCAAATTAATCACTCTTTGAATTTCAAAGTCAAATGCCACCACTTTATTTCGCGATTTTATTTTACTTCTGACACCAGTCGTTACGAGCGTGGCCTTAGTTCGTTATTTAAAACACAATATTTCAGATATAATTCAAAAGTTCTTTCTTTATTTAACTTTACCGTTTACTCTCACAAATTCACAAATAATTATCAAATCAACTCTTTATTTATCGCTAGTACTGTACTTCTAATTATCGCAATCCAAATAGTTTACTTCGTTCACTTCGCTGTCTGAAATAATACTCCGCCTCCTAGCTGTCAGAGCGCCGTATTTATACTCTACGAATTATCCTAGAACCTTCCTGAATATTCCGTTCTCCGAACCCAAAGTTTACTAAGATGACACTAACCTAAAGTTGCTGCCATTCCTAACAGATGTCGCTTGATTCACTTTGTGGCACGTAACAATATGTTATGCAGAATTGCTGTAGAAACGATAACGCTTTGAATCATTGACATTTTTAAACGCATTCCCATTGCTAATACAGGGAATCTTCGTTTCCAAACTCCATACAATCGTTCAACACAGTTGCGGGTACGAATTTGACATTCGTTGTATAAATTTTCCTCTGGATGATCACAAGTACGTAATGGCGTCATCACATAATTTCCGGCTGCATATCCACCATCTGCTACAATAAAATAATTTTGAAATTCACCGTTTTCAAACCGAGAACAAATTCTGGAATTGTTAAAGATGGTTGAATCATGGTTTGATCCTGGCCATCTTGCTACAATGTTTGAACATTAATTGAGAAGAATCCCTTGCGGTTCCGAAATACTTCAGCACTTTCTCCACCTGATAAAATGTGCAATGAAAGATTATTCAGATAAACACAATAAATAGAATTCAGCGGGATATGTACATACCAGGTGATTGTATTCGGACGTGTGTGCAGTCCATTGCTGCTATAACTCGAGGAAATCGAGCTATGTTATAAAAACGTAAGACAGTATCCGACTTTTCATCATCTGTCAGCGGGAAGTGCACAAACTTTTCTCTTAACAAAGCAATGTGAGGAGAAATTTTTTTTACAACGCGAGAAGCTGTTGACTTGGATACGCCACAAAAGTCTCCAGCTGAAATTAATAGTCCTCCGCCGGCATAAAAACGAAGTGTTAATAATAATATGCAGGCTGGTGACAAAGCGCTGTTCCTATATGAGAAAATTTTTAATTTCACACTGAATTATAACTTACAATATTTACCAGGCAGTCATGCTTTTTATCTGCGATTGTATCAGATCCAAAATCATCATAGCCGAATGTTTCGACAGTCGGAACCGAGAATAAAAATCAATGTCGTCCCATTTCTCGAAATGTTGCGGACGCCTTCTTATAATTCTTTCACGGGTTACACTTTGTGATATTATATTATATATTTCTTCGTCGCTTATATCCTCTACATCAGATAAATTACTCATTTTTGTCTTAAACTGTTTGTTTCTTCCTAAAACGTCAAATGGAATGTCGTCAGCGTCACTATAACTACCAGACAGTACTCAAAACTGCTAACTAGATAACTATTTTTCACTTAGCAAATTTCAATTTAAACGTTAAAGTGTAACTTTTGAAATACGTATGTTCCTTTAATTTTATAATAATAATAAATAATATTTAGCAATAATCTCCATATGGTTTCACAGCAATATCTGAGGCTTAAGCCTTCGAGCTGACGGGCTTAAGTTAAGCTTTCCTTAAGCCAGTGATATCGCTTAAGCCGTGACTGTGAAACCGAAATATTTATTAAGCCATCGCTGAGGCTTAAGCCTTGACTGTGAAACCGGCCATTAATAGTTTATTTTTTGGTGCCAATACAACCACTGGTATTAATAATACTATAGCTTGCAGGTCAGGGTACACTTTGATGTTAGTTCCTTCTGGCTGCGTACAACGTTACAGAAATTCCTTGTAAATATCCATTAAGCCTCTGAATTCGTTTTCAACTGTCCTTCAGTTATTTTCAAAAGCGTTTGCACGTAATTTCTGGATTCTACTATATTTCTGGATATGTGCAAACAACAACGTTGACTTCGTCAGACAGGTATTAATTTTATCTGCGGGTGCATCACTGTATAACACTGGTAGAGCTTCTCGGAAATCACCAGCCAGAAAAACGGCCATTCCACCTATTGGTATCCCTTTTATCTTGTAGACTACCGATTCAATGCTATGAAAACTCTTTTGTGCAACATATTCGTCCCAGGCTAATACCTTAAACAACATCGCCCCCAAGCGTGCTTTTTTTTTACCGAAGTTACGCAAATGAGCGATTCTTCTTTTTTTATATTACTAAGTCAAGCTCATGAGATACTCTATGATGTAAAGTACAGCATGTCAAGAAGGATTCATAGAACGATTAGGTGACATGAGGAGATTGACGAAGGTGCTATAGAACTTGTAGAGGAGCGCTAGATTTTATGGGCTGATACATACATATATCCTGAGCGAGATCCAACGGGAGCTTTAGCATAGAGCACGCCACTCGCTGAGCTAGTAATTTCTTCTGAGAGTTGCGGGCTAGTCATTTCAAAATCGCCTAAATAATTACCAACAATTACCATAATTCTATATTCTACTTTGGCCAGAGACTCGTTATAGATGAAATCGGTGAATAACATCCCCATAATATGGGTATACCATAGCATCTTTGCATTTATCCCACAGCTGCTGTTGATTCGAAACGCCGTAAGTTGCTGTCAACGTACCAAAAAGCTCTATTACTTTTGCTGGTGCCCTGGACACTAAAAGTTTATTTTAACAATTCAAAACAATTGATAGATTTATTTCACACCTCAGTTCATTTGCTAAAGGTTAGTTAGAGCAAAGTTCATAAAAATAAAAAATAAAAAAATAAGTCGTGTAAAATTACAATGGGACGGAAACTCTAGGGTACAATGGAGTTTAAAAGAAAAATTAATATACGGTCGCTTACAAAATGAATGCCGGTCACTAAAAGAAATCTAAAAAAAAGTGATAACAGACCCCCCAAGACAAACTAAGAAATGGTCTTAAGCCTGAGGACAATTTTAGACCGCTTACACAGTGGAATTCTTCAAAAAGACGTTTTATAGACTATGATGCGAAAGGTAGAATTACCAGAGAAAAAGAAAATATGAGAGGGGGCAAATAAACGTATTTTGGCATTCTACTCATTAAAGCATATTCATTCAATACAATGTCAGCATGATGAACTCTCGATAAACGAAACCAATGAATCTGCCATTGTCACTTTATCTACATCTATTTCCCAATCCCAAAATCTCTCTCTGTCTAATTTTATTATACACGCGCATCATACATACTTTCATCCTACATATGCATGTATGGCAATCAGATATTATTCTGCTACCGTAAATGCTCATCACATAAATCCCCGTTGTAATTGCCACAAAAATCCCTTATCACAGATTACCAGAAAATGATCTCTCACTCCCTCTCAGTTGAAATGTCTTCGAAATGCCTCTCATTCTTGTATGAAATATTTATATTGCAGGATTAAGGGATTTAGGTTTATGTATGTCACGTGTAAGTATATCTTTCTCGTATTCTACCCATGTGACAAGCAAGCTATAGAATTTTCCACTAACTAATCCTGAAACATAACCATTTTGGGAGATTTTGACAATTTCTGTAAGTGAATTGAGCTTGCAAATGACACAGTGGTTCTTGTGAGTTGATAAGCAGCATATCAACAAAAAGGATGAGAATTTATCATTTCACTTTCCAGGTGTGTTCGGATTATTTAACTTAAGAAGTTTAAAATTTGGGAGGTCAGGATGAGTATAATTCTTACAGACTTAATTAAGTTTTCACGGTTGTTTTTATTAATCAATTTCCGTAGTTGGGCCAACTGTCAGGATATTTGGGTTCATCCTCCATAATTTACAATTTTTATAAAAAAAGGTATGTTAAATACTGTTACCAAACCCTTAAAACGGTTAAAGGTGGCGATTAATAGATGAGAGATAAAAGAATAAGCATATTGGAATGCAACTTACCTGCTGACCTATTTGCAATTATGCCGGAAAATACCTCCCATCCAGTAGAAAACCAACTAGGCAGTATCCAGCTCCAATGGCAAATCCCGGATTAGATCTAAAAATTAAAAACCAGAAGAATAGAATATATAAAATTTATTTGAAATGCTATTGTGACCGTGAACCTAACATAATTAAAACACCGAAATTCGGAGCAATATTTCATAAGAAACAATAACCCAACCTATTAGAAAATATAATTTCCGGCATCTTCCAAGAAGTGGTCTTCTAAAAATAAGTTTTTGCTAAGGAATATCTTGCTCCCGGTTTTTTCTTTAAATTATCAGAGTGAAAGAATTTTGTTTAAAGCGAATTTTTGATAAAAATAAAGCAGTAGCGAAGTTATTTGTAGTAATCTGTTTTAATTAATTAAAAGCCGTGCGATTCGTTCTGTTAGTTTGAAGTAATTTTCTTATAGGACAATAAAGGCCCTGTCGCGTTCACAATGCAGAGTGGAGCAGAATGAGCTTTGAGTCCAGAGCGAAGCTGTTCACAATACAGCGCAGAATGAAATTCGAACTTTGAAGTTAAATGTAACAAATCACAATAACAACGCCAAATCAACAACGAACTTTGAAATTAATATAACAAAATGCCATAGCGACGCCAAATAAACATGCTTGTCGTTGTCAAAACAATAAATTCGAAAAAGGAGACAGCTGTTACATGATCTGGAGGGTGATTCTGATTACTTTGACGTTCTATTTAGTCGTGAATTTTGACATATTTTGTCGAGCTTTTTCTTTGAATACAGTTCATTTTGTGTCTTCACTATTATCTACCACAAAATGAACTATAATGAATTTTCGATGAACAAACGTCAAAAAACACGACTAAATATTCGACAAATTAGTCAACTGCTCCCAGAGGTTGTGACAAAAATTTTACACTGGTAAATGGAAATTCTACACCTAATTAGAGCCTTACAAGTGCTTAAATTCGAAACATTATTTTGAATTTGTAATGTGTAGTGTCATTTTCAGTTCATTCTACGTCATGCAAGGCTTGCTGAACTGTATAAAAACACGAAAAAATCAGTAGAAAAGTTCATTTTATTTAGTCGATTATTTTGACATTCAAGTACGACAAAAGATCAGAATCACCGGAATCGTCAGATTGCTTCGAAGCTAGATAAAAATTAACAAAATTTTTTGGTTTTTAAATCATGAAGTTTGCAAAAAAGACCTCTTTTTTTTTATTAGCATTCATAAAAAGTATCAAATCAGAAAATACATTGAAAATATGTTAGTTATGATAAAAAGTATGGAGCTTTTTCCACGCCATCTACATGCTAGTAGTTCGAAATTCCAGTTTGTAAGCTTTCGAGGATGCCAAACAGACATAGATATGGACTCCTGCGTGCGAAAAAAGGATGCCAATTGCCACTCTACGCTACTCTACTCCACTCTGCATTGTCAATGCGGCAAAAGGGTTGAACATTTTGGAGTTTTTGATTGAAAGGACGGTGAGGTAAGTGGAGAAAGTTTTTTTTTAGGAAAATTCATAAGTCTGCCTGGAAGCGGCTTTTGCCCTTGTGTTTACAATAGGTGGGAGAAAGGCGGGGAAATAAAGAAAAACGGAAATCAAATTCGAAAATAAAAAGGAAATAGCCCCAACAAATATTTCGGGGCTCTTGTTCATTTATTTATTTTTATATAGAACTTTTCGTGTCATTTCATTTGTTTTCTTGACACCAAAAAAAGCTTTATTTAGGTCAGCCAGTCCCAAAGCTCTCGCCAAGGTAAACTTGGAACTCTCCTCATGAGCACGAAAACTTTTTTGGACAACAAATATTTAAACGACAAGCACGCACGCTAATAAAACAATAAGACAAAAAAAGGTTTCTTCTTTTACTTACCATTAAAGTAGATCCGCCATCTTGTATGATATATCCGCTTGACCACCAAGCAGCGAAGGAGAAGTTAAAAAAAATTACAAAGACATTCCGGCCAGGTGCACCATAGTCTTGCGGCGCATCCATATTTCTTACCACCAATCCCCGCAGGACAAGTATCACAAAATAGTCCACTTCACTGCACTGCACAATAAAAAATAACAACAACAACCAAAACCGTGACTATTGGGTCAGTCCACTTCATCACAGGCATTTCTTCACGTGCGCTCAGATATGAAGTACGAGCTAACTACCATACAAACGACACAGTAATTGTTTACGGAAACTCTATTCAATTACAACCAAGTTATCCGCGTGACAACAATCTTCCAATCTGAAGAACGAACACCCTACGCTCTTACTCGAGCCGGCGAAAACTGCTGAAAACGCTCCTCCCTAGATCGCAAGCCCCAAACAGCAGCCACTGACACGCAAATCATCTATTGAAAAGACCAGCTGATCGTGGGGAGCTTGCATTCTGACCCACTGACCTACTTTCGAGCTGTGGTCAATTGATTTTGTTTACTCTTGTAAACGTCTGCACCCTGGAAGCTGATCGCCATAAGCAAAGTCTCCTTGACTTTATACTATCTGGTATATGCACCAGGCGATCAACATTACATTTTACACAAAATTGGTAACAATACCTTTTTGTAAAAAGGTCAAACTAGAAAAAAAAGGTAGCAAATCGCAATTTTTAGTTTAGATCACCATAACTCCTGAGAGAACAGGAATATGCGGCTGGTTACAATCGTTGGAAAGGCCATGAAGTTCTGCATGCAATGAGCTCTTGACAATGTATTTTTCAGATCCAATGTGTTTTGTGAAAACCTAGCATATTTTCTTAATCACTGTTTAACTCCGAAACGGTTGATATGGTCAAACCTACCTGCCCAACTACCACACAATTTTTTGTTTGACTAGGTGAGTACTATCATCTCCCGTTCTATGGATCACCATGGAGGAAACACTCTGTATATGGGAATTTTGATATTTCCTGACACATTTCTCCCCTTACAAAAGTCTCATTGGGGATCTTGCAGATACTCTTTCCTGAAACATGAGCCCAAGATACTAGTAGAAATGATTTCCAAGGAACAGTGTGACAGAAATACGCGTTCAGGCTTACGGTCGCGGTTGTGTTGCGATAAAACAGTTTTTAATTACAATACCAAAGGCGTTTCGTATCAGTTGGAACCAATACTAGTTCCTACCTGCCGTAGACGCCAGAAGAAAAATGCCAAGCTGACCTCATATATAATGTCAGTTTAAATTTTTAGTATGAATCATATGAGGCGAAATACTAAGTATTTACTTTAGCGCTTAGCCATTTAGGCTCTAGGCGAGACCAGCTAATTTCAAGAGTAGAATCCAAAAAGACTTTTATTGCTACCTGACTTTTACTCTTGAGTTTTTGATTAGCTGAAAGGTAAAAATTTTCTCAATATTTTATCTTCATAACGCAAAATGGAGTATTCTACTCTTCTGGTCATTTACGAACGCTGTAACATAAGTTTTCAACTCAATTTTTCGATTCCGATTGAAGTACCTCACAAACATGGGTTTTGAACGTTTCGAGCGCCGCTTCTTCTGGCATCAAAAATCATTGTCCACGTGGTTTGTTCTTTATGGATGGGAACCAAAAGAAATCATTAAGTGCCAAATCAGAGCTGTACGACGGATGTCTAATTAATTTGACGTTTGGAGTACTCAAATATGTTGTTTTTTGAGCCCATATGTGAGACCTCGCAATGTCATAATTTTTCATCTTGGGTTTTTTATTCGTATTTCACCAAAGATTTCTAGCAAAAAATTGGTGGTGTACTTCTTAGGATTGACGGTTCTAAGATTCTCCAAAGCAACGGTAACGATATGTCTATTTATACTAGAGAAACATGCCTCCATTTGCTTCGAAGTGCTTCATGTGCGAGCAACTTTCGTTGGATTTGGCTCATTTTGAAAGACCCATACGGTCGACTGCTGTTTACTTTCGGGCTGATATGAATATACTCAAGATTCAACACCTGTGCAGATGTTATACAGGTATTTATATGTACCGCGATCGTTTTTAACATTTCTTTGCACCAATCGACACGAGCTGTTTTTGAGTGATTGTCAAATTATGAGGAATCCAATGCGAACAGAGCTTTCTTACAACCAGGTCATAACCTTGGGTCACCTCCAACTCACGATAAGACAAATGACGATCTATCAGTATTTCCTTACAACAAGCGATTTCGGACGTCCTCCATGAAATTCATCCGCCAGCGAAATACGGTCACGATTGAATTCATTAAATCAGCGATACACAATGGTTTTATGTAGGACTTCATCAACAAACACAGATTGAATCTTATCAGGATTTTCAAATCAACAAAAAGTAAACAAATAACGTTTATATAACAAAACGTTCTGAGTACGTATATGCTAAAAAATGTCAAAATTTACAATGGAAACGTCAGATCTCATTCAAATCGCATTAAAATTGTCACATTGTAAAACTTATGGAACAACCTACGTATAATAATTCACATTTAAATATCCGGCACGAAGGACCAAAATCACAAATTTATTCCAACTGTGAAGATAGAAATAAAATCAAAAAAAAAAGCAGCCTTGAGTCTTTCGGTAGTTTACCATAAAATCGCAATACCTATATAAATGTCATAAATATTTAATCATCTGGAAACCATAAAAATACATTTACCATATTTTACCTTCCGAAATATAAAAATGCAAATATATAACAGAACAGCAACTTTGTTCTCTAAATACCTAAATAAAAGCAACTTCTGCCAACACTTATATTTCTCTAATATAATTAAAGTTCATCATTTCACTTCAAGCTATGATGAGTGGCATCAGCAAAACTTACCACTAGTGCACGTTCAACCATAATATCATTTCGAATTTATGATCCCGGAATGAAGTTAACAACTCTCCACTTGATGGAGGATTGTCAGAGAGTGAACAATGTTTCGCTGAATTTAACTTTGTTTGCCACAAAGCTTCATATCTAAAATTTGAAAGGACTTGGAGTGTAGATGTATTTCCTTGTGATTTGAGGCTACACGAGATGAAGTGGTAGATTAAAATAGAAAAGTTATTTTAATTAGCATTCCTTTATTCAAAAAGTATTTTTTCGTTTGGAGTGTATTAAGGATTCTGACTCTTTCGAAATAAATTTACGGGATAATCATGAACCTTGCATCGCACGAGTAAGTCTCTTATTCAAAGTGAACATTTTTTTGTATTCTAATAGTTTAAGGTGGTTGTAGTTCGAGGTCATATAAAGTTTTTTTAGAGATAATTATTCAAAGTCGACATTTTTCGTGGCTTTTTCGGAGATTTTAGTCTTTGTAAACCGGAGACTGTAGACCAAAAGTCTTTCACCGTGTATTTTTACCATTACCATTTATTTGGATTAAGAGCTCCAAAATATACTTGAAAAAGGATGAAAATTCTAAACGCCTTGCTATCGTAAATGATAAATGTCTCGATCTCGTCAAAAGCAGCCTACAAGCTCCTTAACAAGTCCATTCTTTCTTTTGTAGCTAATGTTCATAAATATATCATTAAATAATTGCCGACATAAATATTAATATTTTAGATAATAACATAACTGCATTTTCAAATGATTATCTTGATTCACTATATAAGAATGGCTTTAATAAATCATTAAAAGGTGTAACGAGAGCTACAGCTGGCAACTGTTCTTGCTTGGACCATATTTTTTATAAAGGTAACGAAGGCATGATATTTTCACCTGCAATTCTTGAGACCTATATCACGGATCATTTTGCTACTTTAGCGAAGATTAAATTTGATAACGACAAAGCTGTAAATGATTGCGAACATGAGAAAAACTACGTCCCATTTGTAAATTATCCGTGTCTCATCGATAGGATTGAGCATGAAGATTGGTTAGAGGTGTATACTTGCCAATCGGCTGAATAGAGCATGAATGTGTTCTGTAATATCTTAAATGACCACTTAAAAAATTCTACAGTTAAGAAATATGCACGTACTACGCCTAAACTAAAGTCTGATAAACCGTGAATTACTAGAGGAATATTGACATCTGTAAATCGTAGAAATAAGCTTGCAAAGACAGTACGTAGACAACCCTTTAACAATAACGCTAGCCTGCAATTTAAAAAATATAGGAATAACCTAAATTCTATAATCAAAGCTTCAAGAGAAATTTATTATAGAGCGAAAATAAGGAAAGTCTTAGATGACCTTAAGAAGCTATGGGCTAAAATCAATGAATTAACTTACAAGAATAAACGTGATAACACTGTAAGGGAAATAAAAACAAATTTATCCATATAAAATAAGCCTGTAGATATAGCCACAGCTTTTAATTTGCATTTTAACTCAGTGGGTGAATATATCTCGAACTCCGTGAATTGTGGGGCTGAAATTGTCATCAACCAAATAATAGCGAATGAAGCGGGTATTGATTTCTCCTTCCAATCCTCTCTTATTACTAATGATGAAATACTTTACCACATATTGGGGTTTAAGTTAGGTAAAGCTGCTGGATTAGATAATTACACTCCTAAAATCTTAAAAATGTTGGCATGTTACATAAGTTCCCCCTTATGTCACGTTTTCAATTTGTGTCTGGAGCAAGATACCTCCCCCTGTAAACTCAAGACCGCAGTGGTAATACCCATATATAATACTGATGACAGACTTATTCTCAATAACTATAGACCTATTTCACTTATATCAAACATAGCAAAGTTACTGGAAAAATGCATTAAAACCAGACTCATGTCTTACCTTAATAACAATAATATTATAGCTGACAACCAATACGGGTTTAAACAAAAGTCTAGCACTAACGATGCCCTTTATGATGTTACTGAATTCATTAACACTGCAATTAATAAAAGTGAGAAAGCTATGGCAATATTCTTAGACCTAAAAAAGGCTTTTGATACGTTGAATCATGGTAAGCTTCTGGACAAACTATCATCAATAGGAATACGGGGTACAGAACTATCATTTTTTCGTTCTTACCTAAGCGATAGAGTACAAGTTGTGAAAATAGGAAATGCCATAAGTGATCCATTAATAGTTAAATGTGGAATACCCCAAGGAACAGTACTTGGTCCCATGCTTTTGTTATCTACGCTAACGATCTTTGCAAACTAGAAATCAATGGAATGCAGGGACATGCTGTAGTTTTTGCCGACGATACCGTCCTCCTGTTTAAACACAAAAACACAAATACACTATTATCTCTAGCAACTAGTGGCTTCAGACATGTGTCTAATTGGCTAGCTTAACATAAGCTTGCTTTAAACTTAAACAAAACCAATTATATGTTTTTCGGGCTAGGCCAACAAGAGCAAAATGTTGTTCAGTATAAATTGGAAGTATACGGAAAAACACTACTTTCTGTTAAAGAGGTAAAGTACTTAGGGGTGATTATTGACGACAAATTAAAGTGGGATAAACACATAACTAATGTCTGCAAGAGAATACGGAAAACCATTTACAAAATTCTAATAATTAGAAATGTACTAAAAATTGACTACATCAAAATGATATATTATGCAATAGTGCAGTCTCTGTTACAGTATAGGATCATTGCCTGGGGATCAGCGTTCACGAACACAATCACACCATTATGTAACTTACAGAGTAAAATTGTGAAAATGTGCCTTAAAAAATCAAAGTTTTCTTCAACCACATTAGCGTTTAACGAATTCAAAGTGATGACTATACGTCAGATCTATGTATTCACATTGCTTAAATTCATGTTCCGAAAACTTAACAGATTCCCGATTCACGGGCATTTCACCCGCCGGCAAACAGCTCGACCTCTTAATATTGAGTTTTGTACCAAAACAAGTTGTTTAAAGCATAGTAGTATCCTTGGTCCTAAATTATATAATGCGATTCTCCAGGACTTGAAACAACAGCTTAACGAAGGGAATTATAAGAGCCTTCTCAAAATGCATGTTTTTCTAACGCCTAATATTTTCGATGAAATATTAAAATTTAATCAATAATGTACCTCCTTTATTCGTTTTGATTGGTTAGTTTTTCTTTCTTTTTCCTTGAAATGAAATATTTGTAAAAATGTCTACATTTTTATATAATGAATTTATAATAATCTTAAATTTTGTAATGAATCTTTAGCTAACTATGATCTGTTAGTCAATCTTTTTAAAATATTGTATCGTAGCTTAAACAGATAGAAAAAAAAACCGTGACTGTTACAACGCTCACTCACAAGCCGTGGCTTATGTGAGCGTTAGCTTAAGACAGCTCTACTAATCATAAGCTATAATTATATTATGTATTTTAAGCTGAATAATAAACATAATTAAGATATATACTATCAAAATGTCAGAGGACTACGTACTAAGCTAGAACAAGTTCGTTTGACTACGATTTGTAATAATTATGAAATAATATGCTTTACTGAAACATTTCTGCACGCTGGTACATATAGTGGTGGATTAGTTGATGATAGGTACGTAATTTATAGAAGGGATAGGAACTTGGAAATCTCCGGGAAAAAGGATGGCGGTGGGTGTCTCATAGCAGTTAGACGTGATTTTAATAGGATTGAATCTTTTGAGACTGTGACCATGATGTACTATGGGTGGCTTTAAATGAGAAGAATCGTAGTCTCTATATATGCTGTGTTTACATCCCTCCCCAATCTACATATGAGACATTCAACGCTGTCTTCATCAGTGTGAGTGAACAAATTTTGCAGTTGCCTATAAACTCTAAGGTTATTTTCTCAGGAGACTTTAATTTACCATACTCAAATTGGATCCCAGATGCGATTTAATGATTGTATGCGCCCCCTTGACCAATTTAGTAATACTTCTCAGTCTCTATTAAACCATATGGAATTGTGTAATATGAAACAATTTAACAAGATATTCAATTCTAATGGCAGGTTTCTTGATCTTATTTGGACAAATATTTATTTTTCTAATGTGGTTATCCATTCATCCTCCCTTAGCCCACTCTCTGTGAGTGACACTCACCATCCTCCTCTAGATATAAGCCTGCATCTCGCGAATCTTAAATGTCATTTGAGAAATTCCATGACATTATTAAACAATGAATACACTTGCACATACCCTCATTTCACAAACGTAATCACTTCCCAAATTAGTTCAGTCCTCAACTTATTAAAGCCCTGCAGGAAAAAGAGAAGTTTAGACGCCTATACAAATCTAATCCACACCCTGAATTTTACAAATCTTTTTCCTACTTTAGAAGAATATCTAAGTCTCTTACATCGGAATGTTATAAGAGATACGTCGAAAGTACTGAGCGTTCACTCAATGAAAACCTTAAGACTTACTGGTCTTTCAGCAAGAATTTGAAAAGATCTAATATATACCCTAAAGGATTAGCCTATAATGATGGAACCTCGTCATGTCCTTTGCGTATATGTGATATGTTTTCCAATCATTTCACTTCTGTTTTTTCTGCCACACAACCCGACACTTCAACTCCTCGTCGGAATTCTCACTCGTTCAAAATACCGGCTACTAAGGTGTCATTATAAATCGTGAGTTTTAATTGTGAAAGTGTAAAGTTATAGTGTTACTAAATACTTTTGTTAAATTAGTATTTTCATATAAAATAAATAATTTGTTTTTTTTTCTAAAATGGCTGAAGCAAGTGCACTTTGAGGAATTTCAAACGCTTCAATTTCCCGACGGCATTGCACCGTTTCGGCGAGTGGAGTGTGCCAAGCTCAGCATATGAAAAGTGTAGTGAGAAAAGACTTAGTGATAATAAATCTTTAAAGGCAGAGTGGAGGTAAAGAACAAAGAAATCGGCTACCCTGCTGGGGTTTTCAATGTAATTGCCATCAACATGTTCAACGGCAAGAGCTCTAAACTCAGCAAATATAACAGACAATGAAAGCATGCCCACGGATGACGATTCTTCTTCAGATGATGAAAACAACTTCACAGTCGTGGAAAATAGGAAACGAAAGGCAAAATGAAGCCCAGTGACATCGCTCAAGTCAGCGGGCACACCAGTGAAAAGGAAGCAGGCCGGAAGTAAAGTTATCGCAGGCAGCGATGGAAAAGCAGGAGGATATTACCAGATACTCGGAAAACGGAGCGATTTTGAGATACAATAGTTTGCCATAACTTAAACGTAAAGAACTTCAATATCGAACTAGACAAGATAGCGGTGAGGCCAAAATTCTTCGTCAAAACAGCAAAAGGAACCAAATGCACCATTAAGCCGATCTTAGAAGACGACCACCGGGTCTTATTCCAAATATTAAAAGACATAGGAGTCTAGAGCTATATATTCACACGCAAAGGAAACAGGAAAACAACTCTATTGCTGAGAGGAATTCAGCACACCTACCACGCCGAGGACGTCAAGGTAGCACTGCAAAACAAATTGCGTGGACTAGTGATCAACTCTGTGACCCATTTCAAAACTCCGAGGGACAAGGATTCGTAATTCATTTGTAATAAATTTTGGAGGCAAATAAGACCAAAAGCACATTATGTCTACAAACCGCATACTAAATCAAATCGTGTACTGGGAGAAATATCGCGCATCAGGAATCTCCCAGTGCAAATGCTGCCAATGATTTGGACACGTTGCGAGGAACTGCGCGGTCGACTACCGGTGCGTGAAATGCAAAAACTGGCACCTACCGGGCCAGTGTGATTGCAAAAGCGATAAAGAAGGTGCCCCATTCTGCATTAACTGCAAAACTGAAGGACACCCAGCTAGCTACCGAGGATGCCCCACATAAAAGGAAGTCATGCAGGCACGAGCTGCCAAAAATGAGGAGCGCCGCCAGAGGGAAATGTTCGTGAAGGAAACCACGAGATACTTTGTACAGCCAGGTATATCTTTTGCCCAGGTAATCAATAAAAATAACACTTCTACCAAAAATAAGCCTGTCCAAACTAAAACCAGCATACCTCAAGCAGCAATTCGGTCTGCCCCGAAGGCTGCCCCCAGAAAACTTAGGGAGTCGCAAATTTATGATTTCTGTACCAAAGAAGCAAAGTCTTTATTTGGTTGCGATATTTCACCCTTATGGGCAAAATTAATAGCTTCCTTCCTAAATATAGGAAGCTCTCTTCCATAGCGGAAAAACAAACACCTTATCTTCAATTTGCATTCGGCAACTAAGCAAGTTAAAAATAATTTCACTAAACTGTAATTCTCTGGTGCGTCACAGCAGAAGAGCAGCACTAAACCTGTTCCTTATATTGAATATAGACCTACGTTTATGTTCCTATCTGAAACTCTTCTCACGGAAAGCCATAAATTAGCCTTTGAGCATTACAATTTCGTCCGCAAGGATAAATCTGAGTCCACGCTCGGCACTGCCTCTAAGGACGAAGAACAAGTACGCATAGCTATTTGGGCGAACCACACGGACCCTGAGTTATCATCTCGCTACAAACTGCCAACGTGGACAGATGTCTTCTTAATGGGCATTAGATTGGCCATCGACTAGAAAAAGATTTATTCCGATATCATCGCAAAACCTAGGATATATTGGGAAATATGTTGAAGGACTTACACAACACCGGAAAAAAAGCTTCAAACCCCGTAGCTAGACCCCTCCCCCATACATTTTGTTTTTCGTTTCTTATCGAGATCTATTAACTCCTTTTATATTGCCGTCCCAATTCGGGACACCCTGTATATACTCGGATATATACATATATCCATATGCGCTAGTTACTGCAAAATAAAAATTCTTCTCAACAAACGACTTCAGTGAAATCACTTCTGTTGAGAGTTAATTGAGTGGAAAAAAAAGTGTGTATAAGTTTGTATGTATTTTCTTTCAATTTACCTAATTATCAAAAATTATTCCCAATTTTTCCTACTCCAAACATTACCTACTGCTAATAAATTCCGAAAATCTGAATAATCCCAGAATATAAAAATGAGAGCACTTTCCCATCCCCTATTAAATTTGCATAATTTGCATCAGAAATATTCCCAAAACTTCGAAATTTCTATTAGCTTATACCTATTATACTTGAAGGTAATGTAATCCTACAATGACCTGATTTGAACTATATCTTCCATTCAGGCTAGATTAGACCCTAACTGAATAAAAATCGCAGGTCACAGGTGCATGGAAGTCAAACGATATGACAAGAAAATTAAAAAACTCGAAAATGAAAATTGTCTGAAAAAAAAGGAAACAACTTGAACACAATTTTAGAATGAGGACGATGATGATGATGATGATGATGGGTACAAAAATCTGTTCAAAATTCATCCGTTCTAAGAAATAATTTGAATTTCCATGCCTTGGTTGGATGGTGGTCTTTTCTACATACCCATCAACCCTGGCAAACCCATCACCCACCATAGCTCCTCTGAATTGAAAGGGCAACAACGCCAACTCGAGACGAGATTAAAAAGAAACGTATAAAAAGTAGAAATGTGGTCCGAAAAAAAGAGGGTTTGGGTAGAAAACACGGTAAGAAAAGTGGAAAATTTAGCTTGTCGAAGTGGAAGGAGAAGATAGCAGCAGAACAGGAATTTATTTATCCACGAGGCAAACATCATTTTTGTATATACCAAAAGCAGGATGACTATACCAGGAATGGGTTTTGTGTAGCAATGAATGTGTAACTCTGCGGTAGCAATGCCACTTTGCGTCAGGCCCTTTCTACTACTGTAGTATATATCTTCACAGAACTTTACCAACTGATGTCGAGCGTGTTTAGGACTTCCATTCCAACAGGATATGTTTTTGGTTTTCCGAATACCAAGAAAAATATTTCTTCTTCCAGCTTTTGCCCCCATATCATCTCTGCTTACTCCATGAGAAAATTCTACTTGAGAAAAGAGCTTGATCTGTTGACTATACAAGAAGCACACTTTGAATGAGGATTAGGCAAGGAAATATTTGCGAGAGTGGAAGGAATGGGTAATGGTACTATATACGAGTGCAAATGTGAATGTGTTTCATGATTAAGGACATATCTTTTTCCAATGAATATGTTACCTGGTTTTACCTTTTTTTATGTATACTCTTTAACCTCATTTAACCTTAAAGATTTGAGGGTACGTTTTTGCTTGGTATTTGGTATGTGTATGGAAGTGCGGGATGTTATACATACTTATGCGTCTAGAACAGATGTGTGTGAAAATTGCTTTGTTTTTAGGTTGATTTATTACAGCCATTAGCATTGTTTCTCTCTTGGAAAGAAGATGAAAAGATGAAAAGAATTTTACGCTTTTCTGATTATTCACCGTGAAGTGATTTTTATGAAGGACATCCTTAACAGTATCGTAGAATGTAATTTGTGTCAAGGATTAGAAGTATATGAGCTGTTCATTTTATTGCATCTATTTGAATAATATTCTAATTTTTGGGAGATATTCCTTTATTTTTTAACTTTCATTTCTTTTAAATAAGTTAAATGATATTTAATAACTTTGATAGATTCAAATCAGAAATAGAAAATAGAAGTCGTATGGAATGCCAATAGGTTCAGTTTATGGGCCAGTTTTGCTTTTTTGGTTTTTTTAAGCTTGAAGTACAAATTATCAGATTGACATAAATTGCAAGATTCAAAAAGTTTAGCTAGTTACAACAGTTAGTCTCAAAGACGTTGATAGAAATAGAAAAGTAATGAAACGTGGCAAAAAATATACTCTGTATTTACAAGTGCAATAGAAAACAGCAATAGTCAGATTAACAGAAATTGCCTCAGAACTAGAGAGCACTTATAAATAGTGGCAATAGTACAATATTTCACTCAATAGAAACATTTTTCAACAGATTCCTCCGCTATGGGGGAAAATCGGGATCCCAAGCAAATTTGACATAAAATATATCTTTTGTCTCTTTAATTATTATTGCAAAGGAAAGTTCATTGATGATTCTTATTAAGATTGCTTAATTAGGGCCGTATTCACCAAGCCATTTAATTGAAATTTAATTTAATTTTTGTTTTATTACTCCCGTTAGAAAGGGTTGGGGCCCACTTGAATTAAAATTAAAGTTATATATGCGTTATTATTACATAAAATAACCTGAATAAAATTTTGATACGGCCCTAAGGGCCATATTCACCCAACAAAATTAAAAAATGTTCAATTAAAGCTATTCACCAACCACACTTACCGAGTCGATTTAATGAAAATTTAATTTTAATTTAATTTTAAGTGAGGCCTTACCCTATCTTAAATAAATTTAATTTCGATATCAGCTGTCTTGCAGTCAAATGTCATATTTTTAATAGCGCAGTTAAAAATTTGAACAAGCAATAGCTTAATATGGGCTATTTTTGATTAAAATGAATTGTACATACCTATATTATAAAATATTTTTAATAATACATAAAAACTTCTCTAATTAAGTAATACATAAAAACTTCTTTTAAGTTTTTAAATAATATTTAAATTACATGAATTCTCACGAGAACTGTCACTTGCCAAATTCGGAAATCTTGCAGCTGATAGTCCGAAATGTCCGAAATTCTTTATTTTATTAAGGTTGGTGAATAGCTACAAAAATTTAATTGCGGTCCCTCAATAAAAATTAAATTAAAATTAAATTTGTATTAAATGGCTTGGTGAATACGGCCCTAAGTGTTCCCTAACCCTCTCTTACAGGAGTACTAAAACAAATTAAATTAAATTTCAATTAAATGGCTTGATGAATACGGCCCTTAGTGTATGTCAAAAATAAAGTTAGTAAATCCGAAAATTTTTAGTTTAAATCACAATAACATCTGAGAGAGGAGTATTAACAATATTAACAATATTACTTTATTACGGTTAACTGTATATAAAGATTACAAATCATATCGGATACAGATCTATAGGTAAGAGAAGTGATACAAAATTATTGTTTTAAATGGGAAACAAGAAAAACAAGATTAAGCAAATTCAATTAAAGCAGAAAAGGGAGGAAAGAAATAAAAACTAAAAAAGAGAAAAAAAACGAACCATATAAAATCTAGAAAGAAGAAAAACAAAATGTCCTAAATAAAGATTAAGATTAAGAACAGCCATGATATGTACCTAATAAGGCTCAAAGAGCTTAACAATTCAAGAAAGTCTCAGCCTGAGTTCGTGCTACGTATATTAGATGGTAAACTATTCCACTTACGTGAAGTTTGGACAAAATAAGAGCGCTCTCCGAAATAAGAATGACAGCGTCGTAAAAGAATTTTTAAACATCTTTGAGAGCGCAAGAATTGCAGCTTATTGTAGAGATATTGTGGCCCCTTTTTATGAATTAATTTATGTAAAAAATACAAGTCGTGATGAGCAAAATGGCTATCAAGAGTATGTCCAATTACTTCATTAACTTGCATTGAGATGTGGGCACAATCATTGAATGCAACTGTCAATCTTCGACGGCAAACTGAGTCTAACTTGGGAAATACTAGGTCTGTTCGCGTACTCAGTTTTGGGACAATGCATTGCAATGAATTTGCATGAACTTACCCAATTTCTGTTCCCGTACTTTCTCGTGCACACAAAATTACACGAGTTTTGCATACGTCACAGCTTCTCCTCTTGCATGAATTTACCCGAAGTTTTTAGTTACTGCACAGTTCTTGCAAAGAAAGTTGACAGCGGTCATAGGAAAAGTAAATTTTTTTAATTTTCTGAAAAGTTTTTAAAGCGCAATCAAAATGTCTCATTCGCAAATGTTATTCCATACTTCTTCTTTTTGTTTTTCACGAAGTTGCATGAAAAGCATTTCCGTACTTTTTCATGCATTTTACATTCTTCCCCCACCACACGAGTAAGTTTTTACCCAGAAAGTTTTTGCACGAGAAGAACGCGAACAAACCTTCTATTGTGCCATACATAAAGTGGGGTAGAATCAAACTACGTACCAGTTTCAATCGCATATCTGTAGGCAATAAATACCCACAGACTCTCAACTGCCGTAAGGAGTCACATACTTTGCCTAAAATATTGGTAACGTGGCTGCAGCAAGTAAATTCAGTGTTCAGGACTACACCTAAGTTTTTCACAGAGCTAGAGAATGGTAAGGTAAAGTTATTTAAAATAAATCGTGGTAGCTCTAATGCTTCGAGGTGGTTTCTAAAGATCGGCATACACACAGACTTGCTAGGATTCAGTTGAAGCTTATTAGCTATCGACCAGCAACACAATCTTCTTGTAACCCAATTGGTCTGCTCAAGCAAATCATTGATGCATAGACTGAATAAGACAGGACCTAGGATTGCTCCTTGGGGTACTCCACAGTATGAGTTCCGAAAATTCGACATAGAGTCTAGAACTTTGACTGATTGTAGTCTACAGGTGAGAAAACCTTTAATAAGCTTGCTGGCTGAAGAGGAAAAATTGAAGCAATTTGAAAGTTTGTAAAGGAGCAAATTGTGATCAACTGAATCAAAAGCATTACTAAAATCCAATAAGACAAGGATAGTTAAATCGTCTGCATCTAAGGATTCAATAATATCCGTAGAAACCTTCAGAAGGGCAGTTTCGTAGCTGTGTCCACGTCTGACTGGAAAGATGATAGAAGCTAATGCTGGTCAAGATATTTGGTGAGGTGATTGTACATTACTTTTTCAAAGACTTTGCTGAAGTAACACAGCAAGCTAATAGGCCTATAATCGTTAATTCCATTAGGGCGAGGTTCTTTAGGAACAGGGACAATGAGGGCTTTTTTCCATAACGACAGAAATTGAGAAGCTGCAATACAATAATTATAAATATGTACTAGAATATCAGAAATAGCGGGAGAAATCATCTTGATGAATCTCGGTGGGAGAAGATCATGCCCAAGCGCAGTAGATTTTACAGCAGACATTGCAAAGAGAACATCAGTATCATCAATGCAATTAAACGCAAACCCCTCAAAACAATTATCACCCACCACTAGATGACTATTAGGGACTCCATTGAGAAAGTATCCAGCCTAGGCAAGTTTATACAGTCTGCATGCAGCAGATCCATGTCAATGTTCTTGTAATCTCTGTAGGAAAATGATTCACAGCCAGCAGAGTGTAGCAGTCCAAAGGAATATGTTAAGTATAGAAAGTCATGATCAAAGTTACTCGTGGGACATATTTGGCTATGAAATAACACCTTGTCAGCATTGGTAACAGCGATATAATCCAACTGCGATGGGTTGTTCGAATTAATATATGTTGGCATATGATTTACTATCTTCAAGTCATTTGATTGCATCATAAAACATAACTAGTCCATAGAGGCTTGGCTTCGCAACCCATCAAGATTGAAATCACCACCGACAATAATATCCGAGTAACTTAAACCAAGACAATAGATAGCATTTTGGAGTTCAATACACGATGCCGCATTAAAGCAGTTTGGTGGGCAATACACCGCAATCAAGGCACATCTTTCCATTCCAGACTTGACTTCCACACAAAGAAATTCTAGGAAAGCCCCTTGGGATGAGCAAGCTAGAACAGATGCTTTAAGTGATGTATGAATATAAATAGCCACTCCTCCACCACTGCGGTCTACGGTCAAGTGAAAATCCTGGAATACCTACTGCATTTGAGGATATGTGTGGCTTAAGCCATGATTCGCATATGAGAATAGCCTGTGTATAACATCATGCAAGATATATACCTTATTATTTAAGCTACTATTTAAGCTATAGGGCTGAGTAAGCAGTCGTTGCAAAGGCCATCAAGCTCTGCATACAATGAGCTGTCGACGGTAACCTTACATCCTGTAACTCCGAAACGGTCGATATAGACCATCCCCCCTCCTGTTTGGCTAGGTGAGTACTATCACCTCCTGCTCTATGGATCACATAGGTGGAAACACCCTGTACATATCAAAAAAATATTTATATAGGTACTTGTAATAGTGAAAAACGAGTGCTTTCGAATTCAACAAAAAATTATGGTAATAGGTATATAAAATTATAATACAATGTTTACCTCATGGGTGACCACCTACCTAATCTTTTGAAGGTATATGAGGTCAGTCTGTAAAATTGGGAACAAAAAATGTGCATCTCCTCTCCGAGCATATCACATCATTCAAATTAACAAATGGTCTACTAATGAATCCACTGAAGTGGTCCCGCTCTCTGTACAAGTTTACATAATTTTTTTGCACGCCATGGAAGGCCGCTCTTCGTTTTGGTGGAGCTTTCTTAAAGAGGCACGACTTTTACTGTACCCAACTAGGGGAAGTGAAAATAAGTTTACAATACAATACGAAGGAAACTCTTATACCTTTCCCTCGATTTCGATGGTTCTGTACTCTATTTCCCCGATTTGTCATCTGTCACTTCCTTACTGTCATCAAAGAAACATAAAGACATGTCTTTATATTTCTTTGCTGTCATGCATGCTTTTCCCATTCTTACCCGTTCCCCTTTTCGCAGCTCTCATTTTCGACGTCGACAATCATTCCGTCTTCGGACATGTAGAGCATTTTTCCCGAAAGTTTAAGGTACGGGTTTCAGGGTTGACTCTAATGACCCTAACAAAATCTTTGAAACTCAGATGACTTTGAATCACCTATTTTTTCTGATCAAAGAAGCTTTTCAAGTCTGCGTTCCTAACCCCCTGTCTACACTGGCCTTAAATTATGGCCTACTATATGTTATTGCTACGGAATTACCAGTGTAGACCGTGTAGCTATAGCAATAATTCATGGCAGGCCATAAATGACAGACAATATGGCGTATCATATATGTCCAAGAAAATTGCTTACCATAAATTTGACGTTTATAATCAAAATGGCGGAAATGAAGCTAACGCGTTCGGAACTAATTAAATTCATTAATTTTTACGAAATAAATGAGTGCTTGTGGAACTATAAAGGTGCATACTCGTTTTCTTAATTTTTTCATCTCTTCTAACTCGGCGAGCTTCAAATTCTTTAATGCAATCAATCCTCTGATCGCAGTCTTTTTCGGTCTTGATAATGCCATCGGCCAACCAAAACTGAAAAGTCATAACATAATTTTCCCACACCAAACATTTTTTTTCCAAGACGGGCTTTACCATAAAATATGGTAAGCAATTTTTCATGGCCAGTGTAGACAGGGGGTTACTAAGGGCGAAAATTAAAACAAAAATATGTTCAATCCAACAAAACATATTATTTTCAGTTCACATGTAAGTCCAATTTAAGGTGGAATTGAATAAGGTCTAGTACAGATTCAAAAGCTCTTTGGAACATGGATGCTATAAGACGTATCTGTCTTTCGTCACCATTTTTAAAACAAATCAAACTTCTGCTTGTGAATAAAAACTAGGTGGTTGGAGAATGGTGGTGGAAGTTTAATAAAAATCGAATTATATTAATAGCTGTAACAGATTTAAAAGTTGTAAAGTAAAACAATAAAAATTAATAGTTAATCACCTGTAAGAACATACATAGGTAGCATTACTTGGAATTAATATTTCGATAATCTTCAACTCAATCTCAAAATTATCTAAATTATGTAACAAAGCCCTTAAATTAATCTCTGCTTGTTTAGATGCTACAAAACATACCGAATCAAATTGCGAAAATTACAAAAGCAGCTTATCTGAGAAAACTATATACATGTGAGCATGGGGGTACAAGGATAAAGGATCAATTATTGTTCTCGACAGAAACTCAATCTAATGTACACAGGCACGTAGCACACCCCATCTAAAGAATTCAGTGTAAACGAGGGAAGTCCTGAGGCAGCAGATGTGTTAATAGCCAGACGATGCTAGTCAGTTGTATCTTCGTCACTTTCAAAACACCCATCGAAGTCCTTCTGAATTCAATAGAGAACAGATCGCAAGGGGATTATAACCAGCAGAAGGGATTAAATTATATGTTGGACGAGGGGAAAGAACGCTGAAACTATTTTGCCTTCCTGGCAGTGTCAGGCTTATACCTTGCAATTATCATCCCTTTCTATAGAACATATGGGAGAGTTACAATAGCGACACACTTTCTCTACCTCTATTCATGTTCTTAGGGATGAATTGGTTCCGTTATGTTGTTGATCCCTTTTTTTAAGTGGACACGTTTAATGAGCTGAAACATCAGAATATAGCTAGTCAAAAGAATTTGTTGGTTTCTTTATGATATGTTCAACACAAATGTCTGAGGTGACAATTTGTCACTTGTTTTGTTCAAATAAATCGATAAAATTTGGATTTGAAGAAGTGAATACAAGGAGTGTGTTCATCTTTTCGCTATAGCCGGCTATAGCCAAATTGATTTGTGCTCTGAAGGTGAAGCCAAAGTAGCTTAACGTTTGTTTGCTTAATTTTTGTCATCAAATAACGTACAAAATGTCGGAACAAACGTCAAGCTACTTTGGTTTCACCTCCAGAGCACAAACCAATTTGGCTATAGCCGGCAATTTTATATAAGATGTGATGGATAAATTTTTGTTTTTGTCAAATTACTCATCCAATGTTAATGAATTTTGAGACACGACCGGAATTTTTGGGTAATGAATGATTTAAAATGAAAAACCAATAAACTCGGCATCATCTATGCTAATAATGCGATAATGATGGAATAAAAGTTGGGCTATGCTTAAATCAGTCTGCTCGAGCTCAATCAATAGAACCTATAAAGAAATGATCACAAAGAATTTATTTTGTTTTATAACAATTTTAATTATCTGAATTAAATTCTGTTTTTAAGTTTTGTTTTTTTTTATTAGAGCCAGGGGGACTGGAAACCCCATACCAAGCACGGAGGCCATAGCGGCCCATTTTTCTGTCCTGCTAGAAGCCCATTCATCAATACTTTTCTGTCTTCTTAATGAAACGCATCTGGTCTTGGTGAGGAAGGTTTTTCAGCTCATCCACAGATAGAAGGGCAGACCCTAGACTATCCAGTCTGCACAGGGCGAAGGCCGGACACGCACACAAAAAGTGTTCGGTTGTCTCAGGTTCGCTTTCAGGCAGGACAGACACTCCGGGCTGTCAACAACTTCCATCCTTGTTTGTTAGATGAGCGTAAAATGAGTTGCAGCCAGTGATGATACCAACCTTCCTTCCGAGCCCCACGAGAAAGTCGGAGATGTTCCTATTGAGGCCATCAAGAAACAGTTTTGTGCACCTGCAGGTACTCAGGTTCGCTCATCTCTGCTGATGCTTCCTATGGACATCCGCTGATGAGGGACCCGATACTCTAGGTAGAAACGCCTGCAGCGGGTTCTGATCCGAGAAACGGAGAATCAGAGCCAACCCTAACTAAAAGGTCAGCTCTTTTATTCTCCATGATCCCCATGTGACCAGGAGTCCACAGAAGGGACACCTTGTTGTGGATACGCAACTTATCCACAGACGACATGCAATCCCCCAGTAACTTAAATATTATCCGAGGGTCGCTCAGAGAAATCAATGCTGCCTGACTATCTGAAAGGATAGCAATATCCTTCCCCTTGATTTGCATATCAAGGGCTAATTTCGCTGCCATTGAGATGGCGAAGACTTCAGCCTGGAAAACAGTGGTGTGTCTTCCAAGTGAGTACTCTATCCCAATATCAGGCTCAGGAAAGTAGATACCCGCACCAGCTACGTCATTAGTCAGAGAGCCTTCGGTGAACATTTTTGAAGCGGCCGCTGAAGGCTCGATAAGGCACTTCCCTCAGTCCACAGTTCCCTTACAGGAAAATTCACAGAGAAGTGACGGCCAAATCGAAGCTCAAGTACCATCGCTTCACGTGGCATACTGGCCAGATGGTTTACCAAATCCAGCCCATATGACCCATAAGCGTATCATTTCATTTCATTTCGTAGCATTTCAAATGGAATGAAGAGAGGCTTATGGTTCGAAAACTCTTCGGGTCCGTGTATGAAGCCTTACTAGGCTTCGGAACGAAGGCAACCCTCACCTTCCTCCATACCTCAGGGACATATCCAAAAGCGATACATGTCCTGAAAATGGAGTCGATATATGGAGCAAGCACAACGCCTCTGCCTTATGAAGGATAGGCAGAATACCGTCTGAACCCGGGGCTTTAAAAGCCGAGCAGGTTGTAATTGATCATTTTACCTTCTCGATATCAACTACCTTGGCAGCGGTGGACCAGTCACCACCAGTGCAAAGAAGTAGGGGATGTTCGTCATACTGCAAGCCTTCTTCAAGCCTACAGCCTGTAAAATGCATCGAGAAAAGAAGTATACACGCTACTTCCGTTGATGCCGCAAAGGAGCCATCTGGCCATCTCAGAACCCTCAGCCTGGCCGACGGTGATCACTGCTAAGAGCCCTGAGCAGCTTAACCGGTTCACGATAGCCGTCAAGCTCCACGCAGAAGTCTACAAAGGCCTGTCTTTTCGATTTCCGCTTACTCCTTTGGGTATTAATTACTACTTATTATTTTTGCTTTTGTCTGAAATATATAATTAAAATCAAAATTGTTAAAATGTAAATAAATAGCTTAACATAAAATATTAAGATAACATTTGGTAACTCCAAGCACATCTTTGGAAAGATCTGAGAAAAGGAGCACTTTAGCTGAACATCACAAATTGATAAGGTGGAAAATTAAAAAATTATAGGTAGACATTTAAACAAAGAAGTGAAATGCTGTCAAGGTCGGCCTGTTCTGTTTAAGTTGTCCAATCGCTGAATTTATTGCCTTTTTTGAATTTTTAGCAAAATTTGAATGACACATTATTCGGAATCGTATATTCAGCAAATGCAATAGCTCGTAGTTATATTGGCGCACTTCAAATACACTTGTCTCTTGCATTGTTCGAAGAGGGCTTTTTTTGGGTGGGTATCTTCCTTCAGCTGGTGTTTTATTGGACAACTACGTTGGGAGTAGTACTGGACGTTTTTTGGGCGTCTTCGAAGCACACAATCATAGTAGGTCAACCTAGACTATACACAAATTGTCACACCTTGTTACAGGATTGAATTTTCCTCTTGGTTTATTTTCAAGCATGAATCACACAACACATTCACAATGCTTACCTTAACGATTGCGTATTTTCGCCTCACTTTCTGACCATATTCACTGATGCTAAAAGAACAAGTGCACAACTCGTGCTAATTCTGGTTGTGTTAGTATCAGTGCAGCCGTGTAATAGAATCAATATAGAGAGCGACGCAACAAGATATCTATATGGTTGAAAATATTGCGCTTGTTCTCACCGAAAATGTTCTTACTCGTTGGCACTACGACAAGAACCTAAGGAGTTTCTCAGCTGTCACAAATATAAACAAATCTTCGATATCTCATCGTTTTTGTTCTTGATTTCAATTTAATTTAATATGAATATGTATGTAAAGCACATAAAATAATGTTTCATAACTATACTTGCCTGAAAAATGATTTCCCACATTGTAGATTAGTATTGTTGTGGCAATTTTTCACCGAACACTTCATGCTGAAATTACATCAACATCACTTAGAAATTTATTACTTTAATATCAATAGATATTTACTTACAGTTTTTACTTTATTTCACAAAAGTTTTTCACCAATTTTCTTTCACGTTTTTGTTATTATCACAAGATTTAATTTCTTCAAATTATGCAAAACGGTCTTTGACAGCTGAAAACACATTTGTCGTCTTTCTTCAATATATTCTTCAAACTTCATGATCCTCTGAAAAATTTCACGCTCATGCACACGAAATTTACAGGTATAAACACTTCCTGTATTCTCTATATTCTAAGCATAGTACGCAATAAACATAAATAGAAGTAATAACAAACTCGTAAAACACTTAACCATATTGTTTAAGTAGGGGACGAAAACTCCCACGACGCACGGAAGCCAAACCTGCTAAAAAGAAGAAAAGGTCTTTCACTAAAACCTTGCTCTCCTCTTAATAAAGCGCTTCAGGTACAGGTGAGATCAGTTTTCAGCTCATCTGCAAATAGGAGGCCAAACCGAAACGTATCCAGCCTGAGCCGGGAAAAGGCTGGACATGCGCACAGATAGTGTTCAGTTATCTCAGGCTCTTCTTCCAGGCAGACACTCAGGGCTCTCAACAACAAGCATCATTGTTGGATGGCCATGAAGCGAGCTGTGGCCTGGGTAGTGATGATGATAACAGTTCCACTTTGTTTTTTTTTCGAGCCACAAGAGAAACTCAGTAAAGTGCCTATTTTGCCCGTCAAGAAAGAGTTTTGTATACCTATGCTTAGGTTCGCCGATCGCTGCTGATGCTTCGTATGAAAGTCTGTTGAGAGACCCAATAATTAAAGTACAACGCCAACAGCATGCTCTGGTATAAGAAAGAGAGAACTAGAACTACCTTTCATTTCTCATGATTCCGTGGTGTGCTCAGGTACCCACTGTAGAGATACCGTGTTATGGATACAGAGCTTATTCAAAGACGTCCTGCAATCAGCCAGTAGTTTAGGTCCTGCTAGAGGGCCATGCAGGGCCATCAAGGCTGTCTGACTGTCTGAAAGGATGGCAATATAGTGTCTCTTGATTTCCATATCAAGGGTTAACTTTGCTGCCATTGCGATGGCGAAGACAGTAACAAGTAAACACCGTCAAAGGCTCCCTCAAAATTGGCCGAACTGTCGGTGAATATTTTTCGAACGGACCGTGAAAGGCTAGATATGTTTCTCTCCTCAGTCCACGGCTCCCTACCAGGAAATCCCGGTACTATCGCATCAAAGAATATGCGGGTCAGAGTTTCTCATTCCAGCCCACATGCCAATGAACACTGAGAAGAGCCCCTCCAGTCGCTCTCCCAACATGGGCACAATCTACACAGAACCCTTTTGGACACTGACTGAATGGCAAGATCTAGGGATGGTAGGTTAAGTAAAACTTCAAGGGCGGCTGTTACCGTGGGTCGCATAGAGCCTGTAATTCCTCTACAGATATTTGAAGCTTTTCTTTTGCGTTTTCCCCCAATCATCAACCGAAAAACTAAACTTGTCAGTATCAGGGTGTTTCCGCCATGGTGGTCCATAGGGCAGAGGAGTGATAGCATTCATCTAGACAAAAAAAAATTTGTATGTATGGTAGAGGGAAGGAGGGGGAGGTCCATATCGACCGTATCGGAGCGACATGGTGATTAAAAAAAAATCTTGAGGGGCAATATCAATCGTTTCGGAGTTACAATGTGATTAAGAATATATACAAGTTTTTCACAAAACACCCTGTATCTTCAAAGGTACAGGGTGTATTTGTCACCAACAAGAGCTTGTTGTATGCAGAACTTCATGGATGATCTTTCCAACGACTGCTAACCAGTCCCGTACCTCTGCCTTATCATGATTCTTATAAATTTTGTGGTAGTCTTCAGGATTAATAATGTTAACATCCGTTTGACCCGTTTTTCGATTTGTGAAAATACTTGGTCTGAAGCGATAACTAAATGGCCGAGAACGGGGAACACTCACTGAATTTGGTGAAATAAGCTAGGAGCCTTCACGAGCGAATGAGAGTACATAGTCCTCATTGTGTTGTTATTATTTTATGCCCCACAATTATCGCAAATAAATCACACGATGGACTTATTTTCGAAGTTTGTGGTGAATAATTTATGGAAGAAGTCGTAAGCAATCTCGTTGTATCCTTTATGATAATAATTTTCATGACAGATGTACAGATTTATATTTTCCGCTGTTAGCTTTGCTTTGTACAAACCTTCAATTATATCAAAATTGTTACATGTACAAATGGCGGCTGTAATAGTGCTTTCGACAAAAACATATTTTTTTTTTTTACTCTCAAAGATAATTTCTCTTCGAAACACATTTTTAATGTTTATATCTTAACCAAACCTCGAGTTCGAGTAAAATGTGACATTTCCATACAAATTTTAATGCTGGTAAAAATTTTACTAATGATTTTATTAGTTCGGTACGGAGTTCACCGGTAAAAGTGAAGGTTCCATCTTTGTAAAATAGATGGCACTATAAATTATCCACACATTTTACTAGGCATTTTAAAGCAAAAAGGATTAAATGACTGGTAAAATTTTTATATTTCCTATTTACAAATTACAGAGTATCATAATGCATCGTTTAAGATATCTCTCATGAATGTTCATGTTTGTCCGATCTCAATACTAGGCTTAACTTCTCGTCTGCTGCACCCGAACTGACATATTCAAATCTCGCACTGCACCGGCGTGCCATGAAAATTGTATCCCAGTTTTCTAAATTATGTAAATCACAAGAAAGAACAATTTTTTTCAAAATAGTCAAGAAACAAAACCCTTGGGCAAAATTTATGTCCCTAAAAGTTATACAAATTCCGATGTCAGATCTTATCATCAAAATTCATTCCATGGATTGCATATAGTCTAGGAGCTAGACATTTTTGGGATCAACAATAACCAATAACGGTATATCCATTTAGGTAAACCAATTTCTTGACATGTGTACTTCACATATATGTATGTATAATATGTGTGCCTCCCAAAAGGATGGGCATTTTCATCTGAGAATGCCTTGCTTATCATCTCAGCTCTTCTAAGGATGTATATGTATTTGTACGTGTAATAGGTGTATACATATTTAGAGCTTTCTCTGAGCTACTTTACCCTTTTTTTCGTTTGAAATGAAGTGAAAAATGTTTCCAGAAATCCACCCGCTCATATATTTTTACTCTAAGGTTTGACTTTCATATAAATATAAATGAAGCTCTTTTTCCCCTTTCGTTATACCCGCGCATCAGTTTGTTCGTTGTTTTATTCTTCTATTCATCAAATATAAGAGAAAATTTTCCTAAAGGCATATATAGCAAGGAAAGGAAAAGGATCTTTTGATAGCCCAAATAGAAATGGTATGGAGGCCTTCAGCCAAAACGACCCAAATACATCAATTTTACGAGAAAGGGTGAGTTTCGCAATTTTTGATGTTTTTGTCTTACCACCTTTTCAGCAAAGAAATGAAAATAAAGATTCAAAGGAAAGCCACTTTGTGCCTTTTTTTTTTGTTGCATAATGCTTGCCGTTCTCTTTAAATCAAATACCAGCAAGGATTATGGACGTAGAAATGGACGTTTTCTTCCAATAGATTGAGGGTTAGAGCTTACCACATTTTCCGCAATAATATTGCACTGCAAGTAAACTGTTATTTCATTTTTTTTACCATCGTACGCTATGAGAAAGGGGAAAGTCTGAAATTTATGCCATCAATCTATATCTATTGTTCCTCAAAGTGTTAACTGGACGAATAAAATTTGCGTTTTTACGTTCCTATTAATAGTTCGAGAAAATTAATAAAATCAGGGGAAATAATTCGTGTTGTTTTGTAAATTGGTTCAGTTGTGCATCATGGTATCCAGATGAACATACTAAAAGTCTTCATGCGTGGGTGGTGGGCTGAGGGTGTAGGGGGGTTTTAAGGTACCTTTTTAGATATTAGATATTTAGATATCTTCGTCTTCTTCTTCTATGACATCTACAGGTACACCAAGCAGCCGAAGCATACTAGACTGCATGAAATACCGGCTTTTCGACCCGCATTTTCCAGTGCAACCACTTTTGCAGCGACAAAAAATTAAAGTCAGCACGGAGTCAAGAGCTGGAGGATCAGTAGTGGTAATTGGCTCGAGGGTTCCATCAGCTCCTCGCTTCCAACTCCACATTTCAGGAGGCATTTCATTACCCAGCCACTCTTGTAATTGGTGGAATACTCGTCGTAATGTGTGATATTTTGCTGATCCTTTAGTAGGGGGTAGAGAGGAGAGATCAGCTTTGGACTTGGTGTTGGATTCATCTTGGTTTCCACTTTCCCTCTTCCTGACTTGACAATGAATATTTGCTTCTCTGGTCGTGATAGAGCCATTAGAAGAACTACTTAATCCAACAACAGTAAACACGGGATGGTTTGCGGCTTTCTCAATGGCATTTCTTATAATTATACGAAGAAGATTTCTCGTCTAACAGACCGAAATTTATTGAAAATAATTTCAATAAATTTACAAAATGCATTTAAGTGCAAAAAAAAAATGATTGAACTTTTCGACCCAGCGATCGGAGAGGTCTCATCGGTATGATTATCTCTGATCGCACCATAGAAGTTCAATGAACTTCGCTGGGTCGAAAAGTTCAATTTCTTATAATTGTACAGTCAGCATCACTAGGAGCCACTCGAGTTTCGATTCCCTCAGCCAGCATTTTTGCTGTCCGTATTGATTTTTTATGTACTTTACATACTGCTCACATATGTCGGAATAAGTAGAGCCAAATTGCCACTTGGATCGGTGCAGAAGAAACCCACTATCGATGATCATGACACTAGTATTATAACCGATAGTAGTGTCGGTTTTGAGGAGAATGTCGTACAAAAGCTGCTTTTTTAGTTTTCCTCATCCTGCTTTCATTAAATAGAAACAAAGGATAGGGTGCTAATTTATACTCCAAAACAGATACCAGATGTTCATCGTCCTTCTTGCCAATCGCAATGGATCGACGGCTACAGTCTCGCACTACTCCCGACCCGCAACGATACAATTTTGTTCTTACGATGAAGTTTTATGTCAGCAAAATTGTTTCCCAACATTTTGGCCATTAGCTCTCTACCAACTTCTCGACATGGGGTTTTGTATGTTGGGTCGGCAGAGGACTGAGCTTGTTTATTCTAAACTAAGAATGTAAGTGATGATGAACAATGCCGAAAAAACGACGCCGTTTTATTTAATCGGTATTTTTTTATCTTTCTTAAAATTTATACAACTTGTCGCTCCTAAAGTATTGCTCGTAGACAAAAAATTAATATGACCAAATTTGTAGGAAATTGTATGTAGAAACTTTTGTCAGAAATAAACATAATGCTATTCGTACAGATCTTATCTTAAACCTCTCTACACCCTCAGCACACCCCCACCCTTTAGGACTTTTAGTATGTTCAACTGGATACTGCAAGGTATAACTGAACTAATTTACAAAACTACACGAGTTATAACGTAGACACACGGGACATATCAATGATCATTGACGGAGCAATGATGATTGCATAGCTCGTGTGTTATAATGGCTCAATGGTCATTCGTTTCGTCATTGCACCAATTACGCCCCCACAAGCCCATTCGTTTGTAATCATGAATTGCTTGTCATTTCTTTTAGCGATAAGCGCGCTTTCAGCGCTGAGGAACTGCAAATTATTGGAAAAATCAGCTGATTTTCCAGCCATCACTGTCAGATGTCTTTTGTGAAATTGGCTGATACATTTTTCAAAGTAAATTTTGCATGTTTCCAAAATTATTGAATTCTTTAAAAAAATTTCATACATTATAAATAGAAAAAGAGACGAAGAAAAAAGCAAGATTGTGGAAAACTGCTGAAAATTATAAGTTGTGCGAGCTGTGGCGCATTTATATAAAAGATCTGAGAAAGGTACGAAAAAATAGCCACATATACGTGGATATGTCTGCGAAATTTAAAGATATGGGAGTAATCACCAGTGTGCACAAATGACACATTTAATGGGTCAAATCTAATTACGTGAAGATCGTCATTGCCGTGTGCAATACCAAAACAGGAATGATCATTGGTCTAATTACGTAATTGAACCAATGATCATTGATATGTCCCGTGTGTCTAGGGTATTATTTCCCCTGATTGCCCATATTCGGATTAATTTGATCGTACTATAAAGCGGAAGTGAGACTGAAAATTTTAAACGCGTAAAACTTTAACTTGCCCACGAGATTTTTGATAGATGATGCAGCGACGTGCCGGCATCAATTCATATGAACACCTCAGAATTATTTTTGTTTTTATATACAATATCTTTAGCACAGTCGTATGATACCGTGACGTTGAAGATGGCTGACCGTGGTTCATAGCAGTCATACCTTGTTACTGTCAGTATACCGTGATATCGAATGTATGTTTGTTTTATTATCTAGGGAGTGCTATACCACAATCCAATATAAAAGATTCCTAAGAGATCTCTTAACCTCTTAAACTTAGCAAGTAAGAGATTTTAACAGAATTCGTATTCTACATGAATTTTTTTTTTATAAATTTTAACTTTAAGAGATTAAGAGGCTTTGAAGAATATGAAAACACCCCTTTCAGTTAGCCCATCTGTTAAAGACAATTCACTTTGCAAGAAGGAAGAAGAAGAATCATGCTTTTGACGATGCATTGATCGCAATATGTATGCAGTCTATACATCCTAAAGTATGATAGAATTCGAAATTTACAATGATCCCCTTTCCTTGTTGTTCTACAGATGTTTGAGGAAATTTTATGAACTTCCTAAGATTGGTTTAATTGTTACCAAAATTGCGCAATTATTAAATTATCTTAGATATCGATAGTTGGCCTAAACTGAGGATATTGTTACGTCCAGTAGGATTTTGGTATGAACCTGTAGCAATAAAATTAATTGTTGCCAAAACTTTAAAGTGAAATGCTCTCGTCGCGTCGAGTCATTTCAATCAACTTAAAGGCCAGAAATTTTGGCATTCTGAAATTCTTTATGAATACAGCCTCATAAATAGCAAACGAATATCCAAGTCATCCCTTATTGTATATATTTCACAAACAGTGTCGTAACCAAGGATGTATGCCCCCCCCCCCCCCCGCAAATTAACATACTTGCGCAGGAAAATTTAGTTTATTTTTGTCAATTGTAAGGAAATATTTTCTAATTTCGGATGTATGATGTTTCCCATAATTTTGTACAAGGAGGCGAAATTATTCCCTGCTCCCTTTTTAATTTTATTCAGGCCAAAAATTCCCACAATATGGGAGAATTGTGATTGATTGAGAATAGTGATTAGGAAAATGCTTCTATGTTATAATGTCAGATGGCTCCAGTCAAAACCCTCGAGAATACTTCACAAGCCATGAAACAGACTCCCTCACTACCACATGAGAGCCCCAACGGAGCGCTTAAATTCTAAAAAATCACAAACTTAGAATGTAATATTATATAAATATGTACTTTTGTTATGATCGCATGCGAAGCCGGTCTCAGGTATCTTGGCCCAACTGTAATATTTCCACAGCTACCCCGGTAACATCTGTGTGTCAAAACTGTGTACTAAACAACTGTCAAGAAAGTTCCACGTTGGAAGATCGAAGAAAATTGGAAACAAAAGATGCCCGAAACGAGGAGTTGAGATTGGGACCGCCATGATGAAAAAGATCAATTCTATATATGCTACTGACATGAATAATTTATTATGCTGAAAATTTTCCAGAAATGAGTGGAAAAGTTATAATATTAGATAAATGTAGCTATATAAAATTATAGTTCTATTAAGCCAGTGAGTAATAAGGGCCGATCTTCAACAAATATGAATAGTTATAAAAAGTTTTGTAGTATATGCATACGCAATTGCATAGTATATTTATGTAAATATTATGGATGGTTGTCCAATCCGTTTTTCAGCAATATAAGATACTAGTGAAATTACAAACTCAATATGTCTTATGAAATTTCATCTAGGGTATAAATTTAATTATTAATGTTCAAATCAACTAATGTAATTCTTTAATTTGGAAAATTATGAGGTTACATCATATTAAAAAAATCTATCAATTTATTTGGTGAACTTATTAAATACATAAATTCACTAATACTCGTATAACAAACCATATTCTGAAAAAAGAAACGAACAGTTTCGTTGTCCCTGCGAAAAAGTTAATAATTTTATTGTTAACTTTGCTAACACACAGTAAAAAATTCGGAACACCGAAAGGATGTTCAATGAGGTCCGTACATTTTCGGAATATATTTGCCCATAAATATAATCTTAGCAAGCTCCAGCATAGGATAACTACAATTACTGTTTAAGGTGAATATTTAGAACTCCTTCAGAAGTATAATATCTACAGACCTGTAAAATTCCAAGTACAAGTACCAGTAGTACTTGAAATATTTTAAGTACAAGTACAAGTCGCGGACTGGTACTTAAAAATATTTCAAGTACAAGTCCCAGTACTGGTACTTTAAAATTTTTCTATTACAAGTCCAGGTACTGGTACTGTTACTAGTACTTAAGTACCAGTGTACTTAAGTACTTTACAGGTCTGATATCTACCCCGATCGGAAATGCATTCGAAACCCCTAATTTGTGTAATTTTACACTAAATCGCGTTACAAATCTGATTTTAATGTATTCTTCGAACCAACAATTGATGAATATGCATTATTGAAAAATAAAAATATTTTGATTTTGGGTAATATCCAAAACTGCATCGAATTGAAATAGTTTTGGGTATGATCTAAAATTAAAATATGTTTAGTCTGCTATCAAAGAAGAAATGTGCCTTTACTGTTGTGCAACTCTGGTCCAAAGAAATTTTCGAATATGTTTTATGTATAATAAAAAAATTAAAACTAAATATTATCTTAATACTTACTTGCAACTAGCACTTGTTAAACACTTGCTTCTACAAATATGAAATTACGAATGACACTATTTCATAATTTTTTCTAAGCACGATAGAACCTGTTTCATTTTACAACGAGTTTAGATCCAATTCTGTTTGGGAGACTACAATTAAAGGAATTTTAGATTAAATATTTTCGAAGTTTTCCGCTGGGTGTTTATGTTATCCGGATGGATAATATTTTTTAGTTTTTCATACAAAACAACTCTCATTCGGATATGGAATGGAATTTTTATACCATTCGGGGTAAAAAATTTAAAATTCCATGATCATGGAGTATAGATTCAAAATTCATGCTATCCAGGAAACGGGGTAAATTTACACCGATTTGTATTACTTGTATAGTTAAGTCGTCTGAAATTAGGTAATTAATCATTAAGTATTTGTTAATTAAGTATTTTCCAAAACAACTAAAGGCGAATCAACTAATTCCGATTAGAAATGGCAACTAATTAGGTTTTACAATTTTATTAATAACTTGTTTTTCCAAATGAATTTGAAAGAATTATCTACTAATTTACAATCAATTAATCGTGATTTGTCGATTTAACTTATTCATTTTTTTGCACTGAACTTAATTTATTGAAACATGATATTTTGATGTGAGTATGCACATATAAAAAAACCAACATATTACAAACCACTTAAAAATGCAATAATGCACATTCTGCATTATTGCAATATTCAATTGACCTGAAATCCATTGCACAATTAATCGATCACAATAAATGCGGCAAAACATGCGTTCAACCAAATGTGTGTCACAACCATAAGAATTGACTGCATTTGTTTACACGCAATGTGTTTAAATGTTTTTCAACCAGCGTAATACGGGTCAATCTACTTGCGTCACATCTTTCTTCCGAAGTTAAGCACATAAGTGCAAATAAGCAATTTGGCTTAACGTGCCCCAAATCACGGGCACGCATGTGGGCACCTATCAAAAGACAATGTAATTAAGTTTAGGTTAGCATATTTATGTTATTATAAATAAGCTAGTAATTAATCAATAAACATGAAGTCGTTAGTTAGTCTTATCAAAGAAAAGACCTTTTATTTCGAGTGTCTGCTAGCCTTAGTTGCACTCACCTTTTCTTAGGCATCTGCTAGTATAGCTGCGCCTATAAAGATATCTGCTCACTGAGCTTCTCTTAGGAGATCTGCTTTAATAAGCTTCTCCATAGGGGCTCTGTCTTATGGCTGCCTCCCATCATCGCTTCATCAGAGCACGAGAATTTTAATTACTACAATATTCTTGTTTTTCATTTATTTAATCTAATTTTATTATGAGAAAATATATCTTTTAATCATTTCTCTATGTTTTCTTCAAGGATGCAAGGCAGCTTTAAAATGTATGAACGAAAATCCTGAAACAAATATCGTGCAATGGCCTCGCATTCGTAGACATGCTCCGATATTTCATTCTCGTCGAGACATAACCTATATACATGAGTGAGAGTGACACAACAACGTGTTTGACAAGTGTGTTTGACAGCGGTCACTGTTCCATTTATTGTAAAAGAAATGGCAACAAGTAAAAATTAAGAAAATTCTTTAGTTATAGCTTATGCGGCTTACTTGAAATTGCAAAGCATAAAGAAAAAACTAAAAATAAAAAAGGAAGAAGAAGATGAGAGTATAACTTTTTCCCTCAACTTTTCCTCCTCAAAACCCATAATTTCTCAAAACAATTAAAGAATTTTATTTTATATATGTATGTATGTTTTTAGTAACTGGTTTAAGGTACTTGCGGCAAATAAAGCCCGGAGGGTAATAAGGTCCACATTTAAAAATTCCTACCAAAATGAATCGCAGCAACCTCATATTTTATGCGCACATGCATTAAGTCGACCCGAACGCCGTCGAGGGGGCTTCTGGCAGCTTCCGCCGCCATCTTGCCAGTAGCGAACGACACATCACCGGGAGGAGTTTGGCAGCTTGGAACTATTATTTTCGCCTAGACAAAATCATTAGTTCCGTTGTTTAATTGTTATTTCCACATGTAATAACTTGTTTAGTTTGAACGTTAATGTAGTTTATGATTTAGGTGTTTATTTTTGCCGTGTTTATTTGATTATTGAGTAATTGTGTAAAATCTTGTCATAGGTGTAATAAGGCCCATTGGAGTAGACCGTGGGCCTTATTATCCTACCTAGCCTAAATTCTCAATGAAACTAATGTTCCTATATAGGATTATGATTGTGGCATTATATTTGTTCCAAAGAATGAAGAATGTTTGTATTTATTCTGTTGTAGGCTAAGAAATTTACAATTAAAGTTATTGGGGGCCTTGTTATCCCCTGGGGGGAAAAGGCCCATTTTTATTTTTATCGAAATTATTAAAAATAACCGAATTTTGCTGATTTTCTTAGTTTCAGTAAGTTTAAGGGGAATCATTCCTGATTAAGATTTTGAAAAAGTTAATTCTGGCTTTAGACCTTTAGTTTAATAAGGGCCTTAGAAAAGGTTTTATAAAACTGAATTATTTTTTCAAATGCTCATTTCTGTTATATTTTTTCTATTGTTTTTAGTTGTGCAAATAAATAAACTTCACGGAAAACTTATTTTTGTAGTTCTATATCACCAAATACTTGATTTTGCATTTTCAAATTAGGTGGGCCTTATTAGCCGCAGGTACCTTATTTACTATTATCTTTTAATTTCCTATGCTTTATAAAAATAACCAAATCCACATACCATGAATGTCAATTATTGACTGTCCACATAGAAATGTCAATTATGTTGGCGACTAATTTAGAGATTTTCGCAAACTTTTTGTCGGCAACTTGTCGCATCGTCCTCATTGTGTTAAGTATATGGGACTACCATAAATTCGAATCTTTGATAGCAATCAATTTACTGTGACTTTGTTGTATCATTCTCACTATATTTTGACCTTTTGGTGAAGGCCCTGTAATAAATTTTTAGCTTGTCTGGAGCCTGTCATTGAAGTCCATTCTCAGTCCATTTGGTTTTGGATCTAGATTTGAATGGTAAGCTTTACGGTGTTGTAAGAAATACCGTAGAATGGTTCCGGTCCTTTGAGGGGCATGGAGGCTCCTCTTTTGGCCAGTACCTCTATGTTATCATTCCCACGTATTCCTCAGATGATGAGATGGCTTTTAATGCCGTTTGGTTATCTGTATAGATATACATATATGGACTTGTTATTATAAGATATTATAAGATCGGCTGAGGTTTCGTATGCACATCTTGTAATGGCATATACCTCACCTTGGAATATCGAGATGTATTTTCCTAGGCTTTGACAGATATAAGCTTTTGGTTACACCGTATATTCCTTTCTCGGTTTTGGAACCGTCGGTGTATCATATGAGGACTTCATTATCTCGATATGTTAGGAGTCAGATTCAATCTAACTCGAGCAACAAAAATAGAAGGTTGCAAATACTATTTGTGTTGTTCTAGTTGGGAACTTAACCGAGCGAGGAGTTCAAGTAAATTGTTTTTAAAGGCCCCCGACAGGACCTCACTACACAAAATAATGTAGTGTATAATAAAATCCACACAACGTTGTTCAACAAGCCCATACACAAGACAATTTGTCACAATACATCCTAGGTTGGCAAGTTGGTTGTTCTGTTCGCAGAACCAATTATACAACAGAGCTTACGACAACCCAACGCAACTACAACATGGCTATACACGATACAATGGTTGTATGTCGACATTTGTCGATGCAGTCGTTGGAGCAACCGTTGTATCGTGTATGGGCCACTTTGAGGATTTCGGGTCTTCTGCATAGATCTTAAGGGTTAAGGCTGGAGAAATGTAGTTTTCTTACTTTATATGTTATCTACACCAGAGAAGAATAAGTCGAGATATTATCGAGATAAAGCCACTTACAGGGGGATATTGGTATCAAATATTGTTCTCCTTGCCACCCCGTAAAGGGCAGTCATTAATCTTTTAGCAAGCTAGCTTCCACTTTATTTCACTTAGGGATAAAAATTTCATCATTCTCACTTAGAATCACGAGGGTAGAAATATTGTCTTTAATTCCGTTAACTGCACGGCAATAAAGTCATTCAATGCTCAAGGATCACGACATGATGTTGGGGTAGACATAAAAACTCATTTTAAGTATAAGGAATTATACTCAAATTTTATTGTATTCCCCGAAATGTTTCCCACATCTACGATTAAGAAAATATCCATAATTTGTCAACACCGCTGCACCATTAAAATGTTGCTGGTAGGTATAACATAAATTTGGAAAATCACTAAAGCTACAATTTTAATTCAAATGAATTTCTTCGTTGACATTCATATCATACAGAAGGGAATAAATCTTAATTTGACAAAATTCTCTTAAGTCTGTCCGAGTATATTTCGACCACATCTCATCCATTATTTTGAGGTCAAAGAAAATCACTTGTCAAAGTCATAAAGATCAATAAAGTGTGACCGAAATAGAGCCATTAACTGCCGCCATTACTTTAAATAACTTTATGAACTTTGAACGCAAACAGAATCAAGCTAAGCCTTTCTATTTTCCTCTAAATTTCCACTCCTTACGCCCAGAACAAGGTGCTGCATGCATATATGTACATATATACATACTTACTTATAACGGTAGTAAAAGCTTACATGGACGAAATATAATTTAGAGCCTGTAAATTCATCATATAGGGCAGGTATAAAATTTGAAGCAACCAACAAGCCCAGGGCTCAGACATCCCAATCCCAACGTAAATATGTACATCTACTAACTAACTAACAAGGTATGGGGCTCGAATTAAAAGTAGAAGGGTGGGCAGGTGACTGTTCCGTTGTGGCATGTTAACTCATCCGGAAAAAAATTACGAAATGGCCCATCATTGACCCTTCAGGCATGGAATTTATAGCGCTTTCCATGTACATACAATCTGCCTTCTGGGATTATTTCGAGTTTCGTGGTGTGCTCGTGCAGGCACACACAAAATGGAGGCTATTATTGAATACATAACGGAAGGACTGCTGGTTGCGGGTTGACTGAAACCTGAACCCTCATCCTTCTGGGACTTTTCACCCCTTTCTAGATAAACAATAAACAGGTCAATTTTCACCGCATGATGAACTCAAATTATATTCGGTGGTTGGAATCAGATTTATGAATTATGCCCGGCACGGAAATACATATTTAGCCCGGTGGGAAGTATACTCTCAACGAGGCGACTATCAATTTTAATTAATTTGCATTAGGCTCTGATATTTCACAAAAAAGCCGTACTTAAATAGGTGGCATACAACACTCCTATAGTATACCCTGCACAATAATAATGTGCCTAACCAGATTTCTGGTGTTAATTTAGTCGGAAATGTGCTAATTACCGAGAAGTATTCACTTCATTTCTGTGAAATATAGTTCAGATCCGAATTTGTTGGGATGTTGTTCGACAACAGCTTTGCCTATGGAGCCTCCAAAAGATCATATAGAAAACATCAACTGTGGATGATGTGGATTACATTACACATTGAAAGAATTTTCCACATTAACATAAAATAAAAGGCTTATAAGTATAGAACGTGACTGCCATTAAATTTAAAAGCCTAATGCCCTAGACACGCAGCGCTCTTAATAAAGAAATAACTGACGACTCATTAGTCTATAATGATTTATAATTAAGTTGGGCTGTAAAACTTTGTTTTTATTTATTTTATTTTCAATTTAACTATTTACAAATGAGAAAAACTTTATATTAAAAGGAATATTGAGAATATAATTTGTGATTTGCATTTCTGTATATTTCTTCTTCTTATTTTTCAAATCATGCATAGCTGAGCTCCATATTTAAATTATATGCCACATCTAGCGCAGTTTTCCTAATTATAGCTATAATGAAGGAAGAAAACGCTTCATTAGTGTAATTCATTATTATCTGATTTTCGAGACGTAATGACGTATACTGGATGACGCACGGCATTTTAATGAATAGTTAGTACAAATGTTCATTAGTTCATGCTGTGTCTCTAGGGTATAAGAAATTTAAACTTCCACTTGAATCAGAGAAGTGACGTTACACGGCAAAGACGGAAAGATGAATTGAGAAAAATTTTACGGTGTTGCTAAGCTTGATGCTTGGTGATTCACTCAATTGAAAAGGGATTCATCTTTAAACAATCGACGCTAACTATCGACGCTAGCTGTTTTCATCGACGTAGAAGGCGCCAATAATAATGTTCTTCTGCATAAGTTTACAGAAATGCAAACAAAACATGCAGTGAACCGATCTCTAAAAAATTGGATTGCATACATGTTGTTTAATAAAACTGAGCTGGGCAGGATAAGCAGAGTTAAAAGAGTTCACAGGGGTACCCCTCAAGGTGGTATCTTATCACCACTTTTATAGGTACTCATCATGGACGACATCTTGCTAACACTCACCCGAATGGGGTACAAAGCAGTATATTACGCGGATGATTAGACAATCTTAGTCACCAGGTGCTATGAACCTCTACTCTGTGGACTGGTGCAAAACGCGATCCGACTAATCATGCGACGTGCTACGGACTGCGGACTGAGCATCAATCCACGAAAAACTGATCTATGCCTGTTCACTATGAAAAGGAATATTCCCAATTTAAACCTGCCCTCCATTGGCTACACGCGTTTGGTTTTAAAGGAGAGGGTGAAATACCTAGGTATCATATTAGACTTAAAGTTAAGCTGCAAACCACACCTCGAAGACAGAGCGAATAAAGCTCATAGAGTTTTCGGAATGTGCCGCAGAGCGGTAGGAAAGAAGTGGGGACTCAAACCGCGGATGATCCTATGGATAAACACTAGCGTCATTCGACCCATGCTAACCTACGTCTCGGTGGTATGGTGGAAAGCAATGGACTTCTCCAATCATCGCAGGATATTAGAGAAGATTCAAAGACTGGGCCTTCTCAGCGCAAGCGGCGCTTTTAAGTCAACTAGCACTCGGGCTCTGGAGGTTATTCTCAACATACATGCGGTGCAAGTATATATTAAGCATAGGGCGTCAACTACAGCGCTAAGACTCCATCTTAACCATTCTGGCTTCATACGGGAACAAGAGTTCCACATGAATCCATTTATGAGTTTGTGTAGTCTATCGCACCTGGCATCGACGGACAGCGGCCACCACCTCGAGATCATGCTGGAAAGCAATTTTGAATCTAAAATTCCATCCAGGGCAGAATGGGAATCACTTTTCGTGCTTCAACCATTAACAAATCCAATTATAATATACACTAATAGGTCTAAATCCGATGAGCGGGAGTTTTCTGTGGGGAGCCTGAAATTGAACTCGCCATGCACCCTGACCATGCTACAGTTTTCCAGGCAGAACTCAAGGCCATTCTTGAAGCAGGAAGGCACCTCCTTAACTCAGACACTGAGAATAAGGAGATAGCCATCAGCTCAGAAAGCCAAGCAGCTGTCAAAGCTTTTTCTAAACCCTTTATAACCTCCAAACTATTAATGAAGTACATAACCACCATGAACCTTCTTTCTCGGATTAACAGAGTGATAGCGCAGTGGGTGCCGGGGCACAGCAACATCAGCGGGAATGAGAGGGCAGACGAGCTTGCTCGTCTTAGTGCAGCCTCGGAGGAACCAGCCTCTACAGTCGGGATTGTACCCAAACACCTCGTCTCAATCATTTCAAGCTGGGCTGACCGCCAACACAGTCGCCTTTGGTTAATAGATCCCTCGCGTAGAGCAACAAAGGAACAGTGGAGTAAATCGGATCCGAATCAAACGAATAAGCTCCTAGGCCTTAACAAGCCAACCCTGAGAACTCTGGTGTCCATTCTCACTGGGCACTCTTCTCTCAGGAGCCACCTTCACAGGATGAGACTTGTTGATGATCCCAAATGCAGGGGTTGCGGAGAGGAATCCGAAACAGTGACCCACTTTCTATGTAACTGCCCGGCACTCTCAGGAATACGTTACAGAATTCTTGGCTCACACCTCCTAGACGAGTTATACGGTTTCAATCAATCAATCAAGCTTGATTTCAAAGGTAGCTAATTGGAATGAGCTTGCATGGTACTGGTAGTATGCGTATGAAGATTTCTACAAGGAATCAAGGTAGAAAAGGAAGGTCGTGAACGCCTAGTGCCGAATATTGGACAACAGAATAATTGGCCCATTTTTCTTCAATGGAATTTTAAATGGAGATATTTATAAAATGCTTTTAAACTCTGCTGAGCTTTCCATACTTTTAGAAGAAGTCACCTAAGGCACAAGAGTGACACTAATGTGGTTCGAGATGGATAGAGTGTTCCGATATTATTCGTTACGTGTATGAAGACAATTAAATACCATATTTCCAGGAAGATGGATTGGGCGCGACGAAGAAGTAGACTGGCCAGTCCGCCAGTCACCTGATTTAATCCCGTTTGATTTATTTTTATGGCGACAAATTCACGACAAAATATTTGCAAATGAGACTACAACAAAGGAGGAGATGAAGGACTAAATTAAACGAGCTTGCGGGAAAAATACCTCCAGTTGTTTTACTAACTTGTTGGAGAAAAATTCGCACGGAGAACGTCATCAAGATGCAGAATTATTCGTTTTACAAGTTTGATACGAAACTGTGATAAATATAATCTTACAACAAATGATGTATAAATGCTGCAATCAGTTTGATCTTCGATTTCTAAAAAAGATTGACTTTTTATTTGTTCGAGCTGGATGTAACAGGTCTTGAAGCCGGAAGTATAAAAAGCCAAGCTGGCTTCTTATTTTCAGCGACCGAACCAGTTATGAATTTTTACGGAAAAAGCATAATTTACTTGTTATTTCTGGCCGGTAATAGTTTTGAAGCTAGAAAAGCAAGCGCAGTGGCTAGATACTATTTCCGGTAAAAATATAAAAAGCGAGCCCAGCTTTTTATTTTTCCTAGTCAAGCTGGCTTTTAATTTTTGCCAGAAAAAATAAGAAGTCTTTCCAGCTTAGTTTTTTTAGCTTCAGGTATAACAAGTAAAGTAAGCTTTTTTCGTAAAAAGTCATAACTAATTCGGTCCCTGGAATATCCCGAATATGAAACTCATTGCGTTTACAGGCTACAAATATGTAGGTAAGCAATATAAAATTATGAAACACTCGTATAACCACTTCCTTCATCCTGGAAACCTGGAACGAAATTTCCTTTTTTGTAAAAATCTAGATTTTTGAGAACATATGTATATCTGCAAAAGGAGGACTGTATCAAAAAATTTGATAATTTCGAAGAAAATACTTTAACAAAATATATATGCAGCATGTAGAAATATCGGAAAAAATTCAAGTCACGAAGGAATTATACCTACAGGGAAATCTTTTTATTTGTAGTAGATCAATATAATTTTTCATAGTTAAATAAATACAGGTATAAATACAATAATAATGATAATAAATGTAGGTACTAATCCAATCACTTGTGTTTATGGATTCAGCTTTTGAATATTTACCTCAAGTTTTTTTATTGATCCTGAAGTAAGACTAATTTTCAACTGAAATTTATTTATTGACGTGAAGGAATGATACTTTCTTGTGTATGGAATCTGTGATGATGCACTTTTAAATTTTTGTGTAATATTTTATGAAATGACCCAAATATAAACAGGAAAATTTATTTTGTGTGAAGGAACATGATTATTTCAATGTCAGTCCCTGATTCATCAAAAAGTGAAGTGCCTGATCTTATCTCTGCAGATTTCATAGACAGCACTCATTTTTTCAAATGAATACTTTCAATATCTTAACGGAGAAAAATTTAAGTAAAGAAGACTACGAGACGAGAATTATTTGCAAAAAAACTAACATAATGTGAAACAAGGAAAAAGTTTTATTTGGTCTAAGACCAATAATATTATTCCCTAGAGGAAAATAGAAGTTAAATCAAATGAAAACCAAAAGTTGGTAACACCAAGAAGAGGTCTCTCGATTTAGTTCATATTACAAAGGGGAATGCCCATTTTAGCCTGACACCTCCAGACATGAGAGAAGTCTTAAACGATACATTATGATACTCTGAGTCTGAACATTTTTTATTAACAATGTTTACTTCTATCTACCGGGTGAAAGCTGAGGGAGGTGGTCAAGGTTTGATCTAGTAAATTTTGGAAAATCTAGTACGGAACCGATTTCCTTCGGTTTTGAGAAGAAGTTTGAGTACCCACACTCCTATACTCAGAGACTTAAATAGCTATTTATAGCCATCCCAATACTCACATTCTTAGTATTTCCTTCTTTTTTATTCGAACTGAGGTACTAGGTGTTTCGCACCTTAGATCGGCTCTAACTCGGTAGGGTTATGTCCGATCGTAAAACGAGTTTCATTTTACGCCTCAGCACATTACCAGCTACAATTCGTAGAAGAAAATTTTTCTCCGTATTCCTTTAGCGTAGGGTGTTGTCCCGCAGTGTCAAAATATATAGTGTAAAACTAAAGTTTTGTATGGCAACATCAAGAAGGTATTGTCTTTACGTTGATGCGCTTTCAGGCAGTGCACAAATATATAGTGAATAAGTAAATTGGTATAATTATAAGACCAATTCTTATGATACCCTAGAATCTAGATAAATACCCGCATGTAATTACGTATGGTCGGACAGTAAAAATGATTATTATAACCAATTTCATAGGATTTCATATTTTGAAGAACTTTTCAGTACAATAAAAACGTCTAGGACTGATCGTTTTCACAATATTCTTAAAACCCTAAATTTTTATATTGCAATACATTGGCCGATTTAGCCCAGTTTTGAGATTATATTTATTATTTTTATGAAAACACTGTGTACAAAATTTCATCTCTCTACGTTGACGCGTTCTCAGGCTGTGTTTAAATATGTAATGAAAAACTAAATTTTTGCATGGCAACTCTACGAAAGAGTTACCCGATTTGTTCCATTTTGGAACTTAATTTTACTTTTATTTTTAAATCCCATGTGCAAAATTTCAGCTCTCTAAGTATACGCGTTCTCCAGTTATCGTGCGGACAGACAGACGGACATGTAAAAACCAAAATATCTTTTAATATTGTGCGTGGGTGTTCAATCTATTTTGCTCTACCAGTATTATTTCTGTCCGTTACAAATGGAATGACAGTATACCTCTATGATTTCATCTAGGGTATAAAAACAGTTGTAGAAAACAATTTGTATTGATATACTTGTACAGCGACTAATGTCCCCACTGTCGAGAGCGGATACAGAATTTTTGTGAGTGGGCAAACCCCTCGAGAATACTTCCCAAGCCATGAAACAGAAATCTATATGTATGCGTTGTGAGTCCGTTTTCTAAAATGTTCTATATTGATACTTATGGAAAAGAGCCATACATTGACTTTATATTTGCTATAGAGCCTAAACTACTATTCATACAGGAAAATGGTTTTCTAGTAATTTAAAGCATGGTTCCTTACCTTCCCAAAGGCTACACTAACTATATACCTTACTTAACAAAATAATAAAATAGTTTTGATTACAAAGTAACCTTACCATTTTACGCTCAATACATCTCAGCTGAGTGATAATTGCATGTGTGTATGTGCAGCCGGAGTCCGAATCTGTAGGCAGCTACATTCGATATCATCAGCCCACGGCATTCCGTGACGGCACTGCGACATTACAATGATTACTCAGCTGAGAGTTTTTTTTGAGGAATCGTAGTCATTTGGTTCAAGTAAATTTGTTTAAATAATTTTGTTAGGAAAGGTATGAAAATTTTATTACGTTTCGGAAGATAAGAAAGTAATCTTAAGATTAACAGAACGCCATTTTTCTGTATGAATAGTAGTTTAGGGCGGAGGAACTATTCAAATCAAACTTTTGTCAGTTTTACATAAGAACACTGCAAATATTTTAGAATGTAAGGACTCCGATGGGCCTCACATGTGGTAGGGGGGGAGTCTGTTTCATGGCTTGTGAAGTATTCTCGAGGGTTTTGGACTGGGGGATACTCACTAGTACTCGCAAAAATCAAATACATATAATTTATTATTTAAAAGATACGGGTCGAATAGATAAGCGAATGGGTATGGGTACTACCACTCGCAACGACGAAATGTTCAGCTTTTGCTACTCCCGAGAGTCAAGCGACGTGTTAAATTATTAATTCTGTTTGGGTTTGTAAATGGTGGAAGTGTAAAACTTTGAAATCATCCAATTTAGTTGATAAAAATAGAGAAATATATTTTACCCAAATTCATGAATTCATCATAAATTGCAAAAAGCTTTACGTCTATTTAAAATAGCAGTCACAGACAGATGCAATGCATACCTTTTCCGTAGAAATGTTATCGTAAATAGCGAACTGATATTTTTCACAGATACTGCTACTCACAATAAAAAATAGCAATGATTGCTATTTTTCACAAAGTTGAGTGAGTAACAGAACTTTAATTCAGTGCACAGAAAGTTATGCAACGAAACTAGATTCTATAATATGTGTAGCCTCTTGGTATGCCCCGAAAAATTCAACACATTCCTCAGCCACCATCATATCATGTTTTTTTGTTTTTTTATTATTAAGCCAAGCTTAGAAGATATTCTATGATGCAAAGCACAGCATGGTAGGAAGTTGATAGGTAAAGTAATTAGGAAACGTGAACTTTCACAGATTGTATGCCGAATGAAAGACAGAAGATGGTAGACTGTTCCACATTCGTACAGTTCGGGATAAAAATCATCACAGAATTTTACTGTATGGCCCAAAGTATTTTAAAGCGTACAAGTATGTGCGTAGTTGCAGCATGAATATTGGGTGCGGAAAACAATCTATAAGGAATCAGACTAGACATTTCATCAGAACATTGGCCATACATGTAGCGATAAAGGAGCAAGAGGCATTCAACATTGCAGCGGTGTTTGTGTGAGTCGATATGACGTTGCCAATGAGCTTAAAGGATCTCTTTTGGACAATATCCAATGAAACTTCAGCTTTACAACCAGCCGCGACCCAGATTTGTGAATTGTATTCCATTCTAGGTCTGATATATGACTTTTAGAAGAGCAATAGATTTAGATTCTCACACATTTTCAGAAATCCAAGACATTTCGATGCTTCTTTGGCAACAGAGAAGATGTGGTCTGTCCAGCTTGATTTATCCTGGAAATATTAATGCCAAGAATGCTTAGTGACAGTGAATTGGAAATTATTGCTGTGTTAAAAAAACTGGAAGTGGTTAAATTGCGATCTTGTTTTAATGAGATGAGATTGCTTTGGGTCTTAGACGCATTGAATTCGACGGGATTCGCTTTGCTCCAAACCTAGATATTATCAAGATCGTCATTAAATGATCTAATCATGCAATCTCATTTAACATATGCGGCACTCCCTCTGAAGTCCGCAAGAGTGCCAAAGGAGTAAGTGAAATCATGGGTACTAGCATCAGCGAGACTGTGGACGGGATTGAAAGTATAAAGCAAAGCAGATCAATTATTAAATTAATTAAATTAAAAAGAGAGACGAAGAGATAACAGAGCCATGGGTACACCGGCACTTATAGGATACGGTTCAGATGTAACAACATCCAACACAACCCGTATTTGGCGATTAGATAGAAGACTTTCAATCCATAGTAGAAAAGGATGGGAGAGACCAAGTGCTTTAAGTTTGCCTAAAAGGACAATATGCCAGACCTTGAAATATCCAAGGCAATGATTTTAGACTCATCGAAATTGTGAAGACTGCAGCAATTCTTTAGATGAGCGTCCAGTCCGGAAGGCATAATGGCGATCATTAATGAGTTGATTAGTTTCTAGATACTTCATGAATTTGGGGTTAAAGGTAGAATCAAAAACCTTTGAATGAATCGAAATGATTGCAATTCGTCGATAAATTGAGGGATCGCTACCCTATTCATTCTTGGGAATAGGCTGAATAGGTCGAACAAGACAAATAGAGTAGTAGATGAGCTTTTAATTAATCTGCGGCTTTAGAGAAGTTGATCTCCTAGAGGACCTTGTACACATTTCTTGCACAGATGTGTATTGGTTCTTGTAAACATCCACATGAGAGAAGCAAAACAAGTGTCTGTGAAATGGGTGAAAGACGAGAATTTGAAGCGAATCTAGTAACCAAAATATTAGCTTTATCCAGGAAGTCAACAACTACTTGAGCATTATTAACTAGTGAAGGTATAAAGGAACTGGTGAAGTTGTTCCTGATGGTTTTGACCAGGGACCAGAACCTTTGCGGCCTTTCGGGTTGCCAAGATTCTTTGTCTAACATTCTAGTAAAAAAAAAAATTTTCTCTCTGGATAATGAACTTGCAGGTGTTTCGTACAGCCTTGTAGACTTGCTTCAGTTCTGAACATGGATGCAATTGATAGGTATGAAAAGCAGATTCTTTCGCTTTTATTGTTTGGTTGCACTTATCCTTAAACCAAGAGCGATTTTGCTGTTGTTGAGATCTGTTGCAAGAATCGGAATATTTTCAGGCACGCCAAGACTTGGAATGTTACTAAGTAGGTACTAATGTGCTTTCATCAACATCCCTTGAAGCAAAGCAGACCGATCAATCAATTTCTCTAAAAATCTCATTGAGATTTTCCCAATCAGCGGATTTATTTAACATTTGGGCTAAGTATTCTAACAAAACTATTGAGCAATTAACGAAATAAAAAAAAATATTATTCCAAAACAAATCTTTTCTTAAAATGTTCTCACTACAACAATACACAATGATTTGTTTATCACAATTGCACTAAATTTCTCCAATTACAAATTATTGTCTTTGTTTTGCCACAGCGATAATATTCTAACAAGCCGTCTTTTACCTTATCAAAGATCCTTTGGCAGCTGTTTTCAATTAAATTACCCCAATAAACTATGTCGGCACTATATCGGCACTTCCCGTTTTCTCTATAGGCCTAAACAGCCACGACCTAAATTGGAGCGAAGGAAAAACCGCTAGTTAATAGACGAAGAGCTGTCGACCAAAATACTTACGTCATTTCATAAACAAGATCATTAAAAAATGACTTTTTGCAAAAAAAGAAATCTGAGTTCGAAGATGGGACTACTCTGGCAACTCCTTCGTAAGGTTGCAATACAAAAATTTCGTTTTTAACTACATATTTGTGCACTACCTGAGAAGGCATTGATGGACATAGAGAGCTGAAATTTGGTATATGCTGGTTTCATAGCAATAGTAAAAAAAATTGCAAAAATGGACTAAATTGGACAACCCCTACTTGGTGTTGCCATACAAAACTTTGGTTTTTCACTATATATTTGAAAACTGTCTGAGAACCCGTCGACGTGGAGTGCGCACATTTTTTACACAGTGTTTTCATAAAAATTGCAAATACAAGTTCACAAATGGAAATTGGAAGCTGCTGAAGAGTTCTACTGCACTGACAAAATCAACAGGCTTCAAAAAAGGCTAGAGGCTGACCAATTTATGAGAGATATGCTAGAAATTCAAGAAAAATTTCAAACTGATTATTTCAGGCTCCGGTATTAAGTATTTATTATCGTTCATCCTTTCGCCATATATTTCCGCAACTATGATAGAGAAGCGGAGAGCTTAAAACTTTAATTATAATTTGGTGATTAGTCTGAAGCACAATACTGTGACTGCAAATTTTTTTCAGCCAGCACCTCAAGATTTTTGTAAGATATAAGTGTGGAGAAATCAGGAAAATCTTATTTCTCCGTTGGATTGACGGCAGCTCAATATAAAAACAGGAAAAATTTCTACACAAAAATATTCGCCCGTAATTGACTGAAATTTTTCAGACGAAAGCGGTTTTGAAATCAAAATGAAACTTTACCAACTAATTTTGATCAGGATATTCTTATTATTTCCGTGATAGCTGAGAGAAAGTACGCCTATTTTGAACCACCAATTCAATTAGAAGGTTTTAACTCATGCCGTTCCGTTCTTCAAATTTTTTTTTTTTTTTTAACTAGGAAACAGTTCGCGAAGGTTTCCAATATATGCAATTCTTCATGATTTTTCTCTTAAAATTTTTTGTTATTATTATTCTGAAAGCTGCGAAAAAGTAGACCCATTTTAAGCTACCAATTCAAAAATGCTAATTTATGAATTTCTTCATGACTTTTTGGTTTAAAATGCTCGAGCTTTTTAATTGCTCTTGCTCTTACTCTTGCTTTGCTCTTAATTGAAACAAAGTAAAGTTACTTTGCTTTGATCCGCTCTGAAAAAACTTTGCTTTGCTCTGAAAACTTTTCTGCTGTAAATGCTTTGATTCATAAAATTTTTTGTTCTGGAAATTTTTGCTTTACTTTGCTGTTAAATGCTTAGAATGCTTTGTGCAGCTCTCATGTTTTTACAAAGAAATATTATAACCAGAGATCCCACTTTACTACAATTGTAGTAGATCTACTACACATTTTAGCGATTTACTACCCTACTCCGTAGTAACTAATTTCTATTACACTTTAAGAATTTTAATAAATAAATAAAAATTACGAATTTATTTATTCGCTTCCATTGTTACTGGTTAATGCCAGCTGGAAGCATACATATGTGGCTTAATAGGCTACAAGACATCTGTGCTGTTAGTTCGGAGGTAAGAACAGTCGCCCGGCAACCGTCAGGTCCCGGATTCAAAAACCGAACGAGGTGATTATTTTTGCTCTATACCGCAGCTGAAATTTATAAAAGTACATATACAGGGTGACCCGTAAGTCGACGTCAAGCCGGAATCGGTTGATAGACCAAATCATAACAGTTACCAGAAAAATATAAAAAAAATCTAAGTCATGTATTTTTCAAATTATAGACATTTCTTTTGTTTTGGAGAAAATGTATACCCTGTGGTGGTTTTTTAGCTCCTGTTGCTACAAATCTTTACTTTTTTTCAACTTTATTTTTCTTATGTAATCCCGAATAGTGCCTTAAATTCTAAGCCAACTGGTCCAGCTTGGAAGAAAATGTCACATTTTGCCGAACCAACAATATAAAATTAATACTTCACTCAAATTTAAATGACTGTACTGAAAAAAAAATGTACTACGCCACTTTAAGATTCTTGTTTGAGTGAGACGGAGGGTCATTGCATGAAGTGTGAGTGAACACAATCTTCTGACAAACTTTGCTATAATGAGCGGTAATATAAGTGGCGTTAAGATCAAACTAATAAAAATAATCAAAAACTTGTTTTATCTTGGTTATACTTGCCATAGTTTCCATATGTGTGCTTCCGCAGCAACGATAAAGCCACGTACCTAAACTTTGTAGAGACATACATATATTCGCATTTTTCCAATAGCAGTTAAAGGCAACTACTTCACTTCCAGCTTCACAAATTTATTAACTGTCGGATCACAGATACAGAGAAGTGAATAATAAACAATTTTTGACTATCGGTACTTAGGTATATATACGGCTACCTCAAAACTCATTAAAACACAAAAACAATAAAAAACCTAGATTGCTCATTTTGAGATATAAAAGGGTTACGGACATATCTATTATCACTGAAAACAAATTTTGAAAAAACAAACGTCGATTAATTTTTGTTAAGAACTTCAAAGCTCCCTAAAATAAATAACGTTTATTTTATGGGTTTGCAATGAGTATATTCTAATATTAAAATTTTGAAGCTACACCTAGCAAGCAAAATTTGCCACTTTTTCCAAGTTAAAAATGTCGTATCTCCGTCATGAATGAAAATATTTCAGTAAAGTTCTATTAACAAAACATATAACGAACTTCCTGCAAAATTTCAACAAAATTGGAGATAGGCGATAGAAAACCTTGATAATATTTCTCGATTTTCTGTAGAATGACGTAACTTGTAGTTATTATGAGTTTTTAAATAAAACTCCGTAAGGCAAGTTCCACGCCAGACTATTGATGTGCTACATCTACTTAAAGTGATCTGATTTTTATTTCAAAATTGCATCACTTAAAATGGAATTCAGCGATGAGGAAGAGCTTTTGCTGCTATTATTATTAAAGAATGGAAGAAAAAAGCTAAATAAATCCAAAAATTTGGTTTCTGGTTAGTGATATATTATTAATATAGTCGAGATTTGTTGAATGGCATTTACATCTAAAGGAAACTAACTATCATTCATGATCAATAATAATACTGAGCCATCATTCATGATAGAACCCAGGAAGCTCAACGCCTCTTGGAAGGTGAGTTATGGAAAAAAGAAGCAATGCTAATGTAAATTGTAAAATTGAACTTTAAAAATTTTTGGAAGAAGCATTTCGTATTGGCAGAAACTCTAATACTCTTCAGTACGAAACAAAATTTAATAAAAAATTCCACAAGAAAACATACCATCTTTTCCAATTTACGACGGCATTTCTCTCCAAACTTTTCAAAAATTTATCCCTCTTGCACACGACTTAATTAGTTTGAAAATAAAATATCGATTAATGTACAATGTAACATGCCTTATTAAGATATTAGTGCTGCGCTGATAATCAGAACATCAGTGTCTGATGTGGGACTTGCCTAATATGTTTTGGAGTTATTTTAAGTTTTCTGCTAAGGCATATATTATGTGCTAATTTCCAATATTATCTTCAATAACTTTGATATAAATGTGGCTTATAACGTATTTTAAGAACTCTTTTAAAATCTACTACATTTGCACTCATTTTACTACAATTTTTTGTTAGAAATACTACATAAAATTTTGAAAAAGTGGGATCACTGAATATAACACTCTAATCTAAAATTATAAAAAGGGGAATAAATATATAACTTTCTCCATGAAAATAAAAAACATTTTAATTTCAAACATATTATAAACATATTACATATAAAAAGCTATATTCATTTTTAAATAAACATAAGGAATTTAATACAAGAAATGTGAAAAGTAAATATAAAAGAATATAAAATTTAGTCAGATATGTTATTATTGTGTAAAATTTCTGCTTGCTCAAACAGGGGCAAAGTTTTTAAGGTTTCATCAAGAAAATTTCGATTTAGCTTAACTAATAGAACATCCTCAAGTAACTGATCAGATAACTGATGTGTTAAGTCCGATAATAGATACAAGTTTAAGAGCAGAAAAATCTCTTTCTACAGACACTTGTGTCGGCGGAATCACGAAACATACATTTGCTAGAGCATGCAATTCAGGATCAGAATGCTTTCTTGTTCGCCAGTAATCGAGGATGTGTACATCGATGCCAGAAAATACGGGAGAAAAATTCTTTATTTTTGTCTCTAGGTTCACATTCTTATTAGAATTATTACCAACGCTACAGAGCTCAGGGTTTATACTTTTAAATTGCTGCCATAATTTCAATAAAAAGTTTATCATTTCCTGTTTATTCACTGGATTTAACAAATGATGAAATCGTGGGTCAAGAAAAATACAAGCGCTAAAACCTTTGTTATTTAATAAGTTCTTCTCCCGAGTTTCAAATGATTTAAGAAGTATTTGTCCAAAATATTTAATTAAAGTTGAAGTTGCTTCTGGACGGTCGCTTGGTTCTGGAGCATCTGTTATTTTCTTCGTTAATAATTTACATTTTAGCCAAGAGGCATAAAAGTCTCCATAATTTAATTGCTCCTCTTGAAATTTAATAATTGATTTCTGAAGTGGTGCGTCAATGAAGCTCCACAACGACTCGGTTAAATCAAAATTTTCGTCATCAAAATTATTAGCAACGCTGTCAACATTTTCTATGATACTTAATGCATTTTCAATATCATCTAACATCTTATATGATGAGCGCCATCTTGTTGCACAGTCCAATCCTAGTACTCTTAGCTCTTTGATTCCGAAAAGTTCTCTAAAACCGTTTGTGGATTTCCTGAGGAACTTTATTAGGTTTCGACACTGTAATTAAAACCGTTTCACATTTTCATCTTTGCACATAATTGACAAGTATCGACAGTGTCGTAGCACACATATCCTTAAAGCAGGTTTTTCGAAATGCTCAAATTTTTTTAGATTTTCTAAATTTGTTTCATTATTTTCCTCTGCATCGTGTTCAAAACCAGATATATTTATTTAATACATCGAGAATTTTTGTTACAAGTTTCTTAGATGTCCATTTCAAGTAACCTTGACTGAATCTCATCGGCCAAAATAAATTTCACGCCTATTCCAAAAAACAGTTCGATATAATCTGGTAGCACTGTCGATTTTGAGAGATAACAACTTGCACTGTACTTCTGATTTTATTGATTCATGCACATTCTCGGCAAGTTTGCCGAGTTTAACACATGAAACGGTAAATTGTCTTCAGTAACCAAGCCGACGTATATGCTCTAAAAAGATCCCCCTTTGATACATTGACCTTAACAGGCACCTTTCTTGAAACAGATTTCTTGAATTTTCATTTTTGCTTGCTAGATTTAAATTTAAGTTATGTATCTTCTCCAAATGCTTATTTAGATTGTTGTTGCTCGAAAGAATTTTACAGCAAATCGCGATGAAACAAGAAGCTTTCAAATCCAAAACAATACTTCAAATGACTCACGAAGAGGAAACAAGAAACTTGTTCATACTTTCAAAAAAAAAAAAATACAGTACCAACAAAACCATCTTGGAAAAAGCTTTAAAAGCTTTTAGAGACCTATGCTTATGCGTAACCGACTTGGTTCTTGCTTTCAAACTATACCAAGAAAGTATAGTTAAAGCCCTTGTCACACCGGGAGCGGCGCGGCACGGCGTGGTGGCATGCGGCAAAATAGAGTGTTCACACCAAGAGTGGCAGATCTGATTCTACTCTAGTTTCGATGAAGAAGTTCTGTTATTAGTAGCTCTGGTTGAAGAAAACAAGAGAAAAGTGATAAGGTTCGACTACAAATACTTAAGAATGCTAAAAGCCTCATTTAACGAATTGTGCGGACTTGTTTCGAATGAAAAAGGAATTATGCCGCCAGCACCAGCGACAAAATTATGGTGTGACACCCACTTAAACCCAAAATTCTGAAATCAAAAGCAAAGCAAAACACGGTATAGAGACTTACAAGTTAGGCAAATTGGTAATCATGTAACCTTCCAACCTATTATTACTTCGCGTATAAACATAAAAACGATCATACCTTGTTACTCTATACCAAAGCAAAGTTGAGCGAAACGAAGTAAGTGAAAGTATTGTTGCGAGCGTGGCTTTGGTTCGTTATTTAAAACACAATATTTCAGATATAAGTCAAAAGTTCTTTCTTTATTTTACTTTACTGTTTACTCTCACAAATTCACAAATAATTATCAAATCAACTCTTTATACTTATCGCTAGAACTGTACTTCTAATTATCACAATCCAAAATAGTTTACTTCCTGAATATTCCGTTTTCCGAACCCAAGGTTTACTAAGATGTCACTAGCCTAAAGTTGCTTCCATTTCCAACAGATGTCGCTTGTGTCACTTTGTGGCACGTAACAGTATTTTCAGACTAGTTGCGAAGCAGAGCATTTAATCGATATGTTATCAAGGCATTTTGTAGCACAATATTGTTGAAGCAACCGAGAGTAGAAAAACAGTTCTTTAAGCTTTAGCGTGCCAAAGCATTCGGGGGAAAACGCAGCAAAATATGTTTTGCTCTTGGAGTAAAGCAAAACACATGATTCAGTGTATTGCTTACTCTTCGCTCTTGCTTTCAAACCCTGATTTTTTGTCAAAAACTTTAAGATTGGATTTCAGAATTGATCAATCTAACCTAATTTTACTTTTCTTTTATACTTTCAGGAATCGTGTGAATCGGAAAAACTCATAAACATGACAAAGTTTTTCATACCTATGCAAACGTATAATTCCAAACATGTCATGTCGCAGTGTTTCTTTCATCACAGTTATCTCAATTAAGCTCGATAAAGAAAAATATTTGGAAAAATAATTTGTTCCTTTCATAAACGAAATAGTATTTCTGGCTAAGATCTTTTATCATATCATTTTTCATCCTTATATAAGCTTTCCTTAAGTAAATTATCACAACCCTGAAACTTTGCAAGATGTGCGCCTTCTGTTCAACAAATTATATCCATGATATGACCATTAAGTACTTCCCGAGATTTTCCCAAGTATACACCCTGATATAACTGTTCTAGACAAAAATATATGTACGTACGTACATACATATATACCTATATGTATTTAAGGCTCGTCTAGAACTATAGTGAAAAGTAAACATTATTACCCTAGCAATATATAGAGGAACCTTCTTCTTCGACCCTTTAGGGTGGCATTTAATGTTTACAATCGTGCAGGCACTTCTTCTGCTCAATGCTAGAAAGCCCAAGAGCCCTTCTTTATTCTCTGTGAGTATACATTTTACCCTTGGGGCGCATATGTTCTTTACAGTACACACATATGTGTCACTATCATCGCCTTTGATGCGGGTTCCATCTATACGGGTTTTATATATGTATATGTACAAACATATATACATACTATATAGCAGAAGAACACTGGTCTTGATGAAAGTCATTTTGTCATGCCAGAGGATGACTTAGGTGCGGAAAAGATGACAATTTTTTTAAGAGAATCTTGAATCCTCACAAACGACCAGGAAGTTCCTTAGAAATAGCAGGTGTGTGATCTCTAAAGAGGTGTGAAAAAATAACCTTGAGAATATTATTCCACAGAGTATAAATTTGGACCTAGGGGATTTCCTTCATTTTTATAGGATGCTGCGATTGTGAGGATTCCCGTACTTGAAGTGAAGTATTCACTTAAAATGCAACTTATTACGACCTGTCACCTGAAAGTTTATGAAAAGTGTGCGGGTTTCTATGTTGGAAAGCTTTAAGTGCTTAAAAAGGAGTCGAAACGCGATGGTAATGTAATCCATTTATATATGGTAAAAGACCTGACCTAAATGCTACTTAAATAGAGGAAGAGATTAACTCAATCTCTCCAGAGAAATTTCCGTCCCTTTCAATAGTCTGAATGAATAGCCCTTGTAGGCTATCACAGCCATTTTGTAGATTAGGAACATCAACCGTTTTCATTAGCCATCTTTTAATAATTCCACTTTACCAGAATCGAGGAAAGAATTCCTCCATCCACATCAGATCTGAAAAAGCAATTCTCAAAAATCCGATTAATAAATCACCCAGTCTCAACCGACCAACAACAGCAACGATTTAGGATCAGAGAGAGAGAGAGAGAGATAAAGAGATAGGGAGATATTGAGAGAGATTGAAAGACAGACAGAGACAGATGAATGCCGATTCGAGAATAGGGTGAGTAATATGGCAACAGTCAGTGTTTGAGTTTGAGAGGGGACATTGCTGTGCTCTGGGGCCAAAAATAATTCAATCGGCTTCCACCCTCCCAAACGAAATATAAAAGTCAAGAGAGAGTAGAATGGGGGAGGAAAATTCATTAATGCTGGGAATGAAATGTGTACTTTGTGCTTTTAATTACACCCTTACTATACAAAGGGGAGAAGAACTAAGGGTAGGCAAGTCCTGAAAGCTTAAAATGAAATCATGGCGCGGATACAGGGGCGAAAAGTTACTTTAGCTTTGGGCTATGTGTTTGTGCAGTGTATAGTCTCATTTACAGTGTCCTGTATATACATATTCTCTGTCTGTCTATCTGTATTGGTTCGGGGGGGGGGGGATAAATTCAATTCCTGAAAGTACTGAATGCCGTTGCCCCGGAGCAGAGACAGAGAATAGGATAGGCAGGGTGGAAGCAAAGTATTATCGTTGAATATTACTATATATAGCTAGCTACACAGGATATACCAGTTCTGTCCAGCTATATGATGGGGTGAACAAAGCTTAAAGGGTCCTATGTACCTAAATCGAATCTAAAGGAAAACTCTACGTTGAAGACACTTTTGGCACCCATGAAAAGTCCTTTCACCTTAAAAGTCTGCAGTTGTTTCGTACAAAGACTTTTGTTGTTTGTTGTAATTTGGAGCAGTAAAAACAACTACTATGTACAAGCTGAGCTCAGTCGAGACGACATCATGAAAATATGGTCTACACAGGGTAATAAGAACACAATTTAGATAATTACAGCTGAAACAGGATTCGGAGAAGGAGGAGGAGGAGGACATTAGGGAAATTAAACATTTATACAACTTAATTACAAGAGGTCCCCAGTCTTGAAGTATTCTAAAAAAATGAGAACGAAAAGGTTTTGTACTGCTCAAAGTGAGATGAGATGAGATTGTTGCAAGTTTTTTTTTCAAAACGGAGGCATCTATGTTCCAATTGGGAAATAGATAAATGTAATACCGAAATTTATGATGATCGCTAGTTGAAGCAGGATACCTCTCAAGACCGTCTGTATCTGCCAAAAAGTAAACGTTACTTATCGAAACCCATATTGGTGGAAGCAATGAATGAGCGAATACGTTAGATCTAGAGAAGAAAACTCGATAAAACACGAAAGTGTAAATATCATTCGTAATAGGGGAATGAATGGCACTGCGTTGGTGCATCTTATAGCGATGGGCTTCGAATACACAGCGACCTCCTATTTTAACTTAGGCCTTGTATGCCAGCTCCACCACCAATATCTATCATATTTTCTAAAATTGAAAGCCGAATACCTAAAATTTTCAGTGGAGGTTACCATAGTATATGTACAAAAAAACTACTATTGTGGGTCTTAATGACCTAACCTAGATCCAAGTCAGCTTTAGCCTTTCCATAGTGCAGACGAAGCTATGAAAATCAATCTTCAATAAAAGGATGATTTGGTGAGATAACTTTAGGCTAGACAGTCTGCGGATTGCTGATGTTTCTAAGCCAAAAACTCCTATAGGCAGTCAATGCTTTCTGTCGCAGCTAAAAAAAAATGCCTAAGTGCCCACACCGATAGGAAAGCGTATAATTGAAAGCATACAATTGAGACAATTTCAATCTATAGCAAGAAGGGAAGAGAGTATGAAGAGTAGGATTCTCTCTTAAAAGGCTCATCAAACGTCGCGTCTGTCGGTAGAAATGGAGAGCCATTAATGGAGCATCATTCTCAGCTATACTATCTAAACCTACCTATCTAAAATTCCGATCATTATCGAAGAATACTAAATTAGCTGTTAGCTCGGACTAAATAAAAGTTTTACAGGATGCCATATCCTTAAAAAAATTATGGAAAGAAAACAGGACGCTATAAAGCCTAAATTTATAGTTTGTCATTTATATCAAGATGGTATTTCTCAGCTATGCTATTCAGGTTACGGCAACATTGCTGAAAACCATATAGCTATGAGATAGAGTTGATTTAAAAGTAGCCGAGGATGGGCAAATTTGTCAATATATTAAATATTGATTCCTTACTTCTGTATCAACGGATAAATCTTCCACTGGGTATTGAATGATAGGAGAAAAGGGTAATAAGAACACCCCCCAATAAGATAATAAATAAAAACTGTTTTAACACCTTGTTTGTAACCCAGAGGGGTTTCAAATGAATGGGCCACTGCCATACAATTTCCCATTTTATCTTATATTCATGCACCGCCCCTCAACAGCTCTTGATTATGTATATTTCAGACAATTTGTGTGCGTGTGTGCTGTTGCTTTTTTTTTATGATAATCTCAAATCTCAGGGGACACCCTTTGTTGTTGATAGAACAACTCTTGCAAAAAAGGGAGTTAGGAGAAGAAAGTTTTGGATTATTCGCTTAAACACCTGTGGCTCATAGGGAAAGACAAGAGATGATGAACTGTTCCACATTTGTACTTTTTCACTGAAGGAATTTCAGATGAACTCTGCGGGTCCTGGGATATAATTTTTGCTTAGTGTCATTTACTTGACATGAGTTCGTAATCTTGTACCGATTTTTAAAGGTATTGATGTTATCCGCGAACGAAGAAAATTGTTGCACAGAAACCAAAAAAAAATTTGTCTTAACTTCTGCACTTCTTTAACTCACACGATGTAAATTTTCTTGGAATATAATCTCAAAAGTGCTACTAACCAACTCGATAGGTGACGCATGATCTTGACATTCCACACCTCGTAATTTTAGTACAATTTTGTGAACAGATTGGATTCATTTAGACTGTAAGAATGCGAATGATATATAAGAGAACGGAGGTTGGACCGAATCCCGTATTAGGTTAAGGCTCGCTTGGAATGCATATGAAGAATACTACAAAGAACCAGATTAAAGATTTCATCAAAGCAGTAACTATCGAAGTAGGTATAAAAAAAGTTAAAGACATCCGACTTCCCCAGGGAATCGAAACTCGATTCAATAAAATGTTAAAAAGCTGTATTTGGACTTTGCCTAACATTAACGAGGCAGTTCTTAATCAGACTTGTAATGTGCGCTAAGTCAGAAGAAGACAAATATTTCTTGTATTGTGCAAGAAGCCCCAGTCATTTTGATACCATAAATCAGATTAGGTCAATTAAGGTTGTTGGACAATTCTAAAGATGACCAGGACAGCATTTTTTTCGAAATTTTAAAATGCTATAACTTGCGAAATAGGCAATGTATAGGGAAAATTTTGTTTAGGATGGGACGACCTTGTGATATCGAGTCCATCGATGAAAATGGCCTGAGAGGATGTTGGGTCATTCAATTCTTCATGTATAGTTGTACAGTAGGTCCGCCCAATCGTTAAAGGAAGTCATTGAGCTTGCTCAGCCTGAGTTAGAATAAGTTAGCAAAACTATTATGGTTATATCTCCAAAATGAGTTCGAAAACCTCCCATAATTGTTGGCAAACAGGCTCTTCTAAATATAAATATGTATAAAGAAAACGTGCAAAAAGATCCCCAGTAGAAAAAAACCGGCCAAGTGCGAGTCGGACTCGCACCCGAAGCGTTCCGTACCATCGTACAGAATTTAACACTATGTATACGCCAAAAAACACATTTCTTGTGTGGGGCCCAGAGTCGGATTGGCAGTACGGGTGATCGGACAGTAGCCCGATGGGCCGGTGGTTGTTGGGCCGATGGGCGTTGGGCTGGTGGTCGTTTGACCAGTGGTCTCCATCTTACCGCGACCACACGTATTTACCACGTACTCTGGACGAATGTTGCGGCTGCGGTGGGAGGAGAGCTATGAAAGTGAATTGAAATTAAAAAAGTACTTTATTGCATAACCTAAAAGCCTAATACAATAAAGCTTATTGGCCCACGACAACGAGGACATCTGGGCAGAGGAGAGTTATTGGTTAAAAATACAAATAAAAGGTCCCACAACTTATAAACACTGATAGGATGAGGAGCCATGTGGATGTTGCCAAGATAGCATCACACGTGGCAAATTTGGCATTCTCGTGGCTTGAAAATCATTAACTTCTTTGTAAAACATTTTATATTATATTTTGCATCATATCATGTTTAATTCGAAAAACGCACGTAGGGTTCACCAAAGCTTTCAAAGGTTTGCTATACCTATGTGTACTTTTAAAACAAATTCGAAATTGAAGAACAAATTTAAATACAGTTTTTAAATTTTTTTTTTATTTTGTAATCTTGAAAAAAAGTAATTTGATTTATTGTAAATCAATTTTGAAGTAGAATATATTCATCGTCATGGTATATTACAGTCAGCTTTTACTTAAATGACAACTTTCCGGTGTTTGAATGTACCCAAATATTAGAAACATCTGAATTTTTCCACATTTGGTGGAGCATTGGCATTGCTTTTGTTACTATATTGGGCCATATAAGTAAGTGAAGGAGCGATTGAATTTCTAAGCGATTACGAAAAGATTCCAAAAACAAAGAGCAGAAGAAGGGGTTAAGAGTTCACTTCTTTCCTCAGTTCCTTCACGCAGAGCCATAAAAATCCGTTTTGGCGTCTGAGGCAAAGGTATAACATAACATAACCTTATTTAACTTTATGAACAGATAAAATTATTTTTATTTATTTATTACATTTAAACTAAATTAAAAATTTAGGGGAATCAGTTTGATAGAAATATTTGCAAGATTTTATAGATGGACTTTTCGGACTTTTTTCGCTACAAACAAGTTTCTCGAAATTCGAAGTGCTTGTCATTTCTTTTTCGGCTGCCAAAATAGCCAAATTCGACAATCTTTCTTGACCCATTGTAGATCAGATGTAATTTTTTATTAACTTCAATTTACTTAAACTTCGTTCAGATGAAGCTATCGTCAGTGGCAATGTCAGAAAAATTCGGAGCGCGATTTAAACATTTAGATATGATTCTTGGAGGTTATAGTCGTGAATTGATTAAAGCAAATCCAAAAGCGGCTATTCTCAGACTATCGGCGTCCATTTGGATAAGAAGATCGTCTGGAAGGAATCGAAAATCTTCTGACACTTGTTCCAACAAATCGTACCTCCTCGTTAGTTAGAATAAAAGAACATCAATCGATTCAATAATTGGTGCACGAGGCTTTTTTTTGTGACAATATTGAGATCACTCCTTGCTGGTATAACCATATGCATCTTCAGGAAATTTTGTAGCACTGGCAAAAATTTCCTCCATGTCAGGACTACAAACCAACCCCAGCCTTGTCACGCGGGTAAATTCAAATGCAGAACAAAAGATTATTTAACAGTTCAGAATCAAAAATAACTTGTATTTGTCAAATGCAAAAGTAGTTAATATTATTTTTTTCGCCCGCAATAATTGTTTTTTCAACGGGCGGCGCCCCTCCACTTCAACGTCTGCCTCACTTGCCTTACTCTTGTTACAGCTGTGTAAGTAAAATTGTTGGTCTCTCGGATACTGTTTCCACAGAGAAACCCTATTTTAGTTTAAATTTTAAGTGTGAAAGGACCAACCGCTCTTACACATATTCTGTGCATACATATTTCCTGTATATATTTCTTTTTTCTTTGTTTTTATTTATTCAAAGAATATTCAGTACGAAATCAGCCTAAAAATTTGGGTTGCTTGCCTATTATAAAAATGTAATTTTTGAAGACCCGGTCCGACCTTGGTGGAACCCCCTTTAATTTATAATTTTATTTTTATTATTTGTTGCTATAGCGATAATAGAAATACACAGTCTGTGAAAATTTGAACTGTCTACCTATTATGGTTTATGAGAAATAGCCCGGTGTCTGACGAACGGACATCGGAGGCTTAGTAATAGAGTTCCCGTTTTACCCTTTGGGTACGAAACCCTAAAAACTACATTTCCCCAAATGTGGTGCTCGCATACACAGACATATATAATATGGACTGCTTTACATTCTATCTCACGTGGGCACAATTTTGTCTATCAGAACGAGTTCTTACGTTTGTGCCAACATTGAAAAAATCATTGGCGGGAATTTGAAATAATGAGCGCGCAGCTATAAAAGTGATTTTAATAAAACCTATCGAATATTTGCTGCGTATCTAATGAATATATTGCCTTTGATAAAACACTTTTTATAACTAATTATCGTAAATGATTCATTTAAAATCATGTATTTCGATGTTGGTTTCAGTTCTCCCTCAGTTGGTACTTGGTGATTAGACTGAAAGAGTCAGCAATATAGAAGTGAGCCTACTTCCTGCAGTGTATTCCTATGAACGTAGTCAGTCCATATTATACACGTCAGTGCTCCCATACTGCATTAATTTTGGGTATAGGGCGACTTTAAAAATTAAAATGTCTAAAGGAAGCCGAGGACCTACGCAATTTTTGGCACATATGTAGATAGATAAGGATTAACATCTCAAAATAAAGGTAGAAGAAAGTGCTAGAGTCCTCAGTAATAAATAATCTAATTTACAGAAATATATACTATTATTAACAACAACAATAACAAAACATTTCGGTGTTGCTGTAATTTGTTATGGATCAGAAAAATTGGTTGCTCCATTCTCGAGATATGATTTTTTTTTCAAAAAAACGTAGAGTAGGGGTGGGGCATTATAGGGCGAAATAAACAAAATTTGGGGAAAACTACTTTTGTATTCCATACAAATTCTAAAAGTTTCATCCAAATCGGAAATGGTTGGATCCAAAATCAGCCAAGTGATGGTTTTTGTGTGGATTGACTGAATTTATGGTTAGGAGGTCTCCTCTATGGTCAGGGTATACCGCCACTTTTTGAAACGACTTTAATTGAAAATATAAATTTTGGCTGCCCATACCAGCCACAATACCACTATGGCAACACCATCGGAACATTGATTATGTGTTGCGTTGGGGATATAAAAACCAAATCTTAACCAATCGCAACTATCACACATATGATTCGAAAAAATGTTTTAGGAAAAATGTCATTCCCATTATTAATAATAGCATATATAGGAAAAGTACTTCTTCTAATGTTAACATCACTTGCATCAAAAAGAACTGAAGTACAAAGCACTGTTACTATATGAAGACAGATAAAAGCAACAATAACATAACATAATTTATTTGGATAATGTACAAAGATTACATGATCTTAAAAGTACAAAGTGCAATGATGTAATGACGGGAAGTCTTTTAAAATACAAATAGACTAAATTAACCAAACTTACAATAAGAAAAATAGAAGCTAGGTACAAAAAGAGGGGAACAACCTAATAAAAGTAATGAAACAGATGAACTAAAGAGAAAAAAGCAATAAAATCAAATAAATAAATAAAAAAAAAATAAAAGCAATAAATAATAAGTAATGATAAATAATAAATAATTACTTATCAACAATCAATAAAATAGGAAAAAAATGAATACTGGAAAAAAACCCAATACGTATATAGGTATATAAAATGAGAAACAAAACTAGTGCAAAAAAAAAATAAGTTAATAAAAAATAAATGATAAACAAGATCAAAAGCAAAATAAATTACACTAAACTTATACATAAGAAAACCAATGTTGCAGAAGAGAGAGAAAAAGATAGAGAGAGTGAAAAGAGATATAGACTAAAATCTTGGAAACACTCAAACTGCATGACTTTCAACAAATATTTGAAGATTTTATAAACTTTGCAAAGGTTCTGCCGACAGCCGTGCATTGAAGATCATACGACAAAAGATTCCACCTGCGAATGCTTTGGAAAAAGTGAGAACGCTGTCCATACTGCGACCTGCAACGAGGGATCAAAAGTTTCTTATATGTAGTCGACTGCAAGAAGTTCAGTTTCTCGAAAAGGTACAATGGCTTCCGATTACAAATCAGTTTATGAAGAACTTTTAATCTGCGTTGGGTTAAGTAGTTTTCTAGAGGGCAACCAAGCAAGGTCTATATATAGGGTGATATGTGACTGGTCCGTGGCAGCTTGAATACATAACGTAACGCATCATTGAATGCAACCAAGAGTCCTCTACGACAAATTGAGTCCAGAGATGAAAATATTATGCAACCATAAGTAAAAGGCGGTATCACCAGGGCTTTAACCAGTTTTTTTCGCATATGAAGCGAAAGCAACCCTGAACTTAGACTCAACCGCCGTAGACACCCATATATTTTTCCAATTGTAGAACTAATATGGTTGCAGCAGGAGGACTTCGAATTAAGCTCAAAACCCAAGCTCTTTGCGGAATCCACATAGGGACGTCTGGTGTTATTTATAAGTACCGGCGGTAAATTATTGACATCAATGTCTTTTCTATAGATCGCTAGGCAACTTGATTTGACAGGATTCAGTTCCAAACTGTTTTGCACAGACCAATCATAAACACGCTGGAGATCTTGATTCAGTCTGCATACGCAATCCTCCGTTAAGCCAATTGGCCTGCTGAGATACATCTGCACGTCGTCGGCATATAGATGTATCACAGCATCATGGATTACGTCGGTCAGGTCGTTTATATAAAGGCTGAACAAAAGGGGACCAAGTATTGATCCCTGAGGAACACTACAATGTAGACTCGCCAAGTCAGGAGTGTATTCTGTACTTTTACAAATTGGCTACGTCCGCTTATGAAGCTCACTCTTGAAAAGCTGAATAGCAGATGATGAGAAATAAAACCCCTGAGATAGCTTTTTCAGCAGCTTGCGATTATCAATATGTTATATTGAACAAAAGTGAATACGATGAGTTCAAGAATCCGGTGACAAGAATGGTAAGCGAGACTTCCCAAGCTCTTGGTAAGTATAGAAATGAATTACTTAGGTTAGGCTAGGCTAGACAAAGGAAATTATTGATCCCTAACATGAAATTGTATGGGTTATGTTACCCAAAACACATAAGGTAGGCAACAGCATGAGGCCCATTGTATCAAATATAAATTCCCCGTCGTAGAAGTTGGCTAAATGGTTTCGCAATTTGACCCGCCCTATGAATATGTCAGTAGAAAACTTATTCAATCTGAAGGAAAAAATAAAAGACGTTTCGCTGAAGGAGAGTAGGTATGAGGATACCTTTGTATTTTCGGAAAGATGGTTGAATGTACAAGATATCAGTAATTAAAGAAGAATGATGTTAGTTGAACTAACTAGATTGTGCATGAACCACAATTATTTCAAGTTTAGAGATAAATTCTACAAGCAAGTTGTTGGCACAGCAATTGGCTCCATTTTTATCATCTGACATTTTTCTGGGATTTTTCTTTTTCGGAAACACAATCCAAAGAAAAGGATTAGTTTCTACAGATTGAGCTAAGATATTTTTGCAGTGGTTAAGAGAGAAATTGTGGCGTCCATTTTACACAAGCTCAATAGTTTGTTTCCGTTCATTAGATTTACTTGTGAGCTAGAACAAAGTAATAGCATTCCTTTCATAGTCTGGTGACACACGATGATACACACGCGATACACCGTACTAAAAAATCGTTTTCTTAGCACTATTATAGAACATTTTCGTGTATACCTCAATTTAGAGCAGAGGGTTAGACTCGGATGATACATGAGTATTTTATTGCATATGTATGCGTGTACTCGGTTTGTGTGCGTATAGAACATATGGAAATAATGAATTTTCTTTGCTGTCACAAGAACGTGTATCAACCGTGTATAAACTACGTGCCATCTCTTTGATTCTTCTCACCTCTTCCCCAGAAAATCTGTTTCAATATATAGGAGCCTACTAGCACGCAGAGATTTGTAATTTCTGATTCTATCCACCACTCTTATCAACATAAAATGTCTGCTTTTCACTCCATGATCCATCGTATGCCGAATATTCCCATGACAGAGCTGAAATATATTGTTACGTGCACAATAGGATATGACGATAGCGACATCTATTGGTTCAAATAGTAAACAACTTTAGGTTCGCAGAATCGATGATTCTAGAATGAAGTTTTCGGGAAGGTTCTAAACAAATGTGTAGAGTATAAATACGGCACTTGTCACTGCCAGGAGGCAGTCTTATCTCAGATAATGAAGTGAACGTAGTAAATTTTTTTGGATTTCTAGCGATAATTAAAGTTGATTGATTTGTGAGTGTTTGTGAATTTGTAAACGTAAACAGTATTGTTGGATAAAAGAAGAACTTGTGAGTTATATCTGAAATATTGTGTTTTAAATAACGAACTAAGGTCACGCTCGTTATAATATTACAGACACTCCATTGATAAATGGTTATAATCCCAAAATAATAGACACGCTTATACTCAAACAAAAACAAAAAAAAAAAGCATACGTAACATTGTCACTTTGAAAGACGGTTGTGAAGGTTAACAAAACGGCGATTACTTATCATCACTCGGAAATATAAGACCATTTTTAAGAAAATCGAATAACAGATTTTTCCAGTGACTATAGGAAAAAACTTGAGGCTCATCTATTCAGAACCAAGGATGTTGAGGATCCTCTGGATAAAAGTGGTATATATTCCGATTATTCATTGGTCACTCATCGAGATCTGGTAAAATGACATGGCGTGAATTAAATGAGGGACATAGATCAGGCATTGCACATCATTATTTGAATAATTTCAACAATGAGGTTCACATAGATGACTTCAAATTAACAAAAGCTGAACCGAATCAACTAAAACTAGACGCTTGGGAGTCTTTTTTTATGCATGTATATGGGAATCGCTTGATGAACTCAAGTATTGCCTTCTTTACTACAGGCCATGATGTTATAAAATGCATATGTATGAGAAACGTGTCATTTGAAAGCTTTTAGCATTGCGCATTATGGAATAGCAAACATGTTTAAAAATTTATATAAAATAAACAACACGAAAGTTCTTTTTCACGCTTGAAGTCTCTTTCATCACAAATTGGAGGTAAAAGAAGTAAAAAAGAGCTTATGATACCCTAGATGACTGCCCGTAGATAATTTCGTATAGTCAGCTCTTTCTGTAAGTTTGATTCTTTTAGTCATTATATTGTTATTAGTTAATATTTCGCCGCCTGAATACTGTTTTGCACCATATGCAAAAATGTAGTTTTGAGATAAATGTAGTTAAAATTGAGACCTTTATTATAAAATTAACTGCTCAATACATTTTTCAAAATTTCCATAAAAACTCAGTTGTTTTCCATCTATTTATTTCTTGAATTATTTTTATTTCAATAGAAGAAAATGTCCGTTATAATTTCATTAACTTGAACCTATGTTGTTAATGGGGCAAAACTAGATTTCCAAACAATATATTTCTTGTATGATATGGGGCAAAACAATTAACTAATAAAGTTAAAACAAATATTTTATTACTTCAACATCTTTATTTAGCCTTGAATATTTTCTAGTTTTTCTAAACAAAAATACATTTCTTCATTCGCAATGAATGTAATTTTATGATTTTTTTACCGGGTAGAGTTTATATTTGTTCAAGTAGGCCTTTTTGGTATTCTCCGGTACAAACGAAATGCAAAAAAAAAGGAAATTTTTTATTTACTCTATTATCACACAATCATTTGATTTAGGGCGGCAAGTCTTGGTTCGACTCACTAACAGGTCCCAAACAACAGAATTGAATGACTCGGAAAATTTTATGAAAATGGGAGAATCCAAACAAAATTCTCCATTGAAATTTTGCGGCCCTAAATAAAATAATTGTGTGATAAAAAAAATAAAATTCTTTTTGGGTCTAATATTGACAGAAAATTTAAAACACTCTGCTAACATAGGAATTTTTATGGGGCACAATAAAAGAGCGTCCGATACGTTCGATATTGTCTGTACAAAATTTAATTAAGAACGTAAAGCAAAAAGTTCACCATTTTATAGGACATAGTAATGATATCATGTCGGTTGTGAATATAAAAACATTTTTACTTGTTACTTTCATTATTCATAGGTGGTCTTTTTTGTTTAAACAGTAATTGGTGTTCCAAGTTTCTTTCATCCAGCTGTCATTAAAATTGTCTCCGAAAATATTTTATAATATACCTATCACTATCCCTATCACACTATCTGTCTCACTCACACTTTATGTAATGACTCTCCGTCTCACTCAAACTAGAATCTTAAAGTTACGGTCTTACGGCAAGCTTTGGGTACACTAGAATCATTTTTAGTAGGTAAAAAGAAATTTTTCGAAACTGGGTTTCTTGAAAAAAAATATTTTTTTTTCCGTAATCTAAGAAATAATGTAGCAAGTGTTGTACCATTTTAGAATCCTTATTAAATGCGTCGACTTTTAAAGTTACTTGCCAAACTGGCGTAGTACATTTGTTTTTCAGTACAGTCAGTTAAAGCTGGGTGAAATATTAATTTTCTATTCTTGGTTCGGCAAAATGTGACATTTTCTTCCAAGCTGGAACAGTAGGCTTAGAATTTAAACCAGCAAGTTACATAAGGACTATTCGGGATTGCATAAGAAAAATAAAATTGAAAAAAAGTAAAGGTTTGTAGCAACGGAAGCTAAAAAACCATTACAGGGTGAACATTTTCTCGAAAACAAAAGAAAAGTCTATAATTTGAAAAATACATGACTTAGATTTTTTTTTATATTTTTCTGGTAACTGTTATGATTTTGTTTATCACCTGCTTTGACTTCGACTTACGGGACACCCTGTATATCGCTGCAATAACTTGAACCAAACCAAGATTTTGGCGAAATTGATTATCGTGATTTTCTCTACGTGGCAGTATTCTTAGCTATATGGAGCAATTTAAAATTAATTATAGTTATAAATTTCCGCATATTTTAAAGTACTTAGGTTATTTCATGCCCCATGTATAAAAAAAAAATTTGATTTAGGGTAAGCCAATACTAACTTTTGTGGCTAAAATATGATATGAGGCAAGAAGCATTATATGATTTATCTCACAGCATATATATCGTAGAAAAAAGCTGATTAAAGCATTAAATTGAACTTCAGTAATAATCTTAAAAACCGTACTTAACTCAAAATATCAAATTTGGTGGATGGGGCAAACCAATATTCAGGCGGCGATTTGTAAGTTTTCCAGTTACGACCACCTCGACTTATGACCACTTTATCAATTTTTCATAGTGTTCGTCAAATATGTATCATATATACACTGGTGTGTAAAAAAAATGCAGCACTCGAATTTTAAAGCATCCCTAGCAGAAATTGCCCACAGTTTTACCTACCCGCAGTTATTATGTAAACCAATACTAATTTAACTGAAAAGTATCAAGGTGTTTGAAATTCATGAAGAAGTATATAGAAAATTAATTCCCTATGAGCCGTCTGATGGGCATTTATTAAATCGCATCGAAAGGCTCATTGGTTAGCATGAAACTGCTCCCTATATACAAAATATTTATTATTGTCATCACCTTGTCAGATGACATTTACTAGGAAAATTTGAATTGAATTTTGTGATATATTGGTTTAAATTTTTAAATTATTTTTTTTTGTTTTCCGCGGAAAGACTGTCGCCCATATGCTGACCAAGATATTATGCCCAAATCCTTACGCCTCAGTGTTTTAAAGTATGATTTGCCACCGGAGCTTGAATTCTGAAAAATATATAAAATCAATCGTAAATGCAGATTATCATTTACATGCTCATTAATAAACGCATCGTGACACTCATTAATAAGCTCATCGTGACCCTCTTGACATGCTCATTAATAAGCTCATCGTGAAGCTCATTATGTACTCATCGAAGTGCTCATCTAATATTGTAAAATGCACAAAAGGCAAGCAAAGTATACATTTCTAAAAAAGTGAAAGAGATGCAATATTTCATGCACACTATCTTTGAATAAATAAATAAATGAGTTTTTTCCCGGCTTTGATTCAAACGCGAATAAATTTCATCAGTACGTTCATCTGATTGCTCATGAGGAGCTCATTGATGAGCTGATCATGATATGTTTACCAGGGATATATTTGATTTTCTGGATATTTACATTTCAAGGTTCTTCGCGATTGCTCTTAATTTGGTTACTTATTATGAAAGTAACATTTTACGACAACTTCACAGTAATTATTTTATCTGTTACTGTTAATATTGTAAAAAAACAAAAATATGTAAAAAACCTAACATATATTCAAAGAGCACATTTCTTGAGGTAATTCTTCTAAGTTACTTCGAAACTAATTATTATGGTAAATATTTTTATTGCATCCAATTCAATTTTATTATTTAATAACCTATTGGCCCAACACAGGCCTTGATCACCTCTATACAGCGGTATTTCATACTCCTGCAAGATTTTTAATAACATCTTCACAAATTCCATTCCAGACTTCTGAAATTTACTCTTCAATTCTTTTTGTATTTTTGGAACACGTAATTTTATAATAGACCACAAATTCTCGATTGGATTGAGATCGGGACCTATTTGTGGGTCACCATCACAAAGTCTCAAAACAGTTTTACAGTAGGTAGTTCGTAACCTATAATATAGAATGCAAGCGAAAAATTTAGATTCACGCCAATATAAACAATTGAATAATAAAGAAGACATTTGTACCATTCAGTTTTAATAAAATAGTACCTGTCTAGCTAGGAACTCCTCTTTTCTGCAAACAGCTCTAAGGTAGAGGGTATCAAATGCTTCTCCAGAACATCAATGTAGGTATTTACGCATTTATTCTTCGGCTAACAAACGTCAGGTGTCCACGTCCTCGTGAGCAAAAACATGCCCAAACCCCAACTCCGCAATCCCAAGGTGGTACTTCTTGTACACATCCAGGAAGCAGTCGCCGTCCTTTCCTTCTCTGCACGTACAGTCTTCCATCAGAAGAGTGGAGATTGAATTTGGATTCGTCTGAATAAAATAGTCTATTCGACATATCCTCTGTCTATGAACGCTGTACACGCACCCACTGGAGACGTAATGGTTTCACTTGAGCTGTTAAACGGATCCTTTTCACCGATCGACCACCGTTTCCTTCTTGAATGAATCTTTAACGGATGACTGAGGAGTACATATCGTCGTTATGCGCACTCATTAGCTCATGTCTTAAATTTGGAGATGTTTTGAAACGATCCACCAAAGATCTACGAAATAAAAACCGATCTTGACGAATGATTGTCTTTCGCGGTCTTCCGGATTCTTCACGACGGTCTAGGCTACCAGTCTCTTCGAATGTTTTAATTAGCCGCACAATAGTGCAATAGGAACGACTTATTTCACACATAGAAAGATTTTCCCGCCACAACACGATTGCCACAGCTTTTTGTGTACTATACTTAGTTAAACCATATTTCACAAAAAAAAATTTCAATACACAAATGCTCTCACTATCTGCACACTAAATTGAAAAAGAAATCAAACTCGCATCTTTTGCATCTAATATAGGTTATTGCATCATATTTTTTAGGGCCCTTCGCGAGACTACCTATTAATTAGGAGAGACAATGATTTTACAAGGATACCTGCCGGTGCTGTGTTTTTTTTTTGCAAACTACTGTGCATATATCTTGCACGCTTGTGGCGATTGATGTACTAACTAATTAAAAATCAGAAATAAAAGCTACTAATTTGATGTAGGTACCATATGTATATTATAATTATATTATTTATTTTTTTATGAAATTCGAACTACGACCTTTTCGACTTACGTCCGAAGTTGCGAAACCGAACCCCGTCGTAAGTCGAGAACTTACATATATTTTTCTGAAATATGCACATTTTGTTTGCGTTATTTTGCAGTGTATTTACTTTTATACTGTTAATAAAATCGGCAAGCGTATACGAACAAAAGAAAGCTCTTTAACAGCTCTTCAATAAAAAGAGATTACCCATCAGAGGATACGTCATTTGAAAAATATATAATAAAAAATGAATGCAATCAGGGTACGTAAAAGCTCGCGAGCGAGCGGCTCTGCCAGCTGGATCCAGTGCTGTCGTTTGTACTCCGAAAACTAATAGCGTACTCTGGAACTACTCCTTTTATAAAAGTACTCCGCTTTTCATTTCTTCATACTTAAAACTTCTTTATATGTATGTTGTTAGCAAATAATCTAAAAGGTTTTATTCACCTTCATTTAAACTACACATTCGTAGTACATTTTAGTAACAAAATCTATTAAGTCCGGTTGAAAAGTTGGTTTGGTACTTCTCTGATTTGTTTTAGACTATTACACCTATCTAGTCATGTCATTATGATTCGTTCGTTAAACGCTGTGATTGATGTTTATGAAGTAAATAATCAACGCTCTGTACTTGAAGAACTCCAGAAATTCTATTCTAGTCAAGAAAACGTTTTTTTTATCGATCTTTGCCTTTTCCTTGGCCTTTCCTATTTTCTTCTTTTTCCTTCTCACAAAAGCTAAGTCCAATTAACAGTAAATTTTTTATGGAAGGTTTGGTTTTTGTTTATAATTCGGCGGTATTTAGTGATTTAATTTAACTATATCATTTGTTTACTTTAATTCAAGTGCTGTAAAAACGTTGATTTTTTATAATAAAACAATACAAAATTTGTGAATTGTGACACAAAGGAGAAAACTTGAGAATAGTTTGCAATTTTCAAAAAAAAGAAATCAAGGAACTTACAGCTTACACCATCTCTGTGGAAAATTTTAGGGACGACGATTAAGATTGTCTTGTTTTGTGGAAAAAATAAGCAAATATTTCGTCAGTAAAGCTGATTTTCGGAGCGAGATCATTGTTTAATGGACTGTTAATGGGTCACATTTGAGAAGACAAAAAATTAAGTTCTTGGTCAAAAATTCTAATGGGATCAAGGATAACAAAATAGATTTGTATTACATTTTTTCGCAAAGAACCAAACCTCAAACAAAAAACAATTCTCGTCTCCAAACCCATTGAGATCCCAATTTAAGAATTTAACATTATGAGCATTAATTTAAAAATAAAGCAAGGAAAAATTTGAGGGAATGTATTTGAAGATATTCAAGGGTAAAGGATATATTTAACATCCTTAATTTTTTTTTCTTCTAAATGCCATCTATTTTTATAATTTTCCGTCATCTTTAAAATAACCCAAAGGTCATGTCTCTGGGATAATCAGAACCAAAGTTATGATTTTTTGAATATAACTCAGCAGACCAAAAATCGGCGACTTTTAAGGATTTTAGAGTCCTTTAATTCAACCAGCATGCGGCGCAGCACAAAAACATAGTTGGATATCATAACTACTTAACTTTCAGCAAAAGAAAAACGACATTAGTGATGGTCGGGTTAGGAAAGTGTTATTTTTTATTGAATTCCTATAGAATGACACAAATGAGTATCGACCATTATTTATAATGACCTCAACGTTCTTTCAGATATATACATAGTTTACTAACTGTTCCATATTTTGCGGAGAAACAGAACTTCATACATAACTGTGAAGTGCATAGTAAAAATCTAGTGTGATCAAAATCAACTTTCGCTAATGGAGAAGTAAGTGTAAAGGCATCCAAAATGTATGTCCATAGGTAAAGAACTAAAGTCAATTCTTGGCAATATTGCAGACACAGTAATAATGTTTCTTAATGTAGTGGTTGTGGTACAAGCAATATGAATATGGCAAATGTATCAGAAGATCAAAGGCAATCTAGAACAATTCTTAGAAATTCAACAAACATAAATAATAAAGAAAACATAATTTCTAGTATAGCGACAGATTTAGAGAACGACCGACGACCAGATATGTCAAGAAAGCATTCTTTGAAATTCTATGGAAGCTCTTTTGTCGCCAACAAAAGGTAATACGTACAATAAACAAACTAAGCGTGTTCAAAAATATTGCTCTGTATGCACGCAGCCTTATAAATAACATAGAGTTTTGTAAAATATGTTTTAAAGATATTGAAAACAAGTAAAAAAGCTCGACTTGGTCTAAGACGAATTCTTACGATACCCTAGATGAATTCCCGCATGTAATTTCGTACAAGTTTGATTTTTGAAGTTGTTTTTCGCAAATATTTCTAGAACGGTTTATAGGACAGAAATAATTATTATTTGCAATTTTATATGGATATGAAATAGCTACCGAAAACGCGTTTAATTAATTATATTGAAAATTTATTTTATAAAACAATAATGGCAGAAAGACATCCAGACCTGGAGGCTTCCTCGAGGCGTTGTCAAAATTTCCAACACGGGTTTTTAAATGATGCAACACAAAACCAAGCTAGCAGCTAGCCTCAAGTCCTACCCGCAAAGCGCGCTTTGCTCAATGTTCGAAATTATTCTCTCTTATGGCCAGTTTCACAGTCTGAGTTTAAACCAAATAATTAGTTTAAACTCGACGAATGGGTTTCACAGTTTGGCTTAAACCATGCCCTGCCTCGGTTTAAACTCAAGATAATTTTATTTTGACAGTACCATTGCATTTTTTGTATCAAGAAAATAATTTCATCATGGACGTAGATTTAGACATTTCTAGCGATGAAGAAGATTTTTTTGAGTTAAATTTACAACTCTGGCGACGACTGAGAGTAATTAGAAATCGGCCAAATCATTTTAATTAGTGGGACGACGTTGAGTTTTATGCTAGGTTCAGTTTAAGTAAAGAACTTTGTCACTTTGTCTTCGAATCTATTCTTGTCCGTCTTCTTGCGCTCTATTATATATCTTTTATTTATGCATTAGTGAAGGCAATAGCTCAACTTCGCTTATGCTAAAATTTTCATCCTTTTTTAATGTTGGCATATTTAAAATTAGAAAATATAACTACATATTTTTTATTTTTTATTTCTGATCTGTTTACTTTTTCCAATTGACAGATTGATTCATTGCAAAATTGCTTCACAATGGTGGCGATAACTAATTTAATTCACAATTTAATCAGTACTACCAACGTTACTAAAAGAATGCACTGTGAAACCCGATTTGGTTTAAACTACGTTTAAACTTGGAGGGTGGTTTAAACTAAACCTTGGTTTAAACTCGACTGTGAAACTGGCCATAAGGCCTACTTCAGCAGATGTACTATCAAAAATACAATTATAGCACCGAGCCTGGTGGCGAGCTCCGAGGAAGCCTGAGAGAGGCCAGGGCTGAGGCTTGGTTGAATGTGTTTCTGGCCTAAGTTGTTTTATCTTGCCTACTATTCCAAAGCTTTACAAAATTCATTTCACAGTGATCAAAAAATAGATTTTCACACATTTGATTGATATCTTTTTTAATAGCTTAGAAGTCATTAAATAGGTAATATGATGGCATTCCTGGTGCGCTTCAAATTTGATGCTCATCTGTCTGTAATTTGTAATATACAAGTCAAAATTTGACCTAGAAATGGATGCATGTATATTTCTAGGTTAAATTTTGACTCTTTTTCTAACTTCAAATTACCTCGCTATTAAGCCTTCTGATTCTTGATTAATTCACATTCAATTATGGCCACTGCTTGAGCAAATATAACGGGATTGTGTCATCATTTGTTCTTATGATATACACATATGTAGAACTATGTAAAACCACCTTCTTATAATCTGATTTGCATATGTACATACATATGAGTATATCCACCGACTGCTGACCGGATACATCGAGTAATTAGTCTCATTTCCGAAAATTAAAAAAATTAAATGAAAAAAAAAGCAAAAAGAAAACACAGAGTTCCAGAAATTTATTTCTGGCATACCATCTGCTTGGTTTGGTGGCTGGTGTACCCCTGTGTCCATTCAGATATGAAAATGGGAAGATTTTTTTTTCCATAACTTAGGTTACTAATTTCTACAAGATGCAATCAAACTTACCGTTGGCTTTTTTTTAGTCTGGAAATCATTTAAAAATTACTTTTTTTTCTAGCAGCGGATAAACAACCGGTCGTTATCTTTCATGTTGTGAATTTTATGAGTGCGCTTCCGATGAATTCATCATTGCGGAAAAAATTAACCACGCAATTTTGACCTTCTCAGATAAGCGGGCCGAATATTTTTTGGTATAATTTGAATAAAGAGTAAATATTTGTACAGCAGGCATTTAAGCGCTAATTACTGTTTGTCACAAAAATTTAATAATTTATGGTGAATTGCGTTGTTCGTTTTTAACCATGGTACAAAGACTTTATAATGCACGCTCTCTTGATAAAAAAAAACAGCTTCTAGTAACGTCATGTGGTCTAGGCCGTTTATATGGGTGGGTTTTAGGGGTTCAAACCCACCCCATCGTTGTACTCTATATTTTTGTTAATCTGATAAGTCAAATTGTTACCCACAATTCTTTATATGTATCGGGTCACAACAATTGGTTTTGTAATTTTATTTTTTTCCTCTGTAGCCCTTTTACCCGGGGGTTAAATCATGGCAGCTGGGAGATAGTAATTTGACGGGAAAATGAATTTTTCTGGGATCATTTGCATTGCATCATTTACCTTCCTCTTCCTTTTTTCTTGGATTTTTATCATTCTGATATACTTCCTTTATTGCTATAATTTTATAAACTTGCATGCAAGCTGATAAGACATCAATCGAACTGCCTTCTGCTGTCAAGCGTTAGAAGGGAGGCTTGCATGCAAGCTGTACTTGAAGGTGTAACCCCCGGGTTAGGTAAAGTAACTTTAGGAAAAACGTATGCAATATAGAGTAAAGTTAAGTGCGTTTGCGCCATTTTACTCTTACGTTGTCAGAGTTTGCTTCCATGTTCGCACTATCGTTCTCTTTCTTTCTTGTGGCTCATCTTTGGCCCGCAATTCGGATCTATTTCGTCTCTTGTTGATAGTTGTCCTTTTCTTCCTTCCGACTTTCCGTTTTGTTGTCGTCTTTTTCTTTACATATGATGCGCCCTATCAGCCGTACTGGGAGAAGCAATATAGAGTACGAAAATAAGTCGTCCAATATGTGTATATATGTAGTATATACAGAACTTCAGATGGTAGCTTACTTTAATACCCCGTAGGTTAATCGCAGTGGTATTTTAAATTTTGTTGACATTTTAAAGGGAATATCAAAGCAAACTCTATTATGGTAGCAATTTCCGTGGTGTTAGACATGAAACCCATTCTATCAACCAACGATAGCACAGGACGGCACGCAAGCACCTCGAGTAGTGCGGAAGAGCTAAAAGGGGGTTACCCAACACCTGCCGCTGTCACGACCCATAATCAAAAAAAAATCTTCGTGCCTAGTCAAAAACGACAAGCACTACATCCAGTCCTGAAGTGGCCCTTACACCACTTACCCTTCCTCCCTATGAAGGCTCAGATGTTCTGCTTTCTTGCTGCCGTGCCCCATCCACCCAATGACACTGAGGGCAGTCTCCCTTGTGATGCCTGACCGGAAAAAGCGGAGGAGCGAAGCTAGTCGACCATCGCAATTGAGAGAGGGCTCCGGGAGAGTGAGGAAATTGCAAGTCAAGCTGTCCATTACGTTATAACTTATTTTGCACTCATAGCGTCTTATACATAGGCAGATTCGGAATCTAACAAAACTACAACCCCGGGACGGGTTCATACCTAAATTCCTGGAACTGTTTCTTTAATTCATCGAAACTTTAATCGAAAGATTTTAAAATTCATTAATAGTAAGTCTATATCATTGGCTTGTATCCACTTCTATTACTGGACTAGTCTCGAAAAGTTAGCTCACTGAAATGAACACAAATTTCTATAAGAGACAAACCTATATCTACTAGATAGATCATTACTTATCTTATCACTATATATACAGGTGTTCACCAAGATAGAACCTTACGGACAATAATTAACTATATTAATTACCATATGTACCTTTCATGTACTTCATACGTATTCAAAAATTCTATATTATTTCCGAGAACACAATAAAAATCTCAACCCTAATACTATGCTCTAGTGGATTTACACACATGTATTGCATACATATCAAAAATCTAATGTCCCTCAGCAGTCGCAAGTGGTAAAAGTGGATTCTAATACTTCCTGCTCCCTCCCTCTTCTGTTTGGCGTTCCTCAGGGCTCAATACTGGGCCCTTTATTATTTAGTTTATTTATAAATGATCTCCCTAAAGCCGTTCAGGACGTTAGCGTGCACATGTATGCTGACGATGTGCAGGTCTACCTAAGCAGACCTGTTGGTTTGCTTGAGGACTGTATTGCTCGCATTAATGACGATCAAGAGAGAATCAATATCTGGTCCAAAGCTAACGGCCTAAAACTAAACCCTGACAAGTCCCAGTGTATTGTATTCCATAATGGTACTTTTGACCCTCATGATTTACCTATTGTCTTGGATGGGTACAATCTTGGATTTGGTGCCTAAAGTTAAAAATCTAGGCATTGTCTTGAACCAACATATGAAATGCTGCGACAATACAAAATTAATTATCGGTAAGGTTTATGCTGTACTTCGTAGGCTCTGGCTCTCTGCTGACTTATTATCGCTCGAAATCCGCTCAAAACTGGTTAAAACCTTAATTCTATCATACTTTACATTTGGCAGTTTGATATACCCTAGACTCGATAGCGTCTGTCTTCGCAAGATGGAAGTTGCCTTTAACGATTGTATCCGCTTCAATTATGGACTTCGAAAGTTCGACCATGTTTCACCTTACCGCACAAAATTACTACGCTGCTCAATACGAGATTATCTTAATCAGAGAGGATTGATTCATTTTTATAGCTTATTACGTACAAACAAACCGTATTATTTGCGTGAATATTTCCAGTACACATCTTCGGAACGCAATCGGAATGTGATAATACCTCGTTTTCACAAATTAGTTATGGAGGCCTCTTATCCTGTCTCCAATTATCCCGTCTCTGGAATAGTCTCCCCCCTAGTAATCAAAACGCGCGATCTGTCGGTGCATTTAAGGATCTAATCAGGATCCACACTTTTAATTAATCCTCCCCTTTTTCTATTTATCTATTTTCCTATTCTCTTACTCTCTTGTTCTCACGGCGTAGCTCACTTTCAGATTTTTTACATATTTTTTGTAATTTATAATTTATAATTTATAATTTTATCATTCCTATAATTTTATAATTTTCAATTTTCAATTATTTTCAGTTTTGTTAATATTTTCTTGTATTTCGTGTACTTTGGCAATAATTTCTTAATTTTCTTTTTATTTAATTTTTAATCTTTAGTTTCTTAGTTTCTTTTTGCTTGTTTTTTTTAGCAGTACTTATACTTTTTCTGTTTATTTTATGTTTATTTCCAAATTTTTGTTTAATTTCAGTAGGTTTTTACTTTTGATTTTAATTTTTAATTTTATTTTATTTTATCTTAGTTTTTGTATAGTTAGGATATTTTTATTTAGTTTTATAAAATGTACCCAAAAGTATTTCCACAAGTTTTTGTGCTAAAAAGATTGTGAAATCTTGTGTACTTTTCATGAATAATAAAATAATAATAATAATAATCTCAGAGAAAATATAGAAAATCTTAAACCCTAATACTACGCTTTAGTGGGTATCCATACATCAATCAAAGATGCCTTCCACAAAAGGTATCGACTCCTTTTCTGTAACCGAATGAACCAGTCTTCGTATGAAATATTTTAGTGGCTAAACATGAATATTAAACTTACACACTATTAGCACTAGGATTCCATAAGTTTTCTAGAAATATTGTGTGTTACAAAGAAATTCAAAAATTCAATAATGTGCGCGCTTTCTGTCTGGCTTGACTAGCTATTGTCTACAAGTGCGGAAATTAATACTGTTAACGTCGACCAAGAAAACTGTAGATGCATATGCACCGTTTATGCCAGTTCAATCAGCTAATTCATTTAAGCATCCAAAAATGTTTAAAAAAATATAAAAAATGTTCTTGACTTACAGTTTTATCCAGCTGGGGTTCCCGTAGAGGCGCCTCCTCGGAGATTCAGCTCCATCACTGTCAGGAAAGATTAAAATTTATATAAATTTAGTTTCTGCTCAATGGAATATTGGATTGGGATATTTCTACAATTACAACGCTTTAAAACATTATCGAAAAATGTATCTCAGCAGTCTGCGTGGCTACGCCAATGTAAACCTTCTTAGTCTAGAATAGATGAGGCCTCAGAACGTATATCTATGATGTACGTGCGGTCACTGTATGTTGAAGAGTAAATGTGCTGAAGCCTTAAAGGCTTATAGAATGTGGCCGCAATAAACAAATGGAGCAACAGAACCAATATGTATATGTGCTGTATGAACTGTCGCCAAAATTTGCAGAAAATGTGCTATTTCCTTCATCCAGCTTTTTGTCCCTTTTTTCTGATTTTCTTTCGTGTACTCGATGTCCCAATATCGTTGGATTTTCTTTTTGGATTTGGATTTCCACGTTCACTAATCTATCGAGTTTTCCAAACAAAAAGCTTTTTTCTTCTCTGTTCTTAACCAAAAACTCTGGCACACTTCTCAAAAAATCTTCTTCCTCTTCTCAGTCTTTTGTCTGCCTTCACCCCAAATGGATTAGACTACATAGCTGTTCAAACGTGGTAGTACTGTCGCCGTGTGTGATCGCACTAGCGATCAAGCCACATGATGCAGCATGCTGCCTCGTGTATCGTCGACCATAACAACTCTAATTTGTTTTTCGTCGTTAAAACAACAACTTTTATCGTAACTAGTTATAATATGGTAACTAATGTTTACCCTGAGCGCCCAATGGTTTTATTTAAATTGCTTACAAGATTACTATGATTTATTAGCGGATAGACTTTATACTTATTCAAGAAGGCTATTCAAAATCATTTAAATTAAGCAATTATACAGGGTGTCCCACTTATAATAGCGAGACAGATGAATGTAATAATGGGTCAGCTGTTGTCCATGGATGAATTAAATTTATGTTTTTTTTTGTAGATTAAAAGCAAAAAAATTGGAAAAAAATTCCAAATTTCGGCGTGGTAGGGGAAACAAAAAAATTCGGGTGGATTATTTTCGTATTCCACACAAACCATTTCATCCAAATCGGAGAAGGTCGGGTTCAAATAGGACTTGGGACACCTATGCCCCCCAAGCTAAATCCTGGGTGCGTTACTGTTCAAAGGTGATCCGTTTCATATGGAATGGACCCCGCTCTAAAAATTATTCTAATAAATGCAGGGTTCACATCAATCGTGGAAGGCAGTGGAGTACATCAATTTTGAAAATTATAAAAATTAAAGACTTTCAACAGCCATGAGATTGAACATCTTTTCGGTGAGAGCACGTTAAAATCGATTTAGCAGGGGTTAGGTTCAGAGGACCAAAAATAATTGGAAAGAAATTTTTTGCCAATTCAGTCAACCCTTGCTATTTTGACTGAATTTAAAAAGCAAAAAAAAAAAAATTTAACCAAATGGGAATTATAATGCGAAACTTGGAAGGATGGTAAATTATATATCCAAGATTGATAGAAAAATTAGGTTATGTCTCGAAGATCAGCGATTTTGTTGTTGTGATTTTTTGACAATATGAAAAAAAAATTTTAAACGTAATATACATGAAGTAAATTTGTTGAAGAAACTTGGTGGAACATTTTAACCCCTTGGCGTACGATTAAATTCAAAGAAATTTTCCATATCAATACCATTTAATTTCATAAAACCATTTCATAATTTTTCATATATGTAGATAGATATGCACAGTGATTAAAAATAAAAACAATTTATATGATCTTAAAATTGAGAAAAGTAACCCAAAACACTTATTTTACTATTCATAACACTTTTCAGTACTTCACTAAACTAACTCACCATATTTTCAATCATTCTTAACCTTTAAGTCTTAACGCATGTATATTATTATAGTAATCATTATTGTTATTAATACTGCGATTTTTTAACTTTAATTAATTCACACAAAATTTTATATCTGTTACCTGTCATCCTTCCACATCAACTGACAACATGATCACTATTTATCTTCTTTAGAACATACTTTTCAATTCTCAACATCCTCCCAATTGGCATCTAATAAAATTCTACTAATCAAATCTACCTGACACAATATTTCCTTTTTCACCTAAACATTATGATCAGCTCTAAAATTGTTAAAAAAACAACGCCAAATATTTTTTTTATTTTATGATTTTACTGAGGTGTCGGTTCTAGAAGGAGTTTTCCTGGTTTAGTTTTCTGCACCCTCACCTTTTCTTCCTAGTTTTATATATACTAGACCTGTACCTTATCGCTATAAACAAAACAAATTTGCGCAAGTTAAAACTTCTTAAGTAGCTCCTAAAATCACAAAATGTCTCTGACACGTCATTGGACATTTTGACATGAAGAACGCATGACGTGCAAGAGACGTTATTTTACGCTGCGGAATTAATGTATTATGCATTTTGAAAATGGGAATAAAAAAAACTTTCGTTCTTCAAAAAGAAAAAAACTATATTTATTTGCGTGTTAAAAATTAAACCACTCGTTTCGTAGATTGGCAAGAAAAATCTAATAATTTACACGTGGTTGCTTGCTAACTGTTGGCATAAGTACAGGCGTCATCTAAATTCATTTTATTACAAAAAATGTCAATTGCAGTCAAAAGTATAGAAATACGAATTATCTGGGAAACCGTATAATTTTCCTTTAATGGGGGTTGCCATTGAAATCTTAACAAAACACGAAAAGTTAGTACAACTTTGCGTCAAATCTGTGCATAGTTAGAGAAAAGCATAAACTTAGGTAATGACGTGTCAAAAATAATGATATCGGGGTTTTATGTCTTTAGAACGATCTACAACGTATGAAATTTATAGAGTTTAGTACATAATAACGTAATAATGGTACATCAAATAAATAAATTTGTACTTGAATATGGAAGGTATTGAGATGGAAGAGGAAGTGGCGGAGACAAAACCAGTAAAAAGGTTGTGGTTACTAATATAATCTTGTTTAAAAAGCGCTATTTTCATGGAGAACTACCAAAATAAAGATATTATTGCAAAGAAACTTCAATTTGTAACAAGACACATCATTTTCTGTTTATTTTGAAAAACCCAAATTGTTTAGTGAAATGATAAAGGAAATAAAGTCAAAAATGTTAACCATGCAAACGGCAAAAATTTCTTGCTTTTATATATTTTGCATACAATTTGGCGTTTATAATTCATTTCATCGCCGTCAGATGAAATGATATGCTTTTGGAAGCTCTGCTGGTTGCAGCCTGCATTCTCAGAAATTTTTTTGCCGTCTGAAAGCAATTATATAGCTTTATATGATGAAAGGCATATACAATGCCCACGGATATCACAGGATTATAGAGTTTTGCACATACTTAAAGTGATTTATTTCAGTTATACAATTGCATATTATTGTTGTTTTGAGAACAAAAATCGTGAGCTTTTTGTCGGTAACTAGAAATTTGAGATATTCCTTTCGATTGTGCTCGTTTCACGGTAGCTTGTCATTCTTTCTTGTACTTATATTTCACTGTGTATGTTTGCGTCATTGCTCTGAAAAAATTAATTTTTCATTTGCAAATACATGTACAAGCTAGAGCTGAAAATTGGATCCGGATTTGCTAATATCCGAATATCCGGATACCCGGATCTGCGAACTATCCGATTCCTGAAATCCGGATCCGAACTATCCGGATCCAGATCCGGACTAAGCAAAAAGCTTCAAAATTGTGTTTTTTCATTGAGAAAATGGGAATATCATGAAATTTATATTTTCCCAATGAAACAATGCAATCTGAGGGAAATTTTGACCTTTTTTTGCTTAGTCTGGATCCGGATAGTTAGGATCTGAATCCGGATAGTTAGGATCCGAATCCGGATAGTTAGGATCTGGATCCGGATAGTTAGGATCTGGATCCGGATAGTTAGGATCTGGATCCGGATAGTTAGGATCCGGATCCGGATAGTTAGGATCCGAATACTAGGATCCGGATTATCCGGATACCCGGATTTGAGGAATCGGATCCAATTATCTCGAATAATCCGGATAGTAAATTATCCGGATACTTTCAGCTCTAGTACAAGCACGAGCAGAAGTAGGGGAACACGGGTTATGTAAGGGACTTCCTTAAAACTTCGACTATAAATGCGTTAACCTGTTATATTTATTTCTTATAAGCCATATTATCAGTTAACAATTTAGTCCCAATAAGGGATAAAATAAACAAATATCAATAAGGAAAATAAGTCATTTGCTCCCATTTGTCTCGCACTTGGGGCATAATCCGGCTTACATTGAGGTAAAATGGAGCTTGATTTTATTTATTAAAAATAAATTCAAATTGCTTTTAAAGTCGTTGTTCAGGCTTGCACAAGGTCAACATTTAGCTCAATAGTACTACACATAATGGTAGTTAACAAAGCTAAAGTAAACATATGCAGAGGCGCATAGAGGGATACTCCAATATGCCCCAAACTACTCAGAAGAAAGAACCCAGTTGTGCCCCTTGCATTATACTTTATTTAGCCCTTTGACTTGTGTTTGAAAAAAATATTATGTAAAAAACTTAATTTGAATCTCGGCTCAGTTAATACTGCAAAATAATAATAACAAAAAAAAAAAAAAAACAGTTCCGGAAGCCTTGGTGGTTGAACCTGCTTTTCACTACAAACAAATAAGAAAACGGTAGTTTTTTTTTGTCGGTAGCACACAGCTTCTACCACGTCCGATGGCAATAAATGTAAGAGTGTAAGTGATGAACAATCGGCTTGTGTCAACAACTTCGCGTTAAGTCTTTTCGATCATAGAAAAATACCCCTTCCCCGTTGTGCCCCGGTTCCCCGTTATTCTCCATCCTCCTACTGTTCAGTCAGCCAGCGTATGTCGAAATATAAACCCAAAAATAAATAAATAAATACGAATCAATAAAAATTTACAGATTAAATTAAATTCATACCAGCCTATAGTGAAATCCTCGACAGCTGATAGCTCCCTTGTTGAAGGAACTAACTGAAATCACAGGAACTAACCTGAATTAAATAAATAAAAAAAAAATATTTAAAACAATTAGAATATGTTAAAATAATAACGCAACTATACAAATTAAAAGCAAAGTAATCACCACAACTCATAACTAATTTTTGTTAAAAAACACATTTATAAAGCTAAACGAACATAAAATACTAAACCTTCACTTGTTTTACACGTTTTACACATAAATTAACAAAATGTATACCTGTTGTAATGACAGGCAATTTGTGGCTTATCTTTAATTTAAATTAAACTGCAAATGCAGCGGCATCTACGATTCATGGCAACATATAGCTTGTGAAGGATGTCTCACGATGATTAATAGAGAAAAACCTGAAAAGAAACACTAAAAACACTTGAAAACTCAGGTGAACATCACCTGTCGTGCACTCAATTACAATCACGAATATCAACTGTCACTTTGATTTCTCCGTGACATAAATCACTCGATTGGTAGAATTTAATGCGGTGCATTTGATGAAATTAATCGCACGTCAATTAATTCAATAATTAATTAAATATTTTAAAATATGTAAACAGAAGAAAACGTGGAATCAAGAAATAGCAAGTTGGAGAAATTAAATGACAAATTCAGAGTCCACACGCAATTAGTACTGCCACACAGGCATAAAAGTGCAATTTATTACAAAAAAAATTTAAAATCAAATTCTGCACTTAATATTTACTGAATGAAAGAAATAATCAATAAGATCATAATAAATTTAGATTAATCCGTTTCGCCCCACGGTTGCGTTTTCGCAACATGAAATGTGTACTGCCTGTGTACTTAAGGACATAAAGTGTGTTACGTACTTTTCCATGTTTTTGAATATGCAACATATTTGCTACTTTTTGGTGAAAAAACTTTTTACAAAAATAATAGTTAACGGCAAAACAAAATTAAAACATATGAGTATGTTCAGCGTGTTTTTGACAAGTGCTAAAAAATAATTAAAATAATGAGTTAAACTGCAGAAGTTTAAGTGAAATTTCTGCCTATTCCACTAATATAAATAACACTGCATATTTCGAGTTCAATTTCAAGTTTGTGTCATTAGCTGAACTCTGTTATTTTACTGTGCAACCGTGGTACTAAACGCTAACTTTTTTCTCTATGTATATGTCAAAACGCTACCGTTCTCTTCTACAAACCGTCACGGAAATCGAAGCCTGAATAGATGAAAAGCAAGATTTTTCTAATGTTGACATCGTTATTTTACTTCTAGAGGAATATGGTGGAATCAATGAAAAAGAAATCTGGGAAGAAAATTATAGCGAAGGAGTTGTTGATGAGCTGAGAATCTCGAAATAAATGCAGAGCATTCCGACTGGGATACAGATGACGAAATACCCCTTTCCCATTTGAAACGCTAGACGACACGTAACGTGTAACGAGAAGAGAGCTGGGGGTAATGAATTTAAGACTATTTCAGTCAATAATGAGTTTCAGGTAAGAGAGAAGCTCAACCGATCTTTATTTCATCCCAGCACTTGATCTTTTCGAAGTGTTTTTCACCGAGGGTGTATATAATCTAATACTAGACCAAAAAATATATATATTTTTTTTTTTTTTTTTTTTTTTATATATTATTAAGCCAAGCTCAGGGGATACCCTATGATGCAAAGCACAGCATGGCAGGAAGGAGATAGGGAAAGGATTAGGGGATATGAGGAAAGTGGCGGAGGTGCCGATGTATGTCGCCCTTAAACTTCCGCAGATTGTATGCCGGAGGAAAAACAGAAGATGGTAAGCTGTTCCACATTCGCACTGTTCGGGATAAAAAAGCATCTCTGAATTTTACTGTACGGCCGAAAGTAATTTGAAGGGTTAAAGGATGTGCGCGGTTTGCAGCGCGAGTATTGCGTGCAGGAATCATTCTACAAGGGATTAGACTAGATATTTCATCAGAACATTGACCATGCATATAGCGATAAAGGAGCGAAAGGCATCCAACATTGCGGCGGTGCTCGAGTGAGTCGATATGACAAGTTATTGCCAAATCGCCAATGAGCTTGAAGGCTCTCTTTTGGACAATATCCAATGAAGCTAAGGCTGTGCGACCAGCCCCGGCCCATATATGGGAGTTGTATTCCATTCTAGGTCTAATGTAGGACTTGTAGAGGAGCGCTAGATTTGACGGGCTGAAATATTTCTTACACCTTTTCAGAAATCCAAGACATTTCGATGCTTCTTTGGCAACAGAGAAGATGTGATCTGTCCAGTTTAACTTACTGGAAATATTAATGCCAAGAATACTTAGTGACGGTGAATCAGAAATGAATTCTCCATCAAAAGAAACGGGTGTGGTTAAGTTATGATCTTGTTTTAATGAGATAAGACAGCTTTGGGACTTTGATGCATTGAATTCGACGCGATTCGCTTTGCCCCAAGCGAGGATATTGGCAAGATCGTTATTCAATGATCTAGTCATGCAATCTCGTTTAACACATGCAGCATTCCCCCTGGATTCTGCAAGAGTGTCAAAGGAGTAAGCGAAATCAAGAGTACTGTCATCTGCGAAACTATGGATGGGATTGAAAGTAAGGGAAAGCAGATCATTAATGAAAATTAAAAAGAGAGTTGGAGAGATAACAGAGCCTTGAGGTACACCGGCATTTATGGGATGCGGTTCAGACGTAACGCCATCTAATACAACACGTATTTGGCGACTAGATAGGAAACTTTCAATCCATAATACAAGAGGAGGGGAGAGACCAAGTGCTTTGAGTTTGGCTAAAAGGGCTGGATGCCAGACTCTATCAAAGGCTTTTGAAATATCTAGGGCAACGATTTTAGACTCACCAAAATTGTGAAGACTACGGTTCCAACGTTCCGTAAGAAAGGTCAGCAAGTCTCCAGATGAGCGTCCAGCTCGGAAGCCATATTGGCGATCGTTGATGAGATGATTAGTTTCTAGATACTTCATTAATTTTGAGTTAATGATAGATTCAAAAACCTTTGAAAGAATCGAAGTGATGGCAATTGGTCGATAATTTGAAGGATCGCTACCCTCTCCTTTCTTAGGAATAGGCTGAACGTGAGCTAGCTTCCAAGCAGTTGGAAATTTTCCTGTCGAATAAGACAAGTAGAAGAGTTTGCGCAGAGGTTTAGCCAAGGATGAGGCGCAGCTTTTAATTAACAGGGGCGAAAAACCATCAGGACCTGCGGCTTTGGAGACGTTGATCCCCTTAAGGACCCTGACCACATCCCTCGTACGAACGTGTATTGGCTCTTGTACACATTCACACGGGCGATGCAAAACAGGTGTTTGTGAAGTTGGTGGAAGACGAGAATTTGAAGCGAATCTAGCAGCTAAAATATTAGCTTTATCCAGGGAGTCAACAATCACTTCACCATTATTAAGTAGTGAAGGTATAGAGGAACTGGTGAAATTGTTCCTGATGGTTTTGACCAGGGACCAGAAACCTTTGCTACCTTTGCGGCTTGTCAAGATTCTTTGTCTAATATTCTGGTCAAAAAGAAATTTTTCTCTCTGGATAATGGACTTGCAGGTGTTCCGTGCAGTCTTGTAGACTTGTTTCATTTCCGGACATGGATGCAATTGATAGGCGCGAAAAGCAGACTCTTTCGCTTTTATAGCTTGGTTGCACTTATCGTTAAACCAGGAGCGATCATGCTGTTGTTGAGACCTGCTGTAAGAATACGGAATGTATTCACGCATGCCAAGATTTAGTATGTTACTAAATTGTAATGTGCATTCATCAACATCCCTCGAAGCAAAACAGACCGACCAATCAATTTCTTTAAGATACTTATTGAGACTTTCCCAATCAGCATTCTTATAGTGCCAAAGAAGCCTACTTGTAGGTGGAGCAGTTGGTCGGCACAGGTTTGAGGTGGTAAATTGAGCCGTGATTAAACAATGGTCTGAATTTCCAAGAGGGGAACCGACTGAAATGGAATATTTGTCAGGATGAGATATTAGAAACAAGTCGAGTAAATTAGCTTTATCTCCAGCTGCATCAGGAATTCGCGTTGGTGCATCCACTAGCTGTTGCAAATTAAATGATTCACAGAAGAGTTCAACGAAACGGCCCGCAGGACTTGTGGTAGAAGAATGTCTGAGCCACGGTATATTATGAACATTAAAATCGCCTGCCAGGACGATTTCGGAAGAGGGGGAAACAGAAAGCAAATGATCAATATTGTTGGAGATATTGTCAAATACGGATACCGTGTCGTCATCAGACATATTTGGGCTGCGATAAAGGAAACAGAAGTATATGATGTGCTTGTGAAGTTTGAACCTAATCCAGATATAGTTAAACTCTGGATTAGCAGAAGGAAAATCTTGAAGAATAGTAAAGGCCACATCATTCCGAATATATACTGCGATCCCTCTATGCTGAGAAAAAAGAGGCACGAAGCTGTAACCAGGGACGTGATACTGATTAATATCAGCATCAGAAACGACCTTGGTTTCACTTAGCGCAAGAATTGCCGGATTTTTTGAGTTAAGGTGGCAGTACACCGAAAACCGATTTGCTCTTAATCCGCGAATGTTGCAGAAATCTAAAATAAAATTCTGCATGCTGAAGGCAAAAACAAAAAAGCAAAAAAGAAAAAAAGCGACACACAACAACACATAAATTTGGGCGCCACCAGCAGCAGTCAACGACACAGCGAGGTAAAAAAAAACAACAATAGTGTTATGCCTATTGCTGCTTTCAACACCTCAGACCGTGCAGTTCAATGACCACAGCTGAGTGCACCCGGATTGCTGATCAGTGACAAGTGCTAATGCATTTGCACTGATCACAGATGAAGCGAAGGAAAGGAAACGTTACCGTGCTGCTGGCTTATAGAATGTTGATAGGGCATAGAAGAGCCCTTCACTTGGCGGATAAAAATTTAATTTTGATAATTTATTTATTGAACGATCGCGTCGAATTTTAAATAATTATAGTTAACGATTTATATGGAAATTGTTTAACACAACACTACAACTTGTTTTAAATTAATTCATTAGCTATGTTTAGATTAATCGATTAGATCTACAACACGAGGCAACATCCGATCGGATTGACTCCACGCACTCTACTGCTGCTCTATGCTGCTCAGAAAAGCTATACCAATTTGCCCTTAGCCTCCCATACTAGAAAAGATTTCTTGGAATTTTGATGATTTCTGGGCACCATACCGCTCTCCAAGGGAAAACTGTACTGGTCTAATACTCCTGCCTTTGATTTTAAAGTAATTAGAAACGCGATGACCAGGAATATGCATTACAATATAAATTCAAATATGAATCTCCCCAATAATGACCCCATAGACCATTATGATAAATTTTATGAAGTGAGGGTTTACCAGAGTCTAATTTCTAAGAATTGTTTCAAGTTTAGTTTTGGAAAATTTTCGCACCTCCTATCGATAGATGAATCTATGTGACCCTAACATGGTCGACTGAGTGCCAGAATATTCATAAATGTGAAACCTTTTCACTTTGGATATAAGCTTTGGTGTTTGGCATCATCCACAGGATATTAATTTAAATTTTCCGATATAGTGACAAAAATGGGACATTTGGAGTTACTGAAAATGTCGTTAGACATTTAAGTTCAAGAGAAAAGTCAAAGACTTCGAAAATGATATCAATTTGAAATAAATAAATAAAGAAAATCATATTATGGTTATGAATTCTACATTTTTTGTTCCTCACCATTTTCAAAATTTCCCCTACTAAGCGTTATGTAAAGGACGTTAACAGGGTAATTCTCTTATTTTTTGGCAAGCGACAGAGTTCAGAGCAAGATTTAAATTTTCAATTCTTCGATTTTTTTGGATTTCCATTTCATTGAATCAAGCGGTAAAATTCAGTGTGTGTGTGTGTAAATATTGCGGTAAATTACACTGTTTGGTGGCAAATTTTACTGCTGTTCCTGAACAAATTCCAAAAAGACGTGTATATCAATAATTTAATTTTGCATTTTCAAATTTTCGACGAATTTTTGTTATTATTTTTTTTTTCATTTTGATTTAATATTATTTCCTTTTTTCCAAAACATCACAGTTAGTTTCAGCAGTTTCATCCGCATGTTTTTTATTTTTTATTTGAGAAATTTTGTGAACATTTCTTTGGTTGATCTTGCAAACCTACAAAGTATTGCACATAAGTATGCATAGGTATATGTACTTTTTTTGTATTAGTTTATTAGTATGGAAATAAATGCTTCTAATAGTTCGCAATAGTACGATTCTAAAACAAAAAAGAAAAACAAACAAAATGAGTGAATTTTTTATAATTTTGTAACTGCAATACGACATCTACCGGCCATCTGATTAGGTTAAATTTTTTTATGTCTTCATGTTTAAAATGTGGAAGTATTTTATTACTGTATAATCTTTTGTGATCCATGTGCTAACATTTTAATAGTTATTTCAAGTAGTTATATCAATTAAGATACCGTAAAGAAATTGTTACCTTCAAAAAGTTCTTTGGATTGATTGATGCATGTACATATGTACATAAACATAAAATTTATTCAAGTCGTAAACAAGATTAAACATCTTTTTTAGTACAATAAATAGAACGATACTAAATACATTATTCCAGAAGAAGAAGAAAAAAGGTTATAAACAATTCGAATTCAAAAGAAAACAATCGCATTGGATATCTTGAAGGCTTTCGATAGAGTCTTGCATCCTGCTCTTTTAGCGGGAAGGCACCGCCTTAACTCAGGCACTGAGAACGAGGAGATAGCCATCTGCTCAGATAGCCAAGCAGCTGTCAAAGCTTTGTCTAAACATTTTATAACCTCCATACTATTAATGGAGTGCAAAACCACCCTGAACTTCCTTTCTCGAAATAACAGGGTGATAGTGCAGTGGGTGCGGGGGCATAGCAACATTAGCGGGAATGAATGGGCGGGAACTTAAAGCATTAGGTTTACACCCTCTTTTCTTAAAATGGATTGAAATTTGTCTTTCCCGCCTGATCACTTGTAGAATTCTTCCTATGCGCACACCCTGACAGCCTTGATCTCAAATTTGGCCGTACCGTGAAATTCCGCGAATCCTTCTTTAACAGGACAGTACGAATGTAGAACAGTTTGCGATCATCTGTTTCCCCCTTAGCAATGGGCCACAAAAATTCAAGCGCAATGTACACCCTCACCTCCTTGCGACAACCCAATAATCACTAATTCCCCACCCCTTCTTCCTTTCCTGCCGAGGCTATGCTACGGCATCATAGGGTATCCCTTCGAGCTTTGGCATCATCATAAAAAAAAAGCTTGAATTGATAAGATAAAAGCGTCTAGGACTGATGGTTGAAAAGAAAGGGTTGCCCGATTCAGTCCATTTTTGAACTTGTATTTACAATATTTATAGAAATGCCTTGTATAAAATTTGAACTCTCCACGTCGTCGCATACTCAGGCTGTTTCGTAATATATATACAAATATACAAAGTTTGTATGGGAGTACCAAGAAAGAGTTGCCTGTTTTGTTTATTAACTATTATTGAGAAAACACCATGTAGGAAATTTCATCTCTCTACGTCAAAGCGTTCTTGGGCAGTGCCCAAATACATAGTAAAAAACGAAATTTTTGTATGACAACAATACGAAGGTGCGGTCCGATTGGTCCCATTTTCAAACTTAAATTTAGGTTTTTTTTTTAATCCTAGTGTGTAAAATGTCAGCTCCCTAAGTACACGCGTTCTCGAACTATCCTGAGGACGGACAGACATGAAAGAATCAAAATATCTTTTAATTTTATGCGGGGGTGTCCAATCTAATCTGCTCTACCATCATTATTTCTATGCATTACAAACGGAATGAAAAACTTAGTATACCTAGGGTATCAAAGTAATTGGTAATTGGACTGCGTTTTTTGCACTTTTTTTTGTTCCAGTGAAAATGGGTTAAAATTTGAAAAGCTCATCCTCAAGAGATAATTGCCTAATTAGACTTTTTCGCTGGATTTGCTTAAGAGGAGTCAGTACCAAAATTTGCAAGCTTCATACAATTTTCAATGCGAATTTCTGGCAAACTATAAGTATCACAATAATGACTTATATCTTAAATTAAAGGTAACGAAGAGGTCTAGTAAATAACGTCGAGAAAAATAAAAAACAATGTATTGGAATGGAGATATTAGCTCGGAAACTTGTAAAAAATGGTAAAAATTGATCTTTTCAAATCAAATTACTATTAGTAGTTATTCTCATTTCTTTAGATTGTAAATATTTTAGAAAGATAAAGCCTAAATCTAGCAAATAACGTTGAGCTTTTTCATTTTTAGTGCTGCTTTTTTTAATTGTTTAACTCTAATAGTACTTGTTTTTTATCTCGATATTTCACCGACGAGAAATTGCGATAAAAACTAGTCAAAATTCCGAAATTTTAGTTTTGTTGAGCCATAACTTCAAGACGGAGGGGTGAACGGAGAAATGTTTATAGACAATTGGAAACGTCCGACGATTATCAATCTAACAAATTTTAAATTATCATCATAGGATGCCCCGTTCAAAAGTTACAGGTTGAGCTATGAAAACATACTCAAGTATTTTTAAGTCCCGTTATCTCGGAAACCGTTAGGATTTCCCCCTCTTCCTAAGTATGACCTATCTATAGCCTTTTTACACCACTTACGGAGACACCCTGTTGATATGCTTTCTTCCAGTATATTTCGGTAAATTTGACAAATTTCTAAAAATTCAGTTTTCTTGAAAATTTCCAATACCTACATATTTTTTTTTAATCGATTTATTCCACAAAATAGATAAGTACTACCAGATGTTTCCGAGTTTATTTCTTTAGATTCCATACAAGGTCTTGTTTGCTTGACTGAGAATTACTTAGTCTAACTTTGTATTAACATAAATCTAATTCTAATTGTTTATATACTTTTAAGTAGCTACCAGCCATAGGAATAGTTGATATTCTGTGGAGTTCAGCAGCGGCAGGATTATCCTTTTCTATCCATCTAGGCAGTCTAGTGCCATAATTCCCTTAACTGGATATCCTTGGATTCTGCAGTTACAGTTTCACTAGAGTTTCCGCACCATGCATCTAACCATCATGGGAATTTGATCCGCTACGAAGTGTATATTGGAAGCCCTCCGCGTATCATTCCAGTTATTTACACACCAGATAATTACACAAAACAGGTAAGTACAAACTGTTTTTCTATTTGTTTTCTATATTATTAAGCCAAGCTTAGGGGATACCCTATGATGCAAAAAACAAGATGGCAGGAAGGAGTTAGCAAAAAGGGTAGATAAATGTCACTCTTAAACCTGTGAATAATATAAGTCAGAAGATAGTAGATTATTCCATATTATCATAGTTGGAGATAAAAAAGCATCGTTGAATTTTACTGCCTTTAAGGGCCGATTCACACCGCCGCGATAGCGATTGCGATAACGATAGCGATAATCATAGCGATAAACTGGCGACATAATTCCTTTCACACCTTCGCGATAGATCACAGCGATAATTGCAGCATATGCCTGGACCAAATAAAGACATTTCGGAAATATTTGAACATGGGACAAACTTGGGGGTACATAATTGTATTGGTTAGTATCATGGTGAGTATCTACGACTATGTGTCAATTCAATGTGTACTAGCTTGATTTAATTTTTCAATTTGAAAAAGTTTGTCTTACTGACCATCGTCTATATCGAATATAAATTTTTATATATCGACGTTGAAAGATATGGAAAAAGTAGTGACGCAGGTGTTTTAAATGTTTTGGGCTATAGAGATGAAAGTTGAATACGGTTTGTTCGAAGAATACCACCAAATGTTTGCCTGATTAATATCAAAGAACACCTCATACCTCGTATGTCGATTAAGGATTAAAATTATGCTAAATGCATCCTTTTGCAGTAAGGTACGGCTCGACAAGAACCTCAGAAAGATCAGTACAATACTTAAATTTACACAGCCTTATAAGTAGATAATTGAAAACGCGTTTGGAATTTTGGCGCAAAATGGAGAATTTTTGTCAATTCTACTATTAAAATTGTCCAAGCCCCATGCGCTCTTCATATTTTTTTTTTAAAAACCTCGAATCAGAATGAACGATAATTATTACACTCAACATTTAGAGCCCTCTTAATTAAAAATGGGGGGTTTGAAAAATTTTGAAGTTAATAGAAAAAGACCAACGCAACGGAAGAAATTTTCCAAATCCAACAACGTTTTTGTACTTCCGCTATAATCTTACTTCGTTTAACACTTCCCACTTGTATTCTAGGCTAGTTACTAGAGCAGGACACAATAAATCCGCAAGGTCCCAGTGGCCAAGTCACCAATACTCTTAAGCTAACCCAACCTATATTCAACTCCTTGGCAATAACAACCCCCACTTTGTCATTTTTATACCCTAGTCTAAAGGGTCCGTCCGTTCGTCAATCGTTCGGTCCGTCCGTCCATTCGTCCGTCTGTCTGTCTGTGCGCACGATAATTCGAGAGCTCGTGAAACTCTGCAGACGGGCTTTTAAAAAAAAAGTTTTTCACAACCTATTTGGACACTGCCTGAGAGAGAGCTGAAATTTTGTACACAGCGTTTTCATAAAAATAGTAAATATAAATGGGCTAAAACGGGCAACCCCTTCTTGATTTTGCCATATAATTTTCACGTTTACTGTGAAAACGATCAGTCCTATACGATTTTAATGTACCGAAATGTTCTTCAGAATCTGAAATCCTATGAAATTTGTTATAATCATTTTTTCTGTCCGACGAACCGTTCTACCGTTTCTACTATTTTTATAATGTTTTAAATTCAGATCATATAAAATTGGGTACTCGTTTATATTTTAATTCATTTTTCAACACCAACTTTGAATTTTCACTAATCCATTTTGATCTCACAGCTCGCGATAGATGACTCAAATTGTGCATGCTGCGATAGACATTTGAATCGCTGGTCAAACGCTGTAGAAATTCTTTGTATCGCATTGGTTTGAGCATTGGTTTGAGCGTTTAGCGTAGCTATCGCTACGTTATCGCAATTGCTATCGCGGCGGTGTGAATCAGCCTTTAAATTGTCCTAATTATTTTTATACCCTAGGTATACTAAGTTTTTCATTCCGTTTGTAACGCATAGAAATAATGATGGTAGAGCAGAATGGATTGGACACCCTCACATAATATTAAAAATTATTTTGATTTTTGTATGTCTGTCCGTCCGTCTGTCTGTCCGTCCTCAGGATAACTCGAGAACGTATGTACTTAGGGAGCTGACATTTTACTCACTGGGTTTGAAAATGGTACCAATCGGGCAACTCCTTCGTAAAGTTGCCATACAAAAATTTCGTTTTTCACTACATATTTGGGCACTGTCCGAGAGAGCTTTCACGTAGAGAGATGAAATATGCTATATGGTGTTTTCATAATAAAAGTAAATAAAATTTTAATAGTGAACTAAACCGCGCAATCCTTTTTTGGTATTGACATATAAAGCTTTGGTTTTTCACTATATATACATTAGGAAACAGCCTCTGATTATGCGTCGACGTGGAGAGCTCAAACTTTGTACACATAATTTACATAAAAATTGTAAATACAAGTTCAAAATTGGACTAAATTGGACAACCCTTTCTTGGTCTTGCAATATACAAATTTAGGCTTTTTACATATGTATGCTGTGAAAACGATCAGTCCTCGAAAAGATTTTTAGAAAATGACATCCTATCAATATGCGAAAAACCACTTCAACAATCAAACTTGCACAGAGAGGTAACCATGCGAAATTACATATGGGCATTCATTTTCTGGAATCTAGGGTATCATAAGATTTGGTAATAGACTAATAATTTTGAACGAACCGTAACAATTTATCAACAAAATATTTAAATTTTGTTCAAATTTTTTTTATTTAACTTTTGATAAAATACTGTAAAAGAAACATACATCTCCCACTTCCACTTCCAACATATTCAAAAATTACTAATTCTTCTCTCTTTCCGCACCATACATTATGCCTCATTTGCATAAATAATTCAAATTCCTATAGTATATGCAAACAAACCATCACCCTTCACACGTCAAAGGTAGATAGAAATTCTTCTGTTATTTTCCGCTGCCGGAAATGGCGCGGTAGCTAACATCAAAATTTCTACTGCTAGCGAATGTTGCAATGGCAATAAAGTTTTACCCAACAGCTCGTAAAATCACAGGCACTTCACCTTAAGATAGAGTCCCATCCGCGCTCAGCCATATTGGTGGAATATCGCAATACGAACAACAAACACAACGTCTTCTGGGGCATCGTAAAAATTTCACTTTATGTTCTTCGCGTAAGACTCCATTTTTAGTGCAACTCACAAATTGACGTTTAAACCCAGAGGAAAATAATTTCCAGATGAACCCCCTCAACTCAACGTAATAGACGACTTACCGGAACGGAAAGCCAAGTACCTATATTTTCGATGTTCACGAATTCACGACCCATTGAGGCCGTCATCGCCATCACAGAGAGCCAGGTGGCCGCAATAATTGAGGGGAAGTGAAAGGTAGAAAGGTGGTTGTTTGGTGGTAAATCACGAGTAAATCACATGGAAACATAAAAGACATCCGACACGTTTTGCGACGACAACTAAGTATCAATTTCTTGTGCCAATTATTCTTTGATGTGTTCGTCATTGGATTTTGACCCTTACCCTTTGTTACCATTTTAACCCTTGATCAAGTTTCTTATATAGAGATCGAATTTCAATTAAGGCAAGTGCCCTCATCAACAACAACAACAACACCAACAACGCTTAGAACGTTGCATCCTTCGCAGTTCAGTTCTATGTATATAGCTAAAAGCACCACTAGGAAGTAATTGTGTTTGATGTCAACTAAAGTGTGATGGATGAACCCAGTTCCCTCCTGCCAGAAACGCGCTGTGTTATTTCCATGCGAAACTTTAGTCCTCCGGAAACTTTTGAAAAACTCCAGGAAAATTGTTCCACAGTGAAAGTTTTCTTGCTGTTAACTTTCGTGGAGCAACAAAAGAACTCCAGCAAGAGTCCATTTCACTTCTAAATTCATTGCTATATGCAAATTCCTGCATAAAGTAATACTTACCATGAGCATGGACGAATTGTCGTCACTATAGTATGGAAGGAAGGAAAGTGTGTGATTGTGTACAATTTCTTAGTTGAAGCACGACCGGACCATACCTTTCATGGTGCGATTTGCTGCATAAGGGCATTCTTCTTGCAAATACTACTTCTCACATACTTTTCACTCGACACCGCGAAGCAATTTCAAATGAAATTTAACCAAAGAAAATGTACACCAAACCAAGCAAGACAAGGCGGCGAATGCAAATTCTTTGGTGGCCCCAGCGTTATGAAACGATGTACAATGAACGATGGACAGATATTTGAAGAACGGGGACTCCCCCCAAATGATATATGTTTGTACATAGGTGTATCCCTGGAAAATATATATGTATATACATTTGCTTGCTGTTTGTACAGAAGACTTTTGACCCTTCCTCTTCTGATGTACCATTTTATGGTTGAGGTCGTGGTGGCTGAATCTTTGGCTCACAATTTCTGTGATATCCCAAGCACGTTGCATATCTAACTTGATGGCAATCTGTGCATTGTGTACTTACCTGCTGTTTCTGATGTTATACCTGCGAGTTAACAACGATCCCCGTGACTTGACTTGTTGTCGGACTGTTTGTTTTGTAATTAGTTTTGTTATAGCAGCAGCAGAAGTAGCTCGTTTCTTGGTATATATGTAAGGATGTAGGTACTTATACTATACTTGCTAGAGAGAAGAAATCGAGTACTTATGGCTGGCTACAACAAGACTGTGTGAACGAAGAAAATCACATTTGTGCTGATGCTGACTGGTGAGTTGTGGAGTTCAGGCCATATATTAGACCATTTCAGTAATAAAGTTTTAATTGATTGACCATTACAAGCCAGATTTATTGACATCACTGCGTAACTGTTGAGATTTATTTGTTGGGCTAATTGCAGAAGTCAGATCGGTCATATTTAAGAATTTTCTTTTAATGTTTTCCTCGGGATGAGTGGGTAGGAAAAGAAAATCTCAGAGATTTTAATATAATCAATTGTATCTCCTTGGATTTAAGCTATTTAATTAAGCTAAAAGAATCTTGATTGTTTTTTGTTTTTTTATAATAATGTTGTTTAATAAGGACCAATTTATGACGCTTAATAAACTGAATTAGTCATTACTGCGTTACTGCTAATACCCCCTAGACAGGGAAGACTGTGTCCATAATGACTTAATTTGAAATTCAATCATTTCGATGAAATGAAGAACTGAAAGACTATGGACGAAAATTATTTCATTTGGAATGTCATTGACAGTTCCGCAATGTAAAGATCATAACAGAGTTCAATAATTTAATTAAATGCAATCAAGAAAATTTGCGCAGTGTAGTCTCGATCTTTGCAACTAATAAAAACATGGTATGTTGCAAAAATCGAAAAGGTCGCAAGAATCGAACATAAGGACAATGTACTATTTTTAACTAAAGATGAATGTATCTTATGCACCTAAAAACAACTTCCCATATTACTATTAATATTTATTTAAACATTTAAAGAAGAAGAAATGAAAAAATAAGATGAAAAATTAACAAGCTTCAACCAAAGAAGAAAATGAAAATAAATTTTATTTTTTAAAAAACTATTCAGATATTTTTGGCTGAATCCTCGCATTCAGTCGCTTTGACACAGCTCTTTCACGCATTTGTTGAAGGTGCATCATATCCTCGATTGAAGAATCGTTTTGTTCGGCCCATTCCAAAGATGTTGTGAAGCACTTAACTGCATCTTCCTGTTTTATTTTTGGTGTATGATGTGTAATTTCAGATTTCTTCATCTGTGACGTCGTTGTTGCCAGTTTCAGCGAAAGCATTTTGAGGAAGTTCGTTTTAGAAGTTCTCTGAAATCCTTTCGGCGATATCCTTTCTGCCAAGGCTCTCATTTGGAAACATTTGGTTTAACATTGTTGTTATATCAGATCTTTCCGAAAGAATTTGATTGCGGATTTCAATTAGTGGTATGTTTTCTTTCTCGTCCCAGTTATCAGTTGAGATTTTCAAAAACATTTTCCAACATTTGGCCACAACGATCGGATTCAAATCTTTCCATGCGCTTGCGAGCAAACAAATTGCATGTTTTAAATTTAAATTTTTCAGGGAATTCTCATAATTACTGGAACCAATCAAATCACTCAATAAGCTTTTTTTATAAGAAAGTTTTGTCAACCTTATAACATTCTGGTCCATAGGTTGCAAGAGCGCTGTGCAATTCGGAGGAAAAATATTATTGTTATACATAATCCATTTACATCGATTCTCGAGTTTTTTGGGTGACAAGGAGCATTGTCAAGTAAAAGCAAAACTTTTTTGGGCAAATTTTTGGATTGGAGGTATGACAAAACCTAGAAAAGAAAAAACCTCATATTCTAGGCAATCGTCAGTGAAAATTATTAAATTCGTAATCACCTCTTTTGCGAAATTATTCTTTAACCATTCGTTAAAAAGAACTAAGATCATCCAAGCATTTTTATTACCCGTTATACGTAACAGGTAAATCAGTCATAATATTTTTCAAGGCTCTTGGTTTTTTTGCTTTCCAAATCACAAAAGGCTTTAATTTGTGCTCACCGCTAGTATTTGTACCTGCCAAAAATGTTATTCTCTGTTTTGAAGTTTTTCTTCCTGGTGCAGAAGTTTCACGAAATTGTACCAATGTTTTTTCGGTGAGAAGTTTCCAAAAAAGGTCGGATTCGTCCGCATTGTAAATTTGATCAGGACTAAAATCTTTTTCATCCCTCCTTTTCTTAAACTCCAATAAAAACGGTTGAACAAGTTCAGACGCATTTGAAATTTTCTCGCCACATGTCTTTAAAAATCGAACTCCATACCGCTTTTTGAAATTAGAGAGCCAACCAGTACTTGGACGGAATTCTTCTGGTCTTTCTTTAACTTTGTTATGCAGATATTTTGCTTTTTCACACAAAATATGACTAGTAATTGGAATGTGAACTGCTTTTTTCTTCAAAAACCATTTATGCAGTGCCTTTTCCATTCAAGGAAATCCAGAAAGTTTTATGATTTTTCTATTTCCAGGTCCTGATTCGGATTGACCAACAAAACTTTTCAAATTTCTTTCTTTGATCCTGCATACAGTTGATTTGTTGACACGATACTCTTAGGAAATTTTCTTGATAGATGACAAAATTTGCAAGTTTCATAGATTTTTCAATGCGAATTTCTGGGAAACTATTTGTAGCAGAATAATGATTGATATCTTAAATTAAAGGTAATGAAGAGGTCTAGTAAATAACGTCGGAAAAAGTAAAAACAATTTTATTGGAATTGAGATATTGGCTCGGAAACTTTTAAAAAATGGTAAAAATTGAAATTTTTTAAATCAAATTCCTGTTAGTAGGAATTCTCATTTCTTTAGATTGTGAGTATTTTAGAAACACAAAGCCTAGATCTAGTAAATAACGTCGAGTTTTTTTCATTTTTAGTGGCGCGTTTTTTTAATTATTCGACTCTAATTGTACTTGTTTTTTCTCCCGATATTTCACCCACTAGAAATTGCAATATTTCGTTGAAAGTTGTTGAAATACAAAGCAAAATAGTATAATTAACAATTTTATGCAAAATAATTTAGGAAAGTTAATTCTCGTTAAAAAATTTCAATGTATTTGAACTGCAAATTTTCATTTTTCGTCTTAAATTGTCGCTTGTCGGGTTTCTGTCTTTTACGCTAGATGTTTCTAATTTTACTTGTGGTCTCGGTCTAGGCTACTTTTATATGAATTTTCGCATTTTCAGGATACAAACCTACGTATAGTAAATTTTATTGCCTGCAGGTTCGCTGATATCTAAATTGAAATTTTTGCTGAGTACTGACCCCCTTAAGAATTTCACTTTTTCTTGTATAGTGAGCCTCTTTTGATGAACAAGTCGAGTTTTATTCGTGATTTTCGGCATTGCTCATTTAACTTTCAATCTTATCAGTCAAAAACAATGAAAGATATTTTTGACAACTAACCAAAACCGAAAACATTTAAAGTTTTAAAACTAATTTTGATAACACTGAAATAATTATAGAAAATGCGTTCACTCTCACAAACTTTTACTAAAATCTAACGTACATCGACGTAATAGCGAATGGGGCTGCGATTGCGAGATTTGTGTTATACCCTAGGCAGACAAACAAAATCAATGATCATTTGTTCGTAATTAAATTTTTCAAAAATCTAGTTACCCAAGATTTTATGAATCAAAATGAATGTTCTGTCAATTTTTATATCTAATTGATAGCACATTTTTAATAATTCAAACTCAAATTCAAAGGTAAGGTGAGTTTTGAAAATTCACAAAATCTTGGGTAACTAGATTTTTAAAAAATTTAATTACGAATGAATGATAATTGATTTTGTTCGTCTGCCTAGAGTATAGGTGATGTCGTATTTCCGTAATTTCAGAAATTCAGATTAATGAATTTAAGAAAACCGAAATAAACGCAATAAATGGGCAATGTCACAGTTTTCTGGAATACAGTTTCGCTGAAAAAAATCAGAGAGCGTTTCCAATTTTTCAGTTCACTGTATTTCAGTTAAATCAGTTTCTTTGAGTTTGCTATTTTCGGTAAAGCTTGTGAATTATGAATGCAAGCATTTCCGATTTTTAAGATTTTTGTTGCATTGTCAGAATTCAGAAGGTTTTGTGAAAATGTTCTAGACGGAAAAATTCAATTCGGGTATAGAAAAAAAGGAGGGTTTGTGAAACGTAAAATTGTCAAGATTATACCCGTCTGTTAATCTCTTAAATTTAAAGTTCATTTTTACTAACAACAAAATATTAAATTTTTAGACTTATAACCCAAGTAGGACTTCTACCTCTGGACAATCTAAAATTCAGTTTTGAGATTCAATTAAACTGTGTCAGGCATTCTATACTGAAACTGAATTTCATTTACTCAAACTACTGAAATTACGGAAAATATTACATCAGCCTAATATGAACAACAGCTCCAATTGACTTATTGGAACCAGATAGTTTCATGGACGAAATTCGCGGGTGGAGCTTCTGTGTGTGTAAAAAAATTTGTTTTTGCAAAAATCGAATAATAACGAAACGAATTCGAAGGTTGCAAAAATCGAGATTTTGCAAAAATCGAGAGTTGCAAAAATCGAGACTGCACTGTATTTGCTGTAACTGTAAAGCATTTCATAGAAGACAATTTTTGTTATTAAAAGAGACCAAAAAGAGAAGAAAGTGGCAAAGAAATTTCTTTCATGATCAGCTGACGGCTGTCACAGCTAACACATTATTGCAAAAATTTACCTAATATATTGTAAAAAGAAAATTATTTTTTGTTTGTTTTAATGTTTATTTTATTTTTTAAATGTCCAAGAAATAATTCACACTTGAGTGATTCCGCTTTAGGTGGGGCGCTGACTCAGCCATTTTCTGCAAAAAGAAAAAGAAAGATTGGTGTGAGTAAACACTAAGTGGGCTGTTAAGTCCCAATGTGGGCTTAGCATAAAAAAAGGGGGCAGGTGCCGGTTTTGGAATGATAAGACAGGCGTTTTTCAAATGTCAGAAATTCAAGTTTTTATTTATCACAAACTAAATCTTATAAACTAGAAAATTCAGGTACTTTGGTTTTTAATTCAATTCACTAATTCTAAATAATTCACGTACTTCTTTTAACTAAGTCTAATAAATTCAACATATAAGTTGTTCCAAAAATTCATATACTAAGTCTAATAAATTTAACTCACGGCTCTATATCAAATTCAAAATTCTTTAGAGTACCTCGCTTTCCACTGACGTATTTAATCCTTAATCTGTAAGAATAGAAAAAGGGGTGATTATAAATCAAGAAATAAAAAAGTGAGGTTATGTTGATAGAATGAGCATCACAGAACTGCTCAGACGTATCGTTGCTGGGTTCAAAGAACTCTCAGTATTGGATTCTGAAAATATTAATATTTTGACAATATTATTTAATTTCTTTAGAAAGGGGGTTAGTATAGGGTGCAATACTTCCCTTAGATTGGCATTAATCAAAGCTTAAATATGGCTTCAGTTCTGCCGATCTGCTTTGTGGCTCAGTCAAAACGAGAGTGATTTGCTACTCAAGTCAAGTCAAGTGTTCTTCACACGCGATTAACGAAATAAAACGAATTATGGCGAATTTATTACCGAACCGATATCCCGGGATATTTGAAAATGTTTACGTACAGGTTTTAATTTTGGCCTAGAATTCACTTTTGTCTTTGATTCACTTTGCACTTTAATTTTCGAATTTATATTAACTTAAGGTTACACGATGTCGAAATTATTACAGCCTGTTGCGCGACGGCAAGCTGTGTTCTTGTCTGTTATTTGATAATTTTGGAGTTTAGAGGAATAGGGAAGTTGGATGGTAGTGGGAAGTTGTGGAATGTTAGAGATTTCTCTAACTTGTTGTAAGTTGGAGACCGGCGTTTCTTCCAGCATGGTGAGAAATATCCCGAAAGTCCAGAATGGTCCAGCGTTGATAAATCCCACAATGATCGAGATGCCTGGATGTTGTCCTATCCACGATGGTGGCTTCCTGCACTAGTGAAGAAAGTAAATCTTTCGCCCATGTAATAAATGTTTCTCGTTTCCGAGTTGATTAGGTGGAGAGGTGATAAGTAGTGGTGATTTTCAACTTGAAGTTGCGTTGAAAGCTGGCTAATGAGGGGGTTAGGATGTTGAGAGATCTTCTCAAGTTGTTTGACCGCGAGAGAAAGGAGGTAGTCCTCGATTGGAGTGATGTTTGCACTGTCATACAAAAAGGTGTTGGGAAAGTAGTGTCCGTCAGGTTTTCTATACACTCCTGTACAGGCCCTTAGGATCTTTCTTTCGAGGGCGCTAATTTGCTTCATATAGGATGGTGAAATGGTGTGCCAGATGGGGAAGCAATAGCATATGATTGGGCGGATGAGCTGTTTATATATAAGCAGCTTTGTATCTTTCGGGAGACCGTTTCTCCTTCTGATAATAGGGTTGAGTAGGGAGTAAGCGTAGTTTGCTTTCCTCATGGTAAGCTTGGCGTGGTTGTTGAATTTCAACAGATTATTGAAAGAGACACCAAGATATTTGGCGTTCTTTGAAGGCTGGAGCTTTTCGTTGTTGACTTCAATTTCTATGTTGTTGGCTCGTGTGGCGAGATTGGGTCTTCCCCTTGTGGAAGGGTTTCGGATGCAAATTATTTCAGATTTATTAAGATTGATTTTGATGCCCCATTTTCTGTAGTATTCGTCAAGTTTGAGGACATGACGCTCCACTTTCGTAGCAGCGAAATTGGATGACATGGAGTGGGCGTACGTAAGGGAGTCATCAGCATAAAGTAGTGTGGTCGAATTTGAGTCGTTGATAGGCTGGTCATAGGTGAAAAGATTGAAGAGAGTTGGTCCGAGGACCGAACCTTGGGGGACACCAGCACTGACTGATATTTCCTGAGATTTGACATTCTCAATTTCTATGAAGAAATTCCGAGATGACAGAAAGCTATGTATAACCCGGGTGAGATAAGGCGGGAACTCGAGGTTTATAATTTTGAATATTAGCCCGTTTGTCCAGACTGAGTCAAACGCTTTCTCTACATCAAGGAAGCAGCCTACAGTCTGCTCCCTTTTGTTGAGGGCGTTTGTAGAGTCAGAGAGGAATTTGAGCAAAGCGTGAAAAGTGGAGTGCTGGGGCTTGAAGCCGAATTGCGTATCTTGTCTGATATTTAGGTCGAGGCAGGTATTTTCTATGTGTTGGCGGACTATTTTCTCGAAAAGTTTGCCCAGGTTGGACAGAAGAGAGATAGGGCGGAACTCATTAAGGTTTTTCGAGTTTCCTTTTTTGGGAATTGGAACTATGCGTGCGGTTTTCCAGACATCAGGAAAGTAAGAATTATTGAGACAATTATTGAAGATAATTGTCAGAAATTCTATGGCGACAGGTGGGAGGTTTTTGATAACTTTGTTTGAAATGTTATCAGGGCCGGCGGACTTTTTACTTCTGATAGTCCTGATTAGGGCGAAAACGTGAGCAGAATTTGAAAAGATGCTTAAATCATCCGGATTTAAGGACGTGTTTGTGGAATTAAAGATTGTGGCGGAGGATCCTACAGCCTGTGCAGTGAAGTCATCAACGGTTGAGTCTACAGTGGTCCTAAAATTAGCATCGCTTAGAGAAGAGTTGTCTTTGAAAGTGGATTGGAAATATTCCGCGAAGGCGTTGCATTTTTCGTGGGGAAGGTTGTAAGCGTTTGAGCCACTTAAGATGGTTTTGGGGAGTTTTGCTTTCCTGTTGCAGATCCTATTTATGTCCTGAAAGCAGTGTGGACCGGGTTGAATGGAGGCCAGTTTATTCCTAAACTCTTGATCGAGAAACATTTTCGTTTGTTCCTCAATAATTGTTGACAAGCAATTAATTTGCGATAACACGGTTCTGTAGGCTGAATTGTGGCTATTAAGGGTTCGGTGAAAAATACGGTTAAGTATTTTTCGAAGTTTCTGCCTAAATTTATATAATTTTTGCAGTTGAGGAGGAAGATTTTTGTATTTGTAGTGTTTGCTTGGCACTACACTGGAAAAGAAGGCGACATTTCCTTCAATGGCGTTGTTGAGGAAGTCTATATGGAAGTCAATTTCCAAGTTCGAGAGATTCCGTTGCGAGTCAGGGAGATTTCCTGTGAGGAATTGAGAGAGCCTGTCCTGAAATTGTTGCCAGTCAACGTCTTTGAGTGAGGTTGAGGCTTGGGGGTCTGAAGTCAAAATATTTAAGGGTTCGCTCGGGGTGATTGAGAGTTCGACTGCTAAATGATCAGATTCAGCCATATGCGCAGTACAAACGTAATTTGAGAATTGGGGAAGGAGATTAATAAGATTAGAAGTTACGATATAGAAGTCAAGAGTTGACCCAGATCGTGGAAAGGTCGGAGTATCCTGCGAGACGACGACGAAATCATGGGGTGGTGTTAAAGAGAAGCCAGTCATGTACTGTCTTGCCTGACGGACTTACGACAGAGTCATTCCATAACGGATGCCTTGCGTTGAAATCACCACCAAACACCGTGTAAGTAAAATTGTCCGAGATTCGAGCAATGCTGTTCATGTTGTTCTGGATATCAGCTCCTGTGGCGTGGCATCTATTATAAAGGGCGATTAAGAGAAGAGATTCGTTGTCACGAAGCTCTAACTTGACAGCAGTGCATTCCATATTGGAAAGGTTACTTATTTTCACCTCTTCGAATTTAAGGTTTTCCTTAATGAGAAGGGCAGTGCCTAGGGTTGTCTCAGATTTGTCCTGACGGATGAAGTTGTAGTGTTCAAAAGCTAACTTATGTCTCTCAGTGAGGAGAGTTTCAGAGAGGAACATAAATGTGGGTTTATGCTCAATGAGGAAGAGATTTAGTGCTGCTCTTTTGCTGTGCCTTACCAGCGAATTGCAGTTAAGTGACATAATTTTCAGCTTACTTAATTGCCTAGACATAGTCCAAATGCAAATTGAAGGTAAGCTGCTTGTTTTTCCGATATGGAAGAGAGCTTCCTGTATTTAGGAAGGAAATTATTGATTTTGCCCATAAGGACGAAAAGGTCGCAGCCAAATAGCGACTTGGTTTCTTTGGTGCAGAAATCGTCAATTTCAGATACTCTTGGTTTACTAGGAGCTGCCTTGGGGGCAGACGTAGGTGCTGCGTGAGGCTTGGGAGCTGTGGGTTTGACAGAATTGTTATTATTAGACGTGTTTTTAGAGATTACCTGGGCGAAAGATTTACCTGGTTGCACATAGTTCCTTGTGGCTTCCTTCACGAAGTCTTCACGTTGGCGACGCTCCTCGGTCTTCTTGGCACGTTGTTGTACTACCTCCTTGTATTTGGGGCAGCCTCTGTAACTGGCTGGATGTCCTTCAGCTTTACAGTTGACGCAATATGGGGCACCTTCCTTCTCGTTATTCCTCTCGCATTGTCCTGGTAAGTGTACATTTTTGCACTTCACGCATCTGTAGTCGACCGCGCAGTTCCTCGCGACGTGGCCGAAAGACTGGCAACGCTTGCACTGGGAGATTCCAGAAGCGCGGTATTTTTCCCAGTAAACGATCTGGTTCAGAAGGCGATTTGTGGCCATAATGAATTTGATATCGTAATTACCTCCGAAATTAATTACGAAGGAATTCGATTCCTTGCTCCTGGGCGTTTTAAAATGCGTGACAGAGTTAATTTTGAATCCACGCAGTTTTTCCACAAGTGCTGCCTTCACATCCTCTGCATGATATGTATGCTGAACTCCTCTCAGCAGAAGTGTCGTCGTCCTGTCACACTTAGGCGTAAACGTGTAACTCTGTACCCCAATGTCCCTGATTATGGTGAACAGCGCCTTATGGTCGTCTTGGCTAATTGGCTTGATAATGCACTTGGTGCCCTTTGCAGTCTTGATGAAAAACTTTGGCCTTATAGCGAGCTTATCAAGCTCGCAATTGAATGCTTTAACATTCAAGTTATGACAGACGATCGGAGGAGGTCTCACTGCCTTTTCAACGTGAGTCTTAGTAGCTTTGGGCTGTATCTCGAAGTCCTTTCGATTACCCAGAATTTGGAAGAAACCACCCGTGTTTTGCATCCTAGGTGGTTGTAGCTCTGACCTTGATGTCTTCTTCTTGGCTGGAGTTCCGGACGATTGAGGAGACGTCTCTGGGCTACTCTTTGCTCTACGTTTGTTGTTTTCCACAACAGTATAATTGTTTTCATCCTCAGACGAAACCAAACTCAATGAAGATGACTCGGTTGAGTCATTGGACATATCCACATCGCTGGTTGTTTCTTCGGTTACTTCAGGCAGTGACGCGTTATTGTCGTCGAGCAAAGTTCTTGTTCCTTCCTGAAGAGTGACTTCCGGGAGGCCTAATTCGTACTTACTGTACAACCTTTTTAAGCTGTTCTCAATAGCGGCCATAAGTGCCCTTTTTTCGGCTTCAAACCCGAGATTTATTTCACTCATGATTCACTAAGAAAAAGGTGTCCTTTATCACCGCAATTCGTATCACTAACTTGTATGTGTCTTTATCACAACACTTAACACTTAGATAATTTCTTTAAATAGTATGTGTCTCTATCACTTTATTATACACTGTGTCTCTATCACTTGACTATACACTAATAATAATTGTGTCTGTATTGAAATGTCACACACTAGCTTACACATCTACACGGGCACACGCGCACTGTGACTGCGTAAATGCCGTCGGCAAAATTGTGGCATGCAATACTGAATATTAGAATATTCGGATATTCGCTGTGATGGTCACTTAATGTTGTCAGTCACTTGTCACTCACTTGATGCGAATCCAATGAGAGTGATTTGCTACTTCCAGTAGCTCGCTATTTATAGACAGAAACACAATAAAAATTGTGTCTGCCGGTGGCGTTGCCAATGACGCCCGCGTCATTGTGTGAAGTTCCATACATTTGGTCCCCAAATGGCGTCATCATAGTTCTAATCGGAACATTTTTCTCTAGCTGCCATTTTGGAAATGTCAAAGTGGTTCATGGCAGATGTTTTGGTGGTAAGTGTTTACTTTTTGAATTTTGTTTTTATTTAATTTTAATAATGATTCGTTGTTATTTCAGGTTTTTTGGTTTCCTTGGGTCATCGTGGGATGATTCCTTGCATCGTGAGAATCGTGTAATTGTTTTTAGGTGAGTTTTCGTTTTAATTAAAGTCTCAGATCGTGAATGATCTGAGACTTTTACTTGTTATCATTTTATAAATGATTTTAATTTCTCTTTTAGCGTTGCTCCGTGGGATGTATCGCGGGATTTATTACTGAACAAAGTGAGTGAATGGTTAGTATTTTAGTTTTAATTTTGAAAATTGTTCCGCGACGGAACATGGGCTGTATGCTCTAGCTACAACTACTACTCTAATGCTAACGGGATACGTCAGCTCTAGCCACACCTGACCCAGCAGAAGGACAAATAGTCCTTCTATCTCGACAACATATGCAGAGAAGGAGAAATAAAAAGATCACAAGCCTAATTAAGGCGTAACACACCAGCACATGCTGAACAAACCAGCCTACTCTATTGATCTATGTAATTATGTATTATGTGATTATAGTTATGGATGCCCAAACTTTTAAGATTTAATCTGAGTTGCAGAATTTCTTATTTTGCATTAAACTTTTCTTGTTTATATCACTGAGAAAGAAAAAATTATTTTTTATGTTTTAGTGCATTTTATTTACAAAAGTTATTTATTTTAAAAGTTTTTTGATATATTTTACTCGCATATATTTCTAGAACGGTTCGTCGGACAGTAAAAATTATTATAACCAATTTTATAGGATTTCATATTCTGAAGAACTTTTCAGTACAATAAAAACGTCTAGGAATGATCGTTTTTACAGTATACGTATAAAACCTAAATTTTTAACACCAAGAAGGCGTTGCCCGATTTAGTCCATTTTTGAAGCATTACTTACTATGAAAACACAGTGTACAAAATTTCAGCTCTCCACGTCAACGCGTTCTTGGGCAGTGTTCTGAAAAACGAAATTTTTGTAGGAAACCCTACGAAGGAATTTCCCGATTTTCCCATTTGTATACCCTAGATGAAATCTATAGGGTATACTAAGTTTGTCATATTTAAAGTTATTTTGTTTTTTGCATGTCCGTCCGTCTGTCGGTCCGTCTATGCGCACGAAACTCGAGAACGCGTATACTTAGAGAGCTGAAATTTACTACACGGACTTTAAAATAAAAAGTAAAATTAATTTCGAAAATAAGACAAATCGGGCAACTTCTAAGTGGGGTTGCCATACAAAACCTTCGTTTTCTACTATATATTCAGACACTGCCTGAGAACGCATCGACATAGAGAGCTGAAATTTGGTACATGGTGTTTACATAATAATAGCAAAGAAAATTTCAAATATGGACTAAATCGGCTAACCCATCTTGGTGTTGCCATATAAAAATTTACGTTTTTTACATATACTGTGAAAATGATCAGTCCTAGACATTTTCTGTCCGACGAACCGTTCTAGAACTACATGCGAAAAACCACTTCAAAAATCAAACTTGCATAGATCGGGGACCATACGAAATTTATACGGGCATTCATCTAGGGTATCACAGAAAAGTGATCGTAGACCAATTCTAGCTTTTTTACTTGTCAAACTTAAATTTACCTTTTTTTTTAAAAAGACGCCTATATACAAAATATCCGCTCCCTAAGTGAACGTGTTCTCGAGTTATCGTGAGGACGGACAGACGGACATGCAAAAATCAAAATAACTTTTATTTCTAGGTGTTACAAACGGAATGACCAACCTATTATACCCTTTATGTCTCATCTAGGGTACGGAATAAAAATGAACTACTGAAAAAGCAAATTCAGAAAGAGGAATTTGGAAAGGAAGGAGTGTATGTAGGTACACTTTATCGTTAATTACACTAACCACATCCTTGATTACGCGGCAAACTGAGGCTTTTGAGATACCGTACATATCTGCTAATCCGTGGTACTGGCCTCCGTTCATGAATGGCTGTTAGTAGTATCAGCTTTGATGATAGAGCACGGTTACGATTTGTTCTAGTCTCAAGACAAGGTCCAATTCACTGCCAACATAAAATTTTTCCATTAAATTCGTAGCTTGTAGTTAGTCTATAGTTTATCCTCTCCTTGAAAATCCGACTTCGACGTATGTTCAAAAATTCATCATCTTCAAACTCGTCATCATTTCCTGTAAATATTTTCAACCGATTGAATATAAACAAAAATTATTGTGAAAATATCACAGTAAAAATATAATTCTTAATCCTTTTCGAATGAACAACCTCATCTAAATAAACACAAGGTTCTTATTAGCCTACTTTTACCCACGTAATTTGATTATTAAAAAATTTTTGATTTGTTATAAGTGCAGCATCAATAATTATAAGTAAAGTGGAATAATAACTTAAATTACTGAGCGAAAAATATTTATATGAAACACAATTGGACTAATAATTTGGAAAATATTGGTAAATTTGCTAATAATTATTACACTAATAGTTTCATGAAATAGGCCCAGGACGTCAATGGATAAGCTGTGTATCAACAACATCGTGTCTCATCAGTGGGTTTCTGGGCACATATGGATCATGGCGAATAAAAGGGCTTATCTTCTGGCTCTTGTTCTTCCTTCCTTTGACCAAAATCCGCTGTAGGCGTTGCAGCCTCAGTGATCAAGTCTCTCATCAAAACGGATGTTCGCATGAAACATAAGCAGCGATGAACGAACCTGAGTACTTGCAGTTGTAGAAAACTCTTTCTTAATGGGCCTAATAGGAATTTCTCTGACTTTCTCTTGAGGCTCGTAAGAAAAACAATACAGAGCTGTGGTTGGCACTATTACTAGCCACAATCCATGGAAATGGTATGGTGGACAGCCCTGAATGTCTGTCTTGCCTGGCAGGAGAGCCTGACACATCCGAGAACTTTCTGTGTGCTTATCCAGCCTTTGCTCGGAGTAGGCTGGATACGCTTGGATCTACCCTCCTATCTGTGGATGAACTGAAAAACTGACCTCACCTAGACCTGATGCGCTTCTTTAAGAAGACAGGAAGGCTTTGGTGAGAAGGTTTTTATCAGGTTAGCATAATGGGGCGCCTTGGGCCTCGTCTTTTGGATCCCTCGTCTCCTGCCTTTTGAAAAAAACAAATAAATTACTACCCACATCAGAAATGTTTGAAATCTAATAATGTATTTATTGGGGTAAAAGTTTTAATTGATCGATTTCTTTTGGATGATTTTTAAAAAATAGAAACCCCCCCCCTCCACCCTGTTTTGACAGACATATATACAGCACTGTTACACACCATAAAATAAACATCATGTGTTGAATGGATAGCCGAAATACTTTAGCTGAGATTGGGTCCCAAATGTTTTTTTGTTTTCTTTATTTCTACACCCTAAATTCTATTTTTTATTACTGTCCATAATATAGGTAATTCCAAAACGATACATAAATTTTATGCTTATCTATTAACAGTTCTGCACATAAATATTTAAACAGGGAACACCCCATTGAAATGGCTGCCGGATATTGACAAACAATAACTCGATGTCAGCAGGTCTAAAGTGAGACTCCTTATGTCGGTAAACACCCTGAAAGCAAGTAGTAAACATTTCCCGTTAACTATTATAGACGATCTAAATAAACCCTTTCGTCCCGGCACGACAGACACTCACTCTCACTCATTGCGTGGTTAATATAAATAAGTGTTATTCGAATATAAATACAACCACCACCCACCCACGTTCATCAATATTTCCGCATACTTAATAGTTGCTATTAGTCGCAGCAGCATTATTAGCCGGGATGGGCAGTAGTGGGTCCGTGTACTGTACTGTATAGGAGTTAGGTCTAATGACGCCAATGAACATGGTCTGTAGGTCGCTATTGTTATATCGGTCGGCCTGCAGAACAAACCGTTGAGGGTTAATAATTTATGACTTTACGAGTAGGTATTCCCCCTAAGTCCTGTTTTCCTCCCTCACAATGTTTGTCAGTCTAATGTCATGAAGTCCTTTGCAGCTGTTTTTGTAATTACACCCTCATCCCCTATCCTTTTTATCTTGTATGTTTGTAGGTATATAGCGCTATATTACCGTAAAGCCACAATTATATTGTTGACCACACAATTTATTTATGATTTTCTCTCCACACATTCAAACTTAAACAGTCACATATACAAATGCAGTAAAACGTCAGCATATATAGCTATCGCTTAACTAGCAAACTCATCTAACCAGCCTAGCCTGCCTAGCATTATAGCTAGATAGAGAAGCCACAGGCATTAGAGAGTCAACGCCGGGAGGCAGGGGAGTAATAAAGTTGTTGACATTCATTCGGTTCCCTTGTAGTCTGGCACTAGTTAAATTAATTAGCTCGGACGTCATTAAGGTTTATCTCCCAACATCTCTGGGCTTATGTCATCCAAAGTGAATAGATATCGTATGGTTTCCATAATTTGGTGTGGTGGTGGTGGTGTAGATGGTGTTTGTAGAAGAAATAAAGGGAAAATTTACTAAAGAGCTCAGTTTTTGGGATTAATAGCTAACATGAGGGGCCACAAAAACTCGAATGGCTATTTCCACAAATAGGTTCAGCTTAATAAAAGTGTTTCTTCCAAATCACAGGATCTCGAATAGTTCATAGTCATACAAATAATACTGCGATCCCTGCAGATATATGTATATAGGCTAGGCTAGACCAGGAGGGAGCAGAGTAATGCCTGTAAGTTTTCTAAAGCAGCTGTGCTATAGTAAAACCTCACAACATAAAGTGAGCTAGCATAGCAACATAATGATGCCTGAAGCGATTTTGCCTTGAGGAACTGCATCACTAACTTGCATACATAAGTATGTAATTTATGAGGTCAATGTAATATAACCGCAACTTGCTATATGAATCCTTGTTTCCTGCAACCACAGGACTAGCTTTGTACTAGAGTTCAGATACACACATATGTATCTACATATTATGCTGGAGGATGCTCCATGAGAAATTGACGTTAGCTGAGCCATTTATAGTTTAAGAGAAATGCAAAGGACTGGGGCGAGCAAAATACTTTGTGCTAAAGGAAAAAGACAATTAACCTGAAAGGATTGCTGCAGAGAAAAAATTTATCAAAAGTGATATTTTTGTTTTTAGGTTACCTTAATGTGGAATTTATTTTGATAGTTTAAAGTATGTAGGTAAGGATGCTAAAGGAATGGAGGTTAATATTGAAAATTTCAAAGGAGATAATTTGCCGAAATGTAGTCATGATGAATGTGAAAATAATACTGCTATATAGTTGCAAGCCGTGGAAGATTAACCAATTTATAACACGCCACACATTATTGTGAATTAGATGTCTTCGCTGAATTTTAAAAATTCGCCGGAGAGATGAATTTCCAACGAAGACTTTTCGAAGCGCCCTTGGAGTAACAAGGCTTTTAGTCGGAGGGAGACCAGGTCCCTCCAACTTTTGTACATAGACCATAACAAATATTTTGTTTGAGAAGTATACCAGCTCATGGGTACCAGGCGCGTATACAGGGGGAGGGTCACATGGGTCACGACCCCTCACCTTCACGTGAATTGTAGAGTGAGTTGTAAAACTATAACAGGATGATTTTCGTATGGTACGGACACAATGTGTAGCTGACGCCAGCGATTAATGCTGGTGCTGTAACGCACTTTTCCAATCTGCGGCGACAGCTAGCGCTGGCTTGGGCGTTTGTTTGTCTTCTTTTTAGTAGTAATAGTGAAGTCTGGAGTGGGTTTAATAGTCATTCATCAGCTCTTTGTCTTTGAAACGTGTACGATTTATTTAGAATCTGTTAGCTCTGTTATTTTGTGTCTGCAGAATAGAGTAGAACAAAAGATATACAAAACAACGTCTCATACATTTTCATAGAAAGATTTAAATGAAGCGAACAGTACAAATAGTTCGCTTCAATCGACAGAACAATTTGTTCTCATAAATATACAGGAGTTCTAGAACAAGGTACGCAAAATAACAGAGCTATTGTGTCGAAAACCCATCTATCATACCTATCACAGGATGGTAACTAATTTTGGAATACTACATATTTATTTTAGTATAATATTGTTTAGAAAAATGCGCGCAATGCTTAGCAGCCCAGTTATTATGATGCATTTATAGTTTTGCTGCACCGAATACTCCTATACACTGTAGAAATGTGTACAATTGTTGCCACAAAGATTAGGTATTTTTCCCTAAAATGTAGGGAATATTCCCTACTTTTTTGGGAATACTTCCTACATTTTAAGGAAAAAATGACTTAGCTATGTGGCAAAAATTGTACACATTTTTTACAGTGTAGATGAAAAAGCACACAATTTCAAGATTTGATGTAATGTAATGTAATTGCTTCCAAGAAATTGGTCAGCGATCATAAATGTTTTTTTACCTATCTGATTATCCGACATAAAATCAATGACAGGACAACTTGGTGGGAGCTCGCAATAGAAGCATACAAACTGACTTATGAGTTTTGAATTACGGTTCTTCCATCCAGTAGAACTCTGGTTCCATGCAATCCAACCTCTTGCCACCCGTTGATTTTTTCATAGCTACACTGATTCAAGCCTGAGTTGTTCAAAATTTTTACGTCAGTAGGGAAGCATTAAATTGTTCTTAAGAATTTTAATGAATAACTTTTGGATTGATTCTGATGGTTCACTCTTTCGGACAAGGGCACAAAGGGATATATATTGATTCGGGTGCCTTGGCTGGTCTTGGTCGCTAAAGATATTTATGAGCGTTGGCAAGGATACATTTTGTTCCTAGAAATTTACTTGAAAATTTTTATTTCGAATTTTTACACTATTGGTGGCTGAAAACCATCAGTTGGATTGGTTCGAGTGCCGCTAAAATTGATTGTACATCTTTTCTTCAGATATTGTACGGCAAAATTATAAATGTAAAATTCATTCACTTTCCTCTGCGGTGGTTGGCGTTGCTTTTCTTAGACTTTCGTCTTAATTCAAGTAGTGTTGCTTAATTTAACTTCACGATTACTTTTAATTTGTAGCAGAATGGACAAACTTGCTATATTAGTTAGCGATGGAGGTAGAAATAGCAGTGAAAGTGTAAAGTGGTAGACTGACAAGACCATCATAAGAAATCAAGAAATCAAGAAATCATGCACTCTTACTCCCATTCCTTTAAATGTGACTCAAGCTGCAAGCTCACTCTCAATCAATTATTTCACCCGTCGGTCGTTACACAATCGCTTGGGTCAGGATCAATTTCTAGAATCTCTGCAAGAGAAGGCGTATCTTGTTATGAGTGTTTAATGTCCACCATGAGATCGACATTGATGTGGATAATATTATCGATAGCTTTTCCAAATCAAACCGAAAATTGGATTTTTTCATATAACGTAAATATGATTAAAAAAAAATGTTAAAAGCGACTTCTTCCTACTTTTTCCTCCCCCTCGAACATTTTAGCAGGTCTGGATACCCTCCTGATGGGTACTCCCGACCGAATTTCTTATCCATTGCTCTGAGCACTTACAAGATTCACCTTACAAGTGCAGACATCGCGTCACTACTTTTTAGGGATCCGTACCCAAAGGGTAAAAAACGGGAACCCTATTACTAAGCCTCCTATGTCCGTCCGTCCGTCCGTCCGTAAGTCTGTCGGGCTGTATCTCATGAACCGTAATAGGTAAACAGTTGAAATTTTCACAGAGTGTGTACTTGTATTGCCGCTATAACAACAAATAATAAAAATAAAATAAAATTAAAGGGGCTCCATACAAGAAACGGACTGTTTTTTTTTTGCATATATATAGTGTTAAATTTTGTACGATGGTGTGGAACCTTTCGTGTGCGAGTCCGACTCGCACTTGCCGGTTTTTAATATGTAGTCTTCCTACGTGGTACCTCAACTCCGCTCCCAAGAAAGCAAAAAGACTTGATCAGTACTTTTAATCCACTGCAGTGTGCATTCGAAAAGTGTGCATAAGAAAAGCTTTGGAGATACAGAAGTGTTTTTCGAGGTTCCGATTTAGAGGCCAGTTTGCAATTGTTTCCCATTCTTTATTATAATTCTCGTTGAATGTTTGAGCACCCGGAGACTTGAAAGTATACAGGGTGATTCAGAACAAGATACCTTCCGGTATACCACGCGATTCCTTGAGGTAAGCTGATCAAAAAATTGTTCCACATACCCCCCCCCCCCCCCCCCAAACAGAAACCTTCCTTTAGGAGTTGTGGCCAGTTGTAGATTTCGCCAATATTCGTGAGCCCTGATGGGAATAAATGAGTATAACTTTTGAACCACCCTATGGATTTTGGTTATTGTTGGCTTATTAAATAGCCAAGAATAGTAGCTGTTGAAAAGTGTGTTCCTCTGTATTTGTTAATTAATCATCTTTAAATTATTCTCAAAAATTTCCAAAATTTTGATTTTTTTTAAACACAAATTTCATAAATACCGTTATTTATTTCAAAAACTTTTGTGTGTAAAAAAATTAAAATTTTGGAAATATTTGAGAATAATTTAAAGATGCAATTGTGGGTCCAGTCATAAAAGACCCTACGTACCTACCTGTGATTATTGGTTTGGCATTCTGTGGGGGGGCCAGGCCCACCTTGGAACCTACCTAGTTATTCCAGTGCGAGGCTCTCACTCAAGCTAGGACAGAATCGGCGAAGAAATAATTAGAATAAAATGGAATTGGATTGACCACACGCTACAATAGCAATGCAATCGCACGACTTTAGCATTCCACGCATTTGCATAATTCATTTCACACGAAGATGCGCGACAGAATAATACGCGCTACTCAAACTTGCTGTAGCAAACATCTGCTAAAATCCCGCTACTGCTCTAACGCGAAATTATCGCACAACTGTTAGCTTGATATGGAAACAAATGAAATCAGTTCACACGAAGCTGTCGCAAGGAAGGATTTTGGTGCTTTACAACTTTACCTAGTACTGAAAAATTTTAGTCATATTATATTAACACTACTACGTGCTACTACTTTAATCAGGTGGTGCAAAAGCTCGTTGAAAGATTTTATAGAAATTCGAAAATTAGATTTAAATTAATTCTCGTCTTGGAGAAGCTCCCCACAAACCCCCTACTCAATAGGTCTGTTCGCGTACTTCTCATGCAAACATTTTCTGCGTAAAAACTTTCGCATAAGGTAGAGGAAGAATGTAAAATGCATGAGAAAGTAAATAAACGCTTTTCATGCAACTTCGTGAAAAACAAGAAAAATAATTGTGGAAAAACATTTGCGAGTTGAGTATTGTTTTATTTATTTTTTTTTAAATTGTTGCACTCTTGCAAAGTCCCACGAGAGCAAAGAATAGTCAAACTATCTTCATTCGACATTTTGATTGCGCTTTAAAAACTTTTCAGAAAATTAAACAAATGAACTTTCCTATGACAGCTGTAAATTTTCCTTACAAGAATGGTGCAGTAACTAAAAACTTCGGGTAAATTCATGGGACAGGGAAAGCTGTGACGTATGCAAAGCTGGTGTAATTTTGTGTGCACGTGAAAGTAAACGAACGGAAAATTATCGACCAACTGCAATCACTTCGATTTTTTTAAAGAAAAATTTTAATCTATTATTAACTCCAAATTAATGAAGTAGGTAGGTAAGTAGGACGCTCATCTGGAGACTGGCTGACTTTTCTTACGGAACATTCGAACCGTACTGTTCACAATTTTGGTGATTACAAAATCGTTGCTCTATAGCTATTTAAAAGGTCTTTGATAGAGTCTGGCATCCAGCCCTATTAGTTAAACTTAAAGTATTTGGTTTCTCCCCTCCTCATCTATTATAGATTGAAAGTTTTTTACCTGATCGCATAATACCGATTGTACTAGATGGGGTTTCACCAGAATCTCACCTTATAAATGCCGATGTGCCCCAGGACTCTGTTATCTCTCCATCTCTCTTCTTAATTTTTATTAATGATCTGCTTTCCCTTGCTTTATATCCCATCCATAGTTTTGCCTATGACAGTAACCTTGATTTCACTTACGCTTTTGACACTCTTGAAACTCCAGAGAGAATGCCACATCTGTCAAACGAGATTGCATGATAAAATCATTAAATAACGACCTTGATCTTGTTCTCGCTTGAAGTAAAGCGATTCGCGTCGAATTCAAGGCATCTAAGTCCCAAAGCCATCTCACCTCCTTGAAGCACTCCCATTTCTTTGATGGATCACTGATTTACCGTCTTAATATATTCTTTTCATTAATATTTCCTGTAATCTAAGCTGGACAGATCACATCTTCCCCATTGCCAAAGAAGCATCGAAATGTCTAAGATATCTGAAAAAGTCTAGAAATATTTCAGCCCATCGAATCTAGTGCTCCTCTACAAGTCCTATACCAGACCCAGAATTTAATACAATTTCCATATCTGGGCCGGGGCTGGTCGCACAGTCTTACCTTCATTGGATATTGTCTGAAAAAAGATCCTCCAAGCTCACTGGCGATGTAGCAATAACTTGTATATCGACACACTCGAACACCGCCGTACTGATGGATGCCTTTCACTCCTTTATCGCTATATGCATGGTCAATGTTCTAATGAAATATTTACTCTGATCCCTTGTACAATAATTCCTGCAGACAAAACTCGCGCAGCAAATCGCCTACATTCTTTTACCTATCAAATTACTTTCGGCCATACAGTAAAATTCCGTGATGCTTTTTATCCCGAACTGTGCGAATGTGGAACAGTCTACCATCTTCTGTCTTTACTCCAACATAAAATCTGCGAAATTTTAAGGGTGACATACTCTCTCCTCACGTTCCCTAATTCCTTTCCCTATCCCTTCCTGCCATGCTGTCCTTTACATCATCCTTTACACCCCCTGAACTTGCCTTAATAATATAAAAAAACAATCAAACTTTCTTGACTTTAGTAGAGGTAAAATACGTAGCGCTTTATTTCCTGTATTTTGCAAAGTTACAATTTATGATGAGTTCGTCAATTTGAACAAAATGAATTTTCCTATTTTTACTAACTAAAATGGATGATTTGGAAGTTTTACACTTCCATTATGTACAAACCAAAACAAAATAATTAATTTAACGCCTCGTTCGACATTCGCGAGTGGCAAAAGTTGAACTTTGAGCAACTGTCTTCGTTCCGAGTAGTAGCCACTCACTTATCCGATCGATACGCATCTTTTAAATGATAAATTTTGTGCATTTGACATTTGCGAGTGGTGGCGAGTGGTTTCGAACTGGATCCGCTCCTGTGTCGCAGGCAGAAACTGTTTTCTCTTTCATGCGCATATGCAATTTATGTAATTGTCTCATTGAAGACACTCTATAGACATGCAGACGGGACAACACTGAACATGGGGAGCCCACGCTAAAGTGTTCCAAGCCGAGATTTATTCTATATTGAAAGGGAGCTCTTTTGAGGAGAGAACTAAAGGAGACGACATCCCATAGTAAAGCATATGTATGGCAGCGTAGCCAAAAAATTTCGCCATCTTGATTTTGGCAGGGTGTTTGACTGTCATTTTTTTTGTAAACAAAGAGCCGCGAAGTGTGTTTGGCGCAGAGACGTAGTTACAAAAGGGATAATTTACTTTTTATAGGAAATGGTTAATGGCTATTGGACGAAGTGATAGTAATATAAAAAGGAGTTATATATGCTCGCGGATTTAGATACAACAAGCCGTGTTGAGGAAAATACTTTTGTGGTAAATTCGGTAAACCCCACTGATATGCATATATAAGTAAATTCGCAAATAATTTAAATATATCGTCAGTGAGAGCATACATTCTGAAATCAAAACTGGTGCCACATGAAACAGGAGATCAGTCAGTCCATTTATATACATGTCAGTGGGTGTTGCGGAAGATTGTGCGGAGTTTCTAAGAAATGTGTTTAAATTTTCGCGGCAATAATTTGTTGTGATATTTAAGGCGTCAACAATTTTTAACGCCGCCTCTGGTACCTGGACAAAATAAGAAGAAGAACGATAGTTGCTACGCTTTTTCATCACATGTCGCCTCCTTTAGTTCCCTCCTCGAAGGGGAGCTCTCAGCAATAAGGACATCTACACAGTAACGCACCCTGGATTTGGCTTTGAAGGGGGGCATAGGTATTCCACGTCCAAAAGAAGTAGGAAAACTAGGGCTCGCGTCCTGCGTCCATCTGAGATACAGATTACATTTTATACATAATTTGTAAATTATGTTTAAAAAAAACTGACACTGACGTTCTTGGGGGACTGTCTCGTTCATCCCCCCCCCCTCGGTGCGTCCCTGCATATACATGTGTATTCTCCGACATAGGCTCGGATACCACCTTCAGATTTTGTCGTCTGGAGTATGATGAGACTGCTTTACACATCTTGTATTAATGCACGGCGATAGTTAAACGTAGAATGTCAACCTTTAATAAATTACAGCTAGACTCTGGTGAGGTATTGGGCAGACCGCTTCGATTGCTCTTAAACCTACTTAATATAGGCCCTCTCAACCATAGGCTCTCTTAGTGGCCGTGGCTCTTTACAACAACTTCTCATCTCTTTCTTTAACCAATCAAGTCCAACCACTACATAGATTGACTAATATTATTCCGTTTAAGATTTACTCTAACACATTACAACAACAACAATCCAAATTCATAAAAATTTAAAATCCAACACGGCCAAACTTTAATTTTAGGTTATGAAAATTCTTATTTAATCATTTTTATATAGTAAAACCACAAATCTGTCAAATATTCATAATCAATCAATTTCATCCAATTTTCCATATCTCTCACTTACTTGACCTATTCCAAGCATCACCACAATGCTCCAAATCTTCTTGATAATCCTTTCGCACGACTCAATATAACCCGCTAAATCTCAATATAAACCGCTAAATTCTACAGTATATTCTACGGCGGGGGGGGGGGGGGGCTTGCATAAATTGTAAAGAATTTTAAAATCGAATAATTTTTAAAATCCAAGGAATCTGTGACTGGGTTGCGTGTGACATGCATACCAAGTGGTCGCCTCGCCGCCGACTTTTGCTGTTGTTGTTGGTTGTTCGATCTAGATGAAAGGGTAGGCATTCTGCAGGTACCATATATGTATACCAGGTGTATGTACAGCGTAATATATTTATTTCCACCAGACATAGTAGAGTGCGTGCACAGATTATATGAACTTTTATACCATGATCCGGGCCCCACAGAATGCACAATGAAGAAAAAACCATGTGTATAGCCACAAAGGCCACGAATTCATGCAAATACCGGTCGACGGGGAGCATATGATTACATGAATTATAAGTGTGAAGACAACAATAATGCGATAGTGCATTAGCGTCAATTAAAGCGCAATGTAGAGGCGACGGACTTCCCGACTACGTGGATAGCCGGAACAGAGAAATTACAACGATCGATAATTCCATAGATTACGGCAGGAGGATTAGGTGGGAGGGCTGAGATCCAGTATAGGACCATCAACAAGAATTTTCACAATTCCACCGAAAAGGCGAACAAGATATTTTACTGCCTCATGCTATCCTCATGTTTCCTCTCTGGAATTTCGCTGTTCAAATAAATTTTTCGACAAAAATACAGCTACTAATTGTCTTTGTATAAAAATTTTGGGAAATCAAGAAGTTTTTCAGCCCACCCCACCCGCCCCCACAGAAGATATATAAATCTAAATTATCTCCGAATTTACCAATTAATTAAAGGGCACAAAGTTCTCAGTTCTCCATGATATTCGTTGCAGGGCTCTGGTTCCCTTGTCTTCGTCATCCATCTTTCAATTAATCTTGCTTAGTCGTCAGAGTTTGTATGGGTCCTTCCTATCTTCCAGTAAGTATACCAAACCACAGTTGGTATGTACAATCAGAAATAGTGGATTCATGGAAAATATTGTACCTTTCTTATGGCTGTAGCTATAACTTTACCACAATAGACAGAGGGTCGCGTTTTTATGTATGTATGTATGTATGTATGTATGTATTACACAAGGTATACGATTCGAATGAAATCTAACGAGTATAGAACTAGGCAATGGACCCTTGAGATTTATTCGTTTAGAGATTCGAGATTTTAGTATTCCCCACCCTTGTTAAATCTTCCTTTTTAGGCAGTTCTCGATGTCATACCTAATAGTACCTAGTATACCATACGAGGGTAAGGAACTGTTTGTTCACGACGTCGATAGAGGAGGGTAGATTTGAAATTTTTATTACCGGAAAATTTGTTGCTGGCATTGTTTAATATTTTATTTCGAGGGTTGAAGATATTTAAGGAGGGAAATGATGTTGATATAAGAAAACTTTTAAATGGCAACTTGAGAGATTTGGAAGTGAGATCGATCCATTTAAATTCATTTGAATATCAGAGCACAAGTATTTAAATATATATGGAGAATAGAAGAATTTTTTTTTTTTAAGAACTTTTATTTCTAACGATTCTAAATCAAATCATAAATACAAGAGGAAAAACCAATCACCTCGGTCGAGGTTTGAAGCTTGGACTTTTCGCCTTCCAGGCGACTGCCCTTACCCCTTACGAGACAGATGATTTTCCCTCTTGTATATTTTAATTTGTGTCTAGCCTGTTAAGGCATGTTCTGCTTTCAGCTGGCATTAAGCAGTAACGATGAAAGCGCATAAATATATTGTAAATTCAATTTTTTTTTATTTGTTAGAATTTGTTAGCTAATGTAATTTTAAACTTCTATGCAAAATATTTCAGTGAAATTCAAAAATACAAATTGACTATTTATGGACCGGCACATATTCTTTGTAATTTGTAAAAATGCTTCACCTTCGAAAATCGCATTTTGAGAAAAGTTCATACACTACATGGCCTCTTTAAGTTGTAGTCGTTATGGCTAATTTACATTACTCGAACATTGCTAGAAAACAGAATAAGTAGTTTCCCCTTATCTGAAAATACTTTAGAACGATAAGGACAAAAGATAATCCAGCAATATTTTACTGAGCTAAAAGTCAAATTCCCCGACGAAGAGGAAATTTTTACTACCATAATTAGCCATAAAAAGTTCTAGAAGTATATTTTATGGCAGTAAATTTTACTATTATGCAAAGTCATGCATATAACTACTAGCGTATAAGAATGTATACACGCAAACAAATTGAAAATATTTGAAGCAAGTTTGTAACTGTCAAATAATCATATATGAAAATTCTCTCGTAATTATTATTTTTGCAAATTTTCATAGAAATTAGCCACAGTAAATGGACTTTTAGTTGAGAATTATTCTAATTTTATTCTGTTAAGTAATGAAGATGAATAAAAATACAGGGTGCAATTTATTAACATGAATAAAGTTTTCGCGTCTGGGGCTCTCTTAAGAAACCACTACTATTCCCGAATTTTCTCTTAAGTTTACTGTAATTTTCCGGCATTTAAGGACATATTTCTATTATATAAAGATCGACGAGGATACTTCTTCTTTTTTGGTGACTGCGCGGGATATGAGCAGGAGCTGGGTCTGTTTATTTTTTCATCATTGTCTTAACTATAAAAGATGTTTATGGGATATCTACCCATTTAGTTAGCATGCTGACCTGGATGTATCGCTGACCTTTTGAGTACTCTACTTCTGATGTAGTTGTTTTGTACTTTCGCCATTATTTTAAGGATGAAGAAATGCATTAGATATTCTGATTGAAAATTTTTTGTAAAATGACAGGCATCATATTGATAAAATCTATTACCATTAATTTTTTAACTTATATTTTAGTAAATATATCTTAAAAATCTAAAACAAAACAGAAACGAAATACTGAAATTTTAGATTTTTTTTTAACCTGGCGAACTGTTGTAATTGTTGTAACTGGGCTATTCTCTGTACCAAAGTTCAATCAGTATAGAGCGATAAGGTAGATCGATGTATCTGAGGAATATCCTGAGATCTAAGCAAATTACTTCGATTGTAGTTATTCCGCGATTCTTGGTATTCTCTAATAATTTGATCATGAATATCAGGAAGACACGGTGAATAACGACTGTATTCCATGGTAAATTCACCTTTACCTTGTGTACTAGACCTAATTGAAAAATAAAAACAAATATCAATAAAATCTGAAATTCTATTTATGTCTATGTACTGTGCCAGCAGTAATTAATTACCTTAATTCTCCGGCATATTGAAACATATTGTTAAGAGGAACTTCAGCATAAACGTCTAACTAATTTACTATTAATTTATTTTATTCATCAAATTGTCGATGAAATGCCACAAGTGACACTTCGCTATAAAAGAGTGGGAAATAATGTTTTGACAGTCGATCACCTCTTCCTTTTTTTCTAATAGTGCAAAGTCATAAGACCCTCTCACTAACTTTGTCAGTAAAATCGCATGTTCGAGTAATGTAAATTGGCCATTAGAAAGATAATCGATTGTATAGATTACATTATAGTAGATTAAGATTACAATTGGAGTTCCCGGGTCCCAATTTTTTATAAAAAACAGAAGAATTTAATTTTCAAAAACGACTGATAGTGCAATAAGTTCATAATTAAGAGTTCCTTTAAATTTAGAAAAAAGAATAAAAACAAAATAGTGTCAAATTAAAAAGTTATAACAGAAAATGTTGAAACAGTTTTCCTGAAAGTGCAAAACAGCAAAAAAAACACTATTTTCGATTTGAGCGACCTCTAAGCATAAATGAATTTCACTGAAATTTTGCATAGCAGTTTAAACTTACATTCGCTAACAAATTCTGAATCAGCCTTTAGACATTTTAACACTTTTGTTTTTTGGGCCATCCTATTGTGCATACCAGTCAGTATCAAAAGAAGTCTACAATACTGAAACTGGTGATTTTCAGTCGAAAATCCTATAAAAAATGTTTACAACTTCAACTTATTGTCCAGTCAATAGGGACTAAATAAGATCTTTGCACTACAAAAGGTTGGGCAGTTGTGATTTTTATGTTATATTATTTAGTTCCGGGCCCCTATGAAAAATTCATGTTTTCACTCTTAGAGAAGTCTGCGCAGTCCGCCATCTTGGATCATTAAAGGAACAAAAAAATTAGTTTTTCAAAATAATTCCTCAACGATTAATACTACGAGAAAAATGGCGGTGATACAAATTTGAAGAAGAATAAATTTCCTAATCTTTTTGTATGAACACTTTTTTTGTAAGCCTGATGTGACAAATTACAGTGGCGGAATGTTGACGTTTCCACTAAAAAATTTATACATATACCACCCCTTTTACAGGGTGTTTCGTCCATTGGGGTCCCAGGCGCGTATACAGAGGGAGGGTCACGGGGGGTCATGACCTCCCCCAAAGCTCCACCTCACCTTCGCAATGAATTGAATGTGGTGCTGAGCTGTAGAGTGAGTTTTAAAAGTTTAACAGGATGATTTTCGTATTATACGGACACAATGTGTAGTTTGTGGCCCGCGATTAATGTTGTAACGCACTTTTCTAATCTGCGGCGACAGCTAGCGCTGGATTGGGTGTTTGTTTGTCTTCTTTTGAATAGTAATAGTGGAGTCTGGAGCGGGTATAATAGTCATTCATGTGTCGAAAAGTCATTTATCACACCTATTACAGGATGGTAACTAATTTGGAATATTACATATTTATTTTAGTATTTGATTGTTTAGAAAATGGCACGCAATGCTTAGCAGCCACTTTTAATATGATGCTTTTATTTTGTTGCACCGATTACTCCTATAGATGAAAAGAACACAATTTCGAGATTTGAAAGTCTTATTGTTTCTAAGAAATTGATTAGCGATCATAAATGTTTTTTTACCTATTTGATTTTCCGACATAAAATCGATAACAGGACAACTTGGTGGGGAGCTCGCAACAGAAGCCTAAAAACTGAAATGACGAATTTTGAATTAGGGTTCTTCCAGTAGAACTCTGGTTGCATGCAATCAACATCTTGCCACCCGTTGATTTTCCATGGCGACACTGATTCAGGCCTGAGTTTTTCAAACGTTTTACGTTCGTAGGGAAGCATTAAAGTTTTCTTAGAAATACACTTGCAAATTTTTCCTAAGAGCTTTAATGAATATCTATTCACCAACAACAGTCCAAACGAGTTGCTGAATTGCATCTGGTGGTTCACTCTTTCGGACAAGGGCACAAGCATTCATTTTTCTTAGAAAGATTTGACATTTTTTGCTTAGATTTTTCATGCACTACTGGGACCGGAAACTGGAATACTGAGAGTTTGGGAGTTTGGAAGATGAGAATTTTCGTTTTCCCCGATGAAAACTCCCTAACTCTCCATTCGCGATTTTCTAATATACTTGGATAGTTAGAGAAAACGTCGGAAGTATCACAATATTGAAGGACGGATATCTCTGTATGGGAGTCGTAGCGCATTGGGGGTTTTTCCTTCAGATTTCGGGTCTAGATTACAAAAATATAGAGCCCATAATTGGGGGTTGTCCAAAATGCGTCATGTTTGGTATCAAATTAAAGATGGAGGAGCGAGGAATATAGTGGTGTGGTTTCTTTATCATTTCAATTTCATATCTAACTTTTTGCCGCCGAAAAACGAATTTTTTGCACTTGGGTCATATACACCCCAGTTCCTATATTTTGCATATATTTCTTCTGTTTTTTGTTTCACATTTATTAGTATACCCTGTTGTGAATATTTTACTCATGGAAAGTGAATTTCCACGGATTACCAGTTCTTCATAAGGATGAGTAGAAAATATTTCCATTTTTGTACCAAAAAGCAGCCAATTTTTTTCATCTTAAGATGGACTGATTCACTTCTTTTGCAGTTATCTCCAAAACCACGTACCGGACTCAAAAACTACTACCATACCGAATTGGGGACAAATTGTACATGCGTTTTAATCCTACACAAAAGCTTTAACGTGTATATCTAAATTTTGTACAGCATCTTTTCTGTCCTGGAAGACGATCAAATTAACCATTTTTACGTGATTTAAAATTTTTAGCGGGTATCAAAATTAATATTTCTCTGTAGGTACTGCAAGGATTTCCATAATTTGCTTTTCTAAATATAGCCAGAATATGCAGTGAGTCCATAATTTATTTATAAAATCCTAGGTAACTAGGTACCTTCCCAAAACACAACAAAAGCAGACAGTACTGTCAGTTGAGAAATATTCTTCTTACTTCTCCACAACTAACACAGCCGAGAGTTTTGTCGAGTTTAAAAGAAAGTTTGGTACTTCGCAATGCAAATTTCCCGAGTTACAGAATTCCGAGTGGAGAGTTAACTGTGAAAAGAACTCTCATCTTCACAACTCCACAACTCTCCGTGTTAGTGAACCCGGTGGGCCCTGGTGTCCGACCATGGTTCCAAAGAGTTATAATGAGTCAGGTGCCTTTGCTGATCTTGGTCGCTAATGATATTTTTGAACGTTGGCAAGGATACATTTTATTCTTAGATATTTACGTGAAAATTTTTCTTTTGAATTTTTATACACTATTGGTGGCTGAAAACCATCAATTAGATTGCTTCGAGTGCCGCGATGGAGGTAGATATAGTAGTGAAAGTGTAAAGCGGAAGACTGATAAGATCATTGACAACTTTTTTCAGAAGAAAGGAAGATCAGAACAAATAGTTAGTAACAAATCAAGCACTCTTACTCCCATTCCTTTAAAGTGACTCAAGGAGCAGGCTCACTCTCAGTTAATTACTTCACCCGTGACAGAATTGCTTGCAAATCAAACTGAAAATTGGATTTTGTGATATAACGCAAATATCATTAAAAGCAAAATTAAAAGCGACTTCTTCCGACTTTTTCCTCCCCTTCGAACGTTTTAGTTGTGACCCCTTCTAGGCTGCAGGTCTGGATACGCGCCTGGATGGTCCATACGACAGGGATGATAGTATAGTCACCTAGTCAAACAAAAAATTGTATGGCAAGGGGGAGGCGGCATCTCAACCGTTTCAGAGTTACAGGGTGATTAACAAAATATGCTAGTCTTTCTCAAAATACCCTGTATCTGAAAAAGTACAAGGTGTATGGCCACTTTCACAAAGCTCATTGTACGCCGAACTTCATGGCCTTTCCAACGACTGCTGGACGATCCCAGTCCTCCTCTCTCCCAAGGAGTTATGGTGATCTAAACTAAGAATATCAGATTGTCTTACGTTATTATTGACTTTAACATCTTTTTTTTTTTTACAAAAAAAAATGTTAAAATAACCTGTTTTTTTATAAAAATTGTAAACTGTGGAGTCACCTCTGACTGAGGTGTCGTTAGAAAAGCCATTAAGCTCTACATACTGTTACGTGCAATAGAAAGAGACAACTGGTGACATCTACTGGCAATAAAACACTTCAGGCTCGGAGAATCGATTATGAAAGTTCAGGAATAGAACAAATAGAATAGTCAAGAAGCTGTCATCGCCAGAAAAAGAGTCTTGTTTTAGACGTTGCAGTGTTAAGAAGCGAAAGTAATAAAGAAGCGATAGTGTGTAATTAGATTGCGATAATTGAAAGTACAGTGTTAGCGATAATTAGAGTTGAGTTGATTAGATGAATGTTTGTGAACTTTATATGATTTAAGTGTAATAAAGAACTTATATATTAATTATTTAATATTGTGTTTTAAATAACGAACCAAAGGCCACGCTCGCAGCAACTGGTGTCAGAAGTGAAATATATTTGAGAAATAAAGTGGTGGCAATTGACTGAAAAATTAAAAGTGTGATTAATTTTGTGGAATTGTGTTAAATTGTAAAAGTTCTGGAAAATAATTTATATTCAACTGTGAGTGAATTACTAAAATAATGGGGCGCAAAGTGGACGAGCTTCGAACGCAGGATTTGAAAGTGGAGTTAGGGAACCGGTCATTACAAACGACAGGCATAAAGAAAGTTCTAGTCGAGCGACTTAGACAATCTTTGATAGAAGAAGGAAAGAATCCTGAAACATTTGTTTTCGAAGAGAACTTGGAAGAAATCGAAGTTGAAGAAGCGCCTGCGATGAACATGGAACAGCTTTTGAGTACTTTAATGAGTAAAATGGAAGCCCGTTTTGATGAGCAAAAGAATTCTCTCGAGGAACAGAAGAAATCTATGGACGAACAAAAGAATTCTCTCGAGGAACAAAAGAATTCTCTAGAATCACGTTTAGATGAACAGAAGAAATCTATGGACGAACAAAAGAATTCTCTGGAATCACGTTTAGATGAACAAAAGAAATCTATGGAAGCCCGTTTTGATGAACAAAAGATTGATTTTGAGGAACAAAAGAAATCTCTGGAAACCCGTTTGGACGAACAAAAGATCTCTCTGGAGAATTGTCTAGAAACTCGTTTGGAGGAACAGAAGACCTTCCTGAAAAACTCATTAGACGAACAAAATTTGAAAATTGAAGGAATCGAGCAGGAAGTGGCGGAAGCTCAACAAAAAGTCACCGAGCAGCTTGACAGTTTTAAATCAGATCTGGAAAGAATAAAGCATCGTCAGCCTCTAAGCGTAGCAACTGAAATATCCGGTGCAGGTAGAATGAAACCTCCCATATTTGATGGACAAAATTTGTGGCATATCTTCAAGAGACAATTCGAGGCAGCTTCAGAGGTAAATGGATGGAATAATGAAGACAAAGCTATAGCTCTGGTGTTAGCACTTCGGGGTCCTGCGTCAGAAATCTTACAAACTGTACCGATTAAAAATCAACGTAATTACTCTTCATTAGTACAGGCGATAGAATTACGTTACAGAGATGAGCACATGCAGCAAGTATATCGCCTACAGTTGCGCATCAGGATTCAAAAGCATGGCGAATCACTACAACAACTGCAGGCAGATGTAGAAAGATTAGCGCATCTGTCATACACCAGCGTGAATGCGGATTTTCTCAATGAAGTGGCGACGGAGGCATTTGTGAACGCTATTACAGATCAAAATTTACAACAATCATTAAGGCTAGCAGGAAAGAAATCAACAGCAGAAGCACTAGCCTATGCATTAGTGTATGAATCCGCCAGACAAGCTTCGCGGAGTGCAGTAAGAATGAGAGACATTTCGGTGGACGAATGTACTTGTAATGGAATGCAGTCATCCCAGAGCTCACCTTTGCGTGGTATCCTTCGATGCTGGAATTGTAATAGAACAGGACACCTACAAAGAGACTGCAGAAAACGCCGACGAGTGAAATCTCTAGATGAAGAGAGGAAAGAGGAATTGCAAAGATATCGAGCTGAGCAGCAGACTTGCAATAGATTGCAGTTATCACTGAGCACCCCTTCACGTAGTGTTCTTCGATGTTGGGATTGTAATAAATTAGGACACCTTCAAAGCGACTGCAGGAAACGCCATCAAAAGGAATCAACAGAAAAGAAAGGGAGAGAAGAATGTCCAAATTGGCGAGCTAGAGAGCAAACTATTCTTAGGGAGACTAGAATCCAACCTTATGGCTTTGAGAGCCAACACAGGAAAGGACGTATCCATGGAAATGCAGAAGCCTTGGTACAACGTCAGTGGGAGAAAGGAAATGAGAAAACAGCTACTATACAGTTGGTAACTGTGGACCCATCAACAGGTTGGGACATCGAGAGTTTGCAAACAGCGCAACGAGAGGATCCGGACATATCGCCTATTCTTGCTTGGAAAGCAGACATAGAAAAACCAGAATGGAAGGATATTTCGAGGATGAGTGAAAAGCTGAAAAGCTACTGGGCTCAATGGAATTCTCTTCATATTGAATGCGGTATATTAAAACGCAAGTGGGAAGCACCTAACGGTAAATCGTTCCGAAAGCAAATAGTCGTGCCGGCATCAAAGGTCAACGAGATTCTAGGTAAAGTGCATCGTGGAGCATCTGGAGAACATTTGGGAGTGAATAAAACAATTTCTAAAATACGAGAAAAGTTTTATTGGCTACATATGCGGGAGGATGTAGAAAAGTGGTGTCGCAGTCGCACTGTGTGTGCTTTTTACAAAGGGCCGCCACGTAGCAGCAGAAAGGAAATGTACAAGTGTAATGTCAGAGCCCCATTGAAACTGAGAGCGAAATTAGCAGTAAGTACCCATCGGAGGACAAGCTATGACTTACGTGCGAATTCAGCAGGATTCAATGAAGGTGATCTTGTTTGGCTATACAACCCGAACCGATTTAGGGGTGCTCTCCAAAGTCACAACAACAGTGGGAGGGACCGTATTCAGTAGTAACTAAAATAAATGACGTAGTATACAGGATTCAACGTGGTACATGAGGCAAACGAAAAATTGTTCATTTGGACCGCTTGTGTCAATACTACGAGCATCAAGACCGTGGACCACCTGTTGTTCGGGACGAACAAATTTAAGAAGGGGGCAGTGTTACGTGCAATAGAAAGAGACAACTGGTGACATCTACTGGCAATAAAACACTTCAGGTTCGGAGAGTAAATGACTTCAGGTTCGGAGAATCGATTATGAAAGTTCAGGAATAGAACAAATAGAACACTCCAGAATAATCCGGAGTGTTTCTAGGGTATAAATATAACAGTTGTCATCGCCAGAAAAAGAGTCTTGTTTTAGACGTTGCAGTGTTAAGAAGCGAAAGTAATAAAGAAGCGATAGTGTGTAATTAGATTGCGATAATTGAAAGTACAGTGTTAGCGATAATTAGAGTTGAGTTGATTAGATGAATGTTTGTGAACTTTATATGATTTAAGTGTAATAAAGAACTTATATATTAATTATTTAATATTGTGTTTTAAATAACGAACCAAAGGCCACGCTCGCAACAATACAATTAGCTTTTGACGGTGACCTAGTACATCCTGTACTTTTTAAGACAGATGGTATTTTGTGAAAACTTAGCATATTTTCTTAATCACCCTGTAACTCCGAAACGGTTGAGATGGCCCTGTCATATTATTTTTTTTGTTTCGCTAGGCGAGTACTATCATCTCCTGCTCTATGGACCACCTAGGGGGAAACACTTTGTATGAATAAATAGGTATTACATATGAATACCTATATAAAAAAAAATAATTTGCATTAAATGTGCATATGTAGGTATGTAACTACGTGAATTGATGACATAATGACATATGACATCACAAAAAAAGTATCTCAACTCAATCAATAAAATGCAACACCCAATTTCTGTGGCGGCGCAAAATATTCAATTCCACTACGACCACCACCAAAATGTAATTTTTCGACCGCAGAAGCATTTTTTCTTATCTCTGATTCGAATCGGAACAAATTAAAACAAACTTAAACCGGCGCGGTGTAAAACGTATGTGTGTGTGTGTGTGTGTGGGTTGTACACAAGCATTTGGTTGAAAAGAAAAAAGAAAAATGGGACGGGCAAAACCTTGAGACTTGTCCCAAGTTTCTGTGAATTGTTTGCACTTTTATTTGCTGCTATGTGCGAAAGAACTAAAGCTTTTTTTTAACTTAAATTTGTGTTGGACTTGGGGATCTGGTCTGGAGCTGGACGCTAGCTAATATGTTCAGCCACCACTTTAGTGCTGCTGGTAGACCATGATATCATCTTCTCGGGCTCGGATTTGGAAAGGGCAGCTACATATTTTATGGAGACTACACTCCCCAGGCTTGTTCTTTCTATATACGTACATACATACATATATCCAACTTGTACAGTGGGGTCTAGTTGACCTGGAAAAGTGACAATGGCATAATACCTAAGTGAACAATGGGTTAACTGTGTTTACATAGTCCACAGCCAGTTAAAGCATACCAGCCGTATTAGCTCGTTTTTTATAAACTTTTTCTTTAACCAACCCCGCCCCCCTACCCAACGACGCCAACATCTTTACCCCCACCATACCAATTGGGATTTCAAATCGACTCACTTAAGATATAGTTCCTGAAAAGTGATTTTCGCTCAAAAGATTTATGGCACCTCTTAAATGTGATCCAAATTTATGGCGGGGCGGTGCAGCCAGTGGGAATATGTAGAAGAAATTTTTTGGAAGAAATTGCAGAGTTTTTCTTTTCCTGGATATTGATGCTGGCTGGGATGTGACAGGGATGGATAGTGTCTGTCAGGTCCATTAAGTGCTTCCGGATGTGGAAAGTTTTTTAGTTTTTTTTTGTTTTTTCACCAAGGGCAAGCAGTTTTCTTTTGTATTCGCAAAAGAATCGGATGCAAATAAAATGCACGGTTCAAGGATGACTGATGATGTCGTTGGTGCGCTTGGTGGGACAATGGAATATTCTGGTGAATGAATCTTAATATTTTAAAGGAAAATGTGCTAGACGTAATATGAAATTGATGCATTACACTTAATTTACCTACACTGAATGTGAATAAGTCTGTTGCTCATATGCAATATGGGATGTGTCACAAATAACGAGTTTTCCACAAAATGCCAAAAACCTTTATCTTTTCTCGTTTTAAAACTGCTACAACAGTTTGTTTTATTTATGATTATAGAAAATCAGTATATTAAGCTGCTAAAAAATCAGAAATGATGAGATAATAGTTTTTTGTAAAAGAGAGAAACAAATTTGGACATATCACCTTTTGCAACAATATAATGGACATACTCCTTATTGCAAATGTAAGTTATTCACTTATCCTCTTTAGCACCTGTAAAAGGAAATTTAGACATGGAATATAAGGCTGATCCAAACAAGAATAAAACTGTGTAATATTTTTATTTTATTTTTATAAAGTAAAAAGAAAAATTGTTTTATCGTCTTAAATAATATTGATAGCATCTTCGTCTGAGATATCATCAAAATCTGTATCTGGATCAATGTCATCATTTGGGCCATCAATAGCAGACTTAAAGTATGCTAGATTAGGAAGAGTCGCCCAATTCTCACCGAGGTGTACAGTCAGCAACTCGGCAACGTCTTTCTTTTTTGCTTCTTTAATTGATATACCGGTATTTATTATAGATGGGGTTAAAGGAGTTGCATAAGACTTGCCTCGTTTTAACAAGGATTTTGCTGTGCCGATTTCATTTGCATAATGGATCTCACCTTGTACAAGTACATTTCCTGTTACGCTTTTGGTAATAATAAATCTTTTGGATGGGGCGAATTGAAAATGGTAAGATGAAGGAGGCTTCATTACAGACTTAACTGCAGTTTTCCAGTCATATACAGCGCATTCTTCATTACAAGAAACTCGGATTACGGTTCCTGCACTTTTAAATATGTCGAAGTACTCATCTGGATTTATTATGGTTGCTTTTTTTAATGTTGTTCTCCAGATGACCAAAGACCCGATCAGGAGGTACAAACGAGTGTCCAACTATCGGATAGATGCACTCAATTTTTTTTAGATTAACTAGATGAGGGATTGCAACCAAACCATTCGCATAACATACCTATTACAATTTGATTTTTATTCTGACCTCCGCAGCCATCAGAAAATAATTGAATTGTATCGATATCAGTTAGGTCTGTGTTATTCAAACGATGAAATAAACAAGAAGCTATCTCATTCGAACCTTTTCTATGTTCATTTTCCAGCCAAGTGTATGTATATGAAAGTATTTTCTGGAGTTTGTTTAACATTTGATGAACCAATACAAATTGTAAAGTTATAAATTTATAACTGGCGTAAGTAATACGCTTTCTGATCTGCAGTTGTAGGTAGTATTTGCTTTTCTGACAATCGTATGACAAATTTAAGAAACTCACCTTTTGCTCTTTTAACCTTTTATAAAATTGGTCAGCTTTCATCTTATGTACCTTTAATAGAGTGTTTAACCGGGTCTTTTCTTGTACATCTGAACATGCTTTAATTTTTTCTTGGAATTGGATGCATGTAGAGCAGCAGTCAGTTGCGGGGCTAGCAAAACTAATATTGTAATCACTACAAAAAATTTGTCTGAAATATTCATAATTGACTCTCAAATTGATTTCGGATTCTGAATTATACATATTCCGTAACAATTTTATAGAAATACTGCTTTCTCGCATTACTAGCACGATTGTAATGCGACTGAATCGGCTGAAGCTTTTCAATAAAATTTTTCACTGCTATTCTACGATCTGAATATATTTCACTTCTCACATCTCCACCTCGTCTCTCATGTGGAGATTGTCCACTAGCAAAAATTCTATTGCATACCCCCTCCACCCTCCTCTTTCCAACTTGAAAAACGGATGTAAACATTGTTTTACAAACTTGAACTTCCTTGTGAGCATTACGATCGTGCTGGCAAAAAGTACCTTATAGCTACTTGCTTGCTGAAGCAATTTTCTCGAGGTCGCTTTCTTGCGACAGGTGAAACTCTCGTGAACCGTACAATAAATTCATCCTGCTTAATCTTTTCTGGCGTAGCGTAAAACATTTGATGCGCTCTACGAATATCCTGCATTGTTAGGATTGAGCATTGGAACGGAGATTTTTCTGGATGGACACAATTTGGGCGAACTGGAAATCCTTTCGAAGAGTGTCTACAAAAGTGAAAGTGTTAAGTTACCATAACTAATAGAAACTCCAACGGCAAATAAACCTTTTTTTCCTGGCATGATTTCTTTTCCATGTCGATGGCAGTCTTATCTTCTTTCTTCCTTTCCCAGCAGGTGCAGAGTTAAAATTTCCATCCAATCGAACTTCATTTTCACATAGACTAGCCATTATAACTTCTTTAAAATACTTGTTTTCACAACAAAATCCAAGCAATAACTAAAGCAAATGCAGATACAGCAATATTACAACGCAAGCGTTATAACGGTAAAATTCATATTCTTCGAACGACCAAATTGTGATCCAATGATCATATCCCATTTCAGCAGCAGTTTTACTCTAACAACAAATTCATTCTAAACACAAGGACATATCCTCTTTTGAAACTAAGAAATTGCTTGATGGACATATCCTATATTGCATTTGGACTGGTAGAGGACTTGTCCTAATTTGCAACTCACTTCAATTTTTTTGATTAATTTATCGTATGATATACTAGGTTTTGCAAATGTTTCATTTGATGTGTTTATGTAGTTTTAGGTTGCCTAGAAATTGACGTTTAAATATCAATTTTTAATTTTTTGGACATATCCCCTTTTGCCAATGGGTGACAGAAGTATTGTTTCACTTATTATTTAAATCAGAAGTTACACGAATAGTGGGACACCTACATATACTCAAACATTAGGCAAAGGACTTCAAAAATGCAGGTACGGCTTCCTGCAATCTAGCAAGTGGTCTTACTAATTGCTTCCTTATTCCGTTTGCCGTTTGTCTGCGTTTGTCTGTTTCATCATTGGAGAACGTTACTCAAAGGGGTAATAACCATTTCTATGAATTATGGAGAACGCTAATGCTTAGGTTTTCAAATATTTCCTATAGAATATTTCTAAAGTAATAACTAATAATTAAGCTAGATAAGTTAATATTAAGTTTGATTTACAATCGGAATTAGCAGAGTACTAGGGAGCTCTCAACAACAGAAATTTCATTTTGATTTTTCTTTTTGCTGTAGCTTTTGCAAATTAATTATTGATCTGTAGTCAAATGTGCATTTTTCCTTGATATTCAAAATTTCTGATTCATCTGGAAAACTATTTGGCAAATATCATAAAGAAAATGTGCTGTCAGTATAGGCTTAACTACAATTGAACTTTACGAAATTGAACCAGACTGAGGTTTACTTAAGAAAAATTGATATTTTTAGCCTAAATATATATCACATTCCGTATAAGAGCTATTATCTTGATATTTAATGTTTTCAATTTTAAAAAGTGGTAAAAACAAACAAAAACATAACAAATGGAAGTTGATTAAATTGAAGATTTGTGCTTTCTTTTAATTCGCAGTACCATTTTTATTTCATTTAAATTTTTAAATTTTAATCATTTAAAAATAATTCAATTGTTTGACACATCGCGTTCTTACGGAATGAACGATTTACTGACTGCAATTTGACATTTAAACTTAACGAAAATTCCCCTCTGATGCATTAAAGTTAAATTTAAAGGGGGCGCGTTCGCTTTACGTAAATAACATTACTTACGTATACGTGTAAATAGTGGTTGTGCCCAAGGTATATAGAAGACAAGTTATTCTCATTAAAAATTTTGTACTAGAACTGTGACGTGTTTCGTCCTATAACGTATATACATTTCTATTGAAAAGACAGAGAGATGAGAGAGAATATTGTGTTCTCTGTACCGTACTTTCCTATACATTCGGACACAAATGGCGGAACGTGGTTCGTAATGGGAATATCTTGTGTTTGAGCCTAATGGCATAACCTGGTTAGCTAAGATACCTCTGTTACCGACTCCCAATATGCGGAATTTTTGTTCTGGATCTTCGGTAAAAGAAAGGAAAAAAATAGTATTTCTTTATTACAGCGTGTTTCCGCCATGGAAGTCCATAGGGCAGCAGATGATAGTAGTCACCTAGCCAAACAAAAAATTGTATAGCAATGGAGAGGGGGCTGCTCAACCGTTTCGGACTTAAAAAAATGCTAGTGTTTCACAAAACACTCTCCATGTTAAAAACTACGAAGTTATAGTACGGTCATTGTTAGGTTTTGATTATATAAAGAACTTTCCCAACTAAACCAACCCCGTACGCATTTCATCTCTTGGGTTATGGCGGTCTAAAACGAAAGCTTCGGATTATCTTACCTTTTGTATTTCTTTGACCTTGTATTTTTTTTTTACAAAAAGCTGATTAGCCATTACTTTTCTTTTAAACTTAAACTGCACACTCTTCTCTTTAATTTGACCTATTACAATCAAAATAAAGAACAGAGTCCACAGTTTAAAGTTTTTATAAAAAAAACAAAAATGTTAACCACCTTTTTGCAAAAAAAAACGAGGTCATATAAAAAAAAAGGTAAGAAACTTCGAAACTTTTATTTTAGACCACCATAAATTCCGGGAGGAGAGGAGTACGGGGTTGGTACACCCTGCACTTTTAAAGATACAAAGTGTCTTGTATGAAACCAACACATTATTAATCACCCTATAACTACGTAACAGTTGAAAAGGCCACTCTACCATAAATTTTTTTTTTGTCTGGGTGAGTACTATTACCTCCTGCCCTGTGGACGTCCATAGCGGAAATACCCTATACCCTATATACCCTATTGTTGTAACCCTTTTTCTTGAACTTAGCCGTTAAAAGTTCATTCCCAAAAGATAATTGCCTACTTTTTGGTATTTATTGAAATTTTTCGTTGGATATGTAATTAAGGCTTAAACACAATAGCGACGGCAGACGGCAAGCGACAGACTATTCCAATAATAGGAACAATTTTCTCCAGGAACGTTTCATGGAGGAGCGTGTGAAACGTTCCCGGAGAAAATTGTTCCTATTACTGCAATAGTTGTCGTCCATTGTACGTTGCACCTGTGTTTAACCCTTAAGGCTGAAACTCAGTGCGAGCGCGAGCGTGAGCGCAGCCGGCGTTTGACAGGTCCTGTAGAATACATGAGAACAAGTTGGGCAAGCTCTAATGGTGAAATCGGCTGCACCCACTGCGCTGAGCAAACGCTGGGGTAGAAATAGTTTCCCAGCCAACTTCTGGCATTTGGTTAAATGATTATCGTTATTTACAGCCAGCAGATGATTTGAGTCTAGGAAAATTTCAGAAACTGGGGAAATTTTAATGATTTAATAAATAAATAAAATAAATTAAAATATAAATGTCGCAAGAGAAATTGATTAGTTTGGTACGAGATGCGTAGTTAATTTATTACTTAAAATGCCGTGATTATAGAAATCTACAAAAAAAAAAGATATTACCTGGCGCAGTATATCGGAAGCGATGGAAATGCCAAGTATGTAAATTAAAAAATATATAATTCCGAGCACAATAAATGACTTTTAAATAAATATATATTTAGTTGCAGATTGTAAACAAAGGTGGAAGAGTTTGTGGGACCGATTCAGGCGGGAAATTACCATTTTGGAAGCTCCATCGGGAAGTGCCAGTAAAGAAAAAGAAGAACGGGAGTACTTCAGGTAACTTTTGTTTCTGAAGGATATCATGATGCCTCGGAGGTATTAATTTGATATAAAATTTTCTAGAATCACTAAAAACAGTTTTATTTAGAACTTGCTGGAATTTCGAGCCAACTGAAACGAGTGATGGCGTTATGTCGCCATTATCAGTAGCCTCATCTACATAATTGCTGTCACCTTCAGCACCATTATTATCGCCTCCAACTCCAGCTAATGCGGCGGCATCAACAAGCTAGGATCAGGACGACACGGAAAGCGCGCCTCCTCAATCAAAAAGGAGAAGAAAGACAGCTCAGCCTTCCGACAACATAGACAAAATATTCGAAAAGTTTTTGGGATAAATTAAAACAATTGCGCAAGCTCCAAACGCAACATGTTCGGAAAACGAATTATTTATGAAGCTTGCGGCAACAAAATTAGACTTGCTGCCAGAGAGTATCAAAAATGATACTCAGTTAGAAATTTTGAAGTTAATAAACAATAAAATTCAAATGTACGCTGAAAGCATTTAAAGAAAAACAGTGAAATAGTTTTGTTGTTCGGGTCATTAAACCAAGTGACTTCCGAGCAAACATTACGTTTGCCCTTCGAATCACTTTCTTATGATTTCTTATTGCCACAACGAGCATTCATATCGCCTACGTTTAACTTGACGGATGTAAATGTTACATCGTATATGAATCGTGTAAGTAATTCATTTTATGATCGCCGTGGCGATAAATATTCTTATCTTTTTGCGTTTGCTTTTTAATTGCAGGTGAATTGCCATTTTATCGCCTGCAAGTGATTTTTTGTTGCCGGATTTATATGCATTTTGATCGCCTACGTATAACTGGATGGGGGTAAATGTTGCATCGCATATGAATCATGTAAGTTTGATTTTTCTATTCGACCGCACTTGAAGAAAGAACAACTGCAAATGAAATATTGTCGATAACGGTAAAACGTCCGCTCTCATCACATCTACTATCAGCGATCTAGGCAATAAAAGTCCAATAATATGGCAATAAGAAAGCGATTCGTAGGCCAATCGTAATGTTTCCGGGAATCTAATTGACTTTAATTCTCGAGCAATCGCCAAAACATCGTCAAGGCAATAAAAGGACAACACAAGTTTTATTGCCGTTTTTATCGCCACAATATTTGCTGGGATTATTCTAAATATAAGTTAGTTTTTAAGGAGTGTGTTGGTTGTTGTTTTTTTTTTTTATATAGACTCAGTATAAGTTGGTTTAATTCGTTTTTAATGAGTGTTACTTGATCTTTTTTTTTATAAAGAAATTAAAAAAAAAAAAACCATTTTATTAACTTATTTTCGTATAAATATTCGCACAAAGCATCTCTCATTTCAAGGACATTCGCCGCAGCATAACAGATGATAAATTACTACAACGAGGAAGATATTTCACTTCTTGCCACCAAAGTCCCTCCACAATATTTCCGCGTCTTCCTCATGGTCAACATACTCTTTTGGGCAATAGCTACTATAATGAATTTTTACAAAATTATGCAGTACAATTGCAGCCTTAATAATTTTCTCTGCATTCGAAGGTATCATGTGTAACTTGTTATTGATAACTCGCCATGTAGCAGTGAGAATACCAAAAGCGTTTTCAATAACTCGACGGGCCCTTGAAAGTCTATAATTAAAATTGGGGCACAAAAATTAGAATTTTTTTAATTTATTGATACTGGTAAATTTCATGTCCCAGAAAGAAGATGTCTGCCAAAGGAAAATTCCTTGAATATTCCGCAATCATTCTGACTCCCATAGGCACCAATGTCAACAGCCGTAAAAATATAATTAGCATCACATGCAGCAAGTAAAACTATACTGTGATGACCTTTATTATTAAAATATTCCGATCCTGTATTCAGAGGACATTGGATGTTGATGTGCTTCCCATCCAAACTTGCAACACAATTTGGTAGATTCCAAATATTTTCGAAATCTTCTGCAATTTTTCTCCATTCGTATGTTATAGGAGGTGACAAATATATACTCCATAGATGTTCCCAAATTATGAGAAAAGTTTCTAATATTATTTTCCAAATAGTTGATACGACCATCTTAAACATCCAAGCATGAACTTGCATTGGTGGACCTTGTGACAAAAACCTGAAAATATTACATAAGGTAAATGGCTCATAATTAATTCAAAGGAACAATGCTATCGTTACTTACATAAGTGTAATAAATAGCCTACACTCAGCCTTTATGACCTTCCTGATTGAAATTTGAGTAAGTCCTTCTTTTGTTAATTCAAGCAGAAAATTTAAAATTTCAGCTTTCATTCGTGTTATTTTAAAAAAGTGCTCGGGGTATATGCACTTCATTTTTTCGAATGATTTAACAAAGTACCCGTCAATGCATTTAGTTAAATTTAATACCCTCAACCACCATCTTCATCTCTGAATTTTCTTAGCTCTTTTTGCGCATTTTGCAGCTTTAAAACCAAGATAATAACTAAAATTTAATATTTCAATTAATTTATCAGCATCCATAATTTAAATTGACAACACATAAAAGTCACAGTCAAAGTGTGTTAAAACAAAAGTTCACTACGCCGAAGTTATCAAACGCCGGCTGAGTCGAACTCGTGTACGCTAGCATTGTGTATCAGCCTTTAAGTTTATCATGCATAGAATCTAATGGTACTCATTCACTTACAGTCCGCCTGCAGGCCGTGGACTGTTAGATCTGGATTACAGATGAGTAGTTATGTAGGTCAGGCCCAAGGTATATAGAGACAAGGTAATCCCATTAAAATTTTGACGCATCACAGCTGATAGTCTGTGACGTACTTCAGTGAATGAATAAAAAAGAAAAAGGAATCTGACAGTGCAGTACAGAATATTCTCTATTCAAGTTCTTCTAAAAAAATATTTCTTTTAAGTAATTAAGAGATTTCCAAAGTTGGTGTATTTTAAATATCGAGTGCTATCGGTCAGAAATTAAAAAACGCTCTGAAGTTAATTTCGAATTTCAATTATACAAATTCAAATCAAATCAACTCAAAGTCCATTTATTTTAAAACCTTTGCTTAAAGAAACGTATAACGCTGGGTTCCACGATGATACATAGTTTAGTAATTAGTTTACATAAATAAATAAATAAATCAATAGCAAAACAAACAATATCAAATTAAAGAGAGTTAAATCGAATTAGCTTACATTAGTAAAAAGCTAAAACGCAAATAATGTTAGAAAAATTCTCTTCAATTTCACCAAATTCTTTCATGTTTACAGCAATTTGTGACTTTAACTTGATTTGATTTGAATTTGTATAATTGAAATTCGAAATTAACTTCAGCGGGCTTTTAAATTTCTGACCGATAACACTCGATATTTAAAATACACTAGAAGCTTTCGAAATCTCTTAATTACTTAAAAGAAATATTTTTTTAGAAGAACTTGAATAGAGAATATTCTGTACTGCACTGTCAGATTTCCTTTTTCTTTTTTATTCATTCGCTGAAGTACGTCACAGACTATCAGCTGTGATGTGTCAAAATTTTAATGGGATTACCTTGTCTCTATATACCTTGGGCCTGGTCTACATCTCTTCTCATCTGCAATCCAGATTCGGATTGCACGATTCGCTGCCACGAGGGTGCTGTTTGTGATTTGGGTGTCAAATGTGACCATAGATTGAATTTTATCTCCCACATTAACTGCATAGTATCTAAGAGTAGTTCTATGCTGAGCTTTATAAAACGTTGGACTCGAGAGTTCTAAAATCCCACCATAACATTGCGTTTGTACACTTGCTTTGTGAAACCTCTCCTTGAATACGCTAGCCAGGTCTGGTCTCCATTTTACGGTACACACATCGACCGCATTGAGTCTGTTCAGCGGAACTTCCTGCGCTTCGTTCTTAGGCACCTACTCTGGAACAATTCATTGATTCTTCCACCTTATAAGGATCGCTTGAAGCTTTCGAATATGCACCCTTTGAAAAACGTCTCATGGTTGCCTATGTAACTTTTGTCCATCAATACGAATGTTGATTCTCCGCTGCTACTCAGCAAAATCTCTTTCCGTGATAGTGTGAACAATTTGAGGACGTTACCACTGTTTCATGTTAAGTCTGGAAGATCCAACTTTAATATATATGAACCCATAAAACGCATGTGTATTGTTAATATTGTCACGTGCCACAAAGAGACACAAGCGACATCTGTTGGAAATGGAAGCAACTTTAGACTAGTGACATCTTAGTAAACCTTGGGTTCGGAAAACGGAATATTCATGAAAGTTCTAGTATAATTTGTAGAGTATAAATACGGCGCTACTCACATTCAGGAGGCGAGTCTTATTTCAGACAGCGATGTGAACGAAGTAAACTATTTGGATTGTGTTTATTAAGAGTTGATTTGATAATTGTTTGTGAATTGTGATAGTAAACAGTAAAGTTAAATAGAGAAAGAACTTTGAATTATATCTGAAATATTGTGGTTTAAATAACGAATTAAGGCCACGCTCGTAACAATATTAAGACTGAGTATTTTGTCGCTGACATTTCCAAGCATGTTTTAAAGAGTCTATATAATACTTAATTTTCTGTTTCAATGTCGCATTGCATGTCATCTCATTCGGTGTTTGGTGTATGTTTAGCTTAACATACTAATACTAACACCGACTATTGTTGACCGTTTATTTATTAAACCATGCGAGCTTCCGAGAAAGTGCTTTTCCCCGATTGGTGGATATCCTCTAAATAAGTAGGCTCTTTTATATTAACAGTCCGAACTCTTCCCATTTTTTGTTTTTGTGCCGACGTGCTGTGTAAAAATAGTCTACAATTTTCTGTACACTCGACGACACTATAATTATTTGAGCGTTCGATAGACCACTTGATTTTTAATTTTTTTTCTGTAATTCGTTTCGTTTTTAGATAATTTTTCATTTGTTTCCAGTCAATTTTTTTTTTCAGATGATTATAATTAGACGGAACTTTAAAAAGCGAGATCTTAAAAACGATATTTTGTGTCCACTCCCTTTAAAACATAATTGCCAGTATTGATGATAAATAAAAACAAAATTTAAACTTACAATCAGTTAATATTTGTAAAAAAATGGATACATCATTACATCAATTTGAGTATATAATTACTGTTACAATACCGACAATAAACGGTTATCACATAGAAATACCACGCTATCGCAATTCAGATAAAATAGGTACCTACTACAATTAGAATCATGTGGTCCTCGAAAGTTTACTGTGCATCAATTCCTACTTCATTGTTGTAAACTTCCATGATATGCTCAATGCTTCCCAATGTTTTCCTTTGTGAAATCCTTTACAAAAACCTATTGAAATTTAAACGTACGTAAGTAATTTAATTTTCATTTTTAATTTATCTTTTTAATAAAACTTACATAATACCACATTGTGGATTCATCATTTTCATCAGTCAGGGGAATTTGTACTCCGTAGGTCTATAGCGCTAGTGATAGATAGCATATAGCAATATGTGATGGCTTATAATTCAAAATTGCTGAATTGTGCTGGAAGTCCTAGGAATAATGAAATTAAAATCATTTTAAAAATGTTCAAAATGTTTTTTATGCTTGTTTTTTTTTTGTTTTTAGAATCATGTATGTATGTATGTATGAATCTGCATGTTTGTTAGTTGATTGGTTAAAGAGGAAGATGAGAAGGCCATTGTGCTCACCCTCCCAACTCTTTAAAGCGAGTAGGTTTAAGAGCCCGAAAAGAGATCTGTCCACCAACTCACTACGGTCCAGCTGTAGTTTACCAATTATGTAAGCCAATCTTATCATCCTCCAGACACAGTATATAGGCACGGTTAGAACCCACGGCAAGAGTGATAATGGAACCATTCTAATAACTCTTGGAATTTTGTACTCGACAAACATCTCTAATGAGAGGTAGGTACAGATATACGGAAATGTTTGTAAAGGGAGATAAATAAAAAGTGGATAATTTAAATGTAAAAAATACGCACCTGTAGAAAAGCTGTAGCAGTTTTTGCAATCGGTAAGAATTCCACACATTTGGTCCAAGCCAATCTTACCGAGATTTCATCTAGTAAAACATATACTAAAACATAAAGCAAGAGATAAAAAAACACAATTATGGATAAAGTAAATCTGAGCGTACTTTATGTGGGTGTTAAAAAATTAAATTTGTAGCACGCCACTGGATTTCCCTTAGCTACACAGGAAGCATATGGTTTCCAGTCATCCCCACCATACCGCAGAAATCGTATTCCAGATCGTTTCTATATAAACAGAATACAATGTACAAATTTTGTCAGACATTTTTATAAATTGATGACTAGAGAATTAAATAAACTGTTTTACTCTAAAAGGTTTTCTTTAATTACTCTACAATTGGCGCCCAACTCGTGACGCGATACATGACATAGTAGCATAGTACACATAGAGGTATTTTGTTTTGATTTCGATAGTCCATTCGCTCTTGTTACAGGCTTTGGTCCGTCTTCTCAAAATCCTCTTAGATTTGTTAAGCTTTATCATTGGTAGCAATAGATTCGATATTCGACCGCCGAACGCGGACCGAAAGTCTGTCTTTGCATACGTCTGCATACATAACAAACATTGCACGTGCGTTCGCAGCAATCATTCGCTTTATTAGGCTTTGATTGGCTTCGCATTTTCAATTTAGTGTTTGCTTTACTGTATTGGTAGCAATAGATTCGATATTCGAGCGCTGTACGCGGACCGAAAGTCTTTCTTTGCATACACCTACATACATAACAAACATAACACGTGCGTTCTCAACAATCATTCGCTTCATTGTTAAGCTTTGATTGTCTTCGCTTTTCCAGGTGTAGCACTATGAGAAGGACGGACCATTACTTCGAGCCTTTGACAAAGTTTTCATAACTCATTGTTGTGATTTGGTCACGTCACTATTACGTTATTTCTTCGAAGAAGTCCACGCCTGAATCCTATGATGGCTATTCAGATGACAACAGAACAATATGAACAGCAATCAGCGTACGACATCTTAAAAAAGCTTCTGACATCAGCTCCAGTACTTAAGCAAGCTGATGATAACTCGCCTTTCATAATAAAAACGGATGCAAGTAGTTATGCTATTAGACGAGTTTTAATCCAGGGGGAGAGCTCAGAAGAGCACCCTATAGAATACGCCAGTCGGCTCTTAACATCAGCAGAAAAAAACTATTCCACTACTGACAGGGAGGCCCTAGCAATAGTATGGGCCGTTAGCAAATTCCGTGGTTACATTGAAGGAGTGCATACAACTATAATTACAGATCATCAGCTTTTAAAGTAGTTAATGTCGCTTAAGTCTCCAACTGGAAGATTGGCAAGATGGGCGTTATCCCTCCAATCATATGATCTCACGCTAAATATTCACCAGGAAGAACAAATGTAGTCTGCGATAGTTTGTCTCGACCGCCATGCAGCGAACATTCTACGGTAACCTGCAACATCTGTAGTACCCAAATAGACCTACCGCATAGAAATGCCACAGAGGTCCGACAAAAGCAACTTCACAATGAATCGCTCAAAGAAATCATCGACTGCTTAGAAGACGCTAACCCCAACAAAAATCTATCCGATGGGGCAGGCGCACCGAGAGGGGGACGAACGGGACCGATCCCCCTCCAGAATGTCAGTTTTTTTAACATAATTTACAAATTATGTATAAAATGTAGTCTGCACATTATTACAAAGTCCGACAAAATAAAATAAAAACTTTAGATATACAATAGCAGGCCTCAAGTACTCAGAAGATGGGTGCAGTTCGCGACCTTAGAGCCCTATTTTCCGACTTCTTAGGACTTGGACAGCTATGGTCCCCTCCCACAGCCAAATCATGGGTGCGTTACTGCGATGGGGCAATCAAGGATATCTCATGACAAATGGCGTCCTACAACGATACATACCTGATAAAGATACCGAAGAAGGTCAACTCGTCGTTCCTCAGGGAGAGCGCACAGAAATTTTAAAAGCTCTTCATGACGCGCCGACTGCCGGCCATTATGGAGTAGAGCGTACATATCGACGGATTTCTGCACGGTATTATTGGAAGGGAATGAAGCAAGATATCACCAAACATGTTGCGCATTGTATTAGTTGTCAACGATACAAATATGAAAACTTGAAACCGGCAGGATTAATGCAAACAACGCCAAGTCGCCAACGATTTGAAATAATTGCCATAGATCTTTTTGGGCCTTTGCCCATTTCTCCAGATGGAAGTCGTTGTATTCTGATAGCAGAAGATACTGCTAATAGATGGGTAGAGATTTATGCACTTCAGGAAGCAACTGCTGAAGCTTGCGCTCATTCACTCCTGAATGAATTCTTCCTACGATATGGAGTCCCTCGAAGAATGATTAGCGATAATGGAGTACAGTTCATCTCTAGCATAATGCAACATCTTACATATTGTTTGGATATTCAGCAGGCATTTAGCCCCGTTTATCACCCACAGGCAAATCCCGTAGAACGCAAAAATAGAGATTTGAAAACGCAGTTAGCCATCTTAATTGGAAACAATCATACTACCTGGCCAGATAAACTCCCGGCAATACGATTTGCCATTAACACTGCTCAATGTGAAAACACTGGGCGTCAGCTGCCTATCTAGCATTCGGTACGGTAGAGAATTACACACACCCGATGACGTCCATCATGATCTTCGAGCAATAGTTCAAAGTGAGAACTTTGTGGACCAGATGACACCATATCTCTTACGGCTTAGTGATGTTCTACGTGATGCCAAGGATATCACTCACAAGGTTCAAGAGCGAAATCAACGACAAGCTGACAAACGAAGATCCTGGTGATCAGCCCGGCAACATGGTATGGGCACGTACTCATACCCTCAGTAAAGCCGCAAACAAGCTTAGCTCTAAATTTGCACCTAAGAAGGATGGCCCGTACGTGATTCTGAAGAAGGTGGGAGCCGTCACTTACGACATAGCAACTATGGAGTCACCCGATATCCTAATCGGCCGATATCATACGTCACCTCTCGCGTCCTATAATGGAAGCAGCACTGAAGTACCTAAACCAATAGTACCTATTAGGCCACTATGGCGACCTAAAAAGAAGAAGACAATACCGGAACTGACGCCAGCCAAAGTACCAGAAGAGCGCCTTGTCACTAGCACCTAATCGAGACGATCACGGCGCTAGAGGGGGAGAATGTAGCACGCCACTGGATTTCTCTTAGTTACGCAGGAAGCAAATGGTTTCCAGTCATCCGCACCATACCGCAGAAAACGTATTCCAGACCGTTTCTATATAAACAGAATACAATGTACACATTTTGTCAGACATTTTTATAAATTGATGACTAGAGAATTAAATAAAAGGTTTTCTTTAATTACTCTACAAATTGTGATTTTATCATTCTGGAAATCAACAACTCAGCTTGAACGATAGCATCTCTCATGGATCAATATACCATACATCCCTTAATTCTATTCTTTTGAGCGTGTTATGTGCAACATTAATCACATCACGGATTTTTACTGGATCGTCAATTTCGCCACACACTACCAGTTCGCCTGACAGTTCAAACTCATATTTCAAAGCGATAAAATAGCTGTTGCAATGAAAAAGTAGTGCTTTTTGTATATTATATTATTTTTATTAAACAAAAACTCGATAAAAATTAAAAAAAGATTTTGGGTGAAAAAATGACTCCTGGAATGCGAGAAATATTCGCAAAAGAAAAGGTTAAGAAGTAGTAACACCGATGATTTGAAGAATTATGTTCGTATGGATGACCGTTGACTGAAGTTGGTTAAACCTTACATTAAAAACAAGTAAAAAAGCTGGAGTTGGTTTAAGACCACTTATAAGTAATAACTTGATTAATGCCCACCCCTATGTAATTTCGTATGTATCTGTGCAGGTTTGATTTTTGAAATGTTTTTTTCGAATATATTTCTTGAACAGTTCATCGGACAGTAAAAATTATTGTAACCAATTCCATAGATTTTCCTATTCTGAAGAAGTTTTCAGTACTACAAAAATGTCTGGGATTGACCGTGTTCACAGCATACGTAAAAACCCTAAATTTTTATATGGCAACACTAAGAAGAGGTTGTCCATTTTTGCAACGATTAGGAAGTGACCAAAAATATAGTGAAAACCGAAATTTTTGTATGGCAACCCCACAAAGGAGATACCCGATTTGTTAAAGTTTCGAACTTAAATTTACTTTTTTTTTTTAAAGCCAGTGTGCTCTAAGTACACGCGTTCTGGAGTTATTGTGTGCACAGATGGACAGACGGATGGACGGACGGACATGCAAAAATTAAAATTACTTTTCATATTATATGTGGGTGTTCAATCCATTTTGTTCTAGCAGAATTATCTCTACGCTATGCAAACAGAATGACAAACGTAGAACATTCTAGGATTAAGATTAACCGCAGAAGAGAAACTGATTGCAACCTTGAAATTTCTAGGCACTGGACGTAGCTTCGAAAATTTAAAATTCTCGACAAAGCTTCGGAGACATGTCAATGCATTTATAATGCTTTGAAATAGGATTACTGGATTTTGTCAACGGTGTATTTATTTCGACTGGAGGTGTTTTTAATTGTGCTTCCATTTTCATCAATTTCTTGTACGTAGGTCGGTTAGAAAGCATTTCGATTGTTGGAAGCCAAGTATGTTTAAGCCGCGTGGGCGAGGGAAAATTGTACCTTCGCACATACGGCTATTTGAATGATCTACATGGCCAAAATTATTTTGAAGTCTACATCGAGTCCAAACGATATTAGTAAATTAAAAACAGCTTTCTATTATTGATCAAGACATATTTATTGACAAAATATACATTAAAAAAAAAAACTAAAATTTTATCTAACATTCTTCAGACAAATATCAATCTTCGTTCCCTAAAGAATGACCAGCAACGTTAGGCTTTGCAGGCATAAGTAGAGCAATTGTTCTGGCAAAAAACAATTCAATCGTCATTTTTTTACGCTCCTCATGCTACTTAAGAGATGGTCTGAACTTAAGAGTAGCCGATTACTTTCTAAAAGACGAATTCTGGCATATAAAATGGAAAGCTCAATTTCAGTACCCTCAGAACTAATCTCTATTTCAAAATCTAATCGGTTGAATTCCTTAGAAGTTGCACCACATATGTAGCATTGGCTTGTTGATTTCGTGCCAGAGGCAGCGTTACAGACCTTGGTGTCTACCATTGCCATGATGAAGACATGTTTAACAAAAAAAAATCTTCCTATTTAAGTCAACGTCTGTTGCGTTTAGCAAGTTCGCAGAATTGTTCATGTAATTAATTTCTTCTTCCGTAATATCAGTACCACTTTAACAAAGCTGAATCTTACAGGTCGACAATACCGCAGAAAAGAAGGTGTTGGATTTTCCCATAGTACCTTTTCATCTTCTTTACCAGCAACTAATCGTATGTTCGCGTCTGAGTCGGCATCATTTTCGAATTTTTGTTTAAACTGAGATTTCTTCAGGGTATCTCGTTCTTGCTCTTTCAGTGTTATCAGTGCCTCTTCTAGGAAGGTAAAGAAGTGCCTAATGGTCAGATCAACTAAAGGTTGTAAATCGCTTTCGGCGTAGACACTTATTACTCTGCATGATTCTTTGAGCGAGTAACATTCTTGTTTTGCTTTTTGTAAAAGGCTATAACAAGGGAAGAGTTAAGTCAGCATCTACGAACATTTATAATGCTTGTATTGGCGTAAGAGAGCAAGTTTCTTCTTTCCTTAATTTAAAAACTGACCCTTTATATTTTGTTGCACGTGTCGGAGTACTAGTGATTTCTTTGAGTAGATCGTAAGCATCTCGTTTTCCAGTTTTCCGTAACTCAACCTGAGCAACATTAATGATGACTTCCTTTTTCAAAATAGACCGAACCTCCTTAGTTTTCCTCCTTTTTGTACTTTCACTTGACTCTCCAAATCACTTACGTAGTCGACCTGCCCGATTTTGTGTAACTACAGGAATCTCAAGCGTTTCTTCTATCCATGAATGATTGTATTTGAGAAATACGTCTTCCTTGTTATGGGCTTGCGATTTGAAGGGTGAAAAATTGCTTTTCAAACTTTCAATTTTGTCTTCCGTATATCCTTTGCTCGACAAAGTTACTTTTTCAAGAAATTTTATTTTTCTTCCAAGTTAGACAAATTAAGATTCTGCATGTGGTCGAATAAGTATTTACGGGTCACAATTTTTACTCCCGAGGTACCTTATGAACCTAAAACAAAAAAAAAAACAAAACATGTTTCTTCAATCATAATTTTTGGACGTTATAGTCCAAAAAAAGTTCAAAGTACCGAAATAGTACTTATCCGCGCTCTTCCGCGGCTAACTTTCTTATGAATTACTTCTGAAAGATTCAAACTCTCGCCTTTATTAGGAATTAAAGCAGGATCTAACTTAGAAGTATAAGAAATACATAAATAAACAAAAGTAGTAGCTTAAAAATGCTCCATAATACGTGTGAGTTTCAAAACACTAAATCTAAGCTTTATAATGATAAAAATAATTTTAATCCTAATATAGTTAGTGAGTTATTACCTGCTGTACTGTACCAGTATCCATCACTTTTGCTTCCGCGAAAAATAGGTAGAATAATAAATATACACTGTTAAAATGGTATTCACCAACGAGGTAATAACTAAAGGAGATGCAATCATATGTACGATCCGTGTACATGAGCGTACCCAAAATTGCCCTGCATTTGTGTATGTTTCATTCCGCCATTTTTGGTCTTCGCTGTCAGATCCATACATAGGTTTGGTTTGATTTGGGCTTGGCGCATTGACGCAGGAAAACTCATGAAATAACCGTAGGGGCATGAAGCAAATATTACTCAAAAACTTTTTATCACTGAACTTTTCTTCTTAATTATTAACTTTTTTATGTTCATGTTTGCAAATTCAGTAAATACTTTTAAGTACGTGACAATAAAAGCGATTAAAATTGCGAACAGGTTGTACAATTGTGTACAGATGTACACATTTTACGGCGCTTATGTACAAACAATATCAGTGTCAATGTGTTAGAAATGGGTACGTTAAATTTTCTCATTTGCATCTCCTTTAGTTCTTACCTCGTTGGTATTCACACGAATGCCGAGAACACACACATACCTACCCCAAGTGCGATGATCGAATTTCGACTGAACGAAAAAAAGGAAAGGCGGGAGGGGCTGGTTATTGTTCTTAGACTAGTCCACTAGCTCAGGTAGTCGTTTTCTTTTAACACTTTCGCATTTTGATAAACTGACTTTTGGCCGCGTAGATCGTTCAAATACCCGTATGTGCTTCGTGAAGGGAATTTCAAGTTGAATAGGGGAATATTACTTTAGAGAAGAGAAGGCTTGAAATATGATATTGATGTTGACAAAATCGTACAGTCGGAGGCAAATAAGCAAATGAACAATTATAGATATTTTAATTTAGCTTATTTAGAATTTATTTGTCGCCGTAATGCCATAATCACGAATCTACTTTTTTGGCTATTTTGAACTGCCGTACTTATATGTAGCTCAGGAAAATCAAATCTACATATATTCCATTAATCTGTGAAAATCTTATCTATATTACTTTAACAATGTATATAAGATATTTCCGGTTCTCATATTCAAGAATAAGCTCAGGTACATAAAAAAAAAACGTTTACTCCTAACATTACTACATTTCAAAACATTAATTTTTGCAGTTTAATGAAGGCGACGAGTAATACCCTCTGTTTCGTAATGGACGAACTTGATATTTTCCCTTTTCGTATTTTGAAAATTCTTTGAAATTTCATTTACAGAGCTCAAATGCCGTTATTACTAGACAACTTACCCAGTACGTTAGAACAGTCTTACGTATCTCTTCACATTCTGAAAACCGTTTATCATTTTCTTCAGTTTCGAGAAAACGCAAAATTTCAATTTTTTTTACAGCTTTGATTGAAACATATTCAAAAGTAGGTACACTGCGACTTGACTATAATCATTCCTTTAATTGCTTTTATTTTAATTTGAAAGCAAGGAACTGAAAACTGCAATTCATGCCTACTCTCACGTGCTTTAGCTTAAGGTTATGAGCAGGGGAGACTAATCCATTAAGACCCTGCGGACACAGCGATCAAAGTTGATCTATTGTGTCCTCCCTTAGAGTGGTTAAATTAAATCTATATTACTTTTTACGAGTTCGATATTGCCCTTGGGGTTAGTTTGCAAACCTTATTTAGAGTGGTGTTTCTCCAATGATTTTCAACCTTTAAGTTGCAAACGTGGGATACTCACATATGATATGTTTCGTGGCAGGCGCGTATACAGGGGGGTGGTCACAGGGGTCATGACCCCCCCCCCCCCCCCCCCCAAAGCGAAGCGCACCACCTAACCTTCGTGGTGTTGTGAGTAGTATAATAGTGAATTGGGTATAATAATCATTCGCTCTTAGCTCTTTTCTTTCTTTTCTTTTAAACGTGTACACATTTTTTAGAATTTTCTTGCGTTTTTATATATATAGTGTCGAAAAGACATCTATCATACCTATCACAGGATAGTAAGTAATTTTGGAATGAATATTTATTTTAGTATTCGATTGTTTAGAAAAAGGCACGTAATGTTTAGCAGCCCAGTTATGAAGATGCTTTTATATTTTTGTTGCGCCGATTATGAAAAAGCACACAATTTCGAATTTAAAAAGTGTTATTGTTTCTAAGAAATTGGTCAGCGATCATAATTTTTTTTACCTATCTGATTTTACGACGGTAGACTTCAGCGGGAAATTCGCAAACACGTAGTCGAAAAGCGGCGATTGTGAAAGAAGAAGTTACTGAGATTTCATTTGTTATTAGTTTTGAGTGTTTTGAAACAGGTTTTTATCGAGAATATTTTATATTATTTTGAAAGAATTGCAAAGGACCAAAGTGTGGAAAGGAAAGATTTAAAATATTGAAATTAACTAAATTAAAATCAAACTGAATGCCAAGAATATCACAATTTTCCCATTTGTATTTAAGCGCCTCGAAATATTCATCCAAACCATGTCTTTTTTGTCAACTCGTCTATATTGGTTGTCTCGTATATCATAAATTATTTTATGATTTGGCACTTCATCAATATTTCATCAAAATTCATTGTTTTGAAATTGACGCGCATCTTACAACCTTGACAAAAATAAATGCCACAACAGTTTCATTCGTTTGATTTTGCTGGCGACGACGGCAAAATTAAAAATTAATCAATCCCGACGGCAACTTCGTCCACCGCTGACCGTCACCTGACGAAATTTGGGCATTCGCATAAAACGATGGGCTTTTAGAAGTTTGATAGCGGCATATTTTCGTCGTTTGCCGTTGCCCGTCGCAATTGTATTTAAGCCTTGACTTAACAAATTTTGTTATACGGTTCTTCCATCTTCCAGTACAGTGTTCCTAGATTCTTGCCAACGAAAATCCCTAATTTTGGACATAAAATTCCCTTAAATCCCTTAATACCATAATTCATAGAAATCTTTTAAAATCCTTAAGAATCGGTTTGTAAAGTGACAGAATCAATTTCGAACAAAATCATTTATTTCAGAACGAAATTATCACATTGAATAAATCTATGGTAAATAAAAAAGTAACAAGAATAAGTAAATAGATAGTTTTTGCATTCGAGTAAAAGCCTTCACTTTTTGGGACACTCATAATTTTAAAATTTTGTTTATGCATTTTTCTGGTAGAATTTCTGTCTAGTTCAGATGTTCCACAAATAAGAATGTTATTGCAAGCCTATAAATTATTTGAAGATTTGAATGACAAACAAATTTCAAAACCGCAAACCTTTTATTTAGCTTTTTTTCGGTCATTGAGCTTTTGAATCCAGGCTTTATATTTACTTTCGTTTTCCAACCAGCAATCGGAAAATTTCTTGACCTATTTTTTGGTTTCAACTTTTTTTAAACTGTCTTATTTAAAAAAAAAAAAAATTTTTTTTTTTTTGAGGAGTTGAAATTTAGAATTCGCCATGTCCTTTAATGAAGAAATATGTCATATTAATATCTAATGTTTCTTCCACTATTTACTATTTTTCTACTTTACCACTATATTTCCAATACAAGATATTCCGCAAAATAGACCAACGGAAAACTAAGCACAAGTACACCGCAGCGTATTGGGGTAGGCTTATTATTACGTACCAAATATAACATAGTGGCAGTACACACAATCAAAGCTCAGAATCACACACACAATCACTAAGCTCAGAAAATATTTTGTACATGTGATATTAATAAAGAAAATACTCTAAATTTGCTTCCTCAGTCAAAAATCCCCTAATTTCAACAAATTTGAAAGTTTTGTCCCTCAACCGAACTTTCAAGGAAAAATCCCTTAAAAAAGGGTTTAATCCCTCAGATCTGGGAACAAACTCTAGTTCCATGCAATCAGCATCTAGGCAGCCGTTGATTTTTCATAGCGACACTGATTCAAGAGTTGCTCAAAATTTTTAGGTTCGTAGCATCAAATTTTTCTTAGAAATACACTTGCAAATTGTTCTTAAGACAACGGTCTAAACGAAATGGTGCATTGATTCCGTTGGCTCACTCTTTCGGACAGGGGCACAAACATTCAGTTTTCTTAGAAAGATCTGAAAATTTTTCTTTATATTTTTCATGCACTATTGGTGGCGGGCAATGATTCCAAAGAGTTATGTTGATTCAGGTGCCTTGGCTGATCTGGGTTCGCTAAAGATATTTATGAGCGTTGGCAAGCATAAATTTTGTTCTTAGAAAATTACTTAAACTTTTTTCTTTCGAATTTTTATACACTATTGGTTGCTGAAAAGATCAGTTGGATTAATGCCACTAAAATTGATTCTAAAATTTTTACTGCAAGACTATAAAAATAAAAACCATTCGCTTTCCTCTGCGGAAGTTGCCGTTACTTTGCTTGTACTTTCGTATATTAATTCAAGTAATATTGCTTAATTTAACTTCACGTTTACTTTTAATTTATAGGAGAAGAATAAACTTGCTACACCAGTTAGCGATGTAGGCAGGCATAGTAGCAGAAGACTGATAAGACCATTGATAACTTTTTTCAGAAGAATGCAAGATCAGTTAAGTTCCCATCAAAAGATGTAGTCAGTGACATATCATGCACTTCTGACTCAAATTGCAAGCTCTCATTCTCATTCATTTATTTCACCCGTGACAGAATCGGTTGCATCACATCTATTTCTACAATCCTTGCACGAGAAAGAGAATCTGGATATGAGTCCTTAATGTCTGTCCACTCTGAGATCGACATTGATGTGGATAATATTATCGACAGGTTTTCCAAATCAATCCGAAAATTGGGTTTTGTGATATCTTACTTAAATAAGATAAATAAAAATTAAAAGCGACTAGGTACTTCCGACTTTTTTCTCCCCTCGAACATTTTAGTTGTGACCCCCCCCCCCCCCCCCCCAGACTGAAGGACTGGATACGCGCCTGTCGTGGGCTCATTTTCCTCGACTGTATGAAGTGTCGACGCAGTTCACTGTTGCATTGCCTATTTTTTTCAAAAATTAAATTCTGGAGTTCTTAAGAAATAGATATCGAGAAGGGTATAGATAATTTATTTAGGGTATCTGGTAATTTGGGTTTTCAGGACTCAGCGAGTACGAGTCACAAATTTTGAAAACTCGTCGAGTCCGAATCGAGTCTGGATATAAATCTAAACTCAAATCAATAAGCAAAAACGTTTAATATTTTAAAGTTCAATAACGATTCATATAGCTCAAGTTTTAATAATAAAAAAAAAACATAAAAATTTGTTAAAATTAGAATTATTTATTGAATTGAATAATTCACAGATTTTATAGATAACACTTGCTGAAATAGATTTATTTTAACTGTTATCTTATAAAAAAAAAAACACACATTTTATTTTTTCCAAAACGTACACATATATTATTATTTTACATAGATTATAACTGTTAACGCGTTTCGTCCTATCAGGACATCATCAGGAGGGTTATTCTGATCTTTTATCGTACTATTTAGTGAATTTTGACATATTTTGTCTTACTTTTTCTTTTAACACAGTTCATTTTGTATCTTCACTTTTATCTACCACAAAATGAACTATAATGAATTTTCGGTGAACAAACGACAAAAAACACGCCAAAATATACGACAAATTAGTCAACTGCTCCAAGAGGTTGTAACAAAAATTTTACACTTTGGTAAATGGAAATTCTACACCTAATTAGAACAAGTGCTTAAATTCGAAATATTTTTTTGAATTTTTTAATGTGAAGTGTCATTATCAGTTCATTCTATGTGATGCAAGGGTTGCTGACCTAACTTATTATTATTATTATTAGTTACGGAGGATTTCTGCCTCTCATCTTGTTACTGCGACCTATAAGATCTATTGTAACATTACCCCTGGATGCCCTAGGGCGCCCATTCGAACTTAAGGTCTTTGATCAAGCTTATAACATTGTTTAGAGCCATTTTTTCGACATCCTATGGCAGTGGAAATGCCTTTCTTAGATGCCTTAGCCTTATGCGGCACAGAGCTTCACAGTCACATAGGACAAGTTCAGCGGATTTATCGTCTTCCATACAGAATCGACAGATCTCATCATTGACCTTACCCATCTTCTTAAAATGGTATCTAAGTGGCCAAAGCCCAGTAAGTAGGCCCGTTATGAGCCTTAGTTCCTTCCTGCTAAGTGTGAGGAATTCTTTTGTTCTCTGTTGCGAGTACTTTATAAACTTCTTCACTTGTCTCAGCCCCGGGGCATTTTCCCAGTATTCCGTCTTAGTTCTGTCCTCCCAAAGCCTGATCTGAGCTGAGAGATGATATTTTGGGAGTCCAAAGACAGGCTCAGGGCTAATAAACGGAGATTTGGCTCCTTCCTTTGCAAGGCGGTCTGTAATCTCGTTATAATGCCTTCCTGTCCTGGTACCCAGATCACTGCCACCCTATTTGTCTCGGCCAGTCAAGACAGTAAGACCAAACCAGCTTTGACTCAAAGGTAAACGAGTTTAACGCTTTAAGTGCTGCTTGGCTGTCTGATTTTATGTATATTTTTGCTCCACGCATATTCTTATGGATTATCTCGCGAGCGCAGAGTTCTATGGCGTGTATTTCTGTCTGAAAAATGGTTGGTGAGGCCCCCAGTACCTTTGCGAGATGGCACCTTGGCCCATATATGTCCACGCCTGCTTTACCTTCCATTTTGGATCCATCCATGTACCCATTTAAGAGATCCTTTTTCAAAGGGTAGGTCCCCAGTGTGCCACTGTTGATGGTTCCCCACGATCACCTTAAATGGTTTTTCAAAGTTATGGCGTTTCGGCATAACGTCTGAAATTTGCTTAGCCATCGGGTGCTCTATGAAATCCTGGAGGACTTTCAGGTGGCCAACCAGATTATTTGTACTTAGGAGGTTTGCCATTTGTAGCCTAATTGCACTAAGTATGGCCTGCTCCCCAACATGCAAATGTAAGGTTAGCAGGTCCAACATAGCCTCTAGGGCCGCAGTTGGGAAGGTACGAATGGCACCGGTTACTCCTAGACATGCAAGCCGTAGTAGTTTTTGCAAACTAGCTTGAGCTATCTTTTGTTTGGCCACCAAACGAGTGAGGCCTATGTGACCATGGGTCTTATAATAGACCACAGAGTCATTTTAGGTTAAGACCCCAAGTTTTGCTGAAAAGCCTACGGCATGTCCATGTTGCCACTGTAGCTTTATCCAGTACTCTTTTTAAGTGAGAGTTCCAGGTTAGTCTGTTATCCAGGGTAATACCTAGACATTTGACTTCCTTTGAGAAAGCCACTACTGTTCCCTCAAGAGATGGTGCTTGTAGGTTAAGCTTCCTTTTTCTCGTGAAGGGAACAACTGTTGTCTTACCAGGATTGGCTCGAAGTCCCATTATTTGGCACCAGTTGCAAACTATGTTTAGGGCATTTTGCAATAAATCAGAGATTATCTGATTATGTTTGCCCCTAATTGTAATGACCAGGTCATCCGTTGCTGACCTAAATAAGAACACGAAAAAATCAGTAGAAAAGTTCATTTCATTTAGTCGTATATTTTGACATTCAAGTACGACAAAAGATCAGAATCACCCTCCAGGGATACAACAAGAGCCCTGATGATATTCTGATAAGAGGAAACATGTTGGCGGTTACAATATAAGATGGCAGTTGAATTTAATAAGTTGATTACGTTAATAATTTTTAATAAACTTACACCAGTTTGACTAAAATGTTTACATTTTCGATTTTTAGTTTTATTTGTGTAAACGTTGACTTTATTCAGTAACAATGGAAAGTGAAGACGAGTCTTAATTAATGTCCGCAGCAATGTGTATAATTAAAAAAATAAATACCCAGTCCGAGTCGAGTCGAATGGAGTACAGAAGCCCTCCCAACGAACAATTTTTGTCCTATATAATGCTCGGAGATCTTTTAGGGAATAAATCTTGCGAACTTAAGGTGTCATAAGAAGCCAGATTATTGTCTCACCGAGTTCCCAGGGAATTGCACCATACTCTTATAGCGCTAAAGTGGAGAATCCCATATCATGCTCGGGGAATAAAATTGAGTGTTGATATAGGAATAATAATTTCTATAATGTACTTATATCTTAATCTCATCTTGATGCTCAGAGCTTATATAAGACTTTATATGTACCCTATTGTAGAAATTTAGTGTTATAACGTTGTTGTAGGATTTCCTAAATTGGTCTACTTCACTTATATAGGAATTAAATATATCCCTATGTAATAACCTATTTAGGAACAAATTTTCCTATATAGGAAAAGTGATCCTAATGTAAAATCGTTAAAATACAATAGATCCTAGTTGAGTCTACAAATTTATTATTCATGTGGAACTTATTATGTATGCGTGACTTAGAGTCCTTTATAAAGTTTTCACTTAACACAAAAGATGGTACCTATACAAAATATGATTGAGAAACATATTTCTTAATAATAAAATTATTTTTTCACATTGGTATATATTTGAATTTACCAACGATTTAAATTTTACTGTTAGTATTTAACACGTTTGATCGAAAAATAACAAAGCGCCTCCAAATAAATAAATAAATAGAATGTTTAATTAATTATGGTCAAAAACAGTTATGTTCATTTGGTTCTCCAAAAAAATGGAACTAATTTGAATTTATCTAGTTTTCAATAAATTTATCAATATGTCATTATTTTCATGTTTCTAAGCTAATTTGCACCTAAATAAAAATGCGTCTTTTTTTTATTACAAAAATGGCCGTCCAAATAATCAGTAAACATGGCCACTGGGTAGGGGTACATAAGAAAGAAATGATATAGGACTTCAGTTCTCCCTTAAAGATTATAAATGTTGATATAAAACACAAAATTTCCTACCATGACTCAACACCTACATAAGTATGAATAAACGCTTATATAGGTAACAAATTCTTATATAAAGATGTAAATTGCTGTGTTGAGAATAGATATTTTGATATGCGATTTGTAGTGCTATATAAGCATAGTGGAGCGAATACCAAAACAAAAACATTCATATAGCACTTATGTTCCTATTTCGTGATGTGAATTCCGATCGGCCAGTGTAGTGTGCTTTTAAAAGATTCTTGACAGTTGAAAGAACAAGTTTTAACACGTTAATATTTTTGATTTATTTGATTTATTTTTAATTTAAAACACTCAACTCGGTCTATCAGAATTGAATTGAGTGTATTAGACCATATAGACGAAGGAAAAATGAAACAAAAATCCAAGACGACCATTGGAGAAACATCAGGAAACTCGTAAATATTAAATAATATAAGCCAAAATTGTTCATTCGAACTTTTAAAAATTGGAAAACCGTCTAGGTTTGCGTTAATCGAAATCTGTGTTGGTTGATTAATATTCGATAACATTGTTTTAAACAAAACTCGAGCTCTTGGTGCCAATAGTGACCATCCGATGGTGATGATCCTATTTGTGCAATATTACCACGATTCATTTTAGTTGATGGTGTGCGGAGCAAAGTTCTTGGATCAGTAGATAATAAGTCCGGAGTGTGTCTATTACAAATTTTGAACAGCTCTCTCAATTCTTTTTGTGATATATTATTTTACAAAGCTCACACCTTCAGAGTAATTCTAAATAATGTTTCCTTTTTCATCACATCATAAATAATTTTTTCATTTTCTTCATCATCAGAATCATATTCATCATCATACTGCTCATCATCATTAGGAACAATAGGTAAAAGGTTATGTTGTACAATTTTCATGTTCAAGTAAACATTTACGGAAAAACAGTTAGCTATTTGAGCTATTTGATGATTCGTGATTACTAATTTAATATAACTAATTAAGATCAATTAAAAGAAAGAAAAATTAAAAAGATTTTTTATATGATTAATAGTATATACTGACGGCACTTGGTGAAACTTTTTTCTTAACATTTTAAATTGATAAAAAACACTTGTTTGATTTCACAAAAGATCTTATTTATTCAATTATTTTTTAGAATATCCTAACGCGTTTCGACCACTTAGGTCATCTTCAGAGTTAGTCAACATCCTGCAGAACATCAGCAAGATCTTTTATGTACATGCAAAAAAGGAGAGGTCCAAGAACTGAGCCTTGAGGAACACCTCTGCGAAGAGGAAGAGTATCGGAAAACACATTGATGACTTTCACTCTTTGCTCACGGTTAGATAAAGAATTTTCAATTAAACAACTGGCTGATCTAGAGAAATGATAAAAAGGGCCAATTTTCTACATAACATATCATGAGGAATGCTATCAAAAGCTTTAGAGAAGTCTAGGACAACTAGTACGCTAACATCGCCGTTGTCAAGAGCTTCGCGGATGTCAGTTGTAACTCTTAGCAATGCTGATTCACAACTGTGCCGCGGACGAAACCCAGACTGCCAGCGAGACAGCAGCTTGTGATCGGTGAGAAAACTTTGAATTTGCCAGCAAATTAACTTCTCTAACACCTTTGACATGAAAGACAGGATACTTATTGGGCGAAAATCACCTTCACTCTCAGGTAATCTTATCTTAGCGACCGGAAGCACAGTTGCAAGTTTCCACGAGGGTGGAAAACTAGAAGAAGTCAGGCATAAGTTAACTATATGTAATGCATAGGGATGAATTAGAGGAAATAATATCTTCAGAAATCTAGGCGGCATATTGTCTGGGCCAATTGAGTCCGATTTAACTGAATATACCGCTTTAAACAATTCCTCAGTGGTTGCACATCTGAAGGAAAAAATATTTTCGAAGTGTCGGCTGGTTGGAATGAAATCGGGATAACAACCAGCATTAGGGGGCCTAGAATGACTGGAAGTAAAATAAACATTGAGATCATTAGGGTTCAAATTGCAATTGTATTCCTCATTTCCACAGACGCCCAGCAGTTTAAGATTTTTCCAGACATTTAGAGGGAATATCAGGCCGTAATTTCGACGAGTAATATGCAAGCTTAGCTGCGCGGATTGCCGAATTAGCTTTGTTCCGGTTTCTTGTGTAGGTTTTTCTTGCAGCGGTAGACTTAAGGCGCTTAAGTCGACGATAAAAATATTCCCGCTCAGTAATCAAGGACAATATATGTGAATTAAACCAGGTGCAGTCATTGGATCTTTGGTGTTTCTCTTTTATCGGAGCATACTTGTCGAGAAGATATTTCACATTGTCTTCCAATAATGTCAGCTGAGCCTCAGCTGTAGCACAATAATAAATATCAAACCAAGGCATTGATTGGCATTCATCATACAGACTAACATAATCAATATTATTAAAATCGCGATAAGTCGCCATGTTGACCAAATTATTGTTATCAATAAGAATTTTATAGCTTACAAATAAGAAATCATGGTCGAACGAAGAAGGTGGGCTTAATTGGCTATGAAAATATATACGGGAATAATCAGCCGTTAGGATCAGATCGAGTAAAGATGGATTGGAAGTGTTGAAATAGGTTGGCTGAGAATTGATTCTAGTTAGATGTAAAGATTGTAAAATATCCATAAAGGCATCACTAAGATTACTTTGCTGGAGAACGTCAACGTTAAAATCACCGCCGATTAGGACGTTATTATACCTATGACATAATTGGGATACTGTGTTTTGGAATTCGCTAATGCAGTCGTTTTTAAAGTTGACTGGTGGGCAAAAAATATTTAGTAGCAGAGCTAACCGTAGCCATCAAAGAGAAGAGCAGTAACAGCGATCAGTAAGCCGACAGATTGCAAAAGTAAGATCATTAGGAAAAAAATATAAAGATAAAAACACGGAAAACAATTATTCATTTGAAAAATATATAAAGGAACAAAAATATGAAAACAAATTTGCAATAGGAAAAATTCATTCAATTCACGAAAAATATGGAAAAGTCTTTACGATGGAAACAGATTGCAGCTCCGGCACTGATGAGTTCTGTGGTAAGCTGACAGTATCCAATTGATCCATGCTATTTATTCTAACAGGATGATCACCGCTTTTCCATTTGACATATGCACATCCTCGGTTAGTTGAGACAGAAAAAAGACGCTGAGCCTTACGCAGCCGCCTAGCAGTACGTAGTAGCGCAGCGTTTAATGGACTAAGGCTTTCATTAACAAAAATTATGTGGTCATCTGACGAAAAACCAAGTCAAGTCCTGCACAGAGGTCAGCGCATCATCGGACTGCGATGATGCAATTGATTGAGTCCGTTCTTTCACATTCGATAGCTTCGACGTATTGCGGGTTTGGACAGCTGGGCCACTTTCCGATTCAGATCTTTTTTTCTCCTTGTCCGTTTTATTTGAAGACTGCTTAGCTTCACCAGAAGGCATAACCGCAAATGGAGATAAAAATTTGTTTGTGGATATGAACAATGTAAAGCGCTACAGCTTCCAATTATTAATTAATTGAGACCAAGGTTCACGCGAACGTTTATTGGATTTTTCGTTTGATGAATGCAATAAAACACGGCACGGTGCAATTAATATCAAACCTATGCTTAGGTTGCGGAAAGAGCAAAAGAACGGGAGCAATGAAAAACACGACTACTCACTCGACAGTAAGCATCACTAGCAACTGACGATGTTATTTTTAGAACATTTTTTCTTACTTTCCTATGATAAGTACCGGATTTTTTTATTACTCATCCATTAAATTCGTTATTGTAATTCTAATTTAACTGTTCTTAACCAACTGCGCATGCAAAGGAGGGTAGTATATTAAACTTTTCCTCGGCGTTGTACTACCCACGTGCCGCAACATGACACTTTAGCATCTCCTATAAGCTTTGGTATAGGAACACAATTTGCAAGTGATCCCCTTGATCCTATATAAAAGTTCAACAAATTGTGATTGCTTATATGAGTGTTGATATCGAAAATGAATTCTTACTGAAATTACTTATGCCCCGCAATCTTATATAAGGGTTGATTGGAGATTGATTTTTGATATGAAGCTTGATATATGAACAAACTTCCCAAGAGCTGTACTACCATATTTAAATTCTCCAATTGTGAGATCTAGTCTCGAACGTAAGGAAGGGAGTGCCGGTTTCTCATAGACAACTCAGATTTAAAATTCAAATATAAAACTTTTATTCAAAAATTCCATTTTACTTAACCTAATATCACAATTCAGTTTCAATATAAAATAATTCAATGTAAAATTAACCTACAAACTAGTACAATTCACTATAAAATTCAACAAATTAAAGATTAAAATTAAAAAAAATTATGCACCTCCTTGCTTGCTTTACTTCAGAAACAAAAAGGAAGAAGAAGATCTGAGCAACTGTCATCAAATTAAATTTCAATATTTAGTAATTGCAAAATGCCTTGTTGGTGCATGAGGGCACAAAGGGAGTAAAAATATTCTTATAGACAAATTCAGACATTCAGGTTATCTTCTGTGATGATGCGTGAGGGCACCAGGGTACTAATCAGATTTGTTAGAAAAAATGCAGCCTCAGATTTGTCTCTGGTCAGAATTATGGTACGTGTGGGCACAAGGAAGTAAAAAACTTCTATGAAAAAATTCAGACTCAGATTTGTCTTACCAGAATTATCTTCTGTGTAAAAAGATGTGAAGCTCAGGTTATCCCTGATCAGAATTATCATCTGTATAAGAAGCTCAGGTTATCCCTGATCAGAATTATCATCTGTATAAGAAGCTCATGTTATCCCTGATCAGAATTATCATCTGTATAAGAAGTTCAGGTTATCCCTGACCAGAATTATCTATTGTGGAAAAAGGTAGGAAGCACGATTCTTTTTACTCAGATTAGTTCTGATACAGATCAACTCTGCCAAAATAATGGTGCCATCTACTGAAATTCATCGGCTTTATATAGCCGCTGTAACCAGTTACGTCTTCTCGCCTCTTGGTGTTGCCCTAGCAACGATTGATGCGATGTCTGAATGTACCACAGACAGCTGACTGATGTAATGTCATTTACTGTCATCACAAAATGTAAATATTAGGAGGTAAGTATGCTTGGCTGCATTTTGATATTGATTTGTTGATTTTATTAATTAATTTCGATTGCTTTTAGGTGAACTGCAACTCCCCAGGGTTCTAGTGGATGTTTCCCGATTTAGTTTGAGCTAATTTAGGCGAGCATTTCTGATGGAAATGTGAAAATTATCAGATAAGTATTTTTGTTTATGGTTTCAGAACTTGGTTCTTTGTGTTTCTTTTATTTTATTTTAGGTAAATTGAACGTGAAGATGGGAGTACATCGAAGGATTAAGATTATATTAGCTGCATTAAATTCATCGTGGGATATTTATATTTATGTGTGAGGACTCAACACCAATACTGATATAGGAATATTATATAGGATTACAATTCTCTGGGAATTATAGTTCCATATACTTACGTTTATAGCACTTATATTCAAGTAGTAAATTTTTCATATAGGACTTATACTCGTTAGACTCATATAAAACTACAAATGTAGATATAACACTCTAGTTATTCCTTTAAGAATTACAAGATCTATGTAAGAACTTAAATATTGATCGAGATTTATGTAGGAGCCATATAGAAAACATTCCAAATTTTTAGAACTTGAAGTCTTAAAGATTTATAACATTTGAACGCATGGTTATTTAACGCTTCTGTAAAATTATAATCTGATTGGTTCTCCTCACCCAAAGTCCACGCCACGCCACTGGTATATACGTATGTAGCTCAATTTCTCAAAAATTGTCACTTATCGGATTTTGCCTTTCAAATATCCATATACACCTGTTCCTTGTTCTAAGATCATAAATTCGTCAATTTATTATATTATCATGACATATTACATATATATAAAAAAAAAACAAATAAACAAATTAAACTGAATTTCTGTACATTGTCGAGAAAAGAAACTCTAAACTACGTAAAAGATTAATTAATGATGTCATTGAAGAACTAAGAACATATTAAAAGTCAGCTTATCACCCAGCACTCCCAATGAATTGCAATTTGATTAACTTTCATTACCTACCTACCTTTTTAGTCTTACTTAGTCACACACTTGAATGTTCCCAGCAAAACTCACTTCAAGTGTCTAAATACATTAAGTATTTGCTAAGAATTGAAAATATTGGCTGGATTTTATCGCGCATATTTGCGCTAGGTTTTTGCAATCAAGATATCAATGACAATAAATATAAGCCTAAGGCTCTTCACTCAAGTGAGTAACAATTCCCTGAGAGTTATGAAAATTACCACAATTGCTTGAAGAAAAAATGAAGAAGATAAAAAAAATCAAACAAAAACTCAAGCACAGCACTCGGTCGATACCATGTTAATTAGCGACTTTCATGTTGTTCTCACCTTAACACGATTACTTTATTTGCACACTCAAATTATCTTGAATTATGTAAATGGCAATTAGAGCATGATTATTATTATTATATAAAACGCACCGCTCAAGTGTTACACCTTATACCTGAGAGGAATTATAACATTTTAATGGGTTCCCCAGGTCTCTTCCTTTCATCCCGAATGGAAATCATATTCACTTGGAGAGGAACAAAACAAACAAAATATTTCACCTCTTGTCTCAGGCCTGAAACCACAATTTGAACACCACCCTATACCCTAGGGTATGTAGTAGTGATTGTGGTGTTGGTGTTGATGGTGGTGTAGTACACTTTATTTGTTAGAATGGGGTTTATTTGCTGTATGTGCAACCCTTAACCAAGAACATCAGCCCCTAACTATACCAAATAGAATAGAGCGACTGTCAAAATATGTGTCTTCTGGGAGGGCTACGTTAAGCAGGGTGTGATCCTGAGCATATTACCCATTCTCTGCGCGTCAAGTTCGTGTATGATGATAGCAAATGCGCTTAAAATTCATAACGCGTATCGCGAAACCAATTACAAAATGATAAATTAATCACCCCGGAACGCGCGACTGTGAGACGATATCCACCTGGTTGAGGGGGCCAACCTCGTACGTAGTATAGTCACTATACGTACCCACATTTCGGTTTGGGCCAACACTTTTTTTTTTTTTGTGTGTAATAACTACTCTGCTGGCCCACGTGAAATGTTCCTTGAAAATATTTTGGGTAATACCGTCGACGACGTGCGTTCCGGTGTTAAAATAAATGAAGCCACGTGCATAAAAGGGTTATGCTTCTGACTATGATATGGCCTCCCGTCAGCAAGCCTACCTTTAAAAAACATAAAAGGGTGGGTGGGTGGTTTTCTACGTTTGTAGAAGGCTTTCGCCTAACGTTAGGTTGCTTAACCCTCCGGAGCATATGAATATGGAAATCGGATTTGCCCTGCTCAAAATCTGTTGCCATGGCAGAATATCCTCACACGTACGCTTTCACTGTGCACCTAAATATGCGGAAGTTCGTCCAACATAAATACTACAAACCACGTTAGTATGTCTCTCTCTCTCTTTTTCTCTCTCTCTTCCTCTAAATACGGGGGAGGATAACGAGAAGCAAGGGTAGAGATACCGAATTGAATGATATTATAAAGTTTGCTAGCTAGAAATATACCCCTGTCTTGATGTCACATCGCATCTGCTTTATTGAAGCGTGCAGGATAAGCTAAGCTAGACAAAGCAGAAAATTTTATATTTGACGATGGCAGTCTTATTTGAACAATAAACGGGAAAAAAAATATTCCTGTTGTGACTGTATAAAAGGGAGTAGTCCTGGAGGAATCAGTTCGAGAATATTATTCTTAGGACGAGAGTTTTTTTTTTTAAGATTCTTCATCCAGTTAGTGTGACTAAAATGGGAAAACAGTTTTATTGCTTTTTTTTTTAATTAATTTTTTTCCAGATTTAGAAGTTAGAGTTAGGCAACTTGAAATGAGAGTGGAATTTCAAATTCTGGGAAGTTAATAAGAATTATTTATCATTATACAAGACAGGGAAGAGATGGTAAGATAGTAAAAATAAGCTTTTTGATTCAGCAGATCCAAAACTCTCGAGAATACTTCCCAAGCCATGAAACAGAAATGTATATGTGTGCGTCGGGAGTCCGTTCTCTAAAATGTTCTATATTGATACTTACGGAAAGTGTCAAACATTGACTTTATATACGCTATAGAGCCTAAACTACTATCCATACAGGAAAATAGTCTTCTAGTAATTTAAAGTTTGGTTCTTTACCTTCCCAAAGGCTACACTATATAGTAAGTACGTTTTGATTACAAAGTAACCTTACCATTTAACGCTCAATACATCTCAGTTGAGTGATAATTGCATGTGTGTATGTGCAGACGGAGTGCGAATCTGTTGGCAGCTAGATTGGATATCATCAGCGCATCAGCCCGCTGCATGCCATATTATTATATTATATTATAATATATTCAAAAATCATCTATGCAAGTATAAGCCGAAAACCTGCCATAAACTCTCGTATTAGGCTAGGTGAAATTTGAAAAAGGAGGCTTGTTAGATAGATAATAAAGATTGAGACTCAAAAGACCTTATTAACACTATAATAAGAGATACGTACACACACACACACACACATTCAATACTGGATAAGGTATTGTACATAATCGTAACAATATAATTATAATTCTTATATACCAAATTCAAGATAAATATGGCCTTGGTAACTCAGTTAAGAAGTACGCTGACTACCGTCCCAGGGGTCATGGGCTCGAATCTTACCACGACATCGTCCTGCACTTTTCCTTCTAGTTCCCTTTCGACTTTTTTACAGCTTTTCCTCTCCTTACTACAGTATCTATTAAAAATTCATCAATCCTCTTTTCAAGCAGCACCACAATAATATATATGTATATTCCAGTGAGCAAACTGGTCAACCCACCTCTACTACACCAATAATAGAATTTACATCTATTTCTGACGTAATCCCAAGGCTACCACTGTCTTCCAGGCTGAAGTCTTCGCCATCTCAATGGCAGCGAAGTTAGCCCTTGATATGGAAATCAAGGGGAAAGATATCGCTATCCTTTCGGATAGTCAGGCAGCCTTGATAGCTCTGAATGGCCCTAGGATAACGTCTAAGTTACTGGGGGACTGCAGGTCGTCAGTAGATAAGTTGTGTTTTCACAACAAAGTGTCCCTCCTGTGGGTTCCTGGTCACATGGGGATCATGGGGAATAAAAGGGCTGACCTTTTAGCCCGCCCCGTAGGCGTTGCCACCTCGAGTATCGGGTCTCTCATCAAAGCGGATGTTCATAGGAAACATCAGCAGAAATGGGAGAACCTGAGTGCTTGTAGGTGTACAAAACTGTTTCTTGATAGGCCCAATTGGAATATCTCCGATTTTTTCATGGGGCTTGGAAAGAAACAATGTAGAACCGTGGTTGGCATCATCACCGACCACAGCTCACTTCACGCTCATCCAACAATGATGGGAGTTGTTGACAGCCCTGAGTGTCTGTCCTGCCTGGAGGGAGAGCCTGAGACAACCGAACACTTTTTGTGTGAGTGTCCGGCCTTCGCCCGGAGCAGACTGGATACTCTAGGGTCTCCCCTTCTATCTGTGGATGAGCTGAAAAACCTTTCTCACCAAGACCTGATGGGCTTCATTAAGAGAACAGGAAGGTTTTGGTGAATGGGATTCATGATAGTACAATGGACCGCTGTGGTCTCCGTGCTTGGGATGGGTATCTCCTGTTCCCCTGTTTTCAAAAAAAAATCCCAAGGCTTGTTGGGGTTACTCCGATTGCAATGGCGCGTCTTCAACAGAAGTAAACTGTGACGCATTTCGAGCCTGCGTAACGCAGGAAAATGATGGCTAGAGTGTCTCTGCTAAGTGGGACAGCGGTGCGTCCTGGCGGCCGATTTATTGCTGAGCATTGTTGCCTTGAATATTGTCGCTGTGTGAACAGTGAGGCGTCCTAGGTGCCGGAATGGAAAGGATGCGACAGCACCGAGTCTGCTTGAGGTAGACTGGGGGCGGACGCAAGCCAATCTGTGGAGACGTTATGGTTGTCAAGGGGTGAACCTTGAAAGAGAGTGGTGGCACAGAGTCTGCTTGATTGTGACTGGAAGCTGACGCCACGTCATCCTGTGAAGTGAGTAGCCTCTCAAGTCCGAATTGTCTCTATGACAGTCCGAGCGTACTCTGGTATCCAGTCGACATTAGGCCGTCTTGAGGGTGACTGCTGGAATAATAACTACGTCTATCTTGGTAGCTCTCCTTAAGTAGCTAAAACTTTCTACGTTCAGCAAAGTATTACTAGATGCGAATTTCGAAATAAATTTTGCCAGGTTTATACAGTGGTTGATCAAGAGTTCAGAAATCGGCACGGAAAACTATTTCATCGCCTTTGGTCAAGACAAGGCTAATGTAGGTGTGTATCCAAGCATCAGTAAACGGAAGAAACCTCTCCAACACTTAAGTAGATGCCAAGAATACTTTTTTCAATCATAGTTAGGTCCAGAAATCGAAACCCAGACCTTTTTTCAGGAGGCACCTTTTTGCAGTGCGTTTTTTGTAGATTCAGTACGCAAGTCATTTTAGTAATTTGGCATTTGAGCAACATTTTGAAAGATGGTAGCCGACCTTCATGAAAAATGTATAAGAAAAAAGAAAAATTAAAAAGTGTGTATTTTTAGTTTTTACATTAATTCTGTCCATTGTCTGCTTGTTTTTTAGGGATTAAATAACAAGCAATGGTAAATGGATATTTCAGGTCTATTAACACGCGTTGAAACGAGAACCTGCCATCAAGAAAACTAAAACTCATATAAATTTGCAATCAACGACGTGCAAAATCAATTCACTGTAAAAACCACATCTTGTTAAAATTAAAGTTGACGCTGTGCTTAACAAAATTCACAAACTCTGAAAGCTTGAAATTTTTGACAGGAATCTTAATAAGCACAGGATACTCATAAGGAATTCATTCTTGGAGCAAATATGGAGGAAGCTGCCAGAAGTCCTACACGGACACACGAGACAAATAAACCACGTATGCATGAAGTAGCTGCTTTCATCGATGTAGAAGGAGCTTTTAATAATGTTTTCCTACATAAGTTTACTCATATGCGTGACATGGCGTGAACCAATCTCTAAAATACTGGATTACACACATGTTGAACAACAGAACTGTCCTCGCCGGTCTGGGTGGGGCAAGTAGAGTGAAACAGGTCCACAGAGGAACTCCACTAGGTGGTATCTTATCACCCTTATTGTGGGTGCTCATCATGGACGATCTCTTGCTAACTCTCGCCCGGATGGAGTACAAATCGGTATGTTACGTAGATGACCTTGTGGTTTTAGTCACCAGAAGTTTGCATCGGTGCTCTGTGGACTGGTGCATAACGCGATCCGACTAGTCGCAGACTGGGCACGAATACATCCTTGATTTTATGCGGTCCATCGCACCTGATATCGACATAGAAAGCGACCACCTATGCTTGAGGTCTTTTTGAGGTTCCAGATACACACACACAGTGACAAATCATCGTCCGGAAAAAATTCAGGACGCGTTTGCTTCTCTCGTCACTCATCAATAAATTTCCGTATACGATGTACTATCTCCCTCGCAATTTCTGTAAAAAATGCATGTCATCATAATGTATCCTTGAAAACAAATTTTCAGAAAAAGGATCTCGACTAATTTTTTGCGAGGAGCTTCAAAGCTTCTTTAAATAAATGGCGTTTATTTCATGAGCTTGCGATGCTGTAAATTCGGGTGTTCCACAGAGTATTCACCTTGGTCCGATTCTATTTGTGCTATTTATCAACGACATTGTTAAATTTTTTACTTTGCGCAATATTTATTATTTGCAGATGACTTGAAATTATTTGTGAAATTAAATTCTATTGCCGATTGCATATTTCTTCAAAACAATCTAAATGCCATTGGTAGATGGTGCTCAGAGCATAACTTGTCGCTAAATGTCCTTTTACCAAAAATCTACACCAATAGTCTTCGACAATAAAATTGGAGATTCATCTGTTCCCAGCCCAGAGTAGCGGAAACTAAAATTCTAGAAGTAATCTTTAATTCTAAGTTATCCTTCATTAGCCATATAGAATATATAATTTCTAAATGTTAGGCTTTATAAGACGAAACACAAATGAATTAAAAGATCCTCCACTCCTTGATAGATCCTTTTTATTCACTGGTAAGATCTATAGTGGGATACTCCTCCCTTATTTAGTGTCCATCCTATAAAGTACACATAAATCGTATCGAAGGAGTACAAAAGTCATTCACAAGACTGGCACTAGGTAAACACCCTTATTGGAAGCATAACATCCCTTCGTATGATATACGCTGCTCGCTGTTAGGTTTATCCCATTTGGACTTCAGAAGAGAAGTTGATTGTGCAATTATTTATTAGAAATATTGTTACGTGGGTGGCCTTAGTTCGTTATTTGAAACACAATATTTCAGATATAATTCAAAAGTTAACTTTACTGTTTACTCTCACAAATTCACAAACGATTATCAAATCAACTCTTTAGTTACCTACCGCTAGTACTGTACTTCTAATTATCACAATCCAAAATAGTTTAATTCGTTCACTTCACTGCCTGAAATAAGACTGATCCTCGTGGATGTGAGTATCGCCGTATTTATACTCTACAAATTATCCGAGAACCTTTCTCAAAATTCCGTTCTCCGAACCCAAAGTTTACTAAAGGCGCTTTCGGCAAGCACATTCTCAGTGAGACAAGTGAGATATTCTCAGTTGGCTCACTGAGACTGCTTTTTCGGTGAATTGTCTAGTTCCATATTGAGCTACAAAATTCGAACGCAACCTGAGACAAGTGAAACCAAAGGGGCTTTCGGCAAGCACTGTCTCAGTGAGACAACTGAGACAAAACTTTGAGCAACAGTCTCAGTTGTCTCAGTTCAAACCAATCAGGTGATTTGCCAATTTTGACATTTAAATAATTTTGATCACAGAAAATGGATAGTAATAAATTGAGAAAAGTGTTGTTAGTTTATTCAAATAGCTCAGTAAGCTTTAATTACCAATTAAAATCACAAAATAACGAAACTGAGTCATCTGAGACAAGAAAATTCAGTTTCACTTGTCTCAGTTACTCAGTAGTTGCGTTCGAATTTTGTAGCTCAATAGGGAAGTAAGACAGTTCACCGAAAGTGTAGTCTCAGTGAGCCAACTGAGAATATCTCACTTGCCTCACTGAGAATGTGCTTGCCGAAAGCGCCTCAAATATTCTTGTCTCAGTTGACTCACTTTCGTTATTTTGTGATTTTAATTACTAATTAAAGTTTAGTGAGCTATTTGAATAAACTAACAACACTTTCCTCAATTTATTACTATCCAATTCTGTGGTCGAAATTATATAAATGTCAAAATTGGTAAATCGGCTGATTGGTTTGAACTGAGATAACTGAGACGGTTGCTCAAAGTTTTGTCCCACTGTATTTCACTGAGAAATGTGCTTGCCGAAAGCACCTTAAGCTGTCACTAACCTAAGGTAGTTTCCATTTCCAACAGATGTCGCGTGCGTCAGTGGCGCGTAACAATAGCTGTGTTCCATTGGGCTGTGTAAAGTAGGTATTCGCGAGCACTTTCCGAATGGAACGCAAGTTTGTGTTGTCAAGAGTAAAACGTAACCTCCAATTTCAGACATTTCTGTTATGCTTCAGTTATATCCAGTTTCTTATGAAAATAGGTAGGATTATTAACTATATAACTCAAATTAATTTCATTAAAGGCAACTGAAAATAAAATTATGAAAAACTGGACCCATATCCGAGCTACTTTCCTCGAGCAGTACCCACTAGGTACATAGAAAATTTAAGGATAAAAATTCGTCTCTGTTCGATATACAGGGTGTCCCGTAAGTCGACGTCAAGCCGGAATCGGGTGATAGACCAAATCATAACAGTTAGGTACCAGAAAAATATAAAAAAAATCTAAGGCATGTATTTTTCAAATTATAGACATTTCTTTTGTTTTCGAGAAAATGTACACCTTGTGATGGTTTTTTAGCTCCTGTTGCTACAAATCTTTACATTTTTTCAATTTTTTTTTTCTTATGTAATCCCAAATAGTGGTTATGTAACCTGTTGCTTTAAATTCTAAGCCAACTGCTCCAGCATAGAAAAAATATAATTTAACAAGAAGAATTTAATGCAGTCGTTGAAAATAGGAGGTAATCTTAGATTTGCTGCTAAGTGAAGCCGCATAACCTCCTATACACGTGCGTGTCCACGTTATAGTAAAAGTCGCACCGCCGGAGCACCTGAAACGATTAGAATAACGTCAACGTTCAGCCAATTATTTTCAAAATTTTAATCATAGAGAAATTATTCAAAGAATTAATATTATTGCAATTAGTTAAAATATTACTAGTAATGTTGGTCATCAAAAGTCTCAAAGTTATCGAAATTTCGCAAAAGGAAATATCAATAGTAGCACAAGGATCGCGTGGCATGAACGAATCTATTAAATTACAGCTTACTAAAAACAAAAAAAAAACAAAAAAACATTATTATTTTCGTTATTAGTATTGTTGCGGGCGTGGCCTTTGATACGTTATTTAAAAAACAATATTAAATAATTAATATACAAGTTCTTTATTTCGCTTTAATCATATAAAATTCACAAAACATTCATTTAATCAACTCAACTTTAATTATCGCTAACACTGTACTTTCAAATATCGCAATCTAATTACATACACTTTGCTTCTTTAATTACTTTCGCTTGTTAACACTGTAACGTCTAAGACAAGACTCTTTTCTTGGCGGTGACAACTGTTATATTTATACCCCAGAAACTCTCCGGATTATTCTGGAGTGTTCTATTCCAAAAGCTTCTTGACTGTTCTATTCATTCTTATTCCTGAACCTTCCTGTCGATTCCATAATCGATTCTCCGAACCTGAAGTCGTTTACTCTCCATTGCCAGTAGATGTCACCAGTTGTCTCATTCTATTGCACGTAACAGTATCAATAGAACAAAATCAGTTATATAACAGTCGAATGCTTTATTATAATTACATATGAACTCACCTAGTGTTACTTTTATACAGGAATACCTGCAAACCAATTTAAATATGAATCATTATGGCCCCTATTAGTGTTAAAACAAATCAATATTATTATTACTATAGTCGGCGAAGATTTTGGACTAATCAAGTTATGAACTTACCTAGTGCTGTCCTTACACAGAAGCACCGGAATATAGGAGAATACTATCATTTTAGTTATCAGTGGCAAACGCATCAAATTCTCGGTTATATACCCATCGAAGAATTTGAAATTATTATTTATAGACTTACCGAGTGCTGTCCACATATCGGAGTATCTGAAATGAAATGAATGGAATTATCACCTTCCGAGAAGAGTGTTAGTATCTCATATACATTATCACTAACGTAGTGCATCACATGCTTTCATACGGGAAATTAAGCACTTGTCCGAAGGATCTCCTCGGAGGAGCATCGGCAGGACATGAAATACAGTATTTGAGACAACGAGTATCTCGAGTGTCGCAGAATCAAGCAATTGGATCAGTCTACTTATCCACTGACGTCCCGTAAAGGCTGTTTGAGCTGCAGGCATAGTATCGTCCCCAACGAGAGGTTTCTTCCCCGACCGCGTGTTGTTTCGGTAAAAATTTCGGTTATAGCATTACGTCTCAAGAAGGCCTTTTAGAGTCTCGTTAACCGCGGAACGAGTTAGTAGTAAGCAAGTATTCTTACAATTAAGGAGGAAGGAGGAAATCTCATTGGATCGATCACCGATGTAATTAATGACCCAGAACCAGCACCGCTCATCTACTAGACAGCACCTATAGAGCTTCGGGGGTGATTATAAGAAAAAATAAATAAATTCTATAATGGTTTTCCGACTCAGATGCTACAATAAAATTAATGATATGAAGTAAACCTTAGCTCGTTTGTCTCCGCCTCCATCCCGGATCTTTCTTTTTTTCTCTCTCTTTCACAGGCACATAAGGGACATCGCAAATCTACCGCCAGTGGTGTCATGGGCGACCGGGGACGGCAAACTGGGATCATATCATCTGATCCTCATGGAGTTCTTCGGGTGAGTGATGTAGGAGGTCCCTTCAGGACCTGTGTGTTGTGTTTTATATAATTTCTCCAGTAGTAGGTCTCGTTCTACTTTCTTTATCCATTTTTTCTAGGCACGATACTTTTTTTTTATGGGCGAGTGACAGGCAGGTTTTTCTGTATGTTGAACCCACCCCGCACTCTCCGCACTTACAGCGAGGTGCTAGCGTGCCGGCCTGTGAAGCTGTCACTGGGTGAGCTGTCAGCTATCACTGGCAATAGTACTTCATGTCCTCCAACCCTCAGTTTCAGATGTGTATCCATAACACTGACATTTCAATAACCACTTAGCATCCAAATCCACCTAGCGGAAAATTCTTGCGAAACTACTCAGCTCATCTACTCGCGGATAAGAGCATGAGTAGTTGCGACAAGGTAGAAGTACTTGGGAGTACTTTACACAGTCCAATGGAACACAGCTAATATTATATGTTACCGTATAAAATCACCGGAGCTCCTCTCAATGATTACTTGGTATGTACCAGAAAGGCTTATAAGACCACGTCATTTGCTGCAAGTACCATTTCATAGAACCAATTACGGTTATAATGAACCTATTACTAATTCCGTTGTACAATTTAACAAATATACATATACATACTAATATTGATTGATCTGCCTAGAGAGATATTTAAAAGTTGTATTTTTAAATTGCATAGTTAGTTAGCAGTTTATTCTTAAGGCTTAGTCTGTAAGGTATTCTCTGTATCTATTAGACAGATGATAAATGATATAAAGCAATATATTTCTTAAAGCTATTTTAATACTTCGAGCGTTGTTAGAATAACTAATCCCTTAAAGTATGCCGTAACGTAAAGGCCTCCATCCTTGCATTATACCTTCCACCAGATCGATACTGTTGTACTGAGTCTACTTAATTTCGCCACCATCTAGCAAAGTATCTCCTTCATAACGGTCTACATAATTCGGGGGACAAAATGCTTGGTCATTAAGCTTCAGAAATTTGTGTAGAACCACAAACACAACTGTTTTCAGAATTCTGTCCACGTTTTTCTGGATGACAGATGTAATTAAAAGAATTCTCCATCTGGCGCACATTATCCCAAATATATTTTCAATTAACCTTCTTGGAGTGGAGAAGTTGTATTTCAAATTCCTCCCTGAGTAAAGTCTCGTAATATTTTCAGAGGAAACACTGCGTCTGCAACGAAGAGGACTGAAAAGGCAATATCTGAGAATGGAAGAATTTTAAAAACTTTTATTTTTAACGAATCTAAATTAAATCATAAATAAAAGAGGAAAAACAACCGTCTCGTCCGGAATTTGAGGCCGGGACCTTCCACTTTCCGGGTCACTGCACTTGCCACGCAGAGCTAATGAGACATATGCTTTTCCCTCTTGTATTCCTTGATTTTATCTAGCCTATTAAGCCACAGTTGCTTTCAGTTGACATTAACCAGTAACGATGAAAGTAGCGCACAAATAAATTGTTAATCTTTTCACTTTTTATTTATTTTTTCCATATTGGAATCGAATTCACAATTTTTAAAATAAAAATAAAATTATTCTATTCTCCATCTATGACCGATTCTAAAAATTGTGAAGAAAAAAACATTCAATTCCATATAGGTACATAAACCTTCCTGAACGAGATATTCAGTATATGTAGGCGAATATCATCAGCAGATTTGGCCTATCGTCTAGGTCAGCCATCTGCAAGTTTTTTAATTTTGACCACTAGAGCCACTAATATTCGACCGCGGAAAAACTTCCTCCAGTAACAGCGAACTTTTCGTGACATTTCAGATTTAGAGCGTGAATGCAAAGCACTTGTTGTGAACTCAGTGGCTTGAAATTAAGAAAAAAAAATTTTTTTAGCATCCCTGAATACGGCCAGAAAGTGAGTACAAAATATAGCATTCTCAGATTTATTTAAACCATTAACAAATGAGTTCAAAATTTGAGCAAATATATTTAAATCTTGAACAATTGATTTTAAATCCTTAACAAATAAAATTAAACCTTGAACAAATCATGTTAAACCCTTAACGAATGAGTTTCAACTGTTAACAAAAAGACTTAAACCTTTAGCAAACATATTTAAACTCTTAACAAATTTATATTTAAAATATTTTATTTCAAGTTAAGTAAGCATTTCATACAATTTTAACTCAAATTTTGGGTGCATATATAGTCTGCAATTCTTCTGAATTTTTAGTGCAACAGTTGACAATCCACTGCCTTGGGAATAAGTAAAACCAAATCCATTATTAGTTGGAACAGTCATTGGGTATCATTTGTTGCAGGCTACCTTCGATCACTGAGAAAAGATTATGTTCTCTACTCATGTCACCTAAAACTGAACGTGCATGTGCCTTAATTTTAGAAAACGATTTCGATAGGGATTAACATAGGCGAGAAGGAGGCAAAAATTATAGTTTTAAATTCGTGGTTATAATCTTCGTCTTATAAAATTTCAAGCCCGCTCAAGAAGGCCCCCGGCGCTCGAGTTATAGTTCCAGTAGTACGTGGCAGAAACGATACACTTATTGCTGAGATAAGTAACCAAGGATTTGCAAATTTCGATAGGCTTCTCTATTTCTGCGCGAACTTGTTAAAAAATTGGAAACAAATCCATCGCTTAGTAACTCATTTTTAATTACCTATGGATAATGCGAAGATACACGAAACACAATAAGTTCGCGTTATGTTATCTCAAAAGAATTTAACACTAAAAGTTTTGCCTACTTACTCGCCTATGTTAAACCCTATCGAAAAATCGTTTTCTAAAATGAAGGCTAATGCACGTTCAGTTTTAGGCGACATGTCTTTTTGTTAACAGTTGAAACTTATTCGGTAAGGGGTTAAATATATTTGTTAAGGGTTTAAAATGATTTGTTCAAGGTTTAAATTTATTTGCTTAAAGTTTAAACTCATTTGTTAATGGTTTAATTAAATCTGAGAATGCTATATGCAATCATCAAGATGACCATTCTGAATGTGTTGTGTGGTTCATGCTTGAAAACAAACCAAGAGGTAAATTCAATCCTGTAATATATGTTTGGTTGTGGTGTCACGTGACGCGGCAATGGCGTTTGTCGTCAAGGTTGGCCACTTTGTGTAGTCAGGGTTGGCCTAATGTACTTCGAAGACGCCCAGAAAACTTCCAGTACCAATCCCAACGAATTTCGCCAATAAAACACCAGCCCTCTTCGGACTATGCAAGAGTGATGAGCATTTGAAGTGCGTCAATACAGGGTGTCTCCTACTAGGAGGTCAGTAGACCGGGAGGTGATAGTACTCACGTAGACGAACCAAAAATTGTATGGCAGGGGGGGGGGCATATCAACCGTTTAGAAGTTACAGGGTGATTAAGAAAAAAAGCCAGTTTTTCACAAAACACCCTGTATCTCATAACCTACAGGGTGTACGGTCACACTTAAGAGCTCATTGTATGCAGAACTTCATGGCCTTTCCAACGACTGCTTAATCACCTCCTACAGTCTACAGTTACAGTTTTTATAAAAAAAAGTTATATTAACGACCTTTTTGCAAAAATAATAGAGGTTAAATTAAAAAAAAAAAGCTAAGAAAATCCGAAATTTTTAGTTTAGACAACCATAATTCTTGATGCGAGAGGGGCGTGGAGGTGATTGAGAAGTTGTTGGAAAGGCCATGAAGTTTTGCATACAATGAGCTCTTAAGTGTGACCCTACACCCTGTAGTTTATAAGATACGGGGTGTTTTGTGAAAAACTGTTTTTTTTTCTTAATCACCCTGTTACTCCTAAACAGTTGATATGCCCCCCCCCCTGCCATACAATTTTTGGTTCATCTAAGTGAGTACTATCACCCCCCGTTCTACTGACCTCCTAGTGGGAAACATCCTGTATAACGAGTATAAAAAATAGAAAAATACAACAAATTCGGCATTTTATTTCATTCAATTAATTTTTTCCAGTTCATTGTCAATCATTTCAGCACATTTTTCGTCGGCTGACCAACATAGACAGCACTGGCCGAACCTTGACAGCATTTCACTTTTTTTTAAATGCCTATTTTTTTTTGTTTTTTTTACCTTTTCACCCAATTAATCTGCAATGATCAGCAAAACTATTCCCTTTTCCCACAACTTTCCAGTGATGTGCTTGGATTTACCAAATTCTTTCTTAAACGATTAAAATGATGGGCAAAAGTAAAAAAACAAATGTGGCCAACCCTGACGACGACATTCCCATGCATTGGGAGACACACTTTCGACAGCATAAGATAAAAGCCTACATTAAATTTTTATCTAATTACGTCATTCTGTCGAGGCTTTAAAACACAACAGAATTCTCTCGATTACTTAGCAGACTAACAATAATAATTTATATCATAAACTGTGAAGCGTAGAAAATCACAAATCCTAACCCTTTTCATTGTATATAGACATAAAAATGTCGGTATTCTCGTTGAGAATAAGCTCCCCTTAATTACCACAATACCAGCAACAATAAGGAAAAACGTATTTAAAGTCATTCAACTGAAGTGCCCCAATATCCTCAGCCTCAATTTTTATTGATTTTCACTGTCCCTCAGCCGTCTGGTCTACAATTGATACATACACAGCACTAAGGTCTTTTATGGAGTTTTATCTATTCAATTTGAATAGAGGAAGACTTCAAACACAATTTAATTCCAAGCATACGTTTCATTTACCTATGCTCGCTCACATTCCAATAATCCTTCGCCTCCCTCCTTTATCACCGCCTCCCACCCCCTTCCCATGATATTCCCTTTGCCCTGTAATATACATACTCCCTTTACTCACTTCTGTACAACCGATTTGGATTCCATTCCTTATCCCTTTCTGGGTGGGTTCACTTTCAGTTCATGCATCCCATAAAGCTATATTCAGAGTATTTTAGATCCGGGATGGCAGACAATCCTTTTCGAACAACAACAAAACTCTGTCCTAGATGTAGTTGGTATGTCTATACGTGTGTATGTATGTATATACTCTGTCTATATCATAGCAAGGATATCTACAATAGCGTCAGCTAGCGATAGAATTGAGCAACACTGGTACAGTGATGCTTACGTCACAGCAACAGCGACTGAGTTACTCAGGGCGACTACTCTACCAACGACTACTATGCATGCAAATCACGTTGAATGAAATAATATGAGCATCCCTCCGGCACCACCCTTCTGACCGAAATGAATTCAACCAGAGAGAAACTAGGATAGCGTTCAAATATAGAATGTTTCATGCAAATGGGTAAAAGGGTGGCTTTATTTTTGGTATAGATGGAGCCGCCCGGAACTCTCTATGTATAACAGAGATGGTCTCACCATAACGAGGTGTGGGCCAAGTTTATGTCGTTTTAATTATCTAAAGAAGATTGCGGATCGATTCAAACTGGCAAAGCTAAGCTTTTGCTTTAATCCCCTCAAGCTGACTCCTCACTTCAGGCCAGGAGGACAAATGGGATAAGGAAAGGCGCGGAAAATAGTCTCAACCCAACCAGACCTTTGCTAAATTGCAAATGCCTTTATCTTCTTCACCCATCTCTCTATAGCTCTCTATGGGTCTTGTGGGAATTGGCATCAACGAAGAAGAAGACGATGCTGGCTGGCAAGGCAAGTACCTAAGTACTATATATAGAGTAAAAATATATATATAGAAAGATGGTTGGCTTCTGTAATCCTAGAGTATGAACGTAAACATGCATACCTAGACCTACCGGTTCTTGAGATTTTATCGCGTCATTGTTGTTGCCCCTTCGCGCTTAATTAAATTTTCCGAATGTTCCAACGATAAAACAATTATGGGCCATGCTAAGACCACTTTTATGGGGCTCTAAAGTGCAGATTACTTGGGCTAAGAATAGATTGTGCAATTCAGATCGATTAGGGTTGCTGGTTTCTGGCTAGTGGTTGCTTGCTACTATTGCTGCTGCTGCTGGTGACTGTAGTACTTGGCAAAGCTTTTGCCATCATGAAATTCTTGGTTTTATAGAAAATTGCTTAAGTTTTATGTCACGCACCATATCCATCATTGTTGGCGACGAATTAAAATTTTTAATGGAGAACGATTGCAAATAGAATGAGAGCTAGTTATAAAACACAGAAATTAACAGGCACAGTAGAAATGCAAATCGATTTTTGTCGCCATCATTCAGATTTTTATTGAAAAAAATTGTCCAGGTTTATGAATATATCACGTCTTCTTATGTACATATATACCTATATAAAGAAAATGGGACTAAAAAAGGAAAATTCATGTCACTTCTCAATAAAGAGCAGCATCAGAAAGGAAAATGAACACCCGACCGCATGTCTCCTCACTTCTTTGAATGGAGTTTTTCCTCTATAAACTCAATTTTATTTCTGGAGCAGAGGGTAAAAGCGAAAAAGAGGAGCAACCGTCATAAAATCATTTTATGAGATTTTCCCCATCATCAAAAGTATTTGCCATGCCAGCTCATCACTGGCATAGAGAAACCAGCAATCGTATCCAGTTTCACTTGAAGTCGTATTCGTTGAATGGTGTGATTGAGGAATGGGTATTGAGCCTTATTCGACGTATATAGTTTTCCTCTGGCTTGAAGAGAAAATGACTTTGATGATTATTTTACTGGGGAAAGTCATTTTGAAATGAGTCTTTTATTAGTTTATTTATTAACTTGGTGGAATTCTATATGCGGGGATATTTGTTTTGAATGCTTTGTTTCAACACTACTACGGCATTACTTTTCAATGGATTAGTCTTGGAAATTTCTTATTTTTAGAAAGAATTGAGACTATAATTATCACCAGCTGAATTTACTAAAATCGTAGACCCTTGATCCAGTAATATGAGGAGATTGATTCCAAACTAGCGATTTATATCACTTTTTACCAGTTGGTTTTGCTTAAATTTATATATAAGCGACTAACACAGTCGCCAATATTGAAACGTAGATGTCTCTGATTACAGCATGATGACTTGATTATGATATTATCCACCCCGATAATTCGGGTATACCAAAACGGGTTATAATGTTCTCCATTCTCTGACTATTGTCGAAGATAAGATTTACTGTAATAAGGAAAGTAAGTAATTAAAATAGTAATCAAGAGAGAACATGTACAGACCTCTATTCTCTGACCATTCTTAGTACATCCTAAAAGTTTCCAAATCGGTCTATACAGTAACTTACTTACTTACTTACTTACTTAACTACTTGAAAGTGCGATGAAAATTACGGTAGATGGCGTGTAGTTCGGCATCATAGACATGACTTGGCTTTTTATCTGAATATCTGAAAAATGGGATGACTCGCTCTTTGATGTCTCGCTATCAATGGGGTCAACAACAGTAGAACTTCCAACTTCAACTCAGAGATAGGGCTCACTCAATCTGAAACAACTTGTTGCCGAAGCGGTAGAAACATAAAAATTCTCTGAATTTGTTTATGCGGGTAGACGCACCAGTTAAAAAAAGAAAGTCTGTCGAAAAGAGAAAATGAGACGGAAAAAGACTAGGAAGGACTATCTGCAGCCGTTTCTACTACGTCTCACTCCCATCAAAAGAAAAATTGTCTTGTTATTAGTAGTAAAGAAAGCAATGGAAATTATGGTAAACTTCTTTTAGCAACAGTAAGTTGAGAAAGAATAAATCTGTTGAGGAAAAAAGAAAAAGGACAAGTACTATAGCAGGCATTTTTTTATCTCCTGTCCGGTCCCTTAATATTCAATATTCTACTGACTGTTCGATAAGCGTCGCTTATGTTGAAAACACAAAAGCCTGTAAAGGTAAGCACGATTGCTCTGACAAACTGTTCGGCATGTGAAGATACCCCAGAGAAAGTGTACCAAGAAGCCAAAGAAGAGTTCAAGTATGCAACCCCTGGTAAATGTTCTTTATATATCACAGGATCTCCAGAGCTACGTGCCAAGAAATGCAGTCTCATTTAAACGAAAACTTCATGTGGATGTGGAAATGCAGTAACCGCATGCACACTGACAACCAAGAAGAAGGCGTTCAGCAAAGATCCGCAAAATATCATTTAAGTTCATCAAAATTTCGATTCATCATAAGTCTAACCAGATCGGTTACGAAAATGAAAGTCGTCAGAGATACTAGCGCACGTGATTGTTTACCTAATAGAGATTGGAATAGCTCAGTTCGCCCTAAGACAGACCAATAAGATTGACAGTCGACACAGTTATACGAGTGATTGTGTTTGGATCTCTGATAGTATCGACGCAACTCAAAATGCTAGCGAAGCTCTCAAACAACTACAAATGACTTAAAATTCGTAATGCACACCAAAATAACTAGAAATTTTTCTTACAGGGCAGAGTGAGTGCTCGAAACACTCTTGATGTTGGGAGTAGACAAAATATCCGCATCGACTATGGAGAGTCTGTGGACTAGGTTAAATTTATTATATTCCCTTCACTCAGGTCAACCTGCAACATAATAAGCCGGTATCTACTTTACTAGTTAGAGCGCTAACTGATAAACATTAAAAACAAAACCTAACCTCAAACATGTTTCATGTACGTACAGGATGTTATGGTACTATGAAGAGTGATGGGCTTGGACGTGAAGGCCAGACTGCCAGCATGAGCTGACAGATCACTCGACGGACAGCGTTGACTGCAGGGCGGCACGCTAGCTCGCCTCGGCTCATTGGCGGAGACTGTGTGGAGGTTCCACGAAAAACCTGCCGCTGCCGTCTGCCATAATCAAAAAAAAATTGCGTGCCTATCAACCAAAAAAACCGGCACACATTCAGTCCTGAAGAGACTGTTACGTCACTTACCTATATCCGTTGTCGAAGGCGCAGATGTTATGCCTTCTTTGCCTGCCCCAGCCACCCATCTGACTCTGAGGGCAAGATTTTTCAGGGTCCCTAGTTGACCTGTAAAGAGAGAGAGAGACTAGGCGAGCCAAGACGACCTTCATATGAGAGGGCTCCAGGATGGTGAAGGAAAAGAATTCAAAGCTCACGGAGACATTACGTTATAAATTGTATTTAATTATAATAATATCTCGGCAAAGTTACAAAGCTTTAACCTTTTAACCTAGTAGGTGACTTAATGACCTCTTTCTTTCCAGTTTAAAAAAAAGAAAAAAAAACCTCGGAAGACCTAATTCTTCCTCATCTTGTGAAGACAATCAACATCACATTTGCGATGCACTTATACGCTAGCAGTATGCAATATAGAAATTAAGAAAACGAGATGAATAAGTATACTAATACAAAGAGTACCAATTACTAAAATAATAATAACTTAAGAATACTAGTACATTATCTGATTGAAACTTTCCGTGATAGGCATGCGCTCTTGATCAAATTTGAAAATGTGTAATTTAAATCATGAATGAATAAAATAATGCATTATTATGACGGACTCGTTCTGAAAACTTACTCGGCCAGGAAGCAACGAGGAAAGAGAAACTTTATCATGCCCGGCACTGCTAACTAATATTTCATATATTCCGTTGAGTCACAGATAAGACAATCTCTCATAAAAGGTAAGAATTTCAGGTAAATAAAAACATGAAACTTATTTATCAAAAACAAAAAGGAAAAATTCATCACATTATAACACATTTTAGGGAAATCTTAGTAATCGTCTTTTACTCGTTTTAAACTTTTTGAGAAATTATGCGAAGATTGTAGGAACCAGTTTGTAATTTTGTTAAATTTTTCGCGATTGCTTTCAATATTTTAAAATTTCTATAGTAAAGATCTCTAAAAAGAAATTTCCTTTTTGTTTTCTTCGTTACATTTTTCCAGTTACGTGGTGCCGATAATTCTTTAAACCTGTTCCTTAATTTATTTTCTCAAAAAGATTATTGACGAAAAGAACAAAACTACTTATTGACGGGCTTTGTATGCAGCAAAAATTTATAGATTATTAACGTTACTCACACAATAAAATAGAGTTGAGAACACTTACATGGTCAAAGTAGAGGATCCAACGAAGAGGCGCCTCCCAAATGGTCCGCTTGCTAATCTCTTCGTTCTAAAAAGAATTGTTATCCAAATGATAATTTTAACTGTAGTATTATTTCAAGTCGCGTTAGCTGTATACTGTAAAATTATCTTTTAAAGATGTCAACGCATTCCGTCTTTAAATTTCACACAAAAAAAAGTCTTGCATTTTCAAATCCGGAGCGAGCTCAAAGCCTACCGTCTGAGTTGTGTTCACGTGACTATATCAATACAATAATTATTATTGGCATCCAATGCTTCCGATAAGTATACGTTTATCACTTACTCTTAAGTCGAGAAAGAATGTTCTCACAGAGAAATTTCAGATGATCTACGGTCAAACTTGCACGAGGCACTAATGGCATTTCTATAACAAAATCATGTTGAGGCACATCTTGGATATCGGTGGAGCATCCCCCAACGAGTGCTGAACCTCACATCAGACTGATGGATTTGTAGCACATCACCTATTTTAATTTATACTGCGGAAACTCAATTTCCTTAAAACGTAGTAGTGGGCCCAAAATACATTCACGACCTCAGGCCACGGGCCACAAGCCACTTGAGGCTTGTGGCCCACTGCTGAAGCCAACTAAGTTACATTCACGGCCACTGGCCACAAGACGCCATTCTTCTGATTATGCATAAATGTATGTATTTTCAGGTAATTAATCATTTTTTCTTCCATTTTATTTTTTTGCAGAATTATTACAAAACAATATGAATTAATTCACACAGGTAAACAACTAACCTAACTGATAAATAAAAATCCGATTAAATACAAATCCTCCGCCATATTGAATAACCTACCATTTTTATACTTTAATGTTGGTAGTACCGGGGCCACGAGCCACAAAATTTGAGATTTGCTCAAACTTGGCCACGGCCACAGCGTGGCTTGTGAACTGTGGCCGCGAATGTAACTTTGACAATTCATTTACATTGGTTCACAGGCTTGCATCCAGTGGCCTGTGGCTTGTGGCCGTGAATGTATTTTGGGCCTGAAGCGAAATTTTTCACAGCACCAACATCAATTATTTTCTTTGTGCTAATCTCGAAATATTTGTTTGGTGATATTCTACCTAGAGTTGCGTATTTGATAGATTCGTGGAGAGGGTTCTTCAATTCTTGTCATTTCCTCATTGTCTTTTAATATTTTCAATAGATAGGGAAACAACTTTTGTGTTGAGGAATATTTTCAATATTTTCACCGTTCCTCGTAGTTGAGTTGATATTTTCTCCTAATTCACGAATCCTTAAAGGTGTTACAACTTATACATACGATTTTGATTCTCTTGATTTACTTTCAGCTTTTTGTTGTGGCGAAGACATGCAAACACTTTCGTTGCGATTTATTTTAATTTTCTCTAACATGCGAGCCGCTGGCCCGGTGAGATACAGAATTTGGCCCCAAATCGACTTGCTGAGAAGCTTCTGTTGCCGAAGTTTTGATTGGTGAGGGGTATTTGAAAATAAAAGTTTTGTTTTCTAACGGATGTCTGCGATAATACTTTGGAGTTATTCCTTGCACGGCTATACTTGACGATTTCACAATACGAGAAGATTGTCTTCTTCTTCTCTTCCACCGTCAGAATGTCACTTCGAGCTCGAGGAAACGCACTTCTCTCGGTCGGGGTGCGTTCGATTTTTCTGCTTGAAAGCAGCCGGCTTACACGCTTCAGTATTTCGTGTAGCATATTGCTATATGCAATACGCTACGACCATAACAAGGAACTATTTATCTAAAACAGCCAAAAATCCTTCATCACTCTCTGATCTTATGGGTTTCATATCAAGCAAGCAGCTGCATGCTGAACTCCAAGCAGTGAAAATTTGACAATCTGTAATCTTCTGCTGTCAACGTAAGAAAGAAGTCTTGGAGTTAAGTGGTGAACTGATATTATCAGCCTGTATGTACCAACAGTAACAGGTGTAATAAATGATTTCAGCCTTTACGCGTTCAGGTGGCTTTTGTTAGCTCTGATAACTAGATACTTTATATAACTAGTGGAAAACTGGCCCATATCATTCATAAAGCGTTTCCATTGGTGGAAAGAATGGTGCGAGCTGCGCAAAATGAAATTGGACAAGCTAACAAGTAAGCGACCGATATCTCTTTTTCGCAAAGAAAAAAAGATCCTACAATGTACAATGTGAAGGAGGTGGAGCCTAAAACATCCGACGAATGATGATCCTCTGGATAGATACAAGTGTCACCCAACCGGTTCTAACCCTTAAAACCTTGGAATGTGGTGGATATTCACGTTGAAGTGAGAGTCCTCTATGTATAAGTCTATCTTTAAACATTGACTACAAATGTTATTAACAGGGGCAATAATCAGCTCTTTAAAACCATTCTAAACGGAAACTTCAAGGAGGAAATTCCAACTAGGATAGATTAGAATAACACGTGCATTGTGTCAGTCACAGCTTGAAGTAAACTCAAAAGTTCACCCTAATAACCCTAGGTACACTACACTTGAAAATGATAATAATTGAAGCAAGAATGATCCTTGCTCACATCGTGTATCTCTACATGATTGCAATTATGATCATTCATTTCATAATATTTTTATCATTGATTTGAGTGATATAATCATACACACATGTTCATACATTCGTGTTATGTAAATTTTTTGCCGGCAGAGGCGCTCGTGGTGGTAAAATATCAATTTTTTTGGAGTGATTTTCAATTCCCAGTGATGGAAACGTCTGCTAACATGTCTGCAATGTGTTTTCAATGAGTCAATTACATAAAATACATATACACAAGAAAGAGAAACAATTTCTGGCTTTGCGACATCTATTAGTGAAGTAAATAAAAATTATCCAATATGTAAAATATTAAAGAAGCTTCTTTAAGTGCGGTATGCTAGAGCCAAGGAATTTTTCCACTTATTTCTTGAAGAAAAGTTGACATTCGATCAAGAAATTTTTGACAATTTGAATTTGATAATTGTGTGGTATCTAAGACAATAAAGAAGTAATAAAGAAAGTGATGAAATGGCAAAATTTTTCAAAATTGCAGTTCCTTTCTTCAATTTTTCAAATTTCTTACAGAAATTGTGTACGGGTACATATCCGGGGGTTACACCTGCAAGTACAGCTTGCATGCAACTAGCACTGCCATACTTCTAGCACGTGTATTCCAACTGCCATGCAACTTTCAGCGAACTTGCATGATGAAAATTCATGGCAGCTGGGAAGATAGTAATTTGACATTTATACAGTTTTCAAAATGGCGGAAAAGAAATACTTGAGAGAAATTGATAAATTTAAACTAAGAAAATGAGATTTTCTGGGATCTTTGGTATTACATCATTTACCAATACTTTCCTCTTAACTTTTTCTTGAGTTTTTAACGTTCTGCTTCTTCGTTTATTGCTATAATTTACCAGTATACGCAAGACTTTACATCTCAATGCCATTTTCTAAATGAACTTGCATGCAAGCTGATAAGACATCAGCCGAACTGCCTTCTGCGATCACGTTTAAAATCGCTTTGGAAGGGAGGCTTGCATGCAAGCTGTACTTGCAGGTGTAGCCCCCGGGTTGTTTCTTCAAGAAATATTGACATTAATGGAATTTTTCATAAAAGAACGACATCTTTTTGTCAATCGAGAAGTAGAGTTTTCCTGTTTGAATTTCTTGACTGTAGCATAACTACTTACAGGAATCGGCAAAGAAAAAAATTCCTTGAGCATTCGATGACTTTTTTTTTACATAGTTTTTGTATAGGAACAAAAATTTCTTGGCTCTATCTAGCAAACCGGGCTTTAGTTGCATCTTGTTTGCGTGAATGTTTTTGGTGAATTTTAAGGGAAACCCTGCAGAAAGAGTGAGTCATCTTGTAGAATTAATTACGAAGATACTCACAATAATGTGAACCCAATCTACAGATGCTTGGATTTCTCAAAATAAAATAAATTAAAACTTAAATTATTTAACGGAATATCTGTTACTCAGGTCTTAAAGCCTAATTACAGTGAACGGTGCGAATTCATCGCTGCACGTATCTGTTGTTATTAGCAGAAAACTATGTTATGGTCGTAGCGTATTGCATATAGCCATATGCTACAAGAATTACTGAAGCGTGTAGGCCGGCTGCGTCAAGCATAAAAAAATGAACGCACCCCGACCGAAAGAAATGCATTTCGTCAAGCTGCAGATGACAGGCTGGGGATGACAGAGAAGAAGAAGAATCAATCTGTCTTACTTCTCGAGTAAAAGTCGCGTGCATGAATGAAATCAGAAAACATCATCAAAAATCCTCAACAACATCTGGCCCAAAAAGGTAATAATTTCGATAAATTTTGGTAGTGTCAAATCCAATAAATAAAATACTCTAGGAATTTCCAAAGGGTGTTGGACAGAGAGAAAAGAAAATTTTGCTGAGCTCTTTGAAAGGGAAGAACTTTTTGCTGTTCCAGAGATAAGTTGGCCGGATTGTTTTAATTCTGGCGTTTCTGTCTTCCGTCCAATTTTCAGACATATACAATTTAACAAAATTCGCTGTTGAGTAAGGAAGTTTTGATGCAGGCGACCAAGGGCTTTGAAATCAATATTTCTCGGACTGGTCGCACCAAGATACATTTCAACAGTTCGTGATCGGTACTAAAAGTATTCGGTGGCATCCAGGTTGCCAGCATTTAATACAGTCACATAGTGGCGGAATACTTAAAATATGGTATAAACGCAATACTTTTTCAAAGGGGAATATATTCGCCTCAGAGTTTTGTGAACACGCAGCAATATGGATTAGCAATTGTCAAAATTCCAACAATCGTTTTCTTTGGACTTGTGCTCCAAAATGTCAACAAAATCCAGCACAATAGGTGTAAATGGTCATTAGATTTTACAACAAGGAAAAATGCTGATATTCCTTCACCGCCAGATTATAATCCTTCAGTTGCACAAAGTAGATACAGTCGTCAACTATAAAATGAATTTGTAAATTGTTTTAAATTCTAATTTTTATTATGATTACGTTCCGCACTTTCTTATTTGATTTCGTTCAAGATATAAGTGTAGATACAAGTGCCGCTGGGCAATATTATTTCAAGTGTCAACTCATCGAATTAGTTTGTGATACATACAGCAAGTCGAAGCAATAAATTCTAATTTAATATTTAACTAGATGGCGGATGCTGAAGCGCTTCATCATACCGTGGAATTTTCACCGTGAGTATTATTGAGATATTACACATTTTCTTTTGGTATACGCAGACTTCGGCTTCTGTAGCGACTTACAGATGTAGGACTTCCTTTTATTGATATTCTTTTCATGTAGCTATATGTATATAACTTTGATTTAATCCTATATACAGGGTGTTCCGTAAATGTCTTTAATCCTTTCAGGGGATGAAAGTAGAGGTCATTTGGGTCAAAAAAGTCTAGATACGTTTATATCGAACTCCGCTTGGTTTTCGAGTAAATCGATAATATCGATTTTCGAGATTTTGCATACCTTTTCAGAGTAATTTCATTATAAGTTCTATTGTAGGTAATGGATTGAGACGTTCAAACCTTTATTTAAAAGAATACATATTGGCCTTTCTAAGAATGTATAATAAGTTATAATTATGCCTTCAATCATAAAAAAAAACAGTTTTCTCTAGAATTTTTTATTTCACCAAAAATGTTTGTCGCGCTTCAGTGCACATTTATTCGAAATATCACCATTCCACGAACTTGGCAAAACTATGAAAAAATTTGCGCATTATGTCCCCTTTCCAAAATGACCTCCCTAAGTGCTATCAACTATAACAATCAAAAGTTATAAGCAAACATTTGGAAGATGTGCCCATCGAGGTAATCTTTAGTTTTCTCGTAGGACTCTATCTCCTCCTACAGTTTTTAACCTACGACAACCATTCATATGTCATTGTACGGGAATCTGAACTGGCTATTAGGTAGGGTACTTTTCGATTTCAAATTTCGAAAATGGAGGGGGTAATTGCGAAAAAACAATTTTTACCAAACGTGATATTTACGTAGATTTCGTTACTCCGCATCTTCAGTTTTGCGGGAGGGGCAAGCTCTGGGGGGGGCGGGAGTTCAAAGCTTCAACTTTAAGCGGCTATATTTTCTCAACGAAGCATTATTCTAGCAAGTAAGTCCTAAATTCATAAATGGAAAAACATTTTTGGTGGTTTTTATTCAAACGTAGCCGCTTAAAGTTGAAACTTTGAACTCCCGCCCCTCCCAGAGCTTGCCCCTCCCGCAAAAATGAAGATGCGGAATAACGAAATCTACGTAAATATCAAGTTTGGTAAAAAAGTGTTTTTTTCGAAATTACCCCCTCCATTTTCGAAATTCGAAATCGAAAAGTACCCTTTCTAATAGCCAGTCGTAAGTTAAAAACTGTAGGAGGAGATAGAATCCTACGGAAAAACTGAAGATTACCTCGATGGGCACATCTTCCAAATGTTTGCTTATAACTTTTGATTGTTATAGTTGATAGCACTTAGGGAGGTCATTTTGGAAAGGAGACATAATGCGCAAATTTTTTCATGGTTTTGCCAAGTTCGTGCAATGGTGACATTTCGAATAAATTTACACTGAAGCGCGACAAAAATTTTGGTGAAATAAAAAATTCTAGAGAAAACTGTTTTTTTTTTAAATAATTGAAGGCACAATTATAACTAATTATGCATTCTTAGAAAGGCCAATATGTATTCTTTTCAATAAAGATTTGAACGTCACAATCCATTAATTACAATAGAACTTATAACGAAATTACTCTGAAAAGATATGCAAAATCTGGAAAATCGATATTATCGATTTACTCGAAAACCAAGCGGAGTTCGATATAAAAGTATTTAGACTTTTTTGACCCAAATGACCCCTAATTTCATCCCCTTAAAGGATTAAAGACATTTACGGAACACCCTGTATATATGTGTACATATAATTTTTTTATCAGAATTATAACGTAAATATGAAATTTTGAAAGTTTTGATTATTCCTTCACTGTCCCGGAGCACCCTCGCGTAGGATGAAGGTCGCCTAGGCTCGCCTAGTCTCTCTCTCTCTCTCTCTCTCTACAGGTCAATTAGGGACTTTGAAGAATTATGCCCCTCAGAGTCAGATGGGAGGCTGGGGCAGGCAAAGAAGGCAGAACATCTGCGCTTTCAAATGTATACAGGTAAGTGACGTAAGGGTCCCTTCAGGACCGAATGTGTGCCGGCTTTTGTTGGATAGGCACGACGAATTTTTTTTTTGATTATGGCTGACGGCAGCGGCAGGTTTTCGTGGAACCTCCCCACACTCTCCCCCAATGAGCCGAGGCGAGCTAGCGTGCCGCCCTGCAAGAACGCTGTCGGTCGAGTGATCTGTCAGCTCATGCTGGCAGTCGGGACTTTACGTCCGATGTCAATCACTCAACATACTTCCATAACAACTAAAGCAAAATCATGGGAACGTACGTAGGTATACCGATGCGTGTGCTGTGTTCATTGTAATTCTAATTTTAAATACACATCTGAAGCCTTTTCTAAAAAAAACTCATAAGAAAACTTGTCTTAAAAACATTTATGAAGACAAATGTTTAGTGCAAACCTAGTCAGCGCCATCTAGTTTCGACATAAAAAACAATACAAGACAACAACAGAAGCGGACATGCCATATGCAATTGTCTTTGGGCAATTCGTCTTTAATACTGGTCTTTAAAATTTTAGTGGTAAGTTTTTGGTAGCACCGTCACTGGGTTGCTTGGAAAGTTTGATAGCAATCAGCTGATTTCAGTTCTGAACACAAAAATGAGAATTGTGTAGCAAGATGAATGCAAGAAATTTAGGTAAATAAATATGCATATGTGCGGAAAAGCAGCGATATTCTGAAAGTGCTTGATGTATGGAGTTCTTTTGTATTATGCTCTAGACACACAGCGCTCTTAATGAAGAAATAACTAACGACTCAGTAGTCTTATAAACTGCAGACACACAGCCATTTCCTTAATTAAGTTGTATTGTCAAACTTGTTTTTATTTTTCAATTTAACAATTTACAAATGAGAAAAACTTTATATTAAAAAGAATATTGACAATATAATTTGTGATTTGCATTTCTTTTGTTACGGAAGTATGTAGAGTGATTGACTTGAACGTGAAGTCCAGACTGCCAGCATGAGCTGACAGATCACTCTGTGGACAGCGTTGACATGCAAGGCGGCATGCTAGCTCGCCTCGGCTATTGGCGGAGAGTGTGGGGAGATTCCACGAAAACCGGCGCTGTGCCACCAGCCATAATCAAAAAAATGTGACGCCTGCCAAATCAAAGGCCATCGCACACACCCAGTCCTGAAGGGACCTTTACACTACCTACCACTTACTTATCTGGAGATGCAGATGTTCTGCCTCCACCGCCGTTGCGCCAACCACCCTGAGATACTGTGGGCGAGATGATACAGTATCCCTTTGCTGATCTGAAATGAGAGTATTAGCGGACCTAGTCAACGCCTTCATGATGAGGAGGGCTCCGGGAGAGTGAATGAAAGGAAATTAAAACTTAGCCTAACGTCATGATTTAGACTGCTCGCATATATTTACAACGGAACTTTGTGACAATGACTATAAAGATCTTCCTACTGATATTGACCCCCGTAGCTGGTTGTATTTCTTAACAATTTCCTTTTTCTATCTATTAGCTTCCTAGCTATTAGCTTCTGTACGTAAAGCAATAACGGCTAATGATAAGTATTTAGGATGCATTTAGTCTATCTCAACAAATTGTTGCATTTTAGGTTCATTTACTTGAGCAAGAAAATTAGAAGCTTGAACCGGGACTGTCGAAATACGTCTAATGCTGCATAATAATATCTCACTAGTTGAAGCGTGTACGTAGTCCTGCTCATCACGTGGGAGAATATGATATGTAACGAGGTACGCAGGTACGTATACTAAGTAAGGATGTTTTCCTTATCGATTTTGTCTTGGCCCGTGAGTTGTGAATAACTATGGACATTCAATCCGCGGACAAGATAATTAACTTAACGTCTTACTCCTGAATCAGAGTTGTTGTCAAATGGATATGTTCCTACAGCATGCGGTTCAGAAAATTTAGCAACCTGCTGCGACTACGCATGAATGCAGCATATATGTATGTACCTCCAATACGCGAAAACGTTTTTCAGGTAGTGCACCTGCTTCAGGAAGTAAATACGCTGTCCCATATACGTCCAGCATGGGAAGATGCTGACTTATTACTATTAGGTGCTCCCAAATGATTCTAGCACGTGATGTGCTCCTTGATGTAGGCCACTGTACGTCAGGACCTGGAGGCTTAGGGTATATGTAAATAACTGTATATTATGAGGCTCCTGTGATATCGTAAGACCCAATAAATGCGTCAGCCTAGTAATTGCTCTAAAATGGATGAAGCGTGCGGATAGCGTCGTCCGTGCTTCAATTGGCCTCATTTTAAACGCGATAACAGCAAAGTGGAAAAAACATGCGTACTTACTTGCATCTATTAATTTTGATTACCTACTATCTTTTTACAGTTGTTTCTTATCGGGTATGGTTTCCTATGTTTTACTTTTACCATCAGCCCATTCGATGTCTCCAACAAGAAAAATCGGTACCTCCCTCGGGGATAATTATTTCTTCTTAATTCGGTGTACTCTAAATTTTCTTTTTGTTTCGTGGTTTATCTGCCGATCACTGTTAATTTTTCTGGATTTATTTCTTTTTTCATTTTTTTTTTTTTTTAGCACTTCCTCGTTTCCTCAAACTTTTTTCCACACCTTCTCGAAAAATCATGTTTTTCTTTTTTCTTCCTCTCGGATTGTTCTTCTTTTCTTTTTTCTTTTTTATCTCGGGTACATCCCAGTCAGACTTGAATCGTCTGATAGAGTCCCATCAGCAGCACATTCGCCGTGTGGCCCACGCTGTATGCTGCTGCTAGCCGTCGGGTAGCATACTGCTGCCTGCAGTACGCTACGACCATAACACTTTGCATTTCTTCTTCTTATTTTTCAAATCGACAGATGCACAGCGGAGCTCCAGATTTACATTATATGCCAAATCTAGCACATTTCTCATCATTATAGCTATATAATGAAGGAGGAAAACACTTCATTAGTGTACTTCATTATTTTCTGATTTTCGAGCTATAATGACGTATATTATGTGACACACGGCATTTTAATGAATAGTTAGTACAAATGATTCATTAGTTCGTGCTTTGTGTCTAGGGTATAAGCAACTTATAACTTTCAATTAACACTGTAGTTTTAGAATGAGCATTGCATTATTGCAAATTGGCTTAAGATCTTTGATTTTCGTATATAACAATGTATTTGATTTATAATGCTAATGCTATCTAACGTATAAGGCTCGATTCTATTTTTCACACACAAGTAGTTGATCAAGCACCAATAATTGACCAGTTTCAAATAAAGCTGACAATACTATTGTTCTACGTAAAACACAAATAATTTCTAATTTCATACATAATATGCTATATAAACTTCTGTCCGTTATGTAAGTACCGTAATAAGTGGAAATTATGATAAAATTTGGTGCAATATTAAGTCTTCTTCCGACAATCAAATTTCAGTCTTTTATGGATCATCGTGTAATTAGGAAATGATTTTAGTTCTTTCTTTTTTTAAAGATATTTTGTGTGCTTGATATTATTAGGTGTGTTTAGTTAATTTTTGGTTCTTAGGTTACTCCATCAATTTCACTTGTAATTACATGCAGGTGGTAGAAAATCATAAATGAAGCCTAAGTATATTAGTAGGTGGTCAAGTACTGGAACGACTTCTCTAAACAAAAACCAGTATTTGACCAATTTACTTAATTCCCTACATAATATAAAATTGAATGGTTCTCATTTGATATCAACTTAAACAAAAATAAATAATGATAAACAAAATAAAATTGAGGCATCCGGTTCAACGTAAAATGGGTCCCCCAACAGTACTCATATCCAAGATGAAGATTTGCTGTGTGACTGGATAACAAGTATGGCAAAAAAGGGATTCCCACTGACAAAAGAAAATATCCTGACAAACGATGACAGACATTGTAATTGAAGATTTACGACCCACACCTTTTAAGGATAATAGGTAGGTACTCCAGGGAAAAAATAGTTTATTTGTGTCCTCAAGAGGCATAAGGAAATTAGTCAACGGCATTCTGAGACTGTTAATATTGTCAAAAGACACGTTACAGAATCAGCAATATGAAAATGGCATTCCGACTTGCATGATTACTTATCTTCCGAGGGAGTCTTGGATATTTTAGAAGATCCCAATCGGATATTAAATGCGGATGAGTTCGGATATTTCGAGCAAACTCTTCAAGTGGTTTGGTTGTAGGATCCCAAGAGTTTCATAATTTATATTCTGTTGAGGATAAAGAAAAAGAAAACATTAAAGACCTAGGAACTTTATTTATTTTTTTATATATATATTTTTTATGCAGAACTTTATTCATGCGACGATATTTTTGAAACAGCACCCACACGACCGATTTAAGTTTAGTAAAAATTCAGGGCCATCTTCAAAAATTTTGTTGCATCGGTTTTGAATAAAGTACGTTTGTTCTGCATAAAAAAGAAATATACTATTTTACTTTCTAGTTCGTAGAATTTTTAATATTGCCTTTTTAGTACTTTCCTTTTTAATAGTTCTTCCTATTTTACTCATTATTGTTACTGGGATTTTTTGAACCAACTTTTTGAACTACGATTAAAAAAAAACTAATTTTTCAAGTCGGTTAATAAAATTGAAATACAACCACCGGGGGATGATCCTTTTTCCTTTGGAAAATAGAATCATCGAAATCGGTTTCGGAATAATCGCTGGACAAATATAAAATAAAAAAACAGGTCGAATTGAGAACTTCCTCCTTTTTTGAAGTTGGTTAAAAATGTCTTGTTATTTTATATTTTATTAATCTGTACTTCCGCATGCATGCACACACCGTATGTACTCAACAGAAATATTTCTTAAAGACTTTGGACAGTTTCTTCTCTTAAGTTTAATTGAATAGTGCAACTGCAATGAAATCGCTACTTTATTTCCTTCGGCAGGTAGAATCAATCCAATACGGTAAGTGTGGTGACATTAAATTCTTTAACTGCACCAATCACAAGAGCTTTAGGTTCCCATATCAGTCGAGCTTTTGTGAATGTACATTTTGTAGCCTACTGAGTCACCCCCACAAAATAAAAGGACAAGTAATAAAGTACGACTTTCTAATTATGTATGGGTAATTGGGACATTTTAATGGAACAGTTCCAACCTGTTCCAAGTATCAAAAGTACCTGTTCCAAGGTATCAGTTACAAGTACCAACTTTGGTACAAATAATAAAAGAAAATTGTTTTTAGTTTAAGATACACAAAAGATGTGTTAAAAATATTACAACAACTCTGTATATTATGAATTTATTCTTCGGTGAAATATTATTTTCCCAAAAAAATAATATTATTTATTTAAATTTACTTAAGAAATCAACGCTCAAAATATTAAAATGCAATACGGAAACTAAACTAAATAAAACAAATTTTCTTCCATAAATTTTCTTAGAATATCAAGATTATTTAAATTCATTTAAAAGAAATATCGATATCTGCTTCTATACAGATACACGACTGGGTCAATTGTTATTAAAAAATATGTTTTGGTTTCCTACGATACATTTCAGTCACTAGCCAATGATAACATACTCCGCAAACCAGAGAAATTAAAAAAAAATAATTGAATTTTTATTTTTAAATCATTTTCAATGAAAATTGGGGGACAAATTTAAAAATTAGAAAACGTTATTTTGTTGCCTTAGGTGTTTAAATAAATATTCAATTAATCAATTTGCGATTAATTCAAAAATCTTAACGCCCCGTCCAATCTTGCGAATTGTACACCGATCTGTCCAATATAGGCCAACGACCCAGCCTTAACTTCCTTCAAACAACTCATCAATGATCGGCATTATGGCTTCCGAACTCGACCCTCATCTGGAGACTTGCTGACTTTTCTTACGGAACACTCGAACCGTACATAATTTTGGTGTTTTGTAATCACAAAATCGTTGCTCTAGATATTTAAATGGTCTTTGATAGAGTCTGGCATCCAGCCGTTTTAGTTAAACTTAACGCACTTGGTGTCTCCTGTCATCTTCTATTATATATTGAAAGTGTTTACCTGATCGCATAATACCGGTTGTACTAGATGGGGTTTCACCAGAACCGAGACATCCCAGAGCTCTGTTATCCCTCTTCTTAATTTTCATTAATGATCTACTTTAACGTACTTTTAATCCAATCCATAGTTTTGCCTATGGCAGTAGCCTTGATTTCGCTTACTGTTTTGACATTCTTGGGGACTCCAGAGAGAATGCCATATCTGTCAAACGAGTTGGCTTGATTAGATCATTCAATAACGACCTTGATAATATCAAATTTTGCCGTTCACAGTACCCTTGATACTCTTATGGACTCCGGAGAGAATGTCACATCTGTCAAACGAGATTGCATGATTAGATCAATGAAATAACGACCTTGATCGATTCGCGTCGAATTCAAGGCATCTAAGTGCCAAAGCTGTCTCATCTTTTTGAAGCAAAATCATAGCATTTAGCTCCCATTTCTTTTGATGGAGCACTGATTTGCGATACACCGCCTTTTTACATTCTTGGCTTTAATATTTCTTGTAAGATAAGCTGGACAGATCACATCTTTTGTTTTGCCAAAGAAGCAACGAAATGTGTAGGATTTCTGAAAAGGTGTAGCAATATTTCAACCCATCGAATCTAGAGCTCCTCTACAAATCCTACACCAGATCTAGAATATAATACAATTTCCATATCTGGGCCCGAGGATGGTCGCACAGTCTTACCTTCATTGGATATTGTCCAAAAGAGAGCCTTCAAGCTCGCTGGCGATGTCGCAATAACTTGTAATATCGACTCACTCGAACAACACCGCAATGATGGATGCCCTTCACTCCCTTATCGCTATATGCGTAGTCAATGTTCTAATGAAATATCTCGCCTGATCCCTTGCAGAATAATTCCTGTACGCAAAATTCACGCAGCAAACCGCCCATCAAATTACTTTCGGTCATGCAATAAAATTTCGTGATGGTTTTTATCCCGAACTGTGTGAATGTGGAACAGTCTATCATTTTCTGTCTTTACTCCAACAAACAATCTGCGAAATTTTAAGGATGATATTCAGCACCTCTGGCTCTCTCCTCACGTTCCCTAATTCGTTTCCATATCACCTTCCTGTCATGCTGTGCTTTGCATCATAAGGTATCCCCTTAGCTTGCTTTAATAATATATAATAAATCAAACTTGCTTGACTTTAGTAGAGGTAAGGTCCGTATCCCTTTAATTCCTGTATTTTGCAAAGCTGTAATTTATGATTAATTCGTCAATTAGAACAAAATATGTTTCCCTATTTTTACTAACTAAAATGGGTGATTTGGAAATTTTACACTTCCATTATTTACAAACCAAAGCAAAATAAATAATTTAAAGCCTCGTTTGACTTTCGCGAGTGCCAAAATTTAACGTTGAGCAACTTTCTTCGATCCGATCTGATCAACACGTATCTTAATGATAAATGTTATGTATTTGACTTTTGCGAGTGGTGGCGAGTGCCTTCGAACTTTTGATCTGTTTCCAGCTTATACAGGTTTTAAACCAAAGTTGCGCCCCTCCGTCAGAAGAATGCTGGATCCGCCCCTGGCTGTACCTGTTCCAAAGTAACAGGTTGTTCCAATTTTATCCGTCCTTATTTCTGATGCAGTATCTTCCAAAGACTGGATTAACTATTGGGAAAACAAAGAAAACGAAAAAACAGATTAAGCCCGGTATGCTAGAGCCAAGGAATTTTTGTTCCTATACAAAAACTATGTAAAAAAAGTGTCATGGAATGCTCAAGGAATTTTTTTCTTGGCCGATTCCTTGAGGTAGTACGCTAGAGAAAAGTAATTCGAACAGAAAAACTCTACTTCCCGATTGACAAAAAGATGTCACTCTTTTACAAAAAATCCATTTATGTCAATATTCCTTGAAGAAATAAGTACCGATGCACTTATTTCTGTAAGGAATTTTGACGTTGGTGGAATAATTGAAAAATTGAACGAAGGAACGGCGATTTTGCAAGAGGTGTATCAATTTTAAAATGACAAATGGACCACTAAAAATTGTTTTACGTGTATCTTCATTTTTCATTGGAAATTATCCATTTCTTCACTTTCTTTATTATTTCTTAATTGTCAGAAATATCACACAATTGACAAATCCAAATTGTCAAAAATTCCTTGACCTAATGTCAAATTTTCTTTAAGAAATAAGTGGAAAAATTCCTTGACCTAATTCCTTGGCTCTAGCGTACCGGGCTTTAAGAAGGACAAAATATCAAGCGCACAGAGAAACGAAAATAAAAACAGGAAGGAGCTAAAGAAAATAAATTACGTAGATATGTTTAAAAAAAAGTGCATAGAATAATGTATACAAACTCAGAATAAATAAATATTTAAATTACAGAATGTTTTGTTTAGTTTTTAAAAGTTTAAAAGAACATTTAGCTATTTTAATTTAACTTTTATTAACATGTTTTCATGGTTTTATTCAAAATATTAACTTATATCTGTATTTGAATTTTTTTTTTAATAAAAATTTAATTTGAAAAGTTGATCAACTACTGGTGCAATTCATGGCCAACTACTGGAACTTTGTGGTCAACTTTAGGTGCATCCACGAATTTTAGAGTTCAAATTAAAATAAGAAACAGTTAAAGCATCAAATTCCTCCTTCTTTTTGATTTTCAATACATAATAGGGTGGCTTCTTTAAAATCCAAGTATAAATTTGAATTATTTTTTTTATTAAATGAACAGTTTTAGCACTAATTTTAGTGCGCAAGGGTACGTTAATCTGTCAACTACTACTGCCATCACCCTATTTCACAATTTACAATTTTTAATTTACCAAATTGACAACTGTCATCTGTCAAAACTAATTGCTGTCAAGATATCGTGTGTTTGCTTTACCAGCAAGGTATTATAATTGGTAACTAATATAATTCGCCATCGTGTGCCTAGGTATAACTCAATCTGAATTCTACCATGACACTTACTTTCCAGCACATCGAAATTTGGTTCAGAGCAGAACCCAAGAACCACGGGAGTGGAGATAACGCAAACCAAACTTAGTGAGGAAACCTTGGAGATAAACCTAAGACTACACGAGGCTAGACTATCTTGTTTTTTGACAAACCTAGGGCTACCCCAAGCTTACACTAAAAATATCTTGGGGTAATGGTTTCACACTTTATTTACTTGAGAGCTGTCACTTGCAATTTATTGCTGATTGGGGCATATAAATTACTTATTGAGCAAAAATAAGCAAAAATTAGAAGAAAAATAGCTAGAGAACATTTTATTTGTCTTCAGCCATTTTATAAATAACTTTTTGCAATTAGTAATTATACTCAGGGAGAACTGTCAGAAAAATGTCATTACACTAGGTTTACCAGGTGTTTTAAAAGCTTGTTCGCTGAATGCAAAAACCCTGGGTAAATATTGGAGGAGGGAAGTTCACACGGTGTTTTCATCGAACAAGCCTATTAATATCTTACCAAAAATAAATTAATGCATATAATATCACCTTGTACATCTATTCTTTGCCTTATTTTTAGCACAATGTCTGTAACACACCATGAAACAGTTAATTCCAGCACCCGCACACATCTTACCGCCATGACCAATTCATAACGACCGATTGAAAATTTCAGCACCTTACAAATGTTACTGGCTTTTCTTAAATTTTGAAAGTGTTAAAATGATTTATTACCGCGGAAATGGTCAATAATTATATTTAAGCCGAAGAGTTAAAACGAGATGTCATAAGACGGCTCGGTAACAAAATAATCAAAGGGCAACCATCATCAGACCACAGACAATCGACTAAAACCAAGCCTCAAAAAACGATTCCTCAATATCATTTGGCTGTCAGTACAAATGCGGAACGATAAACAACCAGGGCGAGGCTCCCTTTCCCCCTTCATCTATGAGGCATTATTGTGTTCGATCGGATCGGTCTCCAATTATCGTTATTTCACTTTGTTTGCGCTTGCAACAACATCTTTGACCGTTCAAACTTCCGTTGTGACCTGATTGCTGCTTTAGTCAGACAGGGACACGATGATGGTATAAAATTCAGTAATGGTCAGTTCAGTACTTCATCATTGCGACGACGGTAGTGTCATTCGTTGGATTAAAATTGTACTCCTTCAGTTTGTTGAACACCTCTCACCACTAACCTCACTCACAACAGAGTCCCACCACATTTAACGCTCAGTTTAGTTCGACTTTTCTTCACTTTATCTTCATTGTTATCCCCCTCGCCTTCCCAATTCGAACCAACCTTCTACAACAGAACCAAAAAAACAAAAAAAAACGACGAACGCATAAAGAAATTCATCACCTTTTAGCGTTTTAGCGTTTTTTCAGCTCTTGGGCATATCGTTCGCAACGCAATCCCATTCACCACCGCAACTTTAATGGCAACCAATAGGTAACGCAACCATCCGTGGATCATCATCATCCATTGCGCGGCCACTGTGTCAATCCATAAAGCAATAGTCATAACTCATCGGTAGTAAGGGACGGGAGGGGGGAATTTTTCGCCATGTTCAAATCAAAATCGATAAATCAAAAAAACGAAGAGAAAAACTCCTTTCCAACTCCATCCACCAAAGTCCGATCGACCGACCTTTTTTTTTTTACAGTGCCGCCGCCGGGACTCATCTCAAACGCAGAAAGCACCGTTCACACTATGTCCGGAAATATGTCGGCCTCATATGACTGTGGATGTGTGCGTATAGTACAGTTGCTGTGTACTTACAAAATTTTCGGGCAACGCTATATATTCTATACGTGAATAATTTTTACGCTAAGTGTATGTGTGTGCGTGTGTGATTTTTCAGTTTAGTAGCAAAAGGACTGCACCATACCTACACGTGTCAAATTGTCAATTAAGCCGCTAAGTGACTCTGCCTTAAGTTGACAGCCTCATTGCATTGCAATCTGCTAGTGTAATACCGTTATTTGATTAAATATGTACTAAGGAGCCATTCCTTTCACCTGGCGACTGACACTTCATCAAATAGGCAATTTCCAGTTTTTTTTTCTGCAGCTAGGTAGATAGTAAGGTAAGGCGATTCAAAGCCTGGTGTGGAGTAATTAAAGGATAATCACCACTTGCAATGAATCAACATTTTTGTCCTTTTCCCTCCAACATGCAATATCCTCAAGCCTTCATAACAGTGTGTAAAACATCTTGCACTGTGCTTTGGATGTGACAGCTTATACATATATCAGCTCACTCACACACGTTCATCATGTAACCTAAAAAAGGACTCAAGGATACAAGAATCAGGTATACTTCCAACAATTTTCTCGCTAATAAAAATAAAAGAAATCCAAATGACAAAGGACATACTTTTCTCAAAGAGAATTGAATCTTGCGACTGTGGCTTTGATCTTGTACCAACAAGCGCAAAAGTGCCGGACAGGACAACGGCTGGCTATGGGCTCCTAATTTTCCTGCAATCGTGTGTTTTTTATACTTTTATGGCAGGTACTTCGCAACGCACACATGCCTACCAATTGGATAGGATAGGAAGGATAGGAGATACTGTCGATGGCTGGCAACTTGGTAATAATAAAAGTAGCTCTCACTCTTGCCTCGTCCTCCCTTTGTTATCATTTCATTGCGGGCAGCCATGCATGAGCCATGCTATATCGTCCTGAATTTTGGAGTGACAAAAGAGGGAGTTAGCATGAATTATAAAAAGCTCGTCAACTCGCTTACTCTTTTGTGCTTAGTGGAGCTGCTCGCATTTACCAAATTACCATCATAGGCCATTTTTTGATGATTTGGTAAATCGTAAAGTGAAGCTCTGTGTTTTTCAAACTGTATCTTTCTGGAATTGTGGCTTGAATACTACCCGTCAAACAGGATTAACTTACGTCTATAATACTTTCTATAAAAAATTTCTTACCACATTTTATTATATCTAACACCCATGATACAAATATTAAGAGGTTATGGCCCGAAAATCTGTCAATTGGTTGCTTGCCTCCTTTGGCGACAATTGTCAGAAATTTATTCGTCTGAATTTCAATCGTCCTTATCACAGTGGAAAAAAATTTCTATTTGGAAATTTCTTTGCTTTCCCACTAACACATAATTACTTTTCCCGAAGTGATTTAAACGAAGGAACTATATTTCAGTCAATAAAATACGAAAAACTCTAAACAATTTCGCTGGAAATGACTTTAGTCACCTCATGACGTAGCAACACACAAAAATTCTTTCGAATCGGCCATACCTTGTTATCTTTGTATCATGCCTAACACCATATTGAAAATAAAATAAATTATGTATAATACCATTTCATTTTAGATTAAAGTTAAAGTTTTTGTTATCTAGAGTAAAACTTAACCTCCAATTTCAAACATTTCTGTTTTGTTTCTGTTTTATTAAGTTTCTTATGAAAATAGTTAGGCTTATTAACTATATTACTCAAATTAATTTCATTAAAGGCTACTGCAAATAAAATTATGAAAAACTGGACCAATGTCCGAGCTACTTTCCTCGGGCAGTATGTATCTACCTATCACCTAGAAAATTTAAGGATGAAAATTCGTCTTTGTTCGATATTTAGTATATTAAAAGTAGGTACTTACCTTATTTATTTTCATAAAGATAATTATAAATTTGAATAATTCTCCTGTGACGTCGTTTGCTCGGTCGGTCGGGATTTGCTCGGGCGCCAATACGGTCGTCGATGGAAAACGTCAAATTTTTGGCTGGGTAGCTGCAATGGAGTTCAGGGCTAAATGACAACACAACTTCGGTTCCGTCGGCTAGACGCGCTTTTCTTATTGATCCCCTACAGGGTTTTATTCCTCTCCTCATACATTCTTGGTATATCGCTGCTGAAACGTATGAGGAGACAGATCCCGTGTTTATCAAGGTCCTGATGATGATGCCTGCTACTTCTATTTTTATGAATATCCGGATATCGTCGTGTTGGGGGTGTGCATGTATTCTGGTTAGTAGTTCTAGTATTTATTCTGCACGCTGAGGCCTGTTTGCTGATGGACGTAGCTGGCCTCTTGTTGACTGCGTCCTCTGCGAGTTTCCCTGGTGGCAGTTGCATTCTCGCGTAATCTGTCCTCGTTTACCACAGAATGAGCAGAACTTAACTGGTGGTCTGTCGCATTGAAAGCGGTTATGGCCGGGCTGTGCACACCTCCAACAGCAATTCTCTCGGTTGTAATTTTCTATGGTTGACAACTGGTCTCTTCTATTGCTCTGGTTTGGGGTTGGCTCTCTCTTCACTCTACTTTGTTTTGTTCGTAGCGGATCTCTTCATATTGATCGCATAACTCTAATAGGTCTGCTATGCTGGTGAAATCTTGCCGTCTTACATACAGTTTGTACTCGCTTCTCAAGTTCCGGTATAATCTCTCTAGCTGGTCTTCTGTCGTGAGTAGGCCATGTCTTCTCATTAGTGTTTGGATCTCAGTGACATATTTTCTGACTTTTTCATCTTCTCTCCAACAATAGTCTTCTGAAGCCAGATGGGTAGAAGAACGCTTGGAACTGCTGCAGAAATTCAGACCATTGCTGCCAATAATTACGATTATTACGATACCAGAGTAAGGCCTTCCCTCTCAGCAGTTCTGGTAAAGCCTCGATTATATCATTTAGTTCAATATGATAGCTCGCTGCTAATTCTTCGATTCGTTCTATATAGCCGATGGCGTCTCCAGTTCCATAGAAGTGAACGTTCCACTTCCTAGCACGGTCCATCAATTCAGTACCTCTCAATGGTAGTTCTTCTCTAGGTATTGTGGGAGTGAATTGAGTGTCTGATGGGTCCTGGATTTGTGTCGTGTTGTGTCGGAGGGTTAGCTCTGGCATTGATTGGCTCTCAGTATTTGTGTGTCTTGTTTCCATTGATGCTTTTATATGCGTGCTCAGTCGTTTTCGCAATTCGTCAACAGTCCCTCGGTTTTTAGTTCATTTTCTTCTAGTTTTTCTATCAGCTCTTCTTTGCTTAGCTGATATATCCATGTAACCCTTGTCATGTTTCTGCTTTATACTCAGTGCTGAAAGACTGTGTCTTCTGTTATCAAGTCAGCTTCTGCTGTTGTCAGATCTCTTGTCTTATCTGTCCCTGATCGGACCCCAATGTGACGTCGTTTGCTCGGTCGGTCGGGATTTGCTCGGGCGCCAATACGGTCGTCGATGGAAAACGTCAAATTTTTGGCTGGGTAGCTGCAATGGAGTTCAGGGCTAAATGACAACGCTGGTTTCTCGTTTATATGTTTGATTCTGTATTGCTTCTTGTGGCTGTGTTCCTGTTACAAATGTGAGATGTGGGCTCGTAGACTACTTAGCGTTCCGTTACACACGTACAGGCCGAGTGGCTTCCGTTTTATCACACGTACAACCCCTCAGCGTTCCGTTCTTCACGTACTTACTCGGCAGCAAAGAGTCTAGGATGGCTTTCCGTTGCACACGTACAGGCTGAGTGGCTTCCGTTGTATCACACGTACAACTCCTCAGCGTTCCGTTCTTCACGTACTCACTCGGCAGCACAGAGTCTAGGACGGTTTTCCGTTGCACACGTACAGGCTGAGTGGCTTCCGTTGTATCACACGTACAACCAATCAACTTTCCGTTCTTCACGGACTTGCTTGGAATAAAGGGTGTGGGTATGGATTCCGTTTTAGCACACGTACTAACGTCGGATTGCGTTCTGGATGTTTAAATGCTTTCCGAGCAAGCCAGTTCGGCATTTAAACGTCGGGACAGGTGGGGATTCGGGTACTGGAAGAGGTGTCTTTGCCTGAGTATTATGCCTCTACTTATAAGTTATTTTCAAATTCTAATTGTGAATTATATATAAACGAAAATTTTACATGAACAAAAATTAATCGTCTCTATAAAGATTTCCCCTACAATATAGTTCGTTACACTCCTGTTCTCGATGAGTTAAATAATTTTATTTGTTTTTTTTTTAAAAAACATTTTCTCACAAATTTTACCTGCCGGACATTTCAATAACCACTTAGCATCCAAATCCACCTAGCGGACAAGAGCATGAGTAGTTGTGAGTAGGCAGAAGTACTTGGGAGTACTTTACGCAGCCCAGTGGAACACAGCTATTACTGCGAAAAAGTGAAATATGATCTTTATTATGCTAGAGGAAATTATAGTGTATACTAAGTTTGTCCTTATCCTTTTGTAATGCATAGAAATATTGATGATTCAATGCATTTTAAACATGTTATGACTGGTCTTTAGCTGCGCCACTGATATCTGTCATACAAAATATACGAGACGCAGTCTACAGAATACAAGATCTGTGCACTAATTCCGGATATGCGCTATATTAGTAACATTTTGTGCCAAATTGTGGAGTTTTCAAGTAAGAGAGTGTGTTATAAATAAATTTTTCAATTATTCTGAACTATAAAACGTTTTATATGAACTATTAGGACCCTAAACACCAACGAGCATAATCCTATTTCCTGTGTAAAGATTATTCCTATCCGAGAATAACCACGGTTGTTTTGGACGTAAACACCAACTTGTGTAAAACCATGTGTTTTTTTCTTATGTGGCATTACTTTCAGACATTTTCGTTATGTCGAAATAAAGGCGGAGTATTATGTTTTGCATCCCTAACCGAAGTATTGTTGCCAGAAAAACGTGCAATTTTTTATTGTCGGCTTTCTTAGGTTGGGGCAGCGGGCACATAATACCTAGACAAAAATCATAGCTTTGTTTAGCTAAAAGGTCCACATTGACCATGAAATCAGCTGATTCCAATTTCATCAGCTTAATATAAAATATAAAAGAAAATTTCAGTTTTGTCCTGCTTTGAACGGGTAATCTCTTTTGCTTGCGTCAAAATTTTTGTTTTGGTTCTTGTAACAATCATTGTTGGTTGTATAGGGCTCAGCTGACACATAAGCGCGAATTTTATAATGATTAACCGTGACTCTTTTATAATACGGGCAACTTTATTGCTACCCTAGTACGACGTCATCGAAATGCCGGGATTAATGCGAATACCAGCGCCGAGAGGGTGGACACTACGTTAATCCCTTTCCCCTTCTCCAGAATTATTCAATTATAAAAGAACTTGCAACACTCCATTTGTATTTTTGGTTCTGTGCGCACAGATGCAACTATTACTACTGGTATAGTTTTGAACATCACAGCAGCTGTAGTTTTACATATTACAGTCAAATTAGATCCAGTTATCTAATGTCGTTTTCATTCGAACATCAGGGTATGCTCTGGGTACAACCCTTTGAGTATACAGCAAAAAGGATAGGCCATGTAGTCTTCTGTAGTAAAATCGCATCGATGTGCTCATATTTAGTCATGGAAGTAGTAAACTGCGATATTCTCAGAGCGTGCACATAATTTAGTGGTTGAAACTTTATTAAGAATTGAAGAAATTTATTAGAAGAGATCCCATTATATCGCAAAATTTTTTAATTCATTTTTGAATTTATAATTTTACAATTTTTTTATAACTTTTTAATTTTTTCAGAATTTTTATAGTGCCCAATTTATTTTCCGATAATATTTCATGGCGTTGCCTTTGTATGGCGGACATTATGTAAGTGACCAATGACAATTCAATTGTAAAGAAACAAAACTGCATTGGAAAATGTTTATTTTTATAACTGTTTTACTTTTATTTTATTTAAAACACTATTATAATTTATTATTCAAACAATTAAACTTGCCTGGAAAATGATTTCTACGCTGCAATAACTCCGGTTGTTTCTGCAACACAGCACAACACACTTCATCGCCATAATTCAAAATCCGGAGTCTCGATTATATTAAATCTCTTGTGCCATTTTTGAAGTAAGAACGCTCATTCCATTCTTATTATATGTCAGTGTTCCAAATCCGTGTCAAAAAATACACGAATTTTACACAGGATAGCCATCCGTTTTGCTATATAACCTAAGACAAGTCCGTTCAAACGAACGAATTTAGGGACATCTGCAAATGTTTCCTCGTGTTTGTTGTACAAAAACATAAAAATTACCTATTGTTTAAGGACAGCCTTCTTCTGTATACGTGAATCCTTATTAAACCTAAGCACATTTTTTGTATGCAATTTTCTCTTTTTAGTTTGCCATAAGAGCCAACCAATTTTTTAATATTTTCAATATTGAGTTGGATATAATATGGGGGCACCCAAATCGTTTCAGGTCTTATGCTTAAGGCCTCTAAGGACTTTAATCCAGCCCTAGCCACACTAACCACACTTGTACAGAAACATCAATCCCCTGTTCATCCTTATGTAAGTACCTGGACATGAGGGCTATATAGACAATGAGCCAAAACAGGGGCGGAACGGAAGTCTCTTTTTTCGGACCGGAGCTATTTTGTGACACTTCAAAGTGTTACGTCAAAGCTACCCTAAATAGCTTTGAGAATAAATAAAAATTCTTTTATTGGGAAAAGCCAAGGTATACAGAATACGAGTTATTCCCATTACGAAGCACGTTCCGCCATTAGTGACGAAATATCGTGAAAATGTATAGGAAAGCACGGTACAAAGAACACAATACTCTCTGCGCTCTCTCGTTATTTCCTATAAAAATGTATATACATAGTCACGAAATTACGTCACAGAACATGTGCCATAATTTTAATGGGAATAGCTTGTATTCTATATATAGATTGGGAAGGCTACAGGGACTTTGTGAGGCAAAAAAGTTTATCGACACGTCTGTTGGAAAAACAAAAGAACTCCTACTTCTCAGGAGAACAGAGCTCTTCTCAGACCATTACCCATTGAGGTATCATACAAGATGTTCTTGCCTGGGACTTCATCCTGTCGCTTCTCTCAGGATGACCCTGAAACCTCGGAGCACCTGCTCTGCGACTGGAAACATTGCCTAGGCGGAGATTATTCCACCTCGAACATGCTTTTCCTCCACCAAACTACGTGTGGAACCTCAATCCCAGAATGTATCTAGACTTCATAACCACTCTAAATCTAGAAAAGGAGTAAATTGAACGGAAACTTACAATAGATCCTTCAGGTCGCAGAGAATGCGAGGCTAACGCCTGACCACTCCTCCACAGATCTAAATCTAAACCCCAACTTGGTATCCCAATAATAACACAATAATAACCTATAAATCCGATTTTATCCGGCAATTACAAACGAACTTTACTTTCGGAAATTCAAAAAAAAAAAAAAAATCATAATTGGATTTTATTTACATTTTTCAATCCCAATTCACTTGTTGCAATTGAAAACTAAATTTCTAAAAGTTTGAGAGCCGCAGATTATTTATATTATTTGATATTAAAATGAGTTGAGTAAGATAAAGACAATATTATGCACACATCACAATTGATATGTATCTGAATGAAAGCAATATATACAAAATCCAATATGGCTGATATCCTTTAGAAATTTAGAAGAAAAAAGAGAAAACCCAAGAAAGATTCTCATTGAAAATCAACGCACACAAGCACACAAACCACCAAGAGTAAGAGAAAATTCAATCGTAAATGCATTCCCATTGAAGTCTATATATTTGGCCTGTACTAACCCATCACCATCTCTGCTGCATATGCGAAGAGTTGGTTGGTAGAATAGGGGACGGCGTATATTAGAAAGAATAGTAAGGAAATGATATTTGGACTGAGTTCGCTCGCCGCGACAAAATTTCCGTGCTGTGCTGTGTATGCGGTTTGAAATGAAATGGGAGAACTTTTCCATAATTTCTCAAGTTATTTATGGATAAACTGATAAACAAATTGTGATTAGTTTAATGTGCAGAAAATGCGCGGTGTTTTTAAATAATTAAATTTCGTTTGATGTGAGTTTTTTTATGTTACGTTTCTTCTTTTAAATATATTTTTTAATTAAAATCGTGTTGCTTACTCGTTCGCCCTGTTCTATTTTGTTTTTGCATCACCATCACCACACCACACAGTGTTGTCGTTTAGTGTGTCCATGGACAGCGCTCTCCTCGTCGTCGGAAGAGTCTCATCTAAAACAGAACTAGCAGCAGTATAGCAGCAGCAGAGAATTCGTTTTCGTCGGTCTCGGTCTATCGTCGTCGTTTATAAATTAAATTCTGGTGTTTGTGCAGCACATTGAATGAAAAATAAAAATATTTTTTGAATGAATTTCTCATGTGGAATAATGAATTTGTAAAATTGTGAAAAAGTTGAAAATATTCCGCTTTAATTATAGTTTGTGAATGATTTTTTTGTTTTTTTTGATTTTTTTAGTAGAAGTTCTGTTTTTTTTTTTCCTCGATCTACTGTTGGGAGTAAGATTATAGTGGTGATTTTTTGTTTTTTTTTTTTTCGTATCCTGTCAGCCGTGCATTTTGGTGGTAAAGCAGAGCAGAACAGCATCCCGCCTGTCTCTATGGCATGGCGTTGGGAATTTTAATTATCAAATTTTTGTTATCTTAAAAGATGCTTATTACAATAGTGCACACTTAATGCTTAAAAATTCATTAGAAAATGAGATAATATCTATCTAAATCAAAAAGGTAAAAGAAAAAAAAAAGAAGTTTATTCCCAGTGAATCTCGTTTCCTTTTTCCTTGTGTTAAAAAAGCAGGAACAACTTCCCATCCATCCCCTACTTTTTTGTGGTAAGGAAGTATTTCCTCTTGTCCTGCTGTGAATGCAATATTCAGTCTATATAATCAAAAGAAGAGTTCTCTTACAGAGAATTGTAAAATGTCCAGAAATCATGATTATGATAATACATAATTGCGTGGGTTAAAAAAATGTGTTCATAATTTCGGTGTTTATCAACATAAAATTGCAAAAAGTGTTGTTTCGGATACAGAAAAAAAAAATATGTAAAAGGTTTTTTTTTTTTGTAACTAGTGTAAAGTTGTGTGCGAGCATGCATTCAATTGGGTTGGTGTGTATTTTATTATCAATCTATTGCCATCTTTTTCTTGTGGATTACCTTTTTAAATATCTATCTCTTTTTGGCTGGTGTGAAATTTTAAAATCGGTGACGGAAAGCCAAAGAAACATGAAAGGCGAATATATGTGAAAGAAAATAAAAAGAAAACAAGAAATTAGGCCCACTAATGGATTAAAATGGTCTCATACAACTTTGAGTTGTTAACTTACACATTAGCACAACTCAGATGTAAAATTTTATAGTTAATTGGTGTATATAGCGGAATATGTATATGATGCGGAGATATTTTCAAGGCGGAAAAATACGTTCAGCTGCTCTTCAGAAAGATAATAATTTGTCGGTCGGGTTCGGGGGGTGTGTTGTGTAGTGTATGCCTTGCCTGATATCTTTGCGACTGAATAAGTGAAAAGATGATTTTTTTTTTCGTGCGCGCTCTTAAGAAGTTACAAAACATTTCGTGCGAATATATTTAAGTTTTTAATTTGATTAGGCCGTGTTCGGCTTCTTTCTTTCAAGCAAAGATTAATGATCTCTTTTTGTTGTTTTTTTTTGTTTTTACTATACAGTAGAATTTATAATACGTACAGATCTTCTCTACGCATACACTCGTAAATCTTTAAAACTGTATGGGTTAATTTGTTCGGTTCGTCGGAGTATGGTATTAAATGACATTTTATTCTAGGACTTGCTGAATATGAAAATGAAATTAATTGAAATAAAAGCAATTGTTATTTTTTTTTTTTGAATTTTTGTTTTCTACCGATATATACTAATTAATAATTATCATATATACTAAAAAAAAACTTAAGAGAGTCCTAACCGACCATTTTGAGAAAGCATGTCCCATATAATTCTATCTCTTTTCATCGCATAGTCAAACCGTCCTTGTTCAATGCCATCTTTTCCTCAATAATTAAAAAGGAAAATAGCGCATTTTTCCACTTTTCATGAAATGTCAATTGCTTTTGTTTGAAATTAATTAAAATTTTTTCCGTTAACTAATTAGGAGTTTTCTTCGATTTAAAAACGAAATGTAATATTTTGGATATTCGTTGTGTGTCATCAAATTTTTCAACTAATAATATGTCATCTTAACAGATAAAAAATGATAATTAAATAAGAAAATCAAGTACATACATAATTACACTCTTTAATTGTAAATTAATTAATTGATGATGTACAAAATTGTGATTTATCAGTGATTGATAATAAATTATATTTTACTGCTGGTGTGTGTGTGAATGGACATGTGTAAATTCATATAAAACAACATCATACCAACAACACAGCAGTAGCAGCAGCATAAAGTGTGGAAATCAATTATTCTTCCTTCTCTTTCGTGTGTACGTTGTCGCGCAACTGTGTCATCTTCTTTTTTTGCTCTGCTCATCTATTGTGGATTTACTTGCATGAGAAAATTTGTTCATCATCAAGGAAGACGACGTGCTTTTCATTCAGTTTGAATTTTTAATTTTGGTGAGTATTTCTATATATATATAATCTGTCTATTTACTGCGCATATACAAACTTATATGTAAATATATATATTTTTTACACAATTAATTTATTATTATGATAAATTTGTTTGCATATTTTTGCATGCATCTCTAGTAGAGCCTAGGTGTAATGTTAGTAGGTATGGATTTTTTTTTCCGTTTTAAAGTGGCGCTTAAGTCACGATTTTATATCTAGTGAGCGCACTATGGGCAACTTGTAACATGTGCACCTTCTTAATACGTTCTGTCTCTGAGTTACGAATTTTATTGGGCGTAGGTATAAAGAAAGAAAAATTATATATTTTATTCTAAAATAAAAAGGATGGGTAGGATAAACCCAACAATTCTCCTCGATTTAAGGAAATGTCATCCATACAAGAACGGTTTTTAATATAATTTACTTGATATTGGTCTTTAAACTTTTGTAGTAGGTACAATAGTAAGGTAAGCTACATATATAAAGGGGAATGCCAACTTTTCATACAGATTTATACCCTAGACAGACTGTCTCCATAATGACTTAATTTTTAATTAGTCAAATGTGCAGTGTGTTACACAAATGAAGTCCATCAAGGTCCCATTTGCAACATTTCGCTTCATTTTCAAATGCACCAAATTTTGTTCCATTTAGTGAAATTGTCATTAAAATGAGTGGAATTTATTGGAAAGTGGAAAGTTTTTCCTATAAAGTTACCAGTGACAGCAATCAGCTGATCACGAATGAAATATCTTTGCAGCTTTATTCTCTTTTTGGTGTCTTTTAACAACAAAAATTGTCTTCTACTAAATGCTTTGTAACTGCAGTAAATAGGTATCAATTTTCTTGATAGCATTTAATTAAATTATTAAACTCTGCCGTGATCTTTATTCACATTGAAGAACTGTCAATGACATTCCACAGCCTTCACACCTCTTCTTTTCCTTGAAATGACAGAATTTCAAATGAAATCATTATGGACACAATCTGGTCTAGAGTATTAAGCCCGACACCTCTAGACATCAGAGATGTCTTAAGCGATGCATTATAATACTCGAAACGTATTTTATTAACAATGTTTATAGGGGGGGGGGGGACTTTCTTGGGTGAAAAGGTGAACTTTTCTACTTCACGTGATTGTGCGGAATTGGTGCGTCGCGGAAAATTACTTTCTATGAGAAAAATGTTCACAATAGAGCACTAATGTCTATGGTAGAAAGTACTGCAAAAATATATATGCGAAATGTAGTAATTGGGGTGTATGTGACCCAACTGCATGAAAATCGGTTACAAACATTTTTTTTTTCAAAATAATTCCTCAACGGTTGATACTACGATAAAAATGGCTGATACAAATTTGAAGAAGACTAAATTCCCTACATTTCTTGTTTAAACACTTTTTTTTGCAAGTCTGATGTCTAACGAGTGAAGGCCCAAAACGAAGAGCGACACAACAATGTTGGAAACTTAGTTGGCGGCAATATCGCATTAAAAATTGACATTAGGTGGGAGAGGGAAAGGGGGCGACATATGTGCTGTTTCGGAGTTACATGGTGATTAAGAAAATATGCTAAGTTTTCACAAAACATCCAGTATCTGGCGAAAGTACAGGGTGTACGGATCACAGTCAAGACCTCATTGTATGCAGAGCATCATGGCCTTTCCAACGACTGCTCAACTAGCCGCATACTGTCAGAAGCTATAGTGGTCTAAGCTAAAAAGTTCTGTTTTTACAAGTTTTTCCTATGGGGTAGGTACTCGTACTATGCGTATACATTTTTTTGGAAGAATGTTCAAATTTCCGCCACTGTAATTCGTTACACATCAGACATACTTCAGTATACTTTTTAGATAAACATAAAGCCCTTAGTCTCTTCTATTGTGGATTGTAAGTTTTGGTCGTCCAATATGAGTTGTATTATAGATGGCGTTACTTATGAACTTCATCCTATAAATGACGATGTGCCCCAGGGCTCTATTAACTATGTCTCGTTTTTCCTCTTAATTTGTATTAATGATCTGCTTTGTCGAACGTATCCGGATTATCCGGAATAATTAGTATCCGATTCCACGAATTCGGGGGTATCCGGATTCGGTTCCAGACTAAGGAAAAAAGGTTCAATTTACAATACAATTGGGAAAATGGAAATATCAGGAAATTTATATTTTCCTCCTAATTAAGCAATGCAATCTGGATGAAATTTTGAACTTGTTTTGCTTAGTCTGGATATGCATAGTTCGGATTCGGTTCCAGATAGTTTCGATCCTGATAGTTCCGATCCGGATCCGGATTTATCGAATCGGATAGTTTGCAGATCTCGATATTCGACTATTAGCAAATCCGGATCCAATTTTCAGCTCTGAACCATAGTTTTGCCGATGACAGTACCTTGATCTTGCTTACTCGTTTGATACTCTTGTTGACTTCATAGGGAATGCCGCATGTCTCAAATGAGTATGCTTAATTAGATTATTAAATAACGATTTTGACAATATGCTCGCTTGGGGTAAAGTGAATCGTGTCGAATTCAATCCGTCTAAGATCCAAAGGTGTCATAAAATCGCTGGCATGGAGACGGGTGTGAAAGTAACGGAGAATTTTCTTAGCTTGACTCCGCTGTAACTCGTGAACATTCATCTGATTGAAAAATGTTTCCTACAAAAGTTGAAGGAAATTGAATCTTTTATAATTTTTGTAATAGCTTGTAGGAATGGGGCTGGAGTGATGATATTTTTGAAAAAAAATTTTTTTTTTTGGTACGGTTTTTCCATTATGGCGACGCGAGCGGCTGTTGCCCAATTGTACAAATCTACCAAATTTCAACTCTCCTTGACCTTTTGTGTCGAAAGCACCCTTTTATGTCTTCAAGCCTGAGCTAATTAGCGGAAAGTTAAAAAAGATAGCCAGTCCATACTATACCTACTTGTCAGTGGTATCAGTATAGCTTCATTCCCATGATGTTGCTTTTGTTTTCTACTAATGACATCAGAAACGTAGCAGCGACGAAACCGCAATGTTCACTGTATATCCTCCACCTTAAGACAAGCTGTATACGGCTTAGAATAATTCTAGCTTTTATTCCTTGTTCTCCTTTAAAATGGATTTTCTTTTGGTAATTAATTTTATACTAACTAAATCCAGAACGCCAATCGAACACCGCCTCTTCTCTACTGAAAATTCACCTTAATATTATTCAAACTGTTTTTGAATTGCTCAAGTATGTTTAATTGCACTTCACGATGCCCATTAATGACTACAAGCTCACTTCAGGGGATACTTCAGTAATTACAATGTTGTCTGGGTAACACATCATTCAGCTTTCTTGCTTCTGTGATAAATGGATAT